>CM077644.1:119919374-120519374 GCA_039707465.1 Rhabdophis nuchalis | reverse complement strand
AGGAAAGGTCAATTTAGCACACACCCTCTCCAATACTGTAATCATCCTCCTGATAGTATAGCAGTCTATCAGATTGATAGCAAATTAATGTGGCACAACTAGGTAGTCCTGCATCCAAAGTCTTAAACTTTGCATCCAAGTTTTGTTGGAAAAAGACTTTATACCTATCCTCCCCTTATGGAGATTATATTGCAAACTCGCAATATATGTTATGGATAGCATTATATTCATGTGATAGGAGAGGCTAATCTGTATTGCGCATGGTAGGTTTTAATTCTCTTCCATCCTTGGCAGACTTGCTTTCTGTTGATATAATGTCATTTTCTCATGTTTACTTACAAATATTAGTCAGAGCTGATTGCTTAAACATTTCCAACTTTCTTGTCCTTTATGTTAACATGGCAGTTGCAATAAGATGCACTCCAAATGTTACACTATTCCCACCATATTATAATCATCTAGGCTGGGTAACAGTATTCTCCAACTTTTGCAGAACAAGCACAAAGAAGGAGTTGTCTAATTCATGTAATCTTTCTCTCTCTACAGATTTCAAGGCTAGGTGGTGGAGATCTGATTTTTTCCATAAGATATAGTACATTCAATGTATTTTCCATTATAATATGATTCACATGTTGTGATAGGATATATTGTATTTTTTCCCTATGGTTTTCTATGTATTAAATGATCTAAATAATAACCAGTGGCAGTTTTTTCCAGGCTTAGTGCTCTTTCAGTGTGTGGACTTCAACTTCCATCATTCTGAACAATGGTTGTGCTGGCTGAGGGATTCTGGAAGTTAACATCTAAAGGGAACTCAAACTGCTGAGTAGGCATTTTACAGCTTACTTTGTTGTGGGAAACCAGGGCAGTTTATCTTAGTACAGTGAAACAAATCAGTGCTTTGAGTATTGTGTGAATTGAAATTCATAACTCTTAAGTGGCAAAGCTAAGCTTCAGATAAAAGTCACCTTCAGTCAAAGCCTATTTCCTTATTTGAAAATAATGATTTCCTAACAGTGTTGGGTGTGTTTGGCCAATTTGAATAACATTTGCAAATTTAAAGTATGGATAATAGTTCCATATGGTTAAGAATGCTTGATTATTATGTGGAAAGCCTTACATTCAAGCTTTTGCATCTCCCGTTTAGAAGGATTCTTGTCAGGAGATCTGTTATTATGATCTGGCTGCTTTCATTTATGATTGTAGATGCTACAGTAGAATGAGAATTCAGCTTAGATTCTAAAATACAGGTATTTCCATTCTCCTACATTCAGTCTTTACAAAACTTGAAAATATGATTTCATTTTTCTGTGCCTTTTGTTTGTTGTTAACTCTTTATATTGTTAGTAGTTATTGGTTTGCACCTTCCTATTAGGATCAGTTGCAGAAAAATGCTGAAAATTCACATACCAGCTATTCTGGAAATCCAAATTATTTTCTCATGCCTACCATACGTTATTCATATTCTCCTTCCCAAATTTTTGGAAAGTCAGAATTCATTAAAAGAAAAAGTGTAGTACAAGTTATTTTTGTAAAACTTACATAAAATAAAGATAATTGCTCATAAATGAGAAAAATCTGGCTTCTAAAAGCACAAATGATGCATCCCCAGAACTTTACTCTATCAGTTGCATTTATTTTACTGTGTTACCCTCACACAACATTGAAATTGCTGAAATTTTGTAGAAAAATTATTTTTATATTATAGAAGACTCCAAAGTTGAGAGCATGTATATCAGAAAAGAACCAGATATAAATTAATTGGGGGAGGGTTTCTAGAACAAGCACTGGGGATTCGGCTGAATAGCTTTATAGCAAGTTTTTCTCTTCAGTCTTACCTTCCCCTCCTGCTCTGAAATCTCTCTGCAAGAAACAGAACAGAGCTGACAACCCACAACAATGGTTCCCTTTCTTCTCTGTTCCTGGTGTTTTGATGGTTTTATGTTACATTCCCCCCCTTCCCGCTGTTGTGCTTTGGTGTCATGGAGGGATTCATTTAAAGAGTCTGGTACAGTCTCCGGTCATTGTGATGTGTGTGTTTTCAGCACTGAAATGAAGTCCTACTGCACAAAGGTAAGCAATCTCCAGGCACCTTGTGAGATGGCAGAGTATGGATATGGGGCCAAACTCTTGGAATGGCAGGTACCTTGATTATAACCTAATCTAACATAACCCTGGCTGCTAGTACTCCACAAAATTTGGTTTTGGGATTTCACACCATAGCCTGAATTAGAAATATTGCCTCTGCAGTGTAAAATTGGGGAAAATGCATTTTATATCCTATGTTTGTTAATCAGTCATCACATCTGTTTCCTATTGAAAGCCTATTTGAACAAGACAGAGAATGAAAGAGTTTAATAATTTTGGAGGCAATACATTGTTCCCTTGTCCATTAATGCCTTCCTCCCTTGCTCCTTGTGGCTTTTATTTTAGTTTCCATAAAATAAACCAACCTCAGGTTAGAATCCTACCCAAATCATCCATATTGCTTTGCCAAAATTCTTTGTTGGGACTTGGTTATATATTATATGCCTTTAGGCCAGGGGTGTCAATCTCAGTTTCAATGAGGGCTGCATCAGGGTTGTGTTTAACCTCAGAGGGCGGGGTGTGTGTGGCCCTGGTGAGCATGATGAGCTTAACATCACCTATCTCTGGGGGGCACCTGTGGTGTCCAAGTGCTAAGGCAGCACTTCCCTGAGACCCTCCTTCACTCTCATTATAATCCTTCCTCCCTCCCTTCATTCCTCCCTTCCTTCTCCTTTCTTCTTTCTTCCTCTCTTTTCTTATTTTTCCTTCCTTGCTCTCTTCCCATCTTCCCTTCTTTTTCTTTGCCTTTCCTATTTCCCTTTCTCCTTTCCTGTCTGTTCTTGCATGCTCACAAGTAAATGCGAAAATATTTCTTCTTTTGTTTTGTTTTTAGTTCAGCCCTCTGCCAGAAAAATTGGAGCTTGGGGCTCCCTGCAAGCTCTGTTTTTGCTGGCAGACGCAGGGCGGTCCTTGGTGTTTCCAGTTGGCCCCCGCGGGCCAGATCTAAACACCCTGTGGGCCGAATCCGGCCCTTGTGCCTTGAGTTTGACACCTCTGCTTTAGGCCAACCTCTCCCGTTATACTTTCTGTCTGAAAGTGTGCTTGTTTGCTAATTCACGGAAAAGGTGTTTATAATAATTTATGTTATTGCTTCATTTTAATCTGCTTGTGGTAGAAATTATCTATTTTTTAAGAAGGATTACATTAACATAGAACAACACTGATTGATTCTCCAGTCTTCATTTTTCAACTTTTTCTTAAATATGTGCTTCTTCCTTCTGAATCTCTTTGTGAGCAATGTTAGTTTTCGCTGGCAGAGAGTTGCAGGTGACTGTCGCAGCTGAAAACTAGCTCAGGAGCCATTTTTCCTGGCAGAGTGCACAGGCTACCACATATGACTCCCAACATGAGTGACGTTGAGCTTGGCCACGCCTACCCTGTCCCCCCTCCCAAGGTCAAACACAACCCTGATGCAGCCCTCAATGAAATCAAGTTTGACACTCCTGGTATAGAACATAAGAATCATAGGGCTGGAAAGGACCTCAGAGATCTTTTAGTCCAACCTCCTGCTTAAGGCAGAGCTTTATACCATCCCAATCAAATAGTTGTCCGATCTATCTTTGAAAACCTCTAGGGATGGAGTACCCACAACTCTGAGAGGCAAGCTATTCAATTGATTAATTATTCTGTCAGGAAATTTTTCCTTAGTTCCAAATTGGATATTTTTTTAACAAGCTTCCACCCATTATTTCTTTTCCTGCCTTCTGGTGCTTTGAAAATAAGATGTTCCCCTCTTCTCTATGACAACCTCTCAAGTACTGGAAGACAGTTATCCTATCACTCCTAGTCCTTGTCTTACTTGGACTAGTCATACCTAGGCCCTTCAACTGTTCATCATACAATTTAGCCTCAAGACCCTTTATCATCTATCATCCTTGTTGCTCTTCTCTGCATACTTTCCATAGTCTCAACATCTTTTTTGTATTGATGACCAGAAGATGTGACCAGAAGTGATGACCACTAGCCTTCAGATGGGTTTGACCCATTTGTAATCTCTATGTTTTGTTGATTCCTGTCCTTTAGCAAATTTGAATCTATTTTCTTCTATTTTTGGAAACTTTCCTCTGCCATAAGCAGAACCTGAGTCTCCAAGCCTCTTTTCGTAATTCCTTTCCAACATTCTTCTGGGTTGGGAAGAAGGAAAAAGGAGTTAATGCGCAAATCTACATTTAGTTACAGCTCAATATGGCAGATAGAAAGCAACTCTTGAAGTCTGTTTTTGATTCTGTGGGTTAAAATGCTGTTAATAAATGCATGATTAAATAAATAAATGAAGTAGTTGATGGGGATTCAAAAATAAAGGTAAATTATTGTTCTTCCCTGTAGCCTTTGAGAGTGTCCTAGGTGAAATTTGAAACCATCTTGCACCTGAAATGCCTCTTTTGATTAACTGCTGCATTTGCCATATCCCATCCAATAGCTAATGAAATGAAAACTCTATGGCTTAACTCCTCCATTCTCTTTGACACAGGTTTCCTTTCCCTTGTCTGTTTTGTAAAGGGAAAATAATTCATTTAAAGATTCTTGGGAAGTGAGGGAGGAGAGTTTGTGATTCCTTGTTATGTATAAGGGATCTGACCCTTTGACTTTGGTTTTCCTTTTTTTATATAAAAAGGTGTCCCATGTATGTTCATTTAACTCTTCTCTCTTCTACAACAACTACAGTTACTCATGCTCTTCAGCACCGCTTATCCTATACTGAACAGAAGACTGAAACCACACTGTATGGGCATGGCTGCCATGGGGAAGGACTTGACTTGATGGACTGGTCAGTAACAAACCAAAAAGGGAGGAGAAGGAAGGCTGCTGGGCAACAAAAGAGGTTCTGTTTATTCCTCAATAGGGAATCCAGGGGATATCCACACCTCTGTGATTTTATGATTTCTTGAAGGTTGAGAAAAAACAATAGTTTTTTCCTCTTTTCTGTTACTCTCCGCCTACATCTAGAAATATTTTGTTTGTTGGTTATAGAGTTTGTCCTTCTGTTCCTCCCCCCCCCCCCAATATAATGACTATGCAGGAAATACATAGTTTCATTCATTTCAATGGTTCTTGTGAGCTCTATAAAGCTAGCTATCCTTGTGACAGCAGAAGAGCTGTGCTCTGGTTCACATACTTATGCATTTCCCCTTAACTTCTGCTTCTTTAAACTGGAACATGGCCCTAATTCAAAGATTGCTGAATTCCACTTTTCATTCTGAAGAATTATCCTGCCCCCTCCCCTATTTTTGTTTAGCTTCATTGCTTTTGATGTTCCCTGCCTCCTATCAGCTCAGTTCCCATAATGCCAGCCCTGTGCCTTTTCATTATCACAAACTTGAGTCGTGCCTAACGAGGACGCCTCATACGTTATGCTAATGATCAAGAGACATGTTAATGATATTTTAGAAGCCTAATTAGTGGAATATATAACTATATGCAATTTGGTAATGGACTGTGACAACAAGTTGTTAGGAGGGGGCTTAACAAATCTGGTTGGATATGGCCTCTCAGATAAACATTTGCTGAAAATGGATTAACAGAAACTGTTTGGACAGGGATGTGGGGAAGAGAGATCTGTGGTGTGTGCATGTATATGCACACATATTGAACACATTTATATGTAGCTAGAACGTTTTATTTCAGTAGAATTTTCTTTCACATAAATTATAATATGCATTTTCCCTTTTCCACACACATACCTAACAGTTTTAGATATAATCCAGACTGCTTTATGATATTCATGGGCCAGAAGGAGACTTCTTCTACTCTTGACACCACCAGAGCTTCCTGGTGATACCCAGATAGCCAGTTAATCAGGTTAGGTCTTTACTCTAACCACTGGGAAAGAAGGGAGTAAGTCTTCAAGCCAATGGCAGCAGAGAAGCATGTTTGGGTGGAACAGGGAAGTTGCAATGAGTTTTCCACATCCCCATCTTGTGACCTTTTTTGTGATTAATTCTTACATTTTGGACATCTTGTACTATTTTTAGGCAGAATCAAGGAGTAGGAATTTCACATGCTGCTAAGACTGAATTCCCTCCCCAACAAGATAGGCTACTTCTTTGATTACTTTAATCATTGATATTTTGGATGAAGATCTATTTAGCTCCAACGTATGATCTTAAAAAAACATTTTAATAGCTACTGGAATGCTTTGTTTATGCATATTTTTATTACCACAATTTATGCTAAGGTTTCCTACCTTTGGGTTATCTGAGTAGGATTACCATCTTTGCCATTGCTAGTAAATGGAGAAAGCAGTGAAAGAAACCCTGAGTTTAGGAAATCAAGAACATTAGCACATGCATTCAGGGTTGAAGTGGGATTTGGAATTTAATACTTAAAGAAAAAAATGGTATTAAATTTAGATACAATATTGATAAGTCTAGGTTTTAGCATTGCTAAAAGTTTTTAGGACTGCAACTCCCGTGTTTTGTAAGGAATATGTTTAATTTAATCTGTTCTTTCCTTTTTTTCCCTTTGCAAGCAATTTGTCTTCCTCTGTTTCCTCATAACTTTGTTTTTGCTGTTGTAAAACTAAGTGTTTGTGTTGAATCAAAGAATATTTTCCTGATGTTTGAAAAATCATTAGTTCGGTTGCTATAAATTGTGTATGTGTTCAAACAGAAAAAATAACTGGTGCTGTAGATGTGTTGCTTGCAACTGTGTTTGCTGACGACATACCAGCATGATATTGAGGTGTCCAATATGAACCAGAATCTGCAAAACTGACATGGATTTATCACATATATAATGTAAGGAAAATTTGAAGAAAAATATGCAGGAGCTGGCGGTTATCTTGTAAATCAGAGGTTCCCAAACTTGGCAACTTTAAGACTTGTGGACTTCAACTCCCAGAATTCTCCAGCCAGCAGAGCTGGCAAATTAAAGAACTTCTTGAAAAAGACGCAAGTGTGTTTTGAAAAGACATCAGAAGAATACCAGAAGTATTGCAACTGGTTGCTAATGTTGTACCTTCTTGAAGTGGCATTCCAGAAAATCTAGGCAGTGCCCCAATTTAATATCAAAATATCTCCACGCACCCCTACCCCAGAATTGAACAAGTACAGTAAAGCAGAAGAACATTTAGAACTGTGTGATTTTATTCCATGGATCAAAGATTGAAATAGACAATAATGACCATAAAAAGAACTGCTTTTTCAATGCTTTCAGTAGTAAAGTGTCAAATAAATTTAATATTAATTAAACCACTTAGCTTTTAACCTTTTGCATCCACATTTGGCTGCCTTTTGGAGAAAAAAATAATTGGACATCTTAAATCTTGTTTTACTATATGCTTTGACAAAGATTTCAAAAGCACTTATATCTTAAAGCTAAAGGCAAAGGGATCATTTGTCCTTGCATTCATTTAATTGAAACAGGAGAGAGAGAAAAAGAGGGGAAAGTACAATTTTACAGTTAAAATAAGTTAAAACCCCCGTAACATAGTTTCACCATTACAGATTCTGATTAATTGTAACTCAGCAAGTGACGATTTGTAGAATGGAAACAATTGATTTTGTGCTATTGATTCTGCATCATGTTTGAATTTGGGAGAAATGTGTTATTTGTGCTTTTATGTGATGGAAAGATTTAATATCTATTTATAGCATTCTTATTCCAGATCTGTGTATTGGTATGGGAAATGCAATCTACCCATGGACGAGAAAATTTACTTAAATTTACTCAGTTGTTTGGGGTAGTTTCTGAATAATTATTATTACCGTGTTTCCTCAAAAATACAACATGCCCTGCTAATAAGCCCAATTGGGCTTTTCAGAACATGCACCACAATAAGCCCTCCACCCGACACTAAGTCCTCCCCCCCCAACTATTTAAGTGCAAAAACAGTCTGCCGCAAAACAGCAGCAGGCCAGCAATGCAATCACCCCCCCGCCCGTTCCCTCTCACGCAAAAAAAACCCCACCTACCACACCACAATTGTAAAGGCTGCTTGCCTGCTTCCCTTCCCTGCCCTCCCTTTAGCAAGGGGGTGGGGGTGGGGGAGAAGCGAGGCACGCCTCTTACCTGTCCAGTCCAGCTGTGTTCCTCGCCCTTTTTGTCCGGGGATACTCCTTGTAAAAAAACCCTCATGAGTTCAACTCCCGAAAAACCTCGTGAGTTCAACTCATGAGGGTTTTTTTACAAGGGGAATCCCTGGACAAAAGGGCTAGAAATGCAGCTGGGCTGGACAGATAAAGAGGTGCGCCTCACTTCTCCCCACCCTCCACCCCCTTGCTAAAGGGAGGGCAGGGAAGGGAAGCAGGCAGGCTGCCTTTACAATTGGGGTGCGTTGGTCAGTGTTAGGCTGCAAGGAGCGCATCTTACCTTTCCAAGTTTGCCGTGATCTTCGCCATTGTGTCCAGGGAAGCCCCTAGTTTAAAAAAAAAACCTTCTCGTGAGTTCAAGAAGTTTGATAGAACTCACAAGAAGGGTTTTTTTTTTTTTTTTACCAGTGGCTTCCCTGGACACAATAGCGAGAAATGCGACGGAGCTTAAAAGGTAAAAGGCACATCTTGCCTACCCCAGAAAATAATAAGCCCCCCCCTCTAATAAGCCCAAGGCCATATTTCGTGGGTCAAAAAAATATAAGACCCTGTCGTAGTTTCGGGGAAACACAATACCATAATATTTCTTTTGTATCTGTGTAGTATAGATTTTACAGAGTTTCTAATGTCACTTTTAAATCTTGATCTGAAAATGCAGCTGTTTGAAAATAATAGACACCTAGCTGCAAGGTAGCAGCAATACATAACAGAATAAAACAAAAAAGTAACAGAATTTCACAACAGAAATGTGGTTGGTATAATTTAATATAAAAAAGAAAGTAAGAAAAGATTCACTAAAATATTTAAAGATGTGAAATTAATTGCTTTTATTAATTTATATTGAAGTTGTGGAGATCAGCTGGAATATTTTACAAAATATTAGTATTGGGACCTACACATCTTTCTACTGTGGAATACTTTATTCCTACCTAGAAGTAGGGGGCGCAATAGCTCCGTAATTAAAGACACTGCGTTTGTCAGCTGGAAAGCTGACAGCCTGTGTCTGAGCTCCCATTACTTGCCCAGCTTCTGCCCACGTAGCAGTTTGAAAGCATGCAAATGCAAGTGAATAAATAGGTACCCCTTTGGTGCGATGAGCCTCGGTGTATAGTCATGCTGGCCACATGACCATGGAAATGTCTTCAGACAATGGTAACTCCTTCAGCTAAGAAATGGAGATTTGCACTGCCACCTAGAATTGGACACACCTGGAAGAGGAAATCTTTACCTTTACCTTTACCTAGAAGTAAACAATGAAGCCATGCAGTTTTTAAATAAACCTGGAAAATTGCTTGTCAGCATCTAGATTTTGGGAAGTCAGTAATCCATTTGCTGGTACTGAAAGTGGATATGATCTGGAAGTCTTCCTCTTTTTTCACTGTTTTTTTTAAGGCAACCGCTTGACTGAACCAGAGTAGTTTCAGCTTCAAATTGGACTGGTAAACTTTTCTGAGATTAGCAAACTGTTGGGTATCAAAGAGAACATTTCTGAGGGCAAAGTAATATTTCTCTAATCAATGCAAGAAATTAAGCAGCACTATTGTTCCAAGGTAGAAGCAAGTTCTTGACTTTCCTTCTCTGCTTCTGACAACTGAACCTGAAAGAGCAGAGCATTGTGATGGATAGACTGTTGGACTGGGGAGACCTGGATTCAAATCCTGATCAGTCATAAAGCTTACAACATGTTTCTGCATTAATCATTGTCTTTCAGCCTTATCTATTTATCTAATACAGGGGTGGCAAACTCAATTTCATTGAGGCCCGCATCAGGGTTGTGGTTGACCTTGGAGGGCCATGTGTGTCTGGTTGGGTGTGGCCAGGGTTGGGCATGGCCAACTCAACATCGCTCATGGCGGGGGTGCCTGTGGTGGCCAGGGGGGGGGGCGCTGAGGATGAAGGCCTTAGTGAGGGTTTGGCACTCACTAAGGTGAGTGCCAAACCCTTGTCCATCAGAGAAGCCTTGTAGTCCCTCTCAGGCCATGTGGAGGACCCCCACATGGTGGCACATATCTCCTTCCTTCCTTCCTTCCTCTTTTCCTCCCTTCCTTGCTTCTCATTTCCCCCTTCCCATCTTCCTTCCAGGGGCAGGGGTTGGCGTGGCCCCTTGCTGGCTACAGGGCGGTCCCATGGATCTAAGACTGACTGTGTTCTGGCCTGGAGGGCTGCGACCAAGTTGTAGATCAGCGTCCAGTTGGCCTGGGTCAGGCTGAGGCACCGCAGGCCTCTCCTTTGCTGTTACCAGGTCCAGATCTAACCAAATTGTGGGCCAGATCTGCTTGGCGGCCTTTGTGTTTGACATGTCTGACCTAATGTTATCATAAGTGTGAAATGTTGCTTTGGCAGCACGTATATTAAAATTGGAAAGATACGGAGAAGATTATCATGGCCCCTGCACAGGCATGTCACAAAAATTTGAGTGGCATTCTCTGTTTCTGAAAGCAGCAACAACAAATGTGACACAATTTATGAAAAAAAGAAACTGTGCTAAAAATATCAGAACAGTGGCCCCAAAGTAGAGAATATTCTGCAATAGCAAAACTGACAGTGTATTTCCATAGTAGAAGCATAACCATGCTCAAATAGGAATGGCTCCCTGATGTTCAATACATCACAGCAAGAGAGATTTAGACATTTGGAATATGATTTCTTGGACATAGAGAGAAACCAACAACAATCATAATGTTCAATGTAAAGGATAAAAATTTAAACTGTGGCTAATCATT
The DNA here is from genome assembly GCA_039707465.1 of Rhabdophis nuchalis. NCBI lineage: Eukaryota > Metazoa > Chordata > Lepidosauria > Squamata > Natricidae > Rhabdophis > Rhabdophis nuchalis. The sequence continues at coordinate 120,508,534 of CM077644.1, read as the reverse complement.
AGGGGCACAGGTAGAAGGATGGAACATTTTCTCTCTCTACTTTTAAAAAAAAATCTATTAGTTATTTTTTTTTGTTTCATATTTTTGTTTTCCTTAATTTTGTATGTTATTATTTAAGAAGTTAAAAGAAAGGAAATTAAAAAAAATATTGTAATCACTGGTACATTTTTATTGATATGAGTACTTTGAAAGCAGATTACAATTTGCAATACTAGCTAGGTAAAAGACAGATCAATTGACAATCTTAAAATTCAGGCTGATTAAAGAATGTTTAATATACTTTTTGCTATTGATTTTCCTTTGCATTGCATTAAAGTTCCTAGAAACTTTTTGATCTTTTCTTCCTGAGACTATTTACTAAATATTGGCATTATACTATTTTAACCTTTTCTCCTAAAAATAAGACCTCCCCAGATAATAAGCCCAATTGGGCTTTTGAGTGCATGTGCTAAAATAAGCCCTCCCCCAAAAATAAACCCTCCCCGAAAACATTGCAACGCAGCAGCAGCCATGAGGTGACCACACTCACTGCTTCCTGGACCTCAGAAATAATAAGACCTCCCCAAAAATATGGCCAAGTACTTATTTCGGAGGTCAAAATAAAATAAGACCCTATCTTATTTTTGGGGAAACAGGGTATTAGTATTGTTAACTAATTTACCAGTCTCATTAGTGGCAGGATATTGAAATATTAAGTAGTTTTAATGTCATGCTGTACTCAGATATATATGGGATTGCCAGCAAAAAAAAACTTACAGTTCTAGGGGTGCGTTCTAGTTTGACTATACTAGGATCTATTTATTTTTTCTTGGAATTTGAAGTAGCAAGTCAATGTATATAAAGTTATCTTTCCGCCTGTACGGAAAATTGGCTAGCTCTAATTAAAGAATAGCTGTAAACTTGAAGTAAATAGATGAATGATTGCCAGCCCCCACTTTCTTCCTAGTTGCTTTCCTCTATTTCTATACCTCCGCCGTTATTTGAGCCTCTAACACCATTTCTATTTTATGTTCTTCATTCCTTTCCCATTTCTCTGCATTTTTAGTGCTTCCCTTCTGTTCTATTCAGCTGTAATCCATTTCTATAGTCATATTATTGAGATGCCATTAAGTAATGGAAATTATTTGTGCAGAAATGCAACTTGATGGATAATCAACATTTGCTCAAGCTGCTTGTGTTTTTTAAATACTTTAATACCACTTATTTGTGTCAAAGTAAAGATATATTTTTGATTGTTCATGTTTGATGTCCACATTCATTCTTGACTCTTCAGTCTTGTATATCTGAGCATATCATAGAAAATAGTCTTTGTTTTTCTCTACTAGGATGTATATAAATAAGGGTTGTTCATATTATAACGTCATCACTGTTTCCTAAAACAGAGAAAAGCCCCAGTTTTTCAAGGAGAAAAAAGCATCTGGAGGGCAAGGGTGATGCTTGGAAAAAGGGGGCAAACAGATCAGTACAGAATGTTTATTTTATCATATCTTACACTCTGAAGGAGCTTGACATGTGCCTTCATAATGGCTAAGCCTTTATTACTAGTGCAGCCAACTTTATAGTATTTGAATCCTCAGTGCAGTGCCTATGCACTCAAACGTATCCCCTGACATTGGCTTTGGTGCTGGTCAATCTGTCCAAACTCTACCTTTTAAAAGGACTTTTAAAAATTAAATTAAATTAAATTAAATGGGAAGCGGGCATGATAGAAAAAGTTAGTTCTAGCAAAAATTTTATTTCCAAGAATGCCTCTTGGCCTCACTACATCTTGTGGATATTAGCAGAAGATAAAAATGGCAATTGAAACTATGAAAACCAAGGAAAAATATAAAAAACAAACAATATTTGATGAAGTTTTCTAATATTTACATTTAAAATTCCACATGCTAAGATGTGGAAGAAATACACCAAATCAGAAAATAAACAAGAATATGCAAAGGTGAATAAGGCAAGTGTCAAGTACCCTAACGATGCCTACTTCATAATAAGCGACCCGATATTATAATACAAAAAGCAATGATTTATTAACAGTTTCATTAGGCATTCCTCATTAGGCATTTCTTATTTGCAGCCATCTTTTTTGCTTTCTTTATCTGCTTCTGAACTTTGCCCGCATTACTGTCCTCCCTTCAGCCTTCGTCATAAATCACATTAGCCACATAAGCCACATTAGCCAATTAGTAATTTAGACATGTGCATTCACAGGCCAGCTTGAGATTCCATTCTGACCACAGGTATGTAGGGAATTCTCCTCTCTATGGCAGTTTGATAGTAGTCATAGAGATGCTTTACAAACTGACATCAAGTTTTGGAAGTTCATAAAAATGATAATGGATGAAAAATAGAACCTGCCAGTAAACTATTTTGAATAATTCAGATTCTGAAAGTGAGATTGATTAGGCCCTATTCCCATGTGGCAAAATATGTATTTAGGTGTTGCTCCCATTGTTTTCAGTTTTTTTTTTTAATTACTGCATTCGGCATCTGTTAGACATTATACATTATACAACCTAAAACACATTGTTATTTGTTTACTACAACTATGATAGGTTCTCCAATTTTCAGCTGTAATATTTTGCCTGCTTCACCTTCATAGACAAAAAAGAAGAGCTACTACGTTAATTATACTTCAACAATTGATACTTCTATTTTTTGTTTCAAATCGTTTGAAGTTCCAAGACAAACGCCAGTCCACAGGCAAAGGCCAACACCTGAAAAGACGCAATCCAAAGTTTGAGGCAAGAACACATAACAAACAAGTTGTCTCCATCTGTCTGCTGTGCTAAATAGCCAGCTTCTGGTGCAGTTCATCAAGAGGCGCGCAGCTGCCTCCTCACGAGTAATCAAGCTGACCTTAGCTGCTCCTGCCTTTTCTCTGCCCTGTTCTTGGATCAGGTGAAAAAGGCATTCCTCTTCCTCATTGCTGATCAGTTGCAGCTGCATGCTTTCCTTATGTTAAGTCTCAGGGCTGTCCTGCTGCAGCTGTGCTTCAGCCAAATCACTCTGACAACTGCTTTGAGCTGTTGACCAACTTCCCTCCAGACATGCCCAGAACTGGTTCATGAGCTGACATTTGGAGAGGTATCTAGGGAAGCGTCTGGGGGAGTCATCATTAGTTTTCACCATTTCTTCATGACCTGCCTTATGATGCTTTGGAGAATAGGTTGGCCTCCTCTTCTTTGTGGCAGCCTCTCAAATATTTGAATACAGGTAGTCCTTGACTTAACAGTTCATTTAGTGACCATCTGAAGTCACAACAACACCAGAAAATATGACTTATGACCATTTTTCATAGTTATGACCTTTGCAGCAACCCCATGATCATGTGATCAAAATTCAAATGTTTGGCAGCTGGCTCATATTTATGACTTTTGCTGTGGCCCATGGTCACCTAGAGTTGTGGTCATGCAGGAGTTAGAATGCAGTATTATAGGCTAACTCTGTCCACTGCCAGCAGTTTGATCCTGACCGACTCAAGGTTGACTTAGCCTTTCATCCTTCTGAGGTTGCTAAAATGAGGATCCAGATTGTTGGGGGCAACTCTGTAAACCATTAGAGATGGTTGTAAAGCACTGTGAAGCACTATGTAAGTCTAAGTGCTATTGCTATTGCTATCCCCTTTTGCAACCTTCTCACAAGCAAAGTAAATAGGGAAGCGGATTCACTTAGCAACGGGGTTACTGGCAGGTTGCTTTTGGATGCTATTTGGAACCCTGACAGTTACTAACTTATCAACTGCAGTGATTCTGCATGATTCAGTTAACAACTGTGGCAAGAAAGGTCATAAAATGGGGCAAAACTCACTTAACAAATATATCACTTAACAACAGAAATTTTGTTCTCAATTGTGGTCATGAGTCTAGGACTATCTATACTGCTATCATGTCACCCTTAGTCCTTCTTTTCACTAAACTAGACATACCCAATTCCTGTAACTGTTCTTCATACGTTTTTACCCTCCAGACCTCCAATCATCTTTGTGGCTCTTCTCTGCACTCTTTCCAGAGTCTCAGCATCTTTTTTATAGTGGTTACCAAGCATACTTTTAAAAGAGTAAGGATCCTACAGCACCTGTATTTTGGCATTGCTTTTCCTATTTTGATCCATTTGAGAATTACCAAGGAATTCGGCCTTCTGTGATCAGTAGAGTTCAGATGCATTGGCTGGAAATCCTGGGATTTGTAACCCCAACTTCATCTGGTGAGCACATGGCTGGAGTTGGCTTATGTAGAAAAATAAGAAAGTAAGTATTAATTTAGCCTGCTTCACTATTTGAAAGGCAAATGACATATGAATTGCAAAATATCTTACAAGAGATACAGAAGTTGTGAATGCTCCAACACTGGAAGTTTTTAAGAAGATATTGGATAACCATTTGTATGAAGTGATGTAGGATTTCCTACCTAAGCAGGGGGTTGGACTAGAAGACCTCCAAGGTCCCTTCCAACTCTGTTGTTCTGTTATATTGATGATTTTATAAGATTATTATAGTTTTTGTTCAGGATATGGTAGTGAATCTACTTTGATCTGGTTTGTAGAGGGCCTACCTTTGGATATAGACTCTTGGGAAGCAGTGTATGTGGTCCGAATGTGACAGTTTCTAATACTTTCGAATATAGCACTAACTTCCTGGTAGAACAACCCCCAAGAATACTGTTTTGTAGCTGTTTCATAAAAAGGTGTCAAAAAGGAGAGTACTTTTCTGCTGGTCTATGCTGTGAGAATGTTTGGATAGTTAAGGCAGCCTTCAAGATGAAATGAAACTCCGGTTTCCTTTCCCTCTTGAAACATCTCCGATGAATATGGCTGTGCAAATCCTTTGATGTGAAGAAAGATTCTTCATGTATTTCTGCTACATGTTGTATAGTGCAGAAAAGGTGTTTTAAATCTCATGGCACACATTTCCCAAATTCTTTATAAATTAAGCTGTGGAAGGCTAATTTTGGGGGGGTTACCTGTCCACCCTAGTCTTCATTTTCTCTTCCCACTCCAACTAATACTTGTGAATACATAGCTATGCCTCTTGTTTTGTTAAGGTGCACAATTTCTTTCTTTATAATTATAGTCATTGTTTTAAGCTTATTTATTTCCAATCAAAGACCAAATTATTTTTAAACTTACAAGCTCCTGCATTATTAGTAAATATATAATATATACTTTTACATATAAAAGTAAAAAGGAGCACTTTATCTTATATTCTTTATTTTATAATACTATCTGCTTCATTTTTTAAAAAAAGAAGCAGCTTAAATAAGGATACAGTTAAGATTTGCAAGACCAACAATGTCAGAGACTATTTGTTTACTTGCACTAACTATTAGGTTAACAAATTAGATTTGGCTGAAGATAACCATCATATTGTGCCATTAGTTTTTAGAATACTTTAGTGCGAGAGAGCCTTTGATCCTGTAGCATGCAATCTTGGTAAGTGAGTAACCAACTGAATATACCAGTTAAAATTCAACAACCGAGTTGTAAAGTGGAATTTTGCTAGATCAAACTGAAGCCCCTCCAGGTAGGTCAAACGGCACCCATTTCTCTAATTTCTCCTTCTTCCCTGCCCTGTTCTAAACAAATGTTTTCTATTATTCCAGGGAGAGGAGGAGGAAGAAGAAAAGAACAGGATAAAAATGTTAATTTATTAATCATTGCCTATATAGCAGTTCATCTGAAATGCTGTTGCTATGCCAACACCCTGGGAGTTTATTTTCTTAATCCAAGTGAGGAGCTCTAGGTCTCCTGGCCTCCTGCTGTGTCATTTGAATATGGTGGTAGTGTTACTGCCGCCTCTGATGCAGGATCTGTTTTTTTTTTTTTGTGGGGGGGGGGGGGAGAGAAAAGGAAGGGTGAAATGGAGAGAGAGAAAGGAGGCTAAACCTCTGAAGCAGTCAAATGCAAAGCAGTAAGAGCCTTTCTCAGTACGACTTAGTAAAAATGACACAAATTAATATACTCTACTTAAACCAGACCAAGATTAATGGTTCTCTATCAGAGCTGCTTAGTCCAACTGTCACTCGGCAAGCACGTGTCGGACAAAATCAACACTAATCAACATTTATTCCTCTCTTGCCCTTGGGTCCGAGGAGCGAGAGCAGGCTGCGGCATTCTCCCGCTTGTCTCGCCACGCTTTTCACCCTCTATCCAGCTTTGCCATATATCACCCTTTCTTGCTGTGCCTCTCCTTTTACGGATCCAGACTCTCAGCTATCAGACAACATTAGAGGCATGATAGATTTTCTGTTTTAATTTACATCTATTATATTACAACATAGCAGTTCTTGATTCAGGGGAGACTAGTGTCTCCAATAGACAGCCTCGATGGGAAGATTTCTGCATTAACTTATTAAGTCTGGTTAGAATGTGCTTTCAAATAGACTCGCTCTCTCCCGCTCTCTCCCTCTCTTTCATTCCCTGCTTGCAGGGTGAGCAATGATGCTCTGAAAATCCTTACATGGGAGGGCTTGGACTGCACCAGACTGCCTCTTGAAAAGCAAGCTTTTGTACTAAGGATCCTGATGGAAGAAGCAGGAGGCACCCTGCCTTGGATTCTTCCTTGGGGTTCAGGACCTAATGCTATAAAATGGCATTACCTTATAATTATCTGGGAGATGCTCAGCAGCCTTTATTTACAGCCAAATTAATTTCAAAGACATTTGTACAAGAGAAACTTAGGGTCAGACTGATAGCCCATTCAAGACAATGTAGTCTTTTTAAACTGGGTTGACTGGTTCAACCTACTGGACTTGCCATAATTCATAATTGGAAAAACATTGTGAGCCAATTGTTCAATCTTCTTTAGTTCCTTATTCTCCTACCCAGTACAGCCTTCCTCCAGACTCAAATTAGAATATTTAAGGCATATAAATTTAATAAATAAATAAAAGTGTTTTTGACTGCTGATGAATGGATAGTTCCTGATGGTCTAAACAGGATCCGATCTGCACAGCTCTGATATATGAATGGGTAAGCAAAGCCAAGAAAATGAACCCATAGACATTTTTAAATTATACACCAGAGGGCAAGATCATTCTGGCATTTTCTAATAACTTTACTACTTTATCCTGTGCCCTTATTATTATTTTTAATTTACACATGAATAACAGTAGTTTGTGATTAAATTACTGATGTCAGTTGACCAACTGGTTGTTACTACATAAATTGCAGCATATTTCAAGAAATGCATCCTTCTCTTGCAAGACCCAACTTTAGCTGCTCCTGTCTGAAGTACTGTGAAGGGGAAAGTATTGTAATAGATATTTTTCACCCAAGAGTTATACCAGCTGTGTTAGGGAGATCAGGTTAGATCCACCGTTTTTTAGCTCTGCATGGGTGCACGTGCGCGCGCACACACACACAAAGACTTTTTCCAGCAGACCTATAAACAATTATTAATTATCTCTATGCTTTTTCTGCCATTTAGCCTCTTATCTATAATTTCTTTAGACTTTTTATGGTTTTACTGCACTGTACTTTTGTTCTTTTTATTGTCATTTATTTGTTTGAAATTGAAAGCTGATTTAAGCATATTTTCTAGAAAAATAGTTGTATACATTTTTTAAAAAGATTGATATCAAAGTAGTTTTCAAAACAATTCCTTGTTGAAGATAAGGTTTGGTAGAAACAGATTATTTTTCACAGTCTAAGACTATGAAGTTGTTATCTTTCTTTTGTTGTTTCTAAATTCTCATGTTAGGATTTGCTCAAGTTACAATATAAATCTAAAATTGCCTAACATAACCAGCATTTCATAAAACAATAAGGATTTTATCTTAACAGCAAAAAAAACCAATCACTAGTAACTGTAGCAGGCTGAATAAAATGATTTTGAGAAAATGCTGTTAAAGACTGGGCTAAAACGGGGCTCCTTATGTCCCTTCCCCACACATCTATCAAGAATTCTAAAAAGGGAAATAGTGGCTACTTTGGGAAGGTATTAGGGAAAAGTAATTTATGAAGACAGCAACTTAATAAGCACATTTTCTTTCTCTCACCAATAAAGGTAATGCTATACGATCTAAATCTTTGGGTACTTTTTGCTACTTTGAAAACATTGTGGACAATCTCATAGAATGGTTGCCCATTCAATGTATAGGAATTATGGGAGATTAATTAGTTAATGACAAAGTGCTGATTGTCAGGCATGAACAACCAGACGCTCACATGCAGAATTCAAGCTAGCTACTCATTATATTAGGTAAGACTCCAAGGAACTTAGGGGGGGGGGTTGCACAGAGACTCCAGGGGACACCACAGATGATACTTTCTCCCTGCAAAGCTGGGTGCTTCACAACACTGATTTTGCAATGTGTGGTCTGCCTCCTATTCTGTCCCCTTCAGAAATGTTCTCCATGTTTACTCCCCTCCCACCTCTTTCTCGTAAAGGTTTGGGAAGCAACCTAATCTAATCCCCAGGGACTTTGGAGGTTCAGCCCCTTCCTCAAGCAGGAGACCCTACCATTTCTGGAGGCAACTTCTGTTCCATTGATTAATTATTCTCACTGTTAGGAAGTTTCTCCTTAATTCCAGGTTGCTTCTCTCCTTGATCGGTTTCCGACCACTGTTTCTTGTCCTGCCCTCTGGTGCTTTGGAAAACAAATTGACCCCCCTCCTCTTTGTGGCAGCCTGTCAAATAATGGAATACTGCTATCAGGTCCAGCCGTCCCCATTCCTATTTTTGTCTAGATTAGCCAAACCCAAATCCTGCAACTATTCTTCATGTTTTAATCTCCAGGCCTTTAGTAATCTTAGTTGCTCTTTTTTGCATTTTTTCCAAAATCTAAACATCTTTTTTGTAATGTGGTGACCAAAACTGGATGCAGTATTCCAGGTGTGGTCTTACTAAGGTTTTATAAAGTGATATTAAACTTCAAGTGATTTTGATTTTATGCCTCTGTTTATACAACCAACCATTGTATTAGCTTTTTTGGCTGCCGCTGCACACTGCTAATTCATGTTTAAATGATTGTCCACTAGGACTCCAAGTTCCTTCTTACAGTTACTAGTTTTGAGCCTGGTTTCGCCTAATCTGTACTTATAGCTTTGGTTTTTCCTGTTCATGTGTAAAACCTTGTTTTTCTCTACATTAAATTTCATTTTGTTGGATAGGGCCCATTGTTCAAGTCTGTCAAAATATTTTTGCATCCTGAGCTTTTTCTTCTGGGGTATTGGTTATTCCTGCCAGTTTAGTGTCTTCTGTTTTAAAGCCATTAAAACCACATTTTAATGCTTTTTAAGAGGTTCATAAGGTGGGATCCATTGAAATTGTAGGGTGATGCTGTTCCAGAGGGCAGGTGCTGTGATAGAGGTGCTGTGATAAGTCTGTCTCCCAGGTGGTCCTAATCAACATTGCCTAATTGGCAGGACAAGCAGGAGAACCAACCCTTCTAGATTTTATTGGGTAGGCAATAACCAGAAAAGGCGACCAGTCTCTCAAATATCTATGCTACAGACTGGAAGTCCAGTGGTGGGTTACTACTGGTTCACCCTGGTTTGGCTGAACTGGTAGTGCTATGGCAGCCTGGGTCATTGAAACAGGCAGTGACCCAGGCCTGCAATGCCCCCGAACCAGTTCCCCGGTCTCTTCTTCCATCACTGGCATGTTTCTGCATATGCACAGAAGAGCTTTCAGTCAACTGCGTATGCGCAGCAATGCGCGACGTGCGAGTGAGCGAAGCGATCAGTGTGCATGCAAAACACCCTCTCAGTGAACCGGTAGTAAACTGGTTAGGAATCTACCACTGGGACAGTCCCTAAGATCCTATGCTACATAGACCTTTCAAGGTGACAACTCACATTTTAAATTGTACTCGAAAGCCCACTTTTATTCAGTGATGCTCACAGAACAGTGGTGTTGAAAAGGCATAGTTTGGCCCATACACCACTACTTTTGCCACTGCATTCTATGCCAACTGTACCTCTAAAAGGTTTTAAGAGCATCTTGTGTAGAGCTCATTGCAATTGTCCATCTGTGAGGTGACAAAGGTGATGTGACTGTAAGAAGGGCTTCTCAATCCAGGAAGTTTCTGAGGAGCTAGGTGTTAGTTTGAAATCTCTGGGCTGCAATTTTCTAAGACGATTTAAGGTGGAGTTAGAGGCATTTGGAAGTAAAAGTGAGACAGAAAACTGCCTTTGCTGTGTAGTCACAGCAACTTCCATTTTAAAAATGTAAACAGATATTTAATGGGGAAAAAACACTTGATGGTGACAGATGTCAAGGGAAGTATCTGTGGGTATGTAACATCCTTATGTGCCAAATTGGATTCCTCAAGAAATGCATTACTTATTTTGCAAGATTAAGGGAAAGATTTATTGAATTCTCTCCCTCTAAGAATTACTGTATTTTTCGGAGTATAAGATGGACCTTTTTTCCTCTAAAAAGAGGCTGAAAATTTGGGTGAGTCTTATACATCGAATACAGCATTTGTTGCCTCCTGAAACCCCACCCCTTCACCAAAATGGCCATTCATAGCCTTATAGAGGCTTCCTGGGGGCTGGGAAGAGCAGAAATGAGCCTAAAATGGGCAGTGTTTTGCCCCCCCCCCATTCCCCAGCAGCACTTTATAAGCCTCCATAAGGCTATGCATGCAATTGTTTTGACAAAAAATGGCCCTTTTTGTGAAAAACAGGCCATTCTTTTGCTCATTGTTGACCCCCCACCCCCCAGGAGCACTCTGCAAGCCTCCCCAAGGCTATGCATGCCTTTTATTTGAAAAAATACAGGCCCGTTATGGCGAAAACCGGGCCAATTTGGGGAGGTTTGCAGAGTGCAAAACCATTTTCTTTCCTTTTGGAAAGCTGTTTAGTTAGAGTGGTTGATGAGAATTATAGTTTTAGGTGCTACAATGATTTCCTTCTCCAGCATATGGATAAATACACCTAGAAATATCTCCCTACCTACCTACTGTATTTCTCCCCCCCCCCTCTATCTACCTATATACCTACCTACCTCTCTCTCTCTCCTCCCTACCTATCTACTGTATTTCTCTCTATTTTTCTCTCTCTATCCCTCTACTTACCTACTTACCTACCTACCTACCCTCTCTCCCTCCCACCCTCCCTACTGTATTTCTATATCACTCTGTTTCTCTCTCTCTATCCCTCTACCTACCTATCTACCTACTGTATTTCTCTCTCTTTCTCTCCCTCTCTATCCCTCTACTTACCTATTTTTTTATTTGCCTCTTCAAAACCTGTGTGTGTCTTATACTCTGAAAAATATGGTAGTTCTTCATTTTTTTAAATGTTCAGGGCCAAATTGGCTCAATCAATTCATTTTAATGCAGATCTAGTGATTACAAAGGCATCCTTGGTATAAGTTGGATTCCATGACACAAAATGTATGCTTTGTGTATTAACTGATCTTACCACATGAATTGGTAATAGGGAGCAGAGTTTTGTTTTGAGCATAGATATTAGAAAATGTAAGAGTGGGAAAATCTGATTTAGTAGAGATTGCTGTCCCTCTGATATATTAGCTGTGTTAATTTTTTGTTAGTGACTGAAGGAGGCTGGCAGTGACTGAAAGAGTTGAAAGTGCTTTTTTTGAAATACAAATAAAATGAACAATATTAACCACTTAATCTAATTTAGAATAGTAGAATCTAGTAGCCACACCAGAAATATTATCAGTTCCCTGAGAACATTTACTTTATCTTGATATGTTTCTAGTTAACTGAATATGAATTGCTGTAGACCAGAAACTAGAACTGGAGTTGTAAAATACAGTAAAAGTATTACTTGTTTGACCTTATGAAAGGAAGCCAGTAAGGGCAGTTACACAAACCAAAAAGGGTACAGCTGGATGAATAGGAGCTGAATCTGCTCAGCCATCTGCTTAGGTCACAATAGTATGTATATATGGCATCTGCCTCTGAAAGTGCTTAGAGACTAAACATTGTATTTTGTGTTGCTAACAGAAGACTCTGGCTTTGAAAGAAAATGTTTTAAGCTTTTTTGAAAATTGCCTGAAAGTACAGACTTTCTTTGAGAGTATTGTGAGTTTTCCATATGCTTTTAAGTAGTCCTATATGGAAGAATGGAGAACACATTTGTTTGTCTTGTGAATTTATTCATACTTCAAGAACTAATATAATAAACCCTCAACATACATAAATTGACTATATACAAAACTGGGCATCCAAAGGACATTTTCCTATATTATTTTGCCTTGTGCAGTCCCCAAATCCAGCTATCCTCAGGATTATTTTTTCTTTTCAAAATTGTATGGCCTGATCCCCCTTGGAATCAAGATGACCCTCAAGTATTTGTTAGAAAGGAAGAGATCTGTGAAGAGTATTGATTATTGTGATGATCTACAAAGAAAAAAACAAAGAGCTGGACAAATTGTGCTGTTTCTTGCTTGCTAGGTGGAAACAAATCTGCAATTTATACAAATACTGTTTAAAATATGGGGAAGCTGTAAAAAATGAGTGTAAAAGCGGAAGAGTACCCTCAATTAAAGTCTCATACATGATATAATATCTGAGCAGAAGAAAGTGCCAGTGAATGCAAATATGAGTATAGCTAATAAAATCTATGAATGTTTTGTGCCCATTGCAGAATCAGGCAAGCCAAGCAGGTTTATGGCCACCAAAAGATGACTTAATTTTTTTTAAAGTGGTACAATTGGCATAATTTGACTTTGGCTAAAGAACTGGAATCAGCAGATCATAATGCACCATAAAAATTTCCTACTGAATTAAAGAAGGCATTAGAATTGCTGCATATCAGAACAGCTTTCTAATGCCAGTTATTCTAAAATGCAGTAGATTCCTTATTGTTCTTTATTATTTAATAAATTGAATCATGATTTAATCTGTTAATCTCATTTTTAAAATAAAATTTAAAGTTTATTAAATGTGAATTTGCTGATTGCAAGGTTTATCAGAACAAAATGCAGTTATCAGAACAGGATGCAGATTTCAATTATATTTTTAAGTTTGGAATTCTTGAATTAAGTTTTATTTATTGGAGAATACAATGGGAAAAATAGGGACATAGTAGGGGGATGCTTTAAAAAGCATGTATGAATTTTAATGTATTTAAAAAGTGAATTTACACTTGGTCTCTGTGGAATGGAGTGAAATTCAATCACAGAAACATCTCAGCAAGCCTCAGCTTTGTAAATTAATCCCAGCATCTTAAATCCAGTTTGGTAGCATACTAGCAGCCAGAGTGCACCATCTAACATGGTATAACATGTCTGCAGAACAACAACTTAATCAGTGACCTAGGTGCTATATTTTGCACTAACTGTAGCTTCCAAATCCACCAAAAGGACAGCTTGTCTAATAGTAATACTAATGATGGTGTGAAAGATAATGTGGCCAAACTATCTTTCTCAAGGAATGACATACCTCAGCTGGTAGTATGTGCTTCTAACCACAGAGGTCAACATTATTCAACAATAATATTAACAAAAGAATTGTGGTTAAACTACATAAAAATGAATTTAGGCAAAATATGTCAGACTTTTATGGTTCTCAAAAGAAAATATGTATTTTTGTTCTTGACATGCTCCTTCCAAATTGTGACAATATAGTTTATGACTTTGTGTCTATATTAGACGTTTCCAATTGATGGTTTGTGTATATTTTGCTACTATCAAGCTAGGACTGCAATTTGATATGGATGTAGGAATTCTTGGCGTTAAGGGAAAAAAATGGGGGGGACGGACGGAGAGAAATAGACCCAGGAAACTACAGATCAATCAGCCTAACATCAGTACCTGGGAAGATATTGGAACAAGTTAATGAAAAAACAGATCTGCCAACATCTAGAAATGAGTAAAGTAATAACTAGTAGCCAGCTAGTTTGTTAAACAGACCATGCCAAACCAATCTTATTTCATTCTTTAACATAGTGACTAAATTACTAGACCAGCGAAATACTGTAGACATAATATACTTGGACTTCAGCAAGGTATTCAACAAAGTAGACCACAACCTACTTCTTGGTAGCTAAAAAAAGTGGGATAGATGGATTCATAACTGGCTAACAAAGTTTATTCAACGAGTAGTCATTAATGTGTCTACGTCTGTATGGAAGGAAGGAAGCAAGCAGTGGGGTACCACAAGGTTCCGTCTTAGTCCCACTACTCTTCAATATCTTTATAAATAAAGATGAGGGGATGGGAAGGGAACTTACCAAATTTGCAGATGATATTAAGCTGACACTTGATGATAGGCTCAAGATCCAGATGGATCTTGACAGACTTCAACACTGGGCCCTATCTTAAATGAAATTCAATGTAGAGAAAAGTAAAGTCTTTCCCCTAGGCAAGAAAAACCAAAAGTGTGCATATAGTCTGGGTGAAACCAGGCTTAATAGCAGTAACTGAGAGGGATCTTGGAGTCTCAACCAGTTAAATATGAGGCAGCCATGTGCGGCAGCAGCCCAAAAAGCCAATGCAATCCTAAATTGCATTAACAGAGGGATACAATCAAGATCAAGCGAGGTACTAATGCCACACTATAAAGCCTTAGTAAGACCATGCCTAGAATACTGCATCCAGTTTTGGTCACCACACTATGAAAAAGGTATTGAGGTTCTAGAAAAAGTCAGAGAAGAGCAACCAGGATGATTAGGGGACTGGAGACTAAAACATATGAAGAACAGTTACAGGAACTGGGCATGGCTAGTCTACTAAAGAGAAGGATCAGGGAGACTTAATAGCAGTGTTCCAATATTTGCGGGGCTGCCACAGAGAGGAGTGGATCAAGCTATTTTCCAAAGCCAGACAAGGAATAATGAATGGAAACTGATCACGGAGAGATTCAACCTAGAAATAAGGATAACTTTTCTAACAGTGAGAACAATCAACCAATGAAACAGCTTGCCTTTAGAAGTTGTGGTAGGCTTCATCACTGGAGGCTTTCAAGAAGAGATTTGTCATTTCTGCCATTTGTCAGAAATTGTGTAGGGCCATGATGGTGAACCTATGCCACGCTTGCCACAGGTGGCATGCAGAGCCATTTGTTAGGGCACGCAAGGCGTTGCCCTGTAGGTCCAGTTTTTTGCACTCCAGAGGCTTCAGGGAAGCTCCTGAAGCCTCCGGATGGCCTCTGGGGGGGGGGGGGAAGGCTGTTTTCTCCCTCTCCAGGCTCCTAGAAAGCCTCTGGAGCTTGGGGAGGGCAAAAAAAAGCATGCCAAAATCATGGGGGAGTGCTGGTTGCGTGCATATGAGCGCAGGGGGGAAGCACGCACATGCATGCTGGGTCACACACATAGGATGGGTGCCCATGTGCACGACCCCCCTTGCGCTCCCCCTGCTTTTGGCACATGAGCCAAAAAAGGTTCGCCATCACTGGTGTAGGATCTCCTGCTTGGGTAGGGGTTTGGACTAGATGACCTACAAGGTCCCTTCCATCTCTGTTAATCTGCTAAAGTTCCACTAATATATGACAAAAAGCAAAACTGCTGTTGTACATACTATAGAAGAAATGTTTGTTTTATCACTAGTTTACTTTTTATTATGTTTTAAGAGAGACCATGTAGGAACAAGGGGAAATTCTACTGCTGGAAATGTACTAGAAATTGGAAAAAAGGGAAGAAGTAGAAATAAAATCATGCCTTAGAGGAAAACATCGGTATCTCATGGACTGCAGGGTTTTTTCCTGTCTTTTCTGGATGCAGTTTATCAGAGCTAGAATATTGAATGGGTTATGTGCTTTGCTCTGAAGCGGCTATGGACTGATATACTGCTATTGGAAATACAAATCCAGAAATTATATTAAAAAAAACCAGGGAACTACAGCAGATATAGAAAACTGTTCTGGTTAAATATTTTTTCTTGCCACAGAGATGCAAGTTTCTCTTTCTCCCTCTCTCCTTCCTTTCCGATTTGGTTTTCTTATGGTGACTGAATGACATCATTGGTAGCATATGTCCCAACAGGATTTCATAAGCAACCTTTTCCTTGGGTCAGTAGTTACTAGGGTCAGTTGTCTGCTAAGTTGCATATCAGTGATGTTTTATCCCTGATGATTAAATATAAAAAAGAAGATCCTGCAAAAAGAAGTAATAGAGGAGCAAGAGGGACAGATCGTGAGCAATTGTTTTCTAACCCTTGTGCAGCTCAGACAATTGGCTCTGGTGCTCTAGAAGAGGATATACTAGGTTTATTCTCTGTTCTGTGCCTGATACAAACTTTCCTCATCCACTCTGAAGCTATTATCTCTGTGGATGGTGGAGTGATGTGAGCAATAGACAAAATCAGCATTTAGGACAACCTCTCAGTGCTCTTTTCTTTTGAACCATTAGCTGAACAATTAGCAGTCTTCAAGGAGAAAAACAGAAGGAAGTAGCAGACCCAGTATTCTAAGGTCTCATCTGTTTAGCATTACTATGCAATATTTAAGCATGTTTTAGCCCTAAAATATTTTCTGGATCATAATCCAGATGGAAAAGATACAGAGAAATATTAATGAAAAACACCCTATCTAGGGAGTTTTCTCCTGACTTGACATTACAAGCCATTCTATAACAGACTCTGAATGCTATTGGGATCAACAAAACCTGGACAATGGAATAGCTGGTATCA
Source organism: Rhabdophis nuchalis (assembly GCA_039707465.1). NCBI lineage: Eukaryota > Metazoa > Chordata > Lepidosauria > Squamata > Natricidae > Rhabdophis > Rhabdophis nuchalis. Next base: position 120,491,994 of record CM077644.1, on the reverse strand, counting down.
GAACTGTGTTTTGACTATAGCTATATTAATGGAGGCCCTATATGTCACACACGTGTGAAGTGCTTCCTTTTCGCCACTCTGTGCTGTCAGCACACTCCCCTTTCAACACTCAGTGCCAAAAAGGTTTATCATCACTAGTATAGGGTCTCCTGCTTGAGCAGGAGGCTGTACTAGAAGACCTTCAAGTCCCATCCAGCCCTATTCCATTCTAGATTCAACTTGATGAACTGGTGTTTTTCACAAAGATTACCCACCCACCAACTTTATCATGCTGTAATTGAAATATGATGATGAGGCCAACAGCTAGGACAATACCTTTGTTATATGAGCTATTGCAACCATTCTCTGTACATTATAATAGGACACTGCTAAGTATTGTCCCAATTTAGTATGGAAATGAGAGTATGTTCAATTTTTATTTTCAGATCTGAACCGGACTAACAAGAGTTTAGGACAAGAGATATCAGAGAAGAAAGTTTTCTCCCTGAATTGGAATCCTGAGATCTAACAATAAATTCCGGTGCATCTTAATACTTAGAAAATAAACTACTGTGTGAAAAATAACCATTGGAAAATGTTATTAAATCAACCCACTCCTTTTTTTTCTCTGGAGTCTGAGCTGAGCAGAAGTGACGAGGCCATCTTTAAACTCTATAATCGAATTCCTTTTAGTGGATTTGAATAGGTGCTTAATGAACTGTTTCTAATGGTTACTGCATTTTTACACATTTAATTTGATTTTTTCACATATATCTATCCATGTTTCACATAATATGAAAAATAAAGTGAAAAACATGAGGTATGTGAAGGTTTTAAGAAACCAAATGGGATTAAGCAAAGCTAATTTGAGAATTTCAACTCTTCCTTGCTGAACCTAATGAATCTGATATTGTGTGGATCTCCCAGATTGTTTAATGTCCAGCAAGATAGTGTTGATAGATTGGTAGTCAGCATTCATTTATCTCTGCTACTTTTCTTCTGTATGTATGCTTGCATATTTTAGTATCATACTGAAATTTGGAACATCCAAAGATTATTTTTAATTTACTTTCACATACACAAAGAAATTTATTTGCCACTTTTTGCTGAAATCCTAAAAACTCAATCAAAGCTATATGAAAATAGCACTTGCACTTAGACATATACTGTGCCACAGTGCTTTATAATCCCCTCTAAGCAGTTTACAGAGTCCATGTATTACCCCAACAATCTGGGTCCTCATTTTACCAACTTCGGAAGGATGGAAGGCTGGCAGAATTAGCCTGTAATATTGCATTCCCCAGCATCATTCTGTAATTCCTGCAGGATAATTTCTGCTTCTCAAAATTCACCCTTGTTCTGTCCTTAGTCCATAGTTACATATTTTCATATGGGAAAAAATGTGGTTCCTCTTAGTTAGGCAGATAGTATTTCTCTTTCAGATTGACTAGGTCTGCTTTAAGTAGTTGAAACATTCTTGCCTGCCATGTTCTAGTCAATAGTTTAGCAGTCCTATTTGGGTCAATCGTGATAGGAAGACAGTATCACTACAGCCTCTCCTTCCTTTTTTTGGTGGAGGAAGAGAGTATAAGCTGCAACAAGGGTTTTCTGTAGAAAAACCACCCAGAAGGTCTCTGAATTTTGCCATGACAGGATGTCTTACTTGTCAAAAATTCCTTTGCTATTTTTAGGCACCATGCTTCTAGTAATGATTAGGCTGGTTTATGACAGACTGCTTAAAAACACTTTCATTTGACAGAATTGCTTAAGCAGCCTAATGTTTACATTCTCAAAACTTAGGTTTCTTATCTGAGAAAAGCCCCTGATTAAAACTGTACTCTTTGGCAGGCGTAATGCATTTCCTACTTTTCATGGTTGAGGAATAGTTTTAAACATAGAGGAGGAGTTGTGGGTTGGGGAATTCTGCTCGTTTATATAATGGCTTCACTTAAGACTGCCATCTTCCTATCAAAATCTGGATTCCCAAACGGGTTACTTTTAGGGGTGAAGAGGAATCCCACATTCCATCTGTCATAATTGTAGGGTTTTCTCAGAGATAGATCTATTTAAATAGTACCTAAAAGGCTATTTCAGGAACAGAGCCTTGCCATCCAGAGCTTCCTCCACTGCCTGTTAGCTGCTTTGAGCCATTCAGGTTTTGGGCAGCTTACAGTACAAATAAATAAACACTCTCTCTTTCGTTCGTTCGTTCCCTCCCTCCCTCCCTCTCCTCCTCCCTCCCTCCTCTCCTTTTTTTTCTACACATAAAAATCACAGCCTTAATTCTTGACATCTTCAACTGAAAACAGCAATTTAGCAGGGCTGGAAAAAAACTCAAGATTTTGAAGTGCCATTGCCAGTCCTAAAAAGGAATGCCAATTAGACTCAGACTAAATTAAAAAGGCATAAAGAATTAAAAGGTTATCCACCTTGTTCATCTGCATACTATAGTTTAGTTCCTTCTGTCTTTGGTCTGATTATATCACTGCTTGAGAAGTTGATCAAATGAGAACAATGGCTTTAAGCTACATAGATGGAGAGTTTCTTCACCAGCATGCCTTTATTCCCCTCCCCCACCCGCAGTTACACATATACTCTCTGCAAAAGGCCCAAGTCAGATTTCTTTCCTTCAAAGAAGAGTCCAGCGGAGCAGATGGAGCATCCTTTCATCTTCCTTGCTATAACCTTTCTCTTTTACAGTTCATTTGCTGTGGCTGGCCTGGGGAGAAGAAAAAATGTTTTGTTTGCTCTTTCCTATCATGAGATGGACCACAGTCTGGATTTGTAAAGTTAACTCTGGAAGTAGCTTCTCAATGATTTGCAAAAGAGCTTCTGTTCCTTCATAGTATTTCTCTAAGGGAGGGGAGCGGGCTTGGTTCCTGCTGACATTTAAACTGATAAATGTAATTTGTATGGTAAAATGCTGCTAATTTAATAGCCTTCCCTTTCCTTCGTCTCCTCTGCCCATCTCCCCATTCCTTTTCTCCCAAGAAAAGAGGATTGCAGTAAAAGGCCGTTGCAAGGTGTCGCTTTGCATTGTGTAGAATGGGAAAGGTCTCTACCTGACTTATTTTTGTCCCCTTTGCTTCAGCTGTCACTGCTGACAGCCCTCATGTTTATTTCATCTGGTGCGGTGGCTGTCTCGTTTCCCTATCCTCCGATGTCATTAACGCACAGAGAGTGGGGCCTGCAATGCTGAGCCTAATGAAATCCACTGTGGCTGTTCTGCTCCTCACCTCGTTACTGAGGCTCAAGGTGTCAAATTAAACCCAGCCTGGGAAAGGAAAGAGAATGTGAGGGAAACCTGGGGTAGAGATGGGTTGGGAAAGAAAGAGGGAGAAGGAGGGGGCTCTAAGCTCTGGAAAGAAGGAGCTAATCTAATGTAAGGTTGAGATTGTTACCAATCTCTTGGGGAATGGAGTTAGCCAGCTTCCCTTGTCCTTCCCCCACCTCGTGTCCCTGCACATCCTTATTTGAGGCCAGGGTGGTTGGAACCACAGAGGCTGAGTGGGCTGCTTCAGTGAGTCTGAGACTAGTGGCACCTAACTGATAGCTGTTGCTGCTGCCTGCTGCTGCAATGGAAGACTGCTAGGTCTATGGGACTGCTTTAGTGGGATACTGAAGAGAGCAGTTAGCACCCATGTAAAATTCAGCTGAAAGAGTCAGACATTCTCAGATAATTCTGATGACAAGCAGTTAAGGATAGATAAACCTCAATTCTTTGAATTAGATCTGAACAATTTGGGGAAAAGTTAAGATCAACATTTCCCAGATGTTTGCACATATCAAACATCGGCTTTCCCCTCCTCTTTCCCACATTATCTCTCTTTTTTTTTAAATTAATTTTTTTTTAATAAAACAAAAATACAAAAAGGAAAAACCAGCATTCTACATTGTATCCTGTGGAAAGCATGTCAACTGGTTACACATAACTCTTGTGCGTTTCTAGAACCATCATTGCTCATAAATAATCTCAATTTATAGATTTTAAATCAAAAAGTTCATTATATATCTTAATATCATTATACCAAAAATTCTCCTCTAACATTCCATATTTAGCCTATCTTCTTCTTCAAACAAGTCTTACTTAGACATAACCACATAATGGCATTCATTGTCTATTCCAAAAATTCTCCCCTGGTATTTCACCCTGGATACGTATTCTGCATAAGAATCAATTTATGTTGTTTCTAGACCCCCCTTTTTTATTAAACAATATCTATATAAATAAAAATGTAAAATAGTTTGTACGAAGCCGCTAATCTCAAAAACTACTGGACTGATTTACCTCAAATTTTCACACAATGTTCCCAATGACTTCTGATAATAAACGTACTCATTTTGTGCCTAGCACACGTGTGCCATGTGCAAGGTACACAAATGTAAAATGTACCCACTGATCAGGTTTTCACCTCCCTGTAGCCCCGCCCATCCGGCTGCTTTCCAACAGTCATTTCCTCAGCAATGTATGGAGGCCTCTTAGGGCCAAAACAAGGCACTAAGATAGCAAACACCCAGGTGGCCCATAGAGCGAGGGAGAAATACAGTTTAATAAAAGAGGGACTAGGGGAGACATGATAGCACCCTTCCAATATCTCAGGGGTTGCCACAAAGAAGAGAAAGTCAAGCTATTCTCCAAAGCACCAGAGGGCAGAACAAGAAGCAATGGGTGGAAACTAATCAAGGAGAAAAGCAACTTAGAACTGAGGAGGAATTTCCTGACAGTTAGAACAATTAACCAGTGGAACAGCCTGCCTCCAGAAGTTGCGAATGCCCTAACATTGCAAGTTTTTAAGAAGATGTTGGATAGCCATTTGCCTGAAATGGTATAGGGCTTCCTGCCTAGGCAGGGAGTTGGACTAGATGACCTCCAAGGTCCCTTCCAACTCTGTTATTGTATTATTGTATTACAGTAGGTAGGTAGATAGGGGAATAGATAGAGAGGGAGAAATAAGGTAGGTAGGTAGGTGGATAGATAGGGAGAAATACAGTAGGTAGGTAGGTAGGTAGGTGGATGGATAGATAGATAGATAGATAGATAGATAGATAGATAGATAGATAGATAGATAGATAGATAGAAACACAGTAGGTAGGTAGGTAGGGTGATAGGGAGAAATACAGTAGGTAGGTAGAGGGATAGATAGAGAAGGAGAAATACAGTAGGTAGGTAGAGGGATAGAGAGGGAGAAATACAGTAGGTAGGTAGGTAGAGGGATAGATAGGGAGAAATACAGTAGGTAGGTAGGTTGGAGGTTATATGGTGGTTGTGTGTATGTGTGCAGGTGTAGATCTACACACAGATTGGTTGGCCATTTAACCAGACTGGGCCACAGCAACGCATGGCCGGGTATAGCTAGTTCATTAATATTCCTTAATAGTTAACTTTTGCCATTTATATCCAACCTAATAAACATACACTCATTATCTCTCTTGATATACAGTTGCCCCTGACCAGGTTGGCTTTTGAAAAGATCTAAAAACTTGGTTTCATTTGTTTGTTGATTGTAGGCTGCTCGAAGTTACAATTGTTTGAGTCGGGCAGTCATAAAAATTTCTTAAGCAAACAAAATTATCAAAACTTTCTATGTATCTTATCTATTTATCAGCCGATATATTTTAAAATATGTAAACAATTATCATTTTCCTATAGCAGCAGGGTCTGCTTTTTTCCCAGATCGAAGGAGCGCTGATCCATTTGGTTGTGACATGAATTAACTGACCACTTTGTCATGCAAGTCTGACATTGTGGGCAGAGAGAGTATGACTGGCTCAAAATAACCCAGTCAACACAGGACTTGAAGTCACAATCTCTAGTTTCAAGCCTGGTGCCTTAACTGAGATCAAACTGGCACTCATATCTACACAACAATTAAAATGTTTAATTAAAGTTAACATTAAGGTTTTAATATGTAACAGTTAAAATGCATGCATAAAATGACATAAAATCAAGTCAATCAAAACTGTGAAGCCCCAGTCAAGTTTCTTTAAGCTACGGTAATTATTCCCCCCCCCCCCAAAGATTATGCATGCTACACAAAGGAGATTCCCCCCTCTCCTGAGATGATATGTTACTCAACAGGCAGGTTCAGTTGTGGGTGACTTTTTGAGTGACTCAGTCCAATCTATCTCATAATGTGAAATTTGTGGGGAAAATGGAAGAAAGTGGCTGTATAGGTCACCTACTTCTGGAGAAAAGTCAGGATACAAATCTAGGAAACAAAAAACAGTACATATATTAGTACTGTTCTGAGATGTAACTTTGAGAATATACAAAATGCTCCTTATTCCCCATGCAATTGTTCTGAATAATTCCTAGCTCCCTACACACTTCAAATTCAGAAGTCGCATAAACATTTGCTGAATTTTAGTGTGTAAGCACTGAATCAACAATCCTTGTTACTATACACATAACCCCCCCCCCCCAAAAAAAAAGATTTACAACTTTCCTTTCCTCTTATTCTAGTAGGAGGGGAAAAAATAAAAACAAAAAATATCAGAATTATATGTTATGGCTTGAGCAGACTCACTAGATCAGAGTTAGGGAAGTAGTCAGAACTAATTCATAATAGGATGGAACTTTCCTTTGAGGAGGAAAGTTCAGAAACAACAAAACAACAGATGCAGAAATCTTTTGGTTGTCTCCAAATAATATTTATTGCTTGGCTGGTATTGCACCTAAATACAGAAGTATATTTGTAAATTTGGAAGCCTGCTTTTTTGGAATTCAGCTGTGGTTGCTAGTAGCATTGAGCCTGAGTGACTTGGTCTGCCCTTCTTGACAATGGTTGTCAGACTTTCTCCAGGAAATCAAGGCAATCCTAGATAAAATAACACGTTGGAGAATATAATATGAAATAAAAAATAAGAAGAAGAAAGATTGAATATAAGAAAGACAATACATGAGTTTGCTATTGGAATTTATCTGCTGGCATTGTATTTGCTATTAATTTGATGACAGATTGAAATATCCTACTGAGTTATTAAAATTTATTCTTTAATAATCACATGTAGAACTGTACTTCTAGATTTATAAAACAAAATTATGACAGCCTCAGGGTTGTAGCCCTCTTACTGGATCCACGTAATAAATTCTGTTCATTGCACCCCGTTTCAATGTTGATTCCTGGAGACTAACTAGAACAATCCCTGCAGTTTTGTCAAGCAAGGTTTTATTAAAAATTACACTTATAACAATAAAAACTAATGCAAACTATAAAAAAAAATAGAATAGAAATAAAAATAGAAGTTATAGAAAAAAGTCATTAGGAAAGAAATAGGAAAGAAAGAAAAAGTAAGAATAAATAAAAAGAAAGGAAATCATCATTTCAATCATGATCAGCAAAAATCCATTAAGACTTATCAAAGATAACATATCTATTTTAACCCTGATTAAATAAAGAACTTCATATTCCTCTGTTTTATTTCTAAAAATCCTAATCTTTAATATCCTTTCAAATAAGGTCTTAGAACTCACATTTCTTTTCATTTCTTCTTTGTCTATTCTCCCCAAATTCTTCAAAGCTTTAACAAGCCTCTGATTCATAAATATCAAGTCTTTACTTTTTTAATTTTTAACATCAAGTTTTTAATACAAAACCAATTATTTATTAGGAACACCATTAGGCAATATCTGTTCGCAGTCAAGCCCGTGCTTTGTTTGATTTACTTCTGAACTTTACCCCTGTTCCTTCCCTCCCCTCAGTCTGTGTCATAAATCACATTACCCTATAGATGCACCCCTCCCAAATCGGCTGCAGTAATCTGAGATCTGACTCCAGCCGACAGTATAGGTGGAATGCACTTCCCCTCATTCTGTCCCCATGACAACACTGAGAGTTGACATTTGGCTCCCCTCACTTTCCAAAAATAACCTGTGCGAAGCAAAAATAATTTGAGTACAGGTATAAGATTCAAGGCTATGTTCTCCCCCCAGGCTTGTTTGGATTTTTTCCATGGAAACTTTCTATAAGACGATCAGCCTGGATATGTCTACTCTTTACCCAAGATGCCTCTGACAAGGGATAGCTATTCCACTTGATTCAGTACTGGAGATGTCTCCTGTGTCTCCTCAAATCAAGGATTTGTTGTACCTCATAATGGGTTTGACCCCTATGACCACAGGGGCAGTGGTCTCAGATTGGATCCAACCACGGGTTTTAAAAGGCTACTATGGAATACTAGGTGTATCTTCCCTAGCAGTCAGGGCAGTTTCAACTGCACTGTGACTGGGTTGATGATCTTTACTATGGGAAAGGGTCCCACAAATTTAGGGAGTCTTAACCTCAAATATTTTGTGGAGAGGTAAACCTTCTCTCCCACCCAGAATGGTTGTTGTGGATCTCGGTGTTTATCTGCTTGTTTCTTCTAGATTTGTGCCGCTTTAGCCAGTGCTTTTTTGACATTCTTCCAGGTTGCTTTTATCATTGACATGTAGTAAGTCAAGCTGACTGAGGAAGGGGGATCCCTTGGATACTCAGGCATTGGTCCAAAGTCCATGCCACTCACTACTTTGAATGGCGTTAGTGCTGTGCTACTGTGAACAGCATTATTGTTTGTGACCGCAGCAAAAGACAGAAGGTCTGCCCAATTGGACTGCTGATAGTTCACGTAGCACTTCAGGTACTGCTTTGCCATAGCATTCAGTTTCTCTGCTCCCCCATTGGTGCTCGGGTGAAAAGCCAAGCTAAGGCCCTAGGATGACCCAATGGACCACAGGAGTTCCCTCCAGAACTTAGTCATGAACTGGAACCCTCTGTCTGAGATAATTCTTCGAGGTACTCCATGCAGGCAGATGTGCTTCAGGAACAGTTTGGCCAGCTTGTGAGCTGAGGGCAGTCCGCTGCAGGGTATGAAGTGTGCCTGTTTGGAGAACAGGTTTATTACAGTCCAAATCACTGTGTTTCCCCCACTTTTCGACAACTCTACTATAAAGTTCTTTGCGATCTCCTCCCATTGACTCTGCTACTGGTTGCAGCAGTCCAGGGGGTTTTCCTGGTTGTCTCTTCATTGTGGTGCAGATGATGCAATTTTTCACGTAACTGTCCACATCTTTTTTTATGCCGGGCCACCAGAACTGCCTCTGGGCTAAGTGTAAAGTCTTTAGGAATCCAAAGTGGCCTGCCAATTTGGCATCATGGCTCATCTGGTCAATTAGGGTGTGTAGGGATTTCGGGACGTAGAGTTTTGTCCCCTTCCATGCAAGGTCATCTCTTCCTCCGTCACCTGGAGGAAGTTGATTATCTAGACCCGCGCCAGTCCGGCTTTCGGCCCGGGCATAGCACCGAGACGGCATTGGTCGCGTTGGTCGATGATCTCTGGAGGGCCAGAGATGGGGGTTGTTCCTCCATCCTGGTCCTATTAGACCTCTCGGCGGCTTTCGATACCATCGACCATGGTATCCTATTGCATCGGCTGGGGGGGTTGGGGGTGGGAGGCACCGTGTTACGGTGGTTCTCCTCCTACCTCTCTGGCCGATCGCAATTTGTGTTGGCAGGAGGGCAGAGGTCGACCTCGAGACCCCTCACATGTGGGGTGCCTCAGGGGTCGGTCCTCTCGCCCCTCCTGTTCAACACATATATGAAGCCGCTGGGCGAGATCATCCGTGGTTTTGGGGTAGAGTATCATCTCTACGCTGATGATACTCAGCTGTATATATCTACCCCAAACCACCCCAACGATGCCGTAGCGGTGATGTGCCAGTGCCTGGAAGCCGTGCGGATCTGGATGGGAAGTAACGGACTCAGGCTCAACCCGACCAAGACTGAGTGGCTGTGGTTTCCGGCTGCCCGATTCAACCAGATGATTCCATCTCTGGCCATAGGGGGCGAACATCTTGCCCCTGTGGATGGGGCGCGCAACTTGGGTGTCCTCCTGGATACCCGGCTGTCCATGGAAGATCAAGTGACAGCCGTGGCCAGGAGGGCGTTTTACCAGGTTCGCCTGGTTCGCCAATTGCGCCCCCTATTGGATCGGGACGCCCTGCGCACAGTCACTCATGCGCTCGTGACATCCCGACTGGACTATTGTAACTCTCTCTACATGGGGCTCCCCTTGAGGTGCACCCGGAGACTTCAGCTAGTCCAGAATGCAGCCGCGCGAGCAATTATGGGCACCTCTAGGTTTGCCCACGTAACACCGCTCTTGCGCGAGCTGCACTGGCTACCTGTCATCTTCCGGGTGCGCTTCAAGGTGTTAATTATCATCTTCAAAGCGCTCCATGGCTCGGGACCTAGCTACCTGCGGGATCGGATCCTGCCCCATACATCCTCACGGCCGATTCGCTCCCACAGAGAGGGACTTCTCCGGGTGCCGTCCACTAGACTTTGTCAGCGGGCGACGCCCAGGGGAAGGGCCTTCTCTGTGGCGGGCCCAGCCCTCTGGAACGACCTTCCCCCCGATATCAGGACAACCACGGACCTCCGCTCCTTCCGCTTAAAATTAAAGACACACTTTTTTCGCCTGGCCGGCCTTGGGTAGTCTCTTTTTAGGTTAGGGGTTTTAGGGGTAATTTTTAGTTTAGTTTATGGGTTTTAGCGCAGGATCAATTTAATTCATTTTTAATTTTGTATTTTGTATTTTGTCGGTGGTCTTATTTGTATTTTTAATTGCCTGTGCCCCGCCTCGAGTCCCCTTGGGGAGAGAGAGCGGGATATAAAATTAAATTATTATTATTATTATTATTATTATTTTTGTCAAGATGTATCAGAACCAGGGGTCTGCTAGCAGTTTGGTTTTGATTCTTGTGGTTAGGTCGCCTGCTCGTTGGTCTTGCCGGTCCTGGCGTTGTCGTCTGGTGGTCACTTGGGCAGCTATTTGGGTAGAGGGAATTATGGTGTCCACCACCCGCTCCCGTTCACATTTGACCTGGGGCATGAGGGAGAGGGTGTCAGCTAGAAAGTTCCTCTCCCCTGTGTACTAATGTGATTTAGTACAAAGTTGAAAAGGTTGAAGTATTGAGTCCATCGAACTTGTTTGGGTGATAGTTTCCACGGGATCCTGAGAGCCTCCAGATTTTTGCGGTCAGTCGAGACTTCAAATGGTTTCTGGCCCCCTTCCAACTGGTATCTCCAGGTTAGCAGTGCCCATCTATCTGTGAAAGCCTCCTTTTCTCATGTGGCCCATTGTCTCTCTGTGTCTGAGCTTGCGGAAGCGGTAGGTGCAGGTTTATAAGTTTCCTTGGTTGTTGCTTTGGAGTAGCACTGCTCCCACTGCCATGTCGCTGGCATCTGCTTGGATCAAAAAGGGTTTCTCGGGGTCAGGGTGCTTCAGTACCAGTTCCTTTCCAAACATTTCTTTTAGTGTTTCAAATGCCTTTTGGCAGGTTAGGGCCCACTGTAGAGGTTGTCCTGGGCAAGGTTTTGTTCCTGGGCTCCCTGTCTTTAAGAGGTCTGTCATGGGTTTGGCAATCTTCGTGAAGGAGGGGATGAATTGCCTATAGAGGTTTGTGTACCCTGGGAAGCTTATAGCTGTCTGTGGGTACAAGAGGGTTGCTAGCCTAGGATGGCTTGTACTTTGGCTGCGTCCATCTCTATTCCCTCAGTGACACTCAGTAGCCCAGGTAGCCTAGCCATGCATGGTAGAATTCATATTTTGATAGCTTGATGTACAGGTTGGCTGCCAGAAGTTTTTCCAGTATGTGTCGGACCAGGGGTATGTGGTCATTTATGGTCTCCGTGTAGATGAGAATGTTATCCAGGTAGACAAAGGCCCATTTGTAGAGACTCTTCATGCCGCAGAAAATCTTGTTCTTGGTGGCAATCACTTCCGCCCACTGGATCTCAGAAGCATATACTTATCCTCCTGTCTCAGCTGATCAGGATAAGAACCAGTAGTCTAGAGGCAATTGCGGCTGCCTCACATGTAATACTTCCCTTGTTCGAATCCCAGTAAGGGTATGGCTAGCTGATGAGAGCTAAATAGCTCGAAATAGATCTATCCTAGTCTCCCTGATTTATTTATTGATCAGCTCAAAAACCTAATACACAACACCCTGTTAAGCCCCAATTAAGGGAGGAAGCATACTGCTTTCCTTTTCTGCCTTTCGGCTCATCACCAGAGACCATCTAGACAAAAAGCTATTAGTTTCATCGTCTATGAAATACCATGCAAAATCTGCTCGTCCACATACATTGGACAAACTAATAGGAGAATTAGTGCACGTATCTCAGAGCATAGGAATTCTGTTAAAAGACAAGTAAATACTTCCTCCCTCTTCCAGCACTTCATAGCAACAGGTCATGAAATTGACTTTGAAAAAACCAAATTACTCTCAAGGACTGAACACTCCAACAGGAGAATGATTATGGAAGCTATTGAAATAGAAAAACATCCCCACAACATGAACAGACGCGATGATGCCTCCCGCCTGCCAGACATCTGGAAACCAGCTCTGGCCACTAAACGAGTCCCAGCCACTAAACAAGTCCCGGCCACTAAACAAGTCCTGGCCACTAAATGAGTCCCGGCCACTAAACGAGTCCCGGCCACAAACACTGACACCATCATCAATCACTCTCAACAAACTCCATCTACCAATCAGGATGTGGCAAATCAGCCAACCAATCGGTTTAAAGTAGCAGAGCCAACATTCCAACCCCTCCCACCTCCACTTACAGAAAAACTGCCATTTCAAATACAGCTCATTCGCAAAAAAGCAAAGGCCCAAGCCTGGCTGCAATAAATTACATTTTAACACTATTTTTCAACATATGTCTGACATTGAAACTTGCCTTGCTTCATAGATATGTATTTTTGGAAGTTAAATGTATCATAATAACTTTTAGTTCTGCATTGTAAAGTGATGATAAATTGTGTTTATTGATAATTTCATTATAATATACCTTTTATGTGAGTTGAAAACCTTGCTTATAAATTTTTTTAAATCAGATATCAGGATCGGATGCTCCATTTTTCTAGTCAAATTTGTAATGCATAATATAGCCTTTTTTTCATCTATTCAATCATGTGCGAATCTCGGAGGCTTCTTTTAGCAAGGCTTTTCAGAAATGGTTTGCCATTGCCTCTTTCCTATGGCTGAGAAACTGTGACTGGCCCAAGGTCACCCAGCTAGCTTTGTGCCTAAAGCAGGATAAAATTCACAGTCTCTGGATTTCTAGCCTGATGCTTTATGATCACTACACTAAACTGGCTCTCAATAATATAATACACTACTCCAAAAATGATTGAATATAAAAGTTGAAGCAAAACTGGAAATATATTAAATTCAATTTATATTTTAATTGTACCAATTAAATTAGTATTTTTTTCAAAATCATACCTGTCTCAGTTAGAATCCTGTTGACTACATTAATTTTGACAGTTTCCAAATATGAAATAGTATATGCTGTCTATCAGCTACTACAAGATGCTATAGATACAAGATATTACATTTTGACTGTCAAATACTATTAAATATTTAACAGTTTGACAACTGGCAAGTATTATCAAATATGATTTGTCAGCTTTTGAAACTCTCTTCCTCAGAACAGTGTAATTTCAGTTATTAGGTCATTGATTTGGATTAGATTTCTCCATAATATTTATCACAAGAAAATATTAATCCTAATTATATACTTATATAGGATGAATGATTATTTTGTAGTTTTTTATAGGAGCCAGATAATGTTCCAAGTAAACTTAATGTAACCATAAGTGTCCTAGGAAAGTTATCTGACAATAGTATAAAATTAAAAAATGATGACATACAACCTTGCACGTCAGTGTCACTAAATGCTGCTTATTCCACAAATTGAAGTACTGTAGCACTTTAAATGTACTTCTTAGGGAAAACAAGGATTTACAAAAACTGTAGTGATTTAATATCCAAAACGTGATTCAGAACGTGCAGGAGTATGAATACAGCACAGGATTGTAGCATTTTAAAGCAGCTGCAACATGATACTAAGAAAAGAAGAGGCTGTTTTAAGGCGTTATATTCTGGCAGTACATTTATGCTCCTTCACACTTCAAAACATACTTTGCAGGTTTGAATCCAAATACACTGCAGAGCCGTAGCATTTTTATTCTTACTGAAGTGTTTCCAAGTGACTTTTTTAAACCTAGATTTTATAGTAAAAAAAGAAATAAAATGGACAGATTTTTCCTACCCAAGAGATTCCTCTTCTCTATTTAATTTTTCTTGTTGTTATTCTGACAAGCCTTGAATAGTTTTTCCCTCTCTGCCGTGCCCACCTAACATCAGAAGTGACCCTGCTCCATGCCCTACTTTTAAAATCAATGCCACAGTAGACAGAATTGTATATTCTAATTTAAAAAATAAAAAAACTCTTCTTTAAGAAAGCTTTCCAGCTTTTTCTGCATCAATTGCTGCTTCTGCCTTACTCACTGATTGACCACTGCTCCAGACCATACAGCTAAAAATCTATTTTCCTTCCTGTTTGTGTCCTAAATCAGGTGCCAGTTTCCTTTCAGGGAAGAAGTGCTGTGCCTCTTCCTTCAGCATTATGAGACACCCCCACCTCCCAGGCAACTGAAGCTAACAGCGCTCAAAAGAAATCAGTGTCAATATATCTTTTATATCTGGATTTTACACAGCACTGATAGGTCTTTTACTAGATTCTTTTTAAAAGTCATTTAAGATTCTGCTATCTTAATTTCTGGTAGGAACTAAAGGTAAAATGGCCACTTCTTTCAGGATCCCCAAGATTTACATATAAATATCTATATTGTTAAATTAATAATTCAAGGATAGTAATTTGCTTAACCCTTTTCAATGGTTAAAAGCTAGACAGCTAATTACAGTTAGACCCACAGAGATGATTTTCTTGGAAAATATGGGTGCAGAGCAGAAAGAGCCAGGGTATGGGGTTCCTGATTTTCTATTACCACGAATGGGAGAGGCTTTTTGTTTCAAAACAAGCGAGCAATTGGCGTAATTATTTTTGTCCTGCCTAGGCTTCTAGAGAAGATGTATGATAACTATCTCCAGGGCCCTTCCCCACTTTTTGGCCAGGCAGAGGTAGACACACTGACTTATAGCAACAAATGGCTATAAAATTATGAAAAATAATGCACTGTGCTAATAATTCATATGCCCTGTGGAAGAATTCTGTATTCAAGGCCTTTAAAAAAAGGTGCAATCCAAACCTCGGTGGGGGAGGGGAGGGGAATTATTCCCCAAGGTGGGGCTCTCCTCACATTCCCCTCACTCTCTAGGTCTCTGAGCCATGGGGTCAGCTTGGTCATTCTCCTCCTAACCCCTATGGACCATTTTTGGACCTGCATTTATTTGCATCATTAATTTGATCTTCCCTTTGTTTTGTGATTGCTGCAGCTTTTCTTGTCCACAAAGAATTTCAGTTTTGATTGCCATCTGGTTTCTAGTTTATAAACTTGCTTCACTTCTTCTTTTGGAGCTCTTGCATCATTTAAAAAAAATTGCCTCTAGTCTCTATTATGTCAAGACTGTCAGGCTTCCTGCTTCCTGACACAGCATGATTAAAACAATCACTTCTGACAACATTTACTCCAATCATAGGATGTTCTTGCTGCTGTCCTATTCTTTCATGATCAAGGTCTATGCAAAGTGTTCTGCATGCATGGCTACGTTTGATCACTTGTGTGGCTACTTTCTATGATCCAGTGCTAGCGTGTGCATTGAAGTCTGGGCAGTACAGAAACTGACATTGAAAGAAATGTGCAGGCAGTGATAGAACCTAACCTCCCTTTTCTTATAGTATTTTATGTGAGATACATGGGGGTTCATTTCCTGTTGATTTCTGGTCCAAACATTGTCAAGACTTGATTGCTAGTTTAATTTCTGCATCATCTCCAAGGTCATGCAATTACGGCATCTCTCAAAATTTTGCTCTCACAACTTTTTAGTATATCTTGCTTATTGCTCTCCTGCCTGAAAATAAATTACTTAAGATAATAGTGGGATATTTGATGGTACTATGCAAATATCAGCATAGAGCACAGGTTTTAGCTAAAGTTATCATACTTGGAACTACTTGTACAGATCCGCTCAGCTTTTCGTCTTATTTTTACTGGTCTTCAATCCGTCATTTTATCTGCAGAAAATAGCTATAAGGTCAATTTTTTCCCTATGTTTTGCCGCAACAGTATCTGGGCAGCCAATGTATGGTCTGAAAAATGATCTCCCTGAGGAGAAAGCAGAGCAAGGGGCCTACCATTAAAATCAGAGAGCCTCCAGCAGTATGTTGGGGCTGCTCTGAACCTAGCAGCAAACAACTACAAATTGGTGGAGACCAAATTAACACCCATTCTTTTCTTTGGCAGACCTCCTTAATTGTCATTTCTGAGAAAGTGGATTTAGGATAAGACTAAGATGTGAGCGTGTACAAAAACACTTAAAAAACCTATAACAGAGCTCACTTTAAAGCACTGATTAAAAGTACAGTTTTCTACTAATGAAACATGTTATTTGATGCATGTAGATCAGTTTTCCTTTAAAAAAAAAGCGCTAAAATCAGCTTTGCATGTTTTTATTTTCTGCTTTAGTGTATTATCTGGCTTGATTCTAATTCTTTGAGAATTGTATGCCTTGTTCTGTAAATATGCAGATTACTATATATTCTGCTAAATGCAAGGTGTCCCGTCTGCATGTAGTATAACACAGGGGTCCCCAACCCCCGGGCCGCGGACCGGTGCCGGTCCGTGGCTGGATGGGAGCCGGGCCGCAAGGCTAGAGAGGAGGAGGGAGGGAGGAGGGGGCTGCCCCCTGAGCAGAGCGCGCAGGAGAACGCAGGCGCGGCTGTTCGCACCGTTGGAGTGTGACTCTTCCTCCACCCTCGTCGACGGAGGGACTCCTGGACGCTGCTGGACCGGCCACCGATTCCCTCCCCTGCTGGCATGCCGGCCACTCGTTTTCATCCAGGGACTGCGGAGGCTCTGCGGGCTGGGGTGGGAACTGGCGGGTTGCTCCGGCGGCGCAAGGAGTCCCTCCGTCGACGAGGGTGGAGGAAGAGCCCCCACCATCCTCCTGCGTTCTCCCGCGCGCTCTTCCCAATGGGCTGCCCCTCCCTCCTCCTCTCCAGCCCGGCTCCTATCCAGCCACGGAGCCTGACCGAGCGAACGAGCGACCAAGCCTGGCAGGCGGGATGAGGAGGCTGGGGGCGGGGGGACGGGACGACGATGACGACGACAGACACACATAGAGAGACAGAGGGAGGGAGGGAGAGAAAGATAGACAGAGACACAGAAGGAGTGATTGAATGAATGAATGCAAGACAGACAGACAGACACACACACACACAGAGTGACAGAAATGGGCGGATGAAGGAGAGACACAGAGAAAGAGAGAAAGAAAGAAAAAAGTGGGAGAGAGAAAGACAGAGAAAGAGACAGAAAGGAAAGAAAGAGACAGGAAAAGATAGAGAAAGAGGGAAAGAGAAAAAGAAAGAGAAAGAAATAGAGAGAAAGGGAAAGAGAGAAAGAAAGAAATAGTGAGAGAGAGAAAGAGAGACAGAGACAAAGAAAGAGAAAGAAAGAGAGAGAGAGAAAGAAAGAAAGAACTTATGACCACAGTTGAGGCCAAAAGTTTGGTTGCTAACCAAGATCATTGTTAAGTGAGTTTCACATTTTCAAAGTTGGCCACGCCCACCCAGTCACATGACTGCTGAGCCCCTCAGCCGGTTCGCAGAATTTTCTTTAAAATGAAACCGGTCCCTGGTGAAAAAAAGGTTGGGGACCCCTGGTATAACATAAATCCCATTGGAGTGAATGTACTTATTTTTGAGTAAAAATATATAGAATTGTACTGTTGTATCCTAAAGCAGGGGTCCTCAACCCCCGGGCCGCGGACCAGTGCCGGTCCGTGGCTTGGTAGGCACCGGGCTGCAGGGCCGGAGAGGAGGAGGAGGGAGGAGGGGGAAGCCCCCTGGGCAGAACGCGCGGGAGAGCGCAGGCGCAGCTGTTCGCGCCATTGGAGTGCGGCTCTTCCTCCACCCTCGTCGACGGTGGGACTCCTGGGCGCCGCAGCAGCAGCCCTTCCTACCGGCCGCCGATTCCCCCCACACACACGGAGCCTTCTCAGCTCCTGGAAGGAGCCTGAGCGAGCGAACGAGCGGGCGGGGCAGGCTAAGGCGAGTGAGCGTGGCGGGCCGGCCTGAGGAGGCTCCGCGGGGGGCGGGGACGACGACAGACAGACAGAGGCACAGACACAGAGAGAGACAGGGAGGGAGGGGGGAATCAGAGAATGACAGACACAGAGAGAGAGGGAGGGAGGGAGAGAAAGAGAGACACAGAATGAGTGATTAAGTGCGTGAATGCGAGACAGACACACACACACACAGAGTGACAGATGGGCGGACGAAGGAGAGAGACAGAGAGAGAGAGAAAGAGAAAGAAAGAAAGAAAGAAAAAGAAAGTGGGAGAGTGAGAAAGAAAGAGAAAGACAGAAAGAGAGAAAGAAAGAGAGACAGAAATGAAAGAGAGAAAAAAAGAAAGAGAAAGAAAAAGAGACAGAAAGAGAGAAAGAGAAAGAAAGAGAGAAAGAGAAAGAGGGAAAGAAAGAGAAAGAGAAAGAAAGAGAGAGAGAAAGAGGGAAAGAAAAAGAAAGAAAGAAAGAAAGAACTTATGACCACAATTGAACCCAAAAGTTTGGTTGTTAACCAAGACTATTATTAAGTGAGTTTCACATTTTCCAAGTTGGCCCCGCCCACCCAGTCACATGACTGCTGAGCCACTCAGCCGGTCCTCAAAACTTTCTTTAAAATGAAACCGGTCCCTGGTGCAAAAAAGGTTGGGGACCCCTGTCCTAAAGAACAAAGTAAAATGTCCAGATCTTTGCTTCACAAGGAATATATTCATGCCAACGCCTTAATAATTGCTATGCATAAAACCATGAAGGGCACCAATAATCTTCATGCTCAGAAAACATTTCAGGCCTTAACATATTACTACAAAGTCCTTCTGACAAGGAAAAAGCAGGTGAGCCAATTAGCTATATAAGCAGACTGATCCAGATGGCTCAAGGTCAGACCAATACAGTACTGTATTATGGTGCCTTGTTTGCCCAAATGGAATGGATAACTCAGTATCAGGATTAACTTAATACAGTGGGAGCTTGGATGCCCATTATGGTACTGTTTCAAATAATAGTTAGGTATTCAGATGTATACCCAACACTTCTAGTTCTATCTGACTGGCCCCAATTTTCAAAGTCAAAAATATTGAATTTGCCCAGCTAAAGAGATTCCCCCCCCCCCCCCCAGAGATGTTAAAATTAAACCCTGAATTATTGGCCTGTTTTGGCTACCCTATCTTTCCATCATGATAATACTGATTTCCAAATAATGAAGTAGCTGTGTAGTTCCAAGGGGATAGAACACTCTTGCTCATTCTGTCCGACATGTATAATTAGTAAATTATATGTGAAACATTTGTATTATAAACTAACTGACTAGGAGCACCAAGAAAGAACCATAGCTACGGAACAAGCCAGATTTAAACCAAACTTTTCAATAGCAGATCTGTGCACCATCATATATAATTTGTCTTCAAAGTAAGACATCTACCATGAGATACTATGTCGCTTTCATAGATCTGAAGACACAGTTGAATCAATCCCTTTTGGAGATTATGGTGAAAATTTGCAGTGTCTTCTATTGATTAATGTCTTCTACATCCCATAATGATGCTGCATGGAAATGCCACAATTCAAATGCATGAACAACTTAAAAACTGAATATGCCTACAGTATTCCAATCTGCAAGAGAATCAAGTAGGAGTGCATATTGCCCCCCACATTATTTACTTTCTATGTTAATGAGATTGTACAAATTCTTACTGGAACATATTTTCCATTTTTAGTTTGTAACTCAATCTCCATACTATTTTACACTGTTAATGTTGCTATCCTTTCTGCATGTGCTTTATATCATATTGGCGGACTGAAATGCTAGAAATCAAGTATGCAAAATTTATGTTGGCTGCATTTATTAAGTAGTATATTGTCTTTTGTATTTGGACAAACAAAAAATCCAAATTAACAGGTATAAATAAATAGGTATCTCTTTTCAATTGTCTTCCTTCTAGAAACTTCAGTCTTCAAATCTTATGGTCTATGCACAAAAAGTTTTTAAGACAATTAAAAATTAAATATATTAAGTTTTTAAGACAATTAAAAATTAAATATATGTGCTATATGGAAATTAATGGTGCATTTCCACCAATTAAACATTTCAGAGTTAGAGTTTGAAGTCTTTTGCTGTATAATGTACAGTGTATAGTGTACAGCGTACACACAGTCTATAGACCTGTATAGTTCCCTGTAGAAGAATCTGGTCTGCTGTGGATTTTCCCCTCAATATCTGTCTATGCTGGGCTTAAGCAAGGTCAAGAATATTTGATTTTGATGTACAGGTAGTCCTTGAATTATGAATGTAATGGAGCCTGTCAATTACATTAGTCACCCGACGATTCTTATAACTTGGCAGCTACTTGACTGTGATCATTCCCTGCTTTCGCCCATGCATTCACTAATCAAATGTGGAGGTTATTAAATGCACATGAGGTATCTCAGGATGGGGAAGGCCAGGGGTGGGGGGTGGGGGCTAGTGATGGAACAGACCACCTGCTTCAGACCACCCAAGGCCTCCCCCGATCCACAAACACTGCATGCAATTGCTTCTCTTCCCCCATCCTACCACACCGGGTCTCCACAGGCAGGCCTGTGGATACTCATTTACCTTTCAAGGATCTAGCGAGCTGTCTCCTCTCCAGCCTCTCTGTTTCTTTGCTTGCTCCCAGTGAGTGGTGAGAGCAGAGGGAGAGCAGGATGAGTGCACCCTGCTTGGCTTCTCTGACTCACCGAGGCTGCCTGCCACTTCTGGAGAGCACAAACTGGAAGCTTCTGGGTGCCCTGATCTTGCAGGACTTCAGGCACTTCAGGTACCCATTCCCTGCAAAAGCAAATGGGTGCATGAAGTCACATGAGATCATAGCCACCAGAAGCATCCAGTTTGTGTTTGCACACCAGTGCGAGACTTGAAGGAACATAGTTTCACTCCCAAAACCTCCTTTTGAACCCTCCCAAAGCTTCCTTTGTAAATGCTTTTCCATGCCAAGTCTAGAAGTTCCCTTTGAGTGTCTATAGGGGCTCTTTGAAACAGTGTCCCATAGGTGCAGAAGAAGCTTCTAGTCTCTGGCCAAGGAAGGGAGAAAAATGTTGCATTGCCACCTGAAGTGGTCCTGGAGGTGGTGACACAACACTGCCAGCCCCAAGTAGCCAGGAGGGCTGCCTGCATCCACTGGGCATCTGGGCTCTGTTCTCTGTTCACTCCTGCACACCCATTGCTGGGAACGGGCTGTGTTGGGGTCTGGCACATCAAACAGATATGTCAGATATGCCGCAGAGCAGTTGCTCCAAGGTACAACAGGAAAGAGAAGCTTTGTGGACTACGCCCTAGCAGCTTGGAGGCTGACCCTGTCCAGCCAGCCAGAGAGGAGCTCAGCCCTAATGGCTTAAGGCAGGGATGTCCAAACTTGGGAACTTTAAGACTTGTGGACTTCAACTCCCAGAATTCCCCAGCCAGCATAGCTGGCTGGGGAATTCTGGGAATTGAAGTCCACAAGTCTTAAAGTTCTCAAGTTTGGACATCCCTGGCTTAAGGGATTCTGGCAGTGGCTTCCCTGGTCCCTCAGCTGTCAGAGACTGGAACGGTGCAAAAGGTGTTTGCAAGCTGATGGGAGGATTCAAGGAAGGGATTTCGCTGCCTCAAAGACTTGTTGGCGTGCAAGCAGTCTTTGGCCAGATCTGGTACAGGCCTCGGTTCCCAGAGAACGGAGGCCTAAATTACTTTAGTTCAAGATCATGTGAGATCAGTAGTGCAAGATTTCATACTACTGATATTGTGATCTCACACTACAATACTTTAGGCATGTATTCTCTACGAACTGAAGCCTGCACCAAATCTAGAGCAAAAGGCTTTGAAAACAAAAAGGCCTTTCCTCTGTTTGCAAGCCTTTTGCCCCAGATCTTGTGCAGGCCTTGGTTTGTAGAGAATACAAGTCTAAAGTACTGTAGTGCAAGATCACATTAGATCAGTAGCACAAGATTTCGCTGATCTCCCGTGATCTTTCACTACTTTAGGCCTCTGCTTTCTGCAAACGCACCGAAGCAGGCAAAGGAACCAAAGGCAGACTACATCATTGCAACGTAAGGTCTGGTGGGGTGTGGGAATAGGCAGGGTGAATGTTGCAACGTTTCTGCCATCGTTCGTAAGTGTGAATGACAGCCATGGTGCTGCAATATTTGTAATTTCAGGACTGGGTCGTAAGTACTTGGAAAGGGGCTAGGTTGTAATTTCGAACAGTTGCTAAATGAACTGTCATAACTCGGGGATTATCTGGAGAAAGAGATAGACTTAACACCTCACACTTCTACTATCCAGGGCACTCACACTGGCATGCTTAGACATTCTGCATTACATGATATTCACTTGGAGATTCACTAATATCTGTCATTCAGAATGCTTATGAATATGTTTAGACCTCCTGGATCTGAACAGAGGACAGACACATTTGGCTTTGTGAATAGATTTATAAAATGGATAGCTTGCATTTTAATGTTGTTTTCTACTTTTCAATAGAATAGTCATTATTGAGTCCTAGCCCAAACTTAACTGCTATCAGAAACATGCTTTCACATGAACAAAAATCAAACATGTTATCCAAATGATCACAGATATCACTGGAAGCAATTGTCATAATCACAACAGATTGAAATGTGGCAGCACAATCTTGGGAAGTGTTTCTGGATATGATTGGGTTGGGAGATTCAACTCTTCTTATCAAAAGGAGATGCTGAATATGACTAACCAACAGCTGAATAAATCCCACTGATACGGTTAAGGTAAATGCATCAGGAATTGTTTACTGAATGATGTCTTTGTCTCCTGTATTGTTTTATATTTTACAATTAGTGATCCACTTATATAGGCATTCAAGACTGTGGGGATTGTTTTCATGGAAGCAGAAGTTAATCCACAGACTTACATAGTGGGAATGGTGAAACTAGATTGATTTGATAAGTTATGGCATAATTTCTTCTAACCTTATTTGGGGGATAAATATACTTACTGGTTCCTTACATTATTAATGTTTAAGGACTCTTCTGCTATCTACCTGGTATCTTACTTTCCCTATAGGTTGTCTTAGTGTTATAACTGTTTTCCTAATAAGGCAGAGGACAATTAATTTTTTCCTTGCATTTTAATAATGCAGCAATATGCCATTTCATCTTAGTGAAAATCAGAAAACAATTACTTCCAGCCAAATTGGTACCTGTCAGGATGCGTCCCTTCCTTCTAAACTGTTTGCTTAAATAACTGACCTTGTCTGTCAGTCAAATTACAAAAAATTCCCTAGCTTGTCAAAAGTATTCCTCCTGTTCTCTTATGCCTGACATGGAACCCAATACAAGCACAGGGATGAAGAACTGAATATAGATGATATTTTGTGTTCCACCCTGCCTATTAGTATATTAAAGGCAAACATTTTATAAACAGGATTGTTCTTTGTACTTTTGGGGTGAATCATGGCTATTGCCTGTTCCAATTTAAAAAAAAAAAAACCCACCGTAGTTTGAACACTGGCAAGAGGACCCAAAACCTCTAGCTGAAGATGTAGATTACTGACTAAGAGAAAAGGATGATTTTTCCATGGCATGCCCTCTGGGACTAAGTGGTGGTTTTTGTGGTGAGCCTCTTCTAAACAGTGATTTAAATGCTGAGCGTTGTTCTCAGCACTACTATCTTATTTGCTGAAACGCAACATCTAATTAATACCTAGGCATTGTGGCTTCCTCTCGCCTCAACTGCCAAATGCAAGTGCAGCTTTCTCTGCTGAAGCCTTCTCTCCTCTTAAAACACTAATTACAAAATAAATAGTCAAAGAATCTCTGCTTACCCAAAAAAACAAACACCTACAAAAATCTCCCCCGTGATTTTAGTGTTGCTGATAGGATGTACGCATTTGCTGATGAGATGGAGAGAGTGTGGAACCATGAGAAAAGTGAATCAACAAAAAGCAATACTTTCTTTGCATCTGAAGTGGAGGAATATTATTGCAGGAGTAGTAGAACAGTCACTTTAAAGATAGTGATATGGCAACTATAATGCTTGGAATGTTTCCAAATAATAAAGACATAAGATATTGCAATTACTTTTCAGGCAGTCATTCAAGTATACTGTTAAGGGATTCTATTCTTCAATGGCAATTTTTAAGAGTATTAAAGACTTTTGTACATCAGTCTCCCATCAGGCCCTAATGATTTTGGTAGCAGCTTCCTGCAGCATGATGGCATCATCTCATGGTCTTTAGTTAACCTAATTATAGTATTGCCCAGTATAAATAAGAATAATTTTCTTATGACCACCAAGGCTTAATTTTTTTATTTGTATTAATAAATCACAGTTTGGATGCACACTGAATTGTACATAATCTATTATGAAATGTATAGAATAAGTTAAGCAAATCTCCTGAGGAAACTATACTGTTTAAGAGGCAAAAAGCATATTAGGTAACTTAGCATCTTTGCAGGCCCCCCCCCCTTCTTTTAGTAACTATGAGTTCATTATTTTCTGGTGTATCTTCTTTCATGAATTCCATGCAATACATTCTATAAGTCTGTTTTCATAATGTCTGTTAAACATTTGTATTCTGATTCCAAATTTGTCTCTAGTACAGCTTTTAGTTCTCTATGTTCTTGCACTCTTGAGTTGCCTCTTAGCCTTAAAGCAGTCAAAGAAATGTGATAGATATCGCTATAATTGTTTCATCTAATGCACAGTCATTTCTTACATTTCATTGGCACTTCCCCCCCCCCCCCCTGCCCAGTTCTCTTTAGGAATGCTCAAAATATCTGTAATTTGGGTGTTTTTTAAAATTATTTCCCAAACATTCAAGCGATTAATGGGATTTTGTCTAAATGTTTTCATTGAAAAATGTCAAGCGCGATTGTCCTATCTCTTTTTTTTTGCTTAATTTATGCTTAGAATTTTTAACATGTCCATTTAACCACAGAATAATAATTTAATATACCATATGCATATAAGAAGTCTACAGGTGTTCCATTTGCAGATATTATGATGGAGGTACTGAACAATCTAAACCAGATTAATAAAATGTTATTGTGGCATTTTTTAAGGGATAATATGAATTGATCCAGACTTGAGAGATTCATTTAAGGATCACTAAAACTTTTCTCTTTTCTCTTCAGACAATTTCAATGATTATTAAATTGAATTTAAATTTAAACTAGCTATTGATTTGTATAGATGAGCTTCTCTTAAACTGTATTTTTCAGGTGAAAAGCTTAAAAAATATTTCCACATATGCTATAGTTCTATATAGTCTATATAACTCCTAAAGCATATTTTCAGTCATTTCATGGACTGCTTTGAAAAATAATCTTGGAAAATTCTCCCCCTTGTTTGTTATTCTGGAAGTTTCACTTTTCAACTAAAACAAGATATTTTTATTTTCCAGATTTTAGTTTATACCCCAAGGTGTATCTTTTTTCTTGGGTTAATGAATGACCCATTTTGTGGATGTTTTCCTTCACAGAAATTGTATATTTAATACCATATAAATTAGAAAATGTCAGGCTGCAACTACCATGGAAAGTATGAAAATCTCTCTCCCTCCCTCCCTCTCTCTCTCTCTCTGTTATTTTATTCAGATGAAGAATTTTTTATATTTACAGAATTCACAACATAAGTATTTTTTCAATATTTCATTTACAACATATTTTTGATGATTAGATGTGACTTAACAACCGTAGGTACTTCAAATCTATTCTAATATCTGATGACTTCACATGCTTTTCATGTACAAAATAAGAAGTTTATAATTCGCTTTTTATATTTGTTAGAATATGCAAATTAAATGCTCAAGAACACAGAATCACTTGATAAATGCCAATTAATTAACTTTTGGACACATATATTACATAGTTATAGATTTAAAATGATAAATGACTGAACAAAAGTTATTATTTCATCATTTCATGTCTGTTGGGCATTACAAATCTTTTCAGAAAGAAACTAATGTTTCAACTAATTTTGGGAGATGTAATGTTAAAAATGCAACGTCAATTAATATTGTATGGTTTTGCTTTTTATACTGATTCCTTTTGTATAAAGTTATTTCACTTATTGTATTTGTTTGGAAGACTCATTGGATTTCTAGATTATTTGGACATATAAAGCAACAATCTGAACATTTATTTGAGGATAATGGAAATGGATATTGCATGCTTTTGTAATTAAAAAAATAATGCTGCAAATGGGAACAAAACACATTTTCCATCAAGTTATAAAGTGGTTTGATCCTATAAAAAAACCATCTTGTCAGGTTTTCTGACTGTAGAATTAGTTAGAAATATGGATTTTTTGTGTTATATGTTTAATTTTCCATTTTCTTTTTTCATATATAGTTTTAAAAATATTCCCCAGAGATAGTAAGAAAGAAATACAAGAGAAACGTTTATAAGAAATTATTCTAAGAGATTTCCATTCTGTCTGTTGTGATAAAATTCCCTTTTCTATAGTGATTTTCAATTATCTTATGTTTTTTTTTCTTTTCCTTCTTTTAAATCTGTCTGGGGAATGGATAAAAGCTCCCAAGAGAAATGTCTGTAGTATTACCTGCTGATAGTAATAAACCAATGATCAGATTAATTGGATGATGAAAAGTGATAGTATGAAAAATCAAAGTTTTTCTTCCTCAAGTATTTAACTACTTACCTAGATGTGAATCAAACAACTTTAAAACTTGTCAGATATCTGTCAGATAAAACCACTTTATTGCAATTTATAGGGCTTTCCATAACCATGTGTTTTATCTCTCTCTTTAAACAATTTCCTTTTTTTTCTTTTTCTTTTTACAAATAAGGGGACTAAGATGATTACTGATCCATGTTGTTCTTATTCCTGGCTGACACATTAATTTTAATGCAGATTCTATTTCAAACATTCCAGACTCTTCTGAAGTCAGTGTCCCCTTTGAATCAACTGGGTCCAATTAATGCTATGGTTTTACCATAGAAAACTGAAGCAAATCCAATAATTTGCTTAAAACCATTTTCCAACTTTGGTTATTAAGAGGTAGTAATCATTTTGTTTGGCTTAGTGGATGTGGCAACTGAGAGTCAGTTCCATACCATGGTTAAGATGCTGGATTGGAAACCAAGAGCCTGAGTTTTTAGTCATTCTGTAGGATGGAATCAAATTGGATGATTTTGGGCCAGAGATGGGTTTCTACTGGTTCAGCCAAACCGGTAGTGGTATGGCTGCATGGGTTGCTGGAACCAGCAGTGACTCAGGCCTGCCACACCCCTGAACTGGTTCTCAGGTCGGCGTCCGCACCATCTTGTTTTTAAGTTATGCATGTGTGTAGAACAAGTTTAATTGAATTGTGCATGTGCGTGCAAAATGTACGCACAAGTGAACTGGCAGTAAAGCCAGCCAGAACTCACCCCTGTTTTGGGCCAATCAGTCTCTCATAGTACAACAGGAAAAATTGCTGGTTTCAGTTGTACCAGATAAAGACAGTGTAAAAGTAAAAGAAGAAGAAGAAGATTGGGAAAAATTATGTGATTTTTATCTAGACAGGTTGAATTTTTATTTTCTTTTAACTGGCTTGTGTAGATATTTGATTTGGTTGTTTTTAGTTGGGTTAAGTCCACTTTAAACTGGACGTAGGGTAGGAGTTCTCCAGTGTTTTCTGAATTAAGTGTGGTAGTCTCAAATGGTGAGAAAGAATGTTTCTGTGGGATTTTAGAGTGTTGAAGTAACTCGGGACTTCATGGAATCTGACAATCATGTCCCCCCCACCCCCTAAATTGTTAACAGCTCAACATATGTGGCAGGACATAATTTGGATCTGTAGGGGTTTTTTTTACCCCAGGAAGGATTTTACTGTAGTCTGAAGCTGGGGTGGGGGGATTTTGTATCTGTTTGCTGATCATGATCAGACTACTTTCTCCTGAGATTTTGATGTATGGCAATTATTCATTAGGTTGATGTATCTGCAGAAGCTAGAGGATTCCAAGAGATCCTAGGGATCTTCTGACTAATATGGTAGAAATTTCCCTCAAATCCTTGATAATTTGATCTCGTAGAGGAAGATAGGTGGTCCAGAAATGCAAAATATAAATAAATATAATAAATCATCCTGTAGAACAGGAAGATGACCCAAAAGGTAACACAATTCTACTGGAAACCCTCTTCTACTATTCATACTTTTGGCTCATAATCAAACTTATTATATGGCAATAAAAGAGGCAATTTTGTCATCTCTCAAGGTCTCAAACAGGGCTTTTTTAAGTGGCTGGGGACTTTTGGAGATCTAGTTTAGCATGAAATCCCACTCAGTTTATGATGACTTGCTCTGATATTTTAGCTAGACAATTTAAGAGTAGATAATTATATTTTTCAACACATAGTCCCTCTAGTTTTGACATTCAGTCAAAGGTCCTTGTTTGAGTTCAACTAACCACCTGTTCACTTGACCCTTGCTCTTCATGGCTTATTATGTCGAGGAAGACAGGGATCTCCAATAGGGTCAGGCTATATAGTCCTGCATCATTAAACAAGGCCATAGTGAAATCAGTTCAAGGGGGGAAATGATCTGTGGCCAGTATTCCATTCCTGGGCAGTTGATTAAATAAAATGGATTTTCTAGATCTTTTTCAAATAAGCCTTAGGCCTAGTTTTTGTTTTTGATACTGAAACTGTCAATACCTAAATACTATATGAAATGGCATTAGTTCAACTATACATTGTTTACATTATAGGGTTTTTTAGGTACTCATTTTATCTTTTATGTATTTTAAATCTACATGTAGCTGTTGAATTCAGAGATTTAGAGTAATGCAGCATACATCAGTATCTGCTAATGACATATGGCTTCATCTCTTTACATCAAATCCAATGAGGCAGTCAAAATTCTGAATCTGTGCTGTCTGGCCATTATAGTTGCCTGGCTAAGGACTAAAAATTAAATTTAATCTGAGCAAGTCTCTTTTTGAGTAGTTTATCTGTTCAGTTGAGGAGGAGGAGGAAGAGGAGGATTATGACTGTTGTGAATGGTATTCCACTCTCCAAAAGAATCAAATTTGCAGTTTTATGTTGTTCTAGATCTATCTTAATCATTAAAAACACATATGTCCTCTGTGACCTAAATACCTTTCATTGATTTGGCATGTGCTAAATCCTAACATTTGTGACATGATGTGGTGGAATGTAGTCTGAAGTCCCAGGAGGGAAGGACTACTTCAGATGTGTTATTCTGCCAGTTCGCACTGTTTCAGGTGAATTGGTAATGGCGGTGGTGCGAGGCTCCGCCCACCCACCCAGATGTCATCATGAACCTTCTGCATACGTGCACACTCCCACTACCAAATCAGTAGTGAAGTAAATAGGATACCATTACTGGGCTACTTCCCAGTAATGTATGGTTGACAGGAAGAGGGCTGAGCTGACCCCTCCCTAGCAGAATATATCTATATAGTCATGCAGTTGATAGTTGATTTAGTCTGGCAAGATTCCCTCTGTAAGTGAACAACAATAAATCAGCTACTCAGAAGTAATGGCATACTGTATGCCATTCTTGGTTCTTGGACGCAGTCACATGGTACATACAACCAGGATCAGGGTCACAAAGATGTTAGCTAGGAAAGATCCTTATTGTATAGAGATGGTCTGTCTATGGCAACAAATGTCCTGGTGGGAGTAACCTTGAAAACAGTCCTGAAACTTGAGCTATTATAAAATGTTAAAGTAAGAGAATTGACCAGATTAACTGGACTAGGCCAGTCTTAACTGGTTTTCACTATTCCCAGATCATTTCCAGTCCATGTTTAAAGTACTATAAAGGTAATGTAAGGATTCCCCTCGCACATATGTGCTAGTCGTTCCTGTTGTTCCTAGTTGTTCCTGACTCAGGGGTGGTGGAGCTCATCTCTGTTTCAAAGCTGAAGAGCCAGCGCTGTCTGAAGACGTCTCCGTGATGATGTGGTCAGCATGACTCAATGCCGAAAGCGCATGGAGCACTGTTACCTTCCCACCAACAGTGATTCCTATTTTTCTACTTGCATCTTTATGTGCTTTTGAACTGCTAGGTTGGCAGAAGCTGGGACAAGTAATGGGAGCTTGCCCTGTTATGTGGCACTAGGGAAACCACTGAACTGCCAACCTTTTGGTCGACAAGCTCAGCATCTTAGCCACTGAGCCACTGCATCCCTTTTTTAAAAGTACTATACTAACCCTAAAGCCTATCATAGGCCCAGGCTTCACAATAGTTGAAGGAATGCTCCTTTGTGTCCCTTCCTATGCCCTGAGATAATCTTTGAAGACCTTGCACTGGGTGCCCTGAGAGATGCCATGAGTAGGAGTAGCATTTTTCACTGATAGTCCTCATATATTGAATGCCTTTAAAGTTGGAGCATTATGCTTTTTTGGTTTTCATATTTAATTTCCTAGACTTTTTAATTGATCAGCATCTTGATTTTTAAACTTATGGGAAATTTTGTTTGGAGTGCTGCTTTTACAGTTTCAATTTTGTGAATTTCAGTTTCAGCAAACCCTCAATTTAAGAGAGAAAAGATGTCTGTTAAACTGGGGTATCCATTAAATCTAAATGAAATTTTATGCAAGTGCAAAATGGGATTTGAGGAGCAGAATAAGTGGCTCAGTTAATTAAATGAGCTTGAGATAAGCATAATCCAAAAACTGCTAGTCAACACAATTCCTTTTCAATTATTGGATCACATTTCATGATTGGCATTGCCCCATCATTAGTCTGGGATAAGAAAATGTTGGCTTCATGGAAATCCACCACTGATAATCCCCAAGTGGAAGAACACACACATACACAAAATGGTTTATACATATAATACAAATCTGATGAAAAGACATGTTCCATCCTTAGGGTAAAAAAAATAATCATTTAGGATATTTCAGAAATAGCAAAACCCCTTAGACTTATATACTGCTTCAGAGAGCTTCACAGGCCTCTCTAAGCCATTTACAGAGTCAGCATTTTGCCCCCAACAATCTGGATCCTCATTTTACTGACTTCAGAAGGATGGAAGGCTGAGTCAATTTTAAGCTAGTGAGGATCGAACTCCTGGCAGTCAGCAGAATTAGTCTGCAATACTGCATTCTAACCACTGCACCACCAAGACTCCTGGAACTATTGTTAAGTTCTTGTTAAGTTAAGGCCCAATACTCTTCCAATATCATCATAAACAGATGAGGGAATAGAAGGGGAACTTATCAAATTTGCACCGCCCTGAGTCCCCCCAGGGAACATAGGGCGGTATATAAATCGAAATAATAAAATAAATAAATAAATAAATAAATAGATGATGCTAAGCTAGCAGGAGTAGCCAACACTCTAGACCAGGGTTGTCAAACTCAAGGCCCAGGGGCTGTATGTGACCCACAGGGTGCTTAAATCTGGCCTGTGGGGCTAGCCTGGAAATATCAAAGGAACCAGCCTACAGTGTTTCTGCTGGCCAAAACGGGTCTCCATGGACTCCTGTACTACTCTGCTGGTCAAAAATGGGCCCCATAGAGGCCTTGTGTGGCCTGTTTTTGGCTTCCCTGGCCTCCAGCAGCACTCTGCCCACTGAAATCAGCTGTGTCACGCACCTTTTTTTTTTTACCTTTTAAAAGCATTTGTTACTACCGGTTCGGGGAACCAGAAGCATTTATTCCATCGGTTACCGGGCAGAACCAGTAGCATTTCACCACTGCCATGTGGCCTCTGCACAGCCCATTGCAACAGGACTGGATTGGTTTGGATTATAATTATGTGGCATCACGGCACAGGAGCAATGCCAGGGACAGCATGCCGTCTGGGAAGCAGTAAGAGGTGTGCCAGCCGGGAAGCGGTCACACTTCCTTGACAGAAGTGGGGAGGTCTGCACGGGGGCTGGCTGGCTCTTCTGTGGTGCCTGAGCTGGTCAGGCACTCCTGCCCTTCCCCCTGTGACTGCCACTGCTGCAGAAGCCCACTCAGGCAGGGAGGGAGGGAAGCCACAGCCCACTCGTCCTTGCCACTGTCCCTGACAAAATACTTACTTGCCTAATAATTGTGCACACAATGTAGTATAAATTCCAGAATGAAATTGTAAATGCTGAAACAGACATTTGACATGAGGTACATTTGAGAATTTTAAACACTTTAGTATGAGATCTGTATTAACAATTAACAAGCAGAAACCTTGAACAACAGTACAACTGTCCAGAATTTCAGTTTCTTTTCAATTAGTCATATCAACAAAAGTCACTAAATATGTAGGATCAGAAGGTACTGCTTTATTAAGAACCAAAACTTCCATGGAAACTATGTTCCCTTTGGAAAACTGCCCAACATATTTCTGACTCTTACAGAAGTTACAAGTAGTAAAACTATTAGTTTAATCAACATTCAAAATTACTACAGGACTGAAAAAAATGACTTATAATCATTTTTCACACTTATGGCCATTTATGATCACTGCAGCCTCCCCATAGTCATGTGATCAAAATTTGAATGCTTGGTAACTGGCATGTATTTATGATGCTTGTAATGTTCCATGGTCATGTGATCACTGTTTGCTACCTTTTGACATCCAGTCAATGGGAAATCTAGATTCACTTAACAACTGCAGTGATTTACTTAATATCTGTGGCTAGAAATAAAGAACACAATAAAAAGTAAAGAAAAAAGAATTGTATGTATTTCACTGTGGCAAGATCTGAAATTGGATTTAAGAAACATTATTGACATGGATTAAAATATTTAAAATGATCATTAAATATCCTAGCTTTTAAAAAACTATGCCCTAGAAATTTAAAACAATATAACCCAGAAGATGCACCTAAGCATATAATATTTAACCAATTTTGAGAATGACTATTAGGACTTGAATGCAACCAGAAATTTAGCACTGGGGATCTGACTAGGTTTGAGATCAGGTTCCTGAAGCTATACTTTGTCTGGGTCCTTAGATTCCTTTCATAATTTATTGATTAATTTATGAAGTTCTGAGGATAGTGAGATGGTAAGCCAGGTTCCTTCTCTATGTTTCTTCTTTAGCAGAATGGGTTTTGCACTTTCTTTGAAATAGTTTTCCTTTAAATTTGGCCCGGAATACATTTTTATCTGAGCATATTTAGCTTCTGCAGAATCCAGTTGTACTTTTTCAATTGTATGTTTTTCTTTTTTTTTCATTTGCTTTGTTTATATGTTTTATCACTGGTTTGGGCTGACATTTCATTTGCTCTTTGATGCAGTCCTTTTCATTAGATTTTTAGGAATGTTAAAATGTTTTTAATGACATGTTTTGTGACATTACATTGTTTGCTTTTTGTGGTTGTAAACCACATTGAACAAATATTTTAATGCTGAGAATAATGAAGCATGTTAATCAGGAAATTAATATTGATTCCAGACTTCTTCACAGACTCCTAGGAAGTGTCTCGGAGCTTGGGAAGAGCCTGGACTAACTACAGCCCTATGGCATTTGCTTACTAGATTTCTAGCTAGCTGTAGCCATAAATATCCCTTTTTAACAACTGACCATGCAGTTGACATATTATTGTCAGGGATAGAAATTGACTTTCATTCTGAGTTCTGCCTCCTATCTGCACGTCTAAGGCCTTCCCCCACCCGTGGAAAGTGGCCTAGTGTAATTATGCAGAGAGCTCCACTGGAGCTATATCAATAAGACAGACGTCTGTTGTATCATTCTCTCTCAGTAAGGCATTTCTTCTCCCCAATTGCTCATATAGAATCATAGCCTAATAGCATCCCATTAACATAATTGCCAACACAACTAGTGTTCCGTGTCTCAGAGCCATTTACTTACTTTACGATTTAAAAAAAACACACTCAAACCAGCCCAAAACCACACCAAGGAGGTACACAGAAAGGATACTTTGGATGTCTCCCCCCCCACCTCTTGGTGCTGATTTGTTGTTGGAAACCCGGGTGGTGCCATATAAACATGGGAGGGGTAGGCTCAGCTGCAGGATGTGGGATGTTGAACAGTCGGACCAGACTCCTGAGCAGACGTGTGCTCAGATCTAAACGGATTCTGCCAGGCAAAATGAAATTCCCATTATTTTTAATTAATCCTTAATTAAAATATATTACTCCGCAGATTCCGCAAATCTCTCTTAATATGCAAATGCAGCCCATTCAAGGATATTTACATATCATTAATTAAAACGGCACATTCTTTCAGTCTAACAAGCTGAGGGCCTTGGCTGCTGCCATGCTGGCACATGACAACTGGCCTGGCATTACTGAGGCCAAACAGTGCAAAGATGTTCAGTGTCAGCCACTCTGCATGGCATTATGGCTCTTGCCCATTCACCTCCAGAATTTGGGGCTCATCTCTGGCTCCCTTCAACTGCTCTGCTGAGACCCATGTGCTGGGTCAACAAACAGCCAAGGAGTAACCATTTGGTATGAGACCAAGTATGTCCTCTGAAACCCACCTCAGCTCCAAGATGCCCAATTCATTATCTCCAGCAACATTCCTATAACTTTGCACAAATAGCAGATGCTACAGTTATTCTGAGGTCTTTGGAGGGGGAGTAGCTCTACACAAGCATTATTGTAGCCTATTTTAAGAGTCATGGTTCTATGAAAAAAAGCATTTGCCCCTTTTGGATTTTCTGAATCTTTGCATATCATTGCACTGATTTCTTTTCAAAGCTTCATGTGCATATTTATATATAAGGAAAACCTGAGTGTATAAATAAGTGCTTATTTTGGTGCTTATTTTATTAATTTCATAAACAAAGTTATCTAACACAAATGGCCCATTGTAAAAATCTACTGAATCCTTAGATTCAGTACCTGTAGCATTGTTTTTAAAAAAAATCTGAAATAAGTCCAACCAAACACTTCATGTGATCTGTAATTTGTCAGCACATTGCTGTGTAGGAATTTTGTCCCATTCCACCATGACAACTTAATTCAACTTAGTAACATTTGAGAAATTTCTGCCATAAACTACTTGTTTCAAGTCTTGTACACCATTTCTTTGAAGGTAAGGTCCAGATTTTGACATGCCCATTCCAAAACTTGGAAATTCTTCACCATCCCATTCCATTCCCTTGGAAGTTTGGGCTCATGCTCTTGCTACATGACCTACTCGTGCTTTGATGGACAAATGATCTTGAGATTCTCCTGCAGAATTTTGTGATGCAAAGGAAAATTCATGTTGGCCAAGTCCTGAGAAAGCAAAGCAACACAAAACTATGCTATTGCAATTCCCCCCTTTGCTTACAAGTTGATAGTGTTGAATAACATGTTTCATTTCCTCCAGAAAAAAGGATACTTGTAGAACCCCCAAAGTTCTATTTTTGACATTAGTTTTTAGAAATTTCTTTTTGATTGAGGCATGCTAGGCTTTTAGAATCTGCGTGGTGCAGAGGTGGGTTTCAGCTGGTCCAGTCTGTTGGAAGAAGTTTGCATCCATTCCCATATCAGAACAGTCCCTCCCCTGGCCTGCCCCCCTCCCCCGGTCACTCCCGCCCAGGTCGCTACTCTTTCGCTCTCTCACCCAGCCTGTCCACACCATGCTTGTCCTGCCCACCCTTTGCTGGAGCAGAGAATTCAGCTGTTGGAAGAAGCCTGCATGGCACACACTTCCTTCTACTTGATAGCAGCCTGGTTTCCAATGGGGGAGGGGGAGAAATCCATATGTTAGAGGGGAAGAGAAGGCCGAGCTTCTGCTAGGGACTGCCTTTCTTCCCTCTCTAATGCATGGATTTCCCTCCCCCCATTGGAAACCAGGCTGCTGTCAAAGAGAAGGAAGCACTTACCATGCGGGCTTCTTCCAACAGCTGAAGAAGGAACAGAAGCAGTGGATTTGGCTGTTGGAAGAAGTCCGTGCGGCGCAGGAGCTTTCAACCAAGTTCAATGTGAATGGGGTTGTTTGTGACTAAATGGCATAGAGAACATAGAGGGAACATAGAAGTAATCTAGTCCAACCCCTTCCCAAGGCAGAAGTCTTTACACTTCCTTCTCTTTGAGAGCTGTCTGTGGCAGACATGAGGGAAATGGTGTGTATGTGTGTGTGTGAGAGAGAGAGAGAGGGAGGGAGGGAAGGAGGGGGAGGGAGAGAGAAGAACGACATACCTACAGTACTTGCATGAGTCAGTGAAGACCTAGTAATCCTCGCTGGCAAGCAAGAGTCTCTCGTCTCCCCCACTTCTGGCAGAGCTGCATGGTTGGAGCTTGGAAGTGAGGTGGGTTTTTCCCCCCCTGCCATTCTGGAAGAAAAGAAATCTAGTGCAGGAAGCGGAGGAGGGGCAGTGTAAAGGAGTGCCACCTTAAACCAAAGCCTCTGAGTAACTGGGAAAGAAAGCTGTGCTTTTTGAGCAGCAGTTTTCAGCAGGTTCCAATCACGGCTTTCCCCCCCAGTTACTCAGAGGCTTTGTTTTAAGGTGGTGCTGCTTTACACCGCTCGGTAGGCAACTCAGGGGAAAAAATGGCCACAATGATTTCAGTCCCCAGAAGCTGCTGCCGCCACTGCCTAAGCCAGGGGCAGTTAACCTTTTTATACCTACCGCCCACTTTTGTATCTCTGTTAGTAGAATAATTTTCTAACTGCCCACTGGTTCCACAGTAATGGTGATTTATAAAGTAGGGAAGTCAATTAAATTAAAAAAAGGAAAGTGCTTCAGTATCAGACAAAACCCCCACCGCCCATCATGAAAGATGGAATGCCCACTAGTTGCGCCACTCTCATAGCATCCGCAGATAACCGCCCTGCCGCCCTGTTTAGGGTGACCCGTACCCTCCTTCAACAGAGGGTGCGGGAAGCCCC
Source organism: Rhabdophis nuchalis (assembly GCA_039707465.1). NCBI lineage: Eukaryota > Metazoa > Chordata > Lepidosauria > Squamata > Natricidae > Rhabdophis > Rhabdophis nuchalis. The sequence goes on along the minus strand of CM077644.1, from coordinate 120,455,193 downwards.
CTTACAGGGTAGAGCAGAGGAATTTGTGTCTTATCTGCAGGAGAAAATCGCTCAGATACAGAATGAGTTAGCCCCCATTGCTGGTCCAGTGGATTGCCACGAGGGGGATCTTGTTTGGGAGGAGTTTGACTCCGTTACTTCCGAGGATATGGACAGGTTACGTGGGCGACTGCGAGCCACCACATGTTTATTGGACCCGTGTCCCTCCTGGCTTGTACTGGCATCCTGGGAGGTGACACGAGGCTGGCTCCAAGAGGTTATCAACGCATCCTTGAGTGAGGGTTCCTTGCTTGCCTCCCTAAAAGAGGCCATGGTGAGGCCCCTCCTCAAGAAGCCCTCTTTGGATCCAGCTTTATTAACCAACTATCGTCCAGTCTCCAACCTTCCCTTCCTGGCGAAGGTTGTTGAGAGTGTGGTGGCACAACAGTTTCCCCGTCATCTGGAGGAAATTGATTATCTAGACCCGCGCCAGTCCGGCTTTCGACCCGGGCATAGCACCGAGACGGCATTGGTCGCGTTGGTGGATGATCTCTGGAGGGCCAGAGATGGGGGTTGCTCCTCCATCCTGGTTCTGTTAGACCTCTCGGCGGCTTTCGATACCATCGACCATGGTATCCTATTGCATCGGCTGGGGGGGTTGGGGGTGGGAGGCACCGTTTTGCGGTGGTTCTCCTCCTACCTCTCTGGCCGATCGCAATTTGTGTTGACAGGAGAGCAGAGGTCGACCCCGAGACCCCTCACATGTGGGGTGTCTCAGGGGTCGGTCCTCTCGCCTCTCCTGTTCAACACATACATGAAGCCGCTGGGCGAGATCATCCGTGGTTTTGGGGTAGAGTATCATCTCTACGCTGATGATACTCAGCTGTATATATCTACCCCAAACCACCCCAACGATGCCGTAGCGGTGATGTGCCAGTGCCTGGAAGCCGTGCGGATCTGGATGGGAAGTAACGGACTCAGGCTCAACCCGACCAAGACCGAGTGGCTGTGGTTTCCGGCTGCCCGATTCAACCAGCTGACTCCATCGCTGGCCATAGGGGGCGAACATCTTGCCCCTGTGGATGGGGCGCGCAACTTGGGTGTCCTCCTGGATACCCGGCTGTCCATGGAAGATCAAGTGACAGCCGTGGCCAGGAGGGCGTTTTACCAGGTTCGCCTGGTACGTCAGTTGCGCCCCCTATTGGATCGGGACGCCCTTCGCACAGTCACTCATGCTCTCGTGACATCCCGACTGGATTATTGCAACTCTCTCTACATGGGGCTCCCCTTGAGGTGTACCCGGAGGCTTCAGTTGGTCCAGAATGCAGCCGCGCGAGCAATTATGGGCACCTCTAGGTTTGCCCACGTAACACCGCTCTTGCGCGAGCTGCACTGGCTACCTGTCGTCTTCCGGGTGCGCTTCAAGGTGTTAATTACCATCTTCAAAGCGCTCCATGGCTCGGGACCTAGCTACCTGCGGGATCGGATCCTGCCCCATACATCCTCACGGCCGATTCGCTCCCACAGAGAGGGACTTCTCCGGGTGCCGTCCACTAGACTTTGTCAGCGGGCGACGCCCAGGGGAAGGGCCTTCTCTGTGGCGGGCCCAGCCCTCTGGAACGACCTTCCCCCCGATATCAGGACAACCACGGACCTCCGCTCCTTCCGCTTAAAATGAAAGACACACTTTTTTCGCCTGGCCGGCCTTGGGTAGTCTCTTTTTAGGTTAGGGGTTTTAGGGGTAATTTTTAGTTTAGTTTATGGGTTTTAGCGCAGGATCAATTTAATCCATTTTTAATTTGTATTTTGTATTTTGTCTGTGGTCTTATTTGTATTTTTAATTGCCTGTGCCCCGCCTCGAGTCCCCTTGGGGAGAGAGAGCGGGATATAAAATTAAATTATTATTATTATTATTATTATTATTATTAGTGGGTGGTAGGGACCAGGTTGACTACCACTGGCCTAAGCCCTCTCAGGAGCTGAGTTGAGCAGGATCCTCAAAAGTGAAACATCTCTCCCTTTTCAATCACCGCTGCCCGTTGGACCGATTCTGCAATGCAATTCGTGGAGCTGTTTGCCTTCATGAAAATGCGGGGATGGCTTTCAATGCCTATGGCTATAGGTAGGAAGACGGGGATATCTTGGGAGTGAAGCCTTCGGTGCCAAGTGCCAAGTCCCCCTTTTGCCCCCATGAAAATCACACCCCACCCCACTCACTCCAGTTAAATGTGCGTAGGGTTATAGGATTTGTTTTAAATGGATAACGAAGCTTCTTTGCCAGCCTCCTCACTGGCAAGTCCCAACCACAGCTTTACTTTGCTAAGAAGTGATGGCCAGGAGCCCCTTTCTGCGTCTTTTGACATGTGCAGCCATTGCTCTTCCTGTTGCTGGTTTTTGGTGTGCATGCATGCCAGGAACCAGATCACCAAATGGCTGATGCGCATGTGCACCCTGGAAAAAAAATGATTGTTTTCCTGGCATATGCATTTCTGGCACGCCAATGCACGTGAAGATCAGTTGGCTGCTGTGCCTGAACCCAGAAGAGCAACTGGTGATGGCTCTGCATGCCATGAGAAATGGCTCTGTGTGCCACTTCTGGCATGCGTGCCATAGGTTCGCCATCACGGCCCTATGCCATTTCAGACAAATGGTTGTCTAATAATCTCTTCTTAAAAATTTCCAGTGTTAGAGCATTCACAACTTCTGGAGGCAAGTTGTTCCACTGATTAATTTTGCTATGTAATGTATTTTGTAGTTACACAAATGGGTCTGCAACAACTCAGTTTTACCATAGTAACTAGATATGAGATACACTGTTATCATGCTAGTGGAGCGATTACTGTATTTAATGGGGAAAGAGAGATAGAAATATCATGAATGAACATTTCATTCAAAAATACAAAAGTAACATAATATCAGATTACTGGTTGTCCCTAGAAATGAACCTTTTGTGATAATCAATCAGAAACTGTGCCTAGAACAATGCAAATTGGTCATCTTCGTTGAGGCAATAAAAATTGTACCCAATTAACAACATCCCCATTATTGTGCATCCAGTATGCCAAATAAGAAAAAAAAAGTGCCTCCATACCTATTAGCTTCACCTTGTAGCCAGCAATGATGCTACTACCTTCCTGAAAATTGTTCAGAACCCTTGTTTTGAAACATGTACAAGTACCGTATTTTTTGGAGTATAAGACGCCCTGGAGTATAAGACACACACAGGTTTTGAAGAGGCAATTTTTTTTAAAAAGTAGGTAGGTAGATAGAGGGAGAGAGAGGGAGAGAAAGAGAGAGAAATACAGTAGGTAGGTAAGTAGGGAGAGAGTGTGTGTGTAGATAGATAAGTAGGTAGAGGGATAGAGAGAGAGAGAGAGAAATATATATATATTAGAGAGAGAGAAATACAGTAGATAGGTAGGGGGAGAGAGAGTAGGTAGATAGGTAGATAGAGGGGGGGAAAGAGAGAAATACAGTAGGTAGGTAGGGAGAGAGAGGGTGTAGATAGGTAGGTAGAGGGATAGAGAGAGAAAAATAGAGAGAGCAATAGAGAGAGAGAGAGAAATACAGTAGATAGGTAGAGAGAGAGAGAGAATAGATAGGTAGGTAGGTAGGTAGGTAGGTAAGTAGATGTTTCCAGGTGTATTTACCCATGTGCTGGAGAAGGAAATCACTGACCACCTTTGGAACAAATCTTTGTTTCTGCAGGCACAGTACTTGACCAACGTAATTCTCATCAATCACTCTAACTAAACAGCTTTCCGAAAAGGAAAAAAAAAACCTTTTTGCACTGTGCAAACCTCCCCCCAAACGGCCCATTTTTCGCGAAAATGGGGCTGTTTTTTATTCAAATAAAAGGCATGAATAGCCTTGGGGGGCGGGCGGCTTGCAGAGTGCTCCTGGGGTGTGTGGGGGGAGCCAAAATGAGGGGGAAAAATTTGTGTGAAAACGGGCTGTTTTTTGGTTAAACAAATACCATGCAGAGCGTTATGGAGGCTTATAGAGTGCTGGGGGGGGGGGGCAAAAACGCCCTGTTTTTTGCTCATTTCTGCCCTCCCCAGCCCCCAGGAGCTCTCTGGAAGCCTCCATAAGGATATGTGCGTGGCCATTTTGGTGAAGGGGCGGGGTTTCAGGAGGCAAAAAATGCTGTATTCGATGTATAAGATGCACCCAGATTTTCAGCCTCTTTTTAGAAGAAAAAAGGTGTGTCTTATACTCCGAAAAATACGGTATGTGGACCCCATATACCTCTTTATTTATTAAATTTATACCCCGCCCTTCTCCTGACAAGGACCCAGGGCGGCGCACAGGCAATCTTAAAAAACATACAAAAATACAAAAATACATTATTAAAAACTAATTAAATTATATCCCGTGCTAAAAATCCTTAAAAACCTTAGGAATTAAAAATTTATCAGAGTAAACGTCAGAAACGGGGGGCTATGCTAGGCCGGCTTGTTGGAATAAATACGTCTTAAGATGTTGGTGGAAGAGACGGAGGTCCGAGGTAGTGCGTAAATCAGGGGGTAGGTTGTTCCAGAGGGCTGGGCTCGCCACAGAGAAGGCCCTTCCCCTGGGTGTCGCCAACCGGCATTGCCCAGTCGATGGTACCCGGAGAAGGCCCTCTCTGTGGGAGCGGATTGGTCGAAGGGATGTATGGGGCAGGAGGCGGTCTCGTATGTAGCTAGGCCCCGAGCCATGGAGCGATTTAAAGATGGTAGTCAACACCTTGAAGCGCACCCGAAAGGCCACAGGTAGCCAGTGCAGCTCGCGCAGGAGAGGTGTTATGTGGGATTGCCTTGAGGCACCCATAATCACCCGCACGGCCGCATTCTGGACTAGCTGTAACCTTCGAGTGCACCTCAAGGGGAGCCCCATATAGAGAGCGTTACAGTAGTCCAACCGGGATGTCACAAGTGCTTGAGTGACTGTGCGAAGGGCAGTAAGGGGCGCAACTGGCGTATCAGGCGTACCTGATAGAATGCCCCCCTGGCCACGGCCGTCACATGGTCCTCCATGGACAGCCGGCAATCCAGGAGGACGCCCAAGTTGCGCGCCCTCTCCACAGGGGCCAGTTGTTCACCCCCGATGGCCAGAGTTGGAGTTACCTGGCTGAACCGGGGTGCCGGAAACAACAGCCACTCAGTCTTGTACGGGTTGAACTTGAGTTTATTACTACCCATCCAGATCCGTATGGCCTCCAGACACCAGGACAGCACCTCAACGGCATCGTTGGGGTGGTTTGGGGTGGATATGTACAACTGAGTGTCATCAGCGTACAGATGGTATTCCACCCAAAAACCACAGATGATCTCGCCCAGCGGCTTCATGTAGGTGTTGAACAGAAGTGGCGAGAGGACCGACCCCTGAGGAACCCCACATGTGAGGGGCCTCGGGGCCGACCTCTGCCCTCCTGCCAACACCCATTGAGACCGACCAGAGAGGTAGGGCGAGAAACACCGTAAAACGGTGCCTCTCACCCCTAACCCCCCCATTCGGTGCAATAAGATACCATGGTCGATGGTATCAAAAGCTGCTGAGAGGTCTAATAGGACTAGGATAGAGGAGCGGCCTCTGATGAAGGAGGGATCGGGTCACCCCAAACAGGGCGGCAGGGCGGTTATCCGCGGACACGATAAGGGTGGCACAATACTCACGTTTAGCCACTCTTATCACCACTAAGTAAGTCCTAATATGGTCTCTCACTAGTGTTCGGTCAGCTTCGCACCGAGAGCATCTCCACCTACTCTTTAGGCGTCTCTTGCGGCGTTTCATCTCCCGCAGCTCCTCGGTAAACCAGGGAGCCTGGGTGATTTGACGCCACGTGAGAGGCCGCAAGGGCGCGTCTCGGTCCAAGGCCCCTGTGGCCGCACTATACCATGCGGCCACTAGGTCCTCAGTCGAGTCGCGGGGCAAGGACACAGGTATTGGCCCAAGCTCCCTCTGGAACCTTTCAGGGTCCATCAGGCGCCTGGGGCGGAACCATCTAGATATCTCTGGTTCCGCCTCCCCGCGGTGGGAGGGACTCCTGTGTGTGGAAAAGGATAATCCTACACCACCCTCACTTTTTGCCTGCCTGGTTGGAATTCCTAAGTGTTGAATCTGCAGGGAAAGCACCACAAAGAAATTGCTTGATTGTTCTCCCAAGTGGCATCTCAGATACAGAAACATCAGAGAATATTTGAAATAGGCCCTGAACCAGCATATGATTGCACTCTGAATAAATGAACAAGCAAACAAATGGGTTTGTGTTAATATAGTCTCAAACCATTCTTATTAGATGTGTGAGGTGGAATTTGCTTTAAATTCTAATATCTGCTGGGTTTCATATTAAATGTCCTTTTTGCTCCTTTTTCTTTACCATTTTCTTGCAGCTTCTCTGCCCTTCCTCTCCCCTTCTCCTCATTTCCAATGGTGTCTGTGTGTGTGTGTGTGTGTGTGTGTGTGTGTGTGTGTGTGTGTGTGTAGCACATCCTCTCAGATACCAGGCATGTTTCCCAGAGGCGAACAATTTTATGAATTCTTCCTGTATCTGTAAAAAAAGACTGGCCCTATTAGTTGGCAAATAATATTTTATATGTAGATGTTCATATATTCCTGACATTTTGTGTTATGCTATGGTTTGTGAGGTCTGAATTCCCAAGTGCTTTTAGATTTAAGTCCATATGTTTTATGTTTTCTTCCTCTCTTTCCCCAGATCCTTCATAGTTCTACAGGATAAATAAATTAGACTCAAAGGAGTACATGATGGATTTTCCATTATTAATTTTCTCTTTAGTTATTTGTATTCATTTCTCTCTCTCCTCCCCCCCCCCCCTTGTCTCTATTACTCTGTGTGACTATATTTAGGTCTGAAATCAGCAATAGCTTTTTGTTTGTCTAGCTGAGTGTGTGCATTTGTATATGTACACGTACAGACACACAAATACACGCAGGCACACACTGGAGGGAAGAATGCTGTTTATACTTTCCATTTTGATAAACTGACATCCGCCCCCACTCCAGAGCTCTGTACAGGGATTTGATCAGAGCCCTTCCTCTACTCTGTTAGAACACATTAAACACCCACCAAGACCCCTGATTCTGCTTCCATCGCTAAACCTTTCACTCTCCTTTAATGAGAATTTCTCCTAATTATTTCAGAGGCTGCAGCAAAGGGGCCGCAGTGTACTTAGATCTTGATTCCTGGGACGTGACTGTTATGCTGATCAAGGAAAGGGATCAATAATTTAGGCTCCAACTTTAATGGCAGAGCTGAGAGCTAAAAGTCTGCAGCAGGCTCTTTTCTTGAGGAGATTTCTGAAGTATTAACGCCTTCTACTACATTTTGTCTGCTGCTACTACCAGTTCTAGAAGAAACCTTATGTTGCTGTTATCTATGTTGTGTATTCTAAATTTCCTTCTCTTTTCTTTGCTGTGACTCAATCAACAGTGTTTGCTTTCCAGGTTTTCCCAGTTTACATTTTAAATTACATTGAGTCAAGCTCTCTATCCTCTTTCTATACCTTAAAACAGGGGTCCGCAACCTTTTTTTCACCAGGGACCGGTTTCATTTTAAAGAAAATTCTGCGGACCGGCTGAGGGGCTCAGCAGTCATGTGACTGGGTGGGCGTGGCCAACTTTGAAAATGTGAAACTCACTTAATGATCTTGGTTAGCAACCAAACTTTTGGCCTCAACTGTGGTCATAAGTTCTTTCTTTCTTTCTCTCTCTCTCTTTCTTTCTCTTACTTTGTCTCTGTCTCTCTTTTTCTCTCTCGCTATTTCTTTCTTTCTCTCTTTCCCTTTCTCTCTATTTCTTTCTCTTTCCCTCTTTCTGTATCTTTTCCTGTCTCTTTCTCTCTGTCTGTCTTTCTCCCACTTTTTTCTTTCTTTCTCTCTTTGTGTCTCTCCTTCATCCGCCCATTTCTGTCACTCTGTGTGTGTGTGTGTGCGTGTGTCTGTCTGTCTTGCATTCATTCAATCACTCCTTCTGTGTCTCTGTCTATCTTTCTCTCCCTCCCTCCCTCTGTCTCTCTATGTGTGTCTGTCGTCGTCATCGTCGTCCCGTCCCCCGCCCCCAGCCTCCTCATCCCGCCTGCCACGCTTGGTCGCTCGTTCGCTCGTTCAGGCTCCGTGGCTGGATAGGTGCCGGGGTGGAGAGGAGGAGGAGGGAGGGGGGGCAGCCCATTGGGCAAAGCGCACGGGAGAACGCAGGAGGATGGTGGGGGCTCTTCCTCCACCCTCGTCGACGGAGGGACTCCTGTGCGCCGCCGGAGCAACCCGCCAGTTCCCTCCCCAGCCCGCAGAGCCTCCGCAGTCCCTGGAAGAAAATGAGTGGCCGGCATGCCAGCAGGGGAGGGAATCGGTGGCCGGTCCGGCGGCGTCCAGGAATCCTTCCGTCGACGAGGGTGGAGGAAGAGGCACACTCCAACGGCGCGAACAGCCGCGCCTGCGTTCTCCCACGCACTGTGCTCAGGGGGCTGCCTCCTCCTCCCTCCTCCTCCTCTCTAGCCCTGCGGCCCGGCTCCCATCCAGCCACGGACCGGCACCGGTCCGCGGCCCGGGGGTTGGGGACCCCTGCCTTAAAAGACCTAGTTATATTGGTTAATAAGTAAAGTATAAACACATATTTCTGCTTTGCACTTATTCTTCAGGTGGAATGTCAAATATCACCTATACCACATGAATGAATAAAATAAAATATTACTTACTTTTTCTGTCCAGGAATATGTCTGAATATGGAGACAGTACAATTTTGTTTCTGTTTGTAAATGAAGTCATCTCTTTTATTGTCTTTTTTTGTGTTGTTTTAAATATCAGAGATAGCCTTGTTCATTGGATGAATATTTTTAAGTTTTGTGAAGTTCCAAGATTTTCACAATATATCTGGGACAGTTTAATATAATTGTAATATCTACTATATAATTCATGCCCTATTGGGTCATTGTTTCAGAAATATTTCTTACCTAAATAGAGAAACAGAATGACCATGAGTAATCAAAAAAGTAGTGGAAGTGAGAGCATCTTCCTGCAAGCTCTTCCATTCAGTTTCCTTGTGGGAAGCTGGCAAGGAGAATCAGAAATCTTCCTTCCTTCCCTCCAACCCGTCCACCCTTTCTTCCCTCCCTCCCTCACTGTCCCTTCCTCCATCTCTCCCTGCCACTTCCTTCCTCCCTCAAAAATTTGCAGCTTTCTCATTTACTTTGCTTGTGGGAGTTTGCAGGGAGAAAGTCAGTGGGGAAGCTAACAGGAGATTGCAAGTTCAAGGCCAGTAGGCAGGTTAAACTTTAATTTTCACAGAAGTAAAAAAACATCCCAGCATTACTTGGTTGAAAACATTTTGCCTTTCTCCCAGTTAAAAGTTGTATACATGATAGTTTTAGTAGCAGATGGCTCCCAATGGGACTAGAACTGGCATGGCAGGATGGGGGAGGAGCAATTGTGGAGAGCATGAGGTATCTCAGTGGGTCGGGGGAGTCCTTGGGTGGCCTGTTCCATCACTAGGCCCCCCATGGCCTTCCCCAGCCTGAGATACTTTGTGCACTTAATGGCTTGCACATTCAATTAGTGAATGTGTGGGTGAAAGCAGGGAGTTTTCATGTTCACTTTACGTGATTAACTCCAATGAATTGTTGGGTTATGAATGTAATTGGCAGGCTCCATTACATTCATAACTTGAGGACTACTAATTGTACTTTCTATAGTTCATAGATCAGTTACCATAACCCTCCAAACCCTGGGATAATACAAAGTTTTAATCCAACACACACAATAGGCAGCAGATTGTGGAAGGTTGATCTCACTTACTTGTGAAGATCTAGCAAGATGTCTCCTTTCTGCTGCAATTTCTTTGCTTGTTCCCAGCACTCCAAAAGCAGAGCAATGAGACCAGAGGGGGAGGGGGACGAGCATGCACTGCTCAGCTTGTGATCTCTCTCTCGGCCTCGGTCATCTGCAAAAAGCCCTTGCCCCTGAAAACATTTTTGGTGCAAGGCCTTTTTGAAAAGATGATAGTCGTGTCCTTCCCGAGCTCTGTTTTTGGTGGCAAGGGCTTATTCAAAGATGACCAAAGTCTACAGGGACGCAATCTCCCTGCAGACTTTGGCAAGGAAATGGCAAATGGAGGGAAGCAAAGGTGGTATTCTGCCGGTTCAGACTGGTTTGCCCGAACTGGTACCGGAAATCGTGTGTGGCCCCGTCCACCCATTCTGGCTCTACAGCATCCCATTTAGGCCCACTTTTAAGGCAAAGCATAGCACGGAAGGCTGAACGCATGTGCAGACACACACGCTCACATTTGAGAAACAGTAAGGAAGGTAGGTGAATACCATTCCTGGAGGGAAGGCATGACAGATTGAAGCCCTCCCTCTGTTTGCAAAGCCTTTTGCCACAGATGTCATCCAAGCCTCAATTCACAGAGAATAGAGGCCTAAAGTAGTGTGAGATCTCGTGTTATTGATCTTGAGTGATCTCACACTACTTTAGGCCTCTGTTGAGTGCGAATGCACCAAAGGTATGAAGCACCAAAGCAGGCAAAGAAACTACGACAGAGAGAAGACAGCTCGCTAGATCTTTGCAAGATAAGTGAGTCTCTACAGGTCCAGCGCCTGTAGAGACCAGTGGGAAATGGGAAATAGGGAGGCCAAATGTTGCAGCACCTCTGCACTCGTTCATAAGGTTGAACGAGTGCACCATCTACAACATTTGTAACTTCAGGACTGGGTCATAGATACTTGGGGTGGGTGGGTGTTTACATTGTAACTTTGAATGGTTGCTAAGTGAACTGTCGTAATTTGAGAATTACCTGTAATGGAGTGCTAAGTTAGTAACATTGTTTATGATGGATGTTGGATGATTATGGGTGGTCATAGAATGGGCTATGAACTGCATCATAGCTTTAGGAAGGGTGGTAGGAGTCATGGTGCCATTTGGGGAAAGCTAGAGCATGGTCCTTAATAATGCATCTCCTAAATTACAAAACGTGCAAAGTGGTTTACACACAGATACATACAGACCCCACCCACACGCCCTTTTTAAGTACTTTCTGAAACACAGAGTGCCATTGCATATAGCAATGCTCCAGTGATATTGTCAGATCTGCCTGGCTCACATCCTGCCATAAAATAAGAAATATGGGGGGGGGGGGGGGAGGCTGCAAGAGGGAAAGATGAAAGAGCAATAAAGCTTTGTGTGTACATGATAGGAAATTGGGAAGGGGAAATGACAGGTGAAAAGGACCAGAGCAACCTGATCCTGTGTGTACCAGCATCCCATGGCCAGGCACCCTGAGAAATGAGAAATATGTGGATTACCTCCTAACATATCAGAGTTCTCAAAACATCTTGGCAAGCTCCAGATGGCTGGAAATGGATCAGTCATGGAGATGGGGAGAAATGGGCTGGGGGCAAACCTACACCTTATTTTTGCATCCAACAAGCGAAGTACTTTCAGAGCCGGCATCCAATACTCTTTAGTATTGGAGTCGAAGGCTTTTCTTTCTTAAGGGATGGGATTGTGGTAGGTCTGACAGGTATGTTCATAGAAAGAGCAGGGCTAAACATTCCACCCTTTTTAATAATTTGGAGGACCTTGGCATAAATGGTAAATAGTTATGTTTAATCTAAGGCAGCCTTCAATCATTTGTTTTAATCCCAATTTCCCCATAGAATAATTTGCTTTAATCCCTGTAGAAAAATGTGGTAAATTGATAATTTTCTGTAAAATTTTATCAGCACAATCCTATAGACCAGGATCTCCAACCTTTTGAGCATCAGGGACCAGTTCTATGGAGAAGGGTTTTCCTGTGGGCCAGAGGGGGTATCGTTTCGCATGCTGCTTGCATTCCACAGATGGGGCTTTGCTTGTTTTGTGCAGCCCAGTTCCTGGCATGCTGTAGCCCGGACCAGGGGTTGGATACCCCTGCTGTAGACTACAGAGGAATGCAGAAAGGAAGTCTTTTATTTTTCGAAACAGAGAAAATCAAGGACCCTGACACATATTTGTGGAGGAAGATCCACAAATTGGTCTATAAAAACTTCTTGTCACTATCAGCTTTGTCAGAGTACCTGTAACTTCACGTACAACATGGGGTGTGAATGACCATAACCAAGTTCAAGATATGTGTTTATGATGAACTCCAAATCATTATTATCAGTGAAAGGATGCTCCTCCTTATCCAGGACAAACTGTATGGGAAGTACATGGCATCGTTATGCTTGCTTGCTAAAAGCTGGAATGGGGAGAGCGGAGGCAGAGGCAGTAGAAATCAGTTTTCATCAATTAATTTTGAGCCAAAAGAAAGTAAACATGAATAGACTTCCTATATAATGGCATGCATAACGAATAATGTTTACAGAAATTTTACAGACCCCCCCCAAATAGATCAATATTTAAAAATAAATAAATAAATAAATAATTTAATTTATAACGCGCTCTCTCTCTCCGAAGGGACTCGAGGCGGGGCACAGGGAAATTAAAAATACATATAAAACCACAAACAATACAGTATTAAAAGGAATTAAACTAAACCCTGCGCTAAAATCCCATGTTAAAACTAAGACAAACCCCTAAAAAAAACCCCTAAAAACAGTTAAGTTATCCCAAGCCGGCCAAGCAAAAGAAATGTGTTTTTCATTTTTGACGGAAGGAGCGGAGGTCCGTAGTTGTTCTAATATCGGGGGGAAGGTCGTTCCAGAGGATCGGGCCCGCCACAGAGAAGGCCCTTCCCCTGGGCGTCGCCCACTGGCACAGCCTAGTGGACGGCACCCGGAGAAGTCCCTCTCTGTGGGAGCGAATCGGCTGTAGGGATGTATGGGGCAGGATGCGATCCCGCAGATAACTAGGTCCCATGCCATGGATCGCTTTAAAGATGATAACCAACACCTTGAAGCGCACCCGAAAGACGACAGGCAGCCAATGCAGCTCGCGCAGGAGCGGTGTTACATGGGAAAACCTAGAAGTTCCCATAACTGCCAGCGCGGCTGCATTCTGGACAAGCTGAAGTCTTTGGGTGCACCTCAAGGGGAGCCCCATGTACAGGGCATTGCAGTAGTCCAGTCGGGATGTCACGAGAGTATGAGTGACTGTACAAAGGGCACCCCGGTCCAGTAGGGGACCCAACTGAACATGTGGCTATCCCAAATGGGCCTTCATCAAATCTCAAACAAAACCCTACAGGAGCTCCTCCATAACAGACAACAAAGAGAACAATAAACAAAGCAACATTAACATTCCATACATTGGAGGAATATTGGAAATGCTTAGGAGGATCTTCCGCCAACACAACATATGTGCACACTTCAAGCCCAAGAGTACGCTAAGACAAAAGCTTGCTTGCCCCAAGGATAAAACATCCAGACACAAACTGAGCAACATAGCATATGCAGTACAATGCAGTGAGCCATGTGCAGATCTGTATTTTGGGTATGCAAAACAACCACTTCATATATGCACAACATAGGAGAACAAACCCATCAGGACTAGATTCAACAGTCTATCTGCATTTAAATTACAAAGGCCAGTCTTTTGAAGACAGCAGAATCCTCATTTTGGACAGAGAGGACCACTGGTTTGAAAGAGGGGTCAAAGAGGCCGTATTGGAACAGCCCTCTCTCAACAAAGGGAGAGGGAAATGACATCATCTATCTCCAGTCTACAACACAGTCCTTTCAACTGTTTCAAGAAGACTTCACACCCATTTGCACCACTCAGGTGACCCTGATGACACAGATAAACTTCCAGGTGGCCTTAATGACTCGCTAAAAGAATGCAAATGACCAGCTGTCTGCAAGGAGTATAAATCCTTCCATTCCCCACCATCTAGTCAGAGCTGAAGAAGCTTCTTGGATGAGAAGCAAAAAGTCTTCCAAGAAAAAACCAGAAAGTCCAGTTGCCTCTTGAAAAAGCACCTTTGGGACACAAGGAATAATACAGGTAGGGGATTAGGTTGCACAAGGCAAAAAGTAAAATTTCAAGTAAGAGTTGGAGATGCTTGCTTGATTAAAGCATCCAGAGATTCCAAGAATTCTGAAAAGACTAACAAAAATTCCTAGACTGTTATTCGAATTCCTAAGTTGATATTGAATTGTGCTAAAATTAAATTTCAAGGCGCACATGAAAAGGACTGTTTGACATTTTGAGAGAAGCAAAATGATTTTCTGATTTTTGGTGCTTTTTATCTCATTATTTATTTATTTTTAATTAAACTTACACCCCGCCCTTCTCCAAATGGACCCAGGGCGGCGCACAGGGATGTTAAAATACATACAAAATATATAAAATATATAAATTAAAAAAACTTATTCTAATAAATAAACCCTGCGCTAAAAACCGAATTAAAAATTCCAAGTTTAAAACTGTCTAATAGTCAGTAATGGAGGTTACGCTAGGCCGGCTAGATGGAAAAGATGTGTCTTCAGACACTTGCGGAAGAGGCGGAGGTCGGAGATGGTGCGGAGTTCAGGGGGTAAGTCGTTCCAGAGGGCTGGGCCCGCCACAGAGAAGGCTCTTCCCCTGGGTGTCGCCAGTCGGCATTGTCCAGCCGACGGCACCCTGAGGAGGCCCTCTCTATGGGAGCATATCGATCTGAGGGATGTATGGGGCAGGAGGCGGTCTCGCATATAACTAGGCCCTGAGCCATGGAGCGCTTTAAAGATGGTCATTAAAACCTTGAAGCGCACCCGAAAGACCACAGGAAGCCAGTGCAGCTCGCGCATGATAGGTGTTATGTGGGAGTGTCTAGGCACTCCCGTAATCACCCGCGCGGCTGCGTTCTGCACTAGCTGCAGCTTTCGGGTGCACCTCAAGGGGAGCCCCATGTAGAGACCATTACAGTAGTCGAGTCGAGAGGTGACGAGTGCTTGAGTGACTGTGCGTAAGGCACCCCGGTCAATTGGCGCATCAGGCGTACCTGATGAAACGCCCCCCTGGCCACGGCTGCCACATGATCTTCCATAGACAGCCGGGAATCCAGGAGGACACCCAAATTGTGCGCCCTCTCCACGGGGGCCGGTTTTTCGCCCCCAATGGCCAGAGTTGGAATAATCTGGCTGAACCGGGGCGCCGAAAGCCACAGCCACTCAGTCTTGGACGGGTTGAGCTTGAGTTTGTTACCACTCATCCAGATCCGTACGGCTTCCAAGCACCGGGACATAACCTCGACGGCATCGTTGGGGTGGTCTGGGGTGGATATGTACAACTGAGTATCATCAGATGATATCCCACCCCAAAACCACGGATGATCTCTCCCAGCGGCTTCATATATTTGTTGAACAGTAGGGGCGAGAGGACCGACCCCTGAGGAACCCCACATATGAGGGGTCTCGAGGCCGACCTCTGCCCCCCTGCCAACACATATTGCGACCGACCAGAGAGGTAGGACGAGAACCACCGCAAAACGGTGCCTCCCAGCCCCAACCCCCCCAGTCGGCGCAATAGGATACCATGGTCGATGGTATCAAAAGCCGCTGAGAGGTCTAATAGGACTAGGATAGAGGAATATCCTCTATCCCGCGCCCTCCAGAGATCATCAACCAACGCGACCAATGCCGTCTCGGTGCTGTGCCCGGGTCGGAAGCCGGACTGGCGCGGGTCTAGATAATCAACTTCCTCCAAGTGTCGCGGAAACTGTTGAGCCACCACACTCTCAACAACCTTCACTAGAAAGTGGAGGTTGGAGACGGGACGATAGTTCTCTAATAATGCTGGATCCAGGGATGGCTTCTTGAGGAGGTGCCTTACTACCGCCTCTTTCAAGACGGCAGGCAAGGACCCCTCACTCAAAGATGCATTGACAATGCCCTGGAGCCAGCCTCGTGTCGTCTCCCAGGATGCCAGTACAAGCCAGGAGGGACACAGGTCCAATAAACATGTGGTAGCCCTAAGTCTCTTTGACAACTTGTCCATATCCTCGGTGGTAACAAAATCAAACTCCTCCCAAGATGGTGTCACAAGAACAGCCTCGGCCCGCTCGACTGGACCACTGTCGATGGAGGGTAGCTCATTCCGAATCCGAGTGATTTTCTCCTGCAGATAAATCCCAAATTCCTCTGCTCGACCCTGTAAAGGGGCTTCCCGCGGCCTCTGTTGAAGGAGGGAGTGGGTCACCCCAAACAGGGCGGCAGGGCGGTTATCTGCGGATGCAATAAGAGTGGCACAATACTCACGTTTGGCCACTCTTATCGCCACTAAGTAAGTCCTAATATGGTCTCTCACTAGTGTTCGGTCGGCTTCGGAGCGAGAAGATCTCCATCTGCTCTCTAGGCGTCTCTTGTGGCGCTTCATCTCCCTAAGCCCCTCGGTAAACCAAGGAGCCCAGGTGGTTCGTCGCCGCAAGAGAGACCGCAAGGGCACGACTCGGTCCAAGGCCCCCGTGGCCGCACTTAACCATGCGGCCACTAGGTCCTCAGTCGAGTCGCGGGGCAAGTCCACAGGAATTAAACTACACATTGAGAAAATTAAATTCTATGTCCACTTGTGTCATCTGCACTACCTTCCCTAAAAAATTCTTTTATCAGGAGATTTTCAGAATGCACAATTATTTGGTAACGCTATCAAATGTATAATGCCATCTAGTTCCTACATACTCTGCAGAAATAATAGAAGCTTTCCTTGGAGACACAGATGTATTTTGGTAGGTTGGGAGTTGTTTTGATGATGGAAGCACTGTTACTATTAAATGACTGACCTTTTAATGAAGTGAGCCTTGCAGCTTTGGGATATGTTTGTGAAATATGAACTCCTGGCACCCTTTCCCCTCCCCAAAATTATGAACATAAGAGCCATCAGTGACCAGTGATACTTTAAAAAAATCTGTCTCAATGTTGGATTGAATATTGTTATTCTTCTTCACATTTTGCTTATGATCTTTTTATGAAACCAATTCAGCATGGCATTTCACTGTTTTATGGATGCATAGTGAGCACATAATAATCCACTGATAGGCCCTTTTTAGTCATTTAAAATATAATAATCTATAGGCCTCTGTACATTTCCAGGTGCACAGTTTAAGACAGAGAATAGCAAAGGATTCATTGTGGGTTAACCTTAAGGTCTATTTCATTTTCATTTTTGCATCTTATTAAATTTATACCCCGTCCTTCTCCAAACGGACCCAGGGCGGCGCACAGGAATATTAAAATACATACAAAATCATGTAAAAATTTTTAAAAACTTATTTGATGAACATCCTGCGCTAAAACCAAATTAAAATCCCCAGAATTTAAAAAACCGTCTAAAAGTCATTATGGAGGTTACGCTAGGCTGGCTAGATGGAACAAATGTGTCTTTAGGCACTTGCGGAAGAGGCGGAGGTCGGAGATGGTGCGAAGTTCAGGGGGTAAGTCGTTCCAAAGGGCTGGGCCCGCCACAGAGAAGGCTCTTCCTCTGGGTGTCGCCAGTCGGCGTTGTCCGGCCGACGGCACCCTGAGAAGGCCCTCTCTGTGGGAGCGTATCGGTCTACGGGATGTATGGGGCAGGAGACGTTCTCGCATGTAACTAGGTCCCGAGCCATGGAGCGCTTTGAAGATGGTCGTCAGAACCTTGAAGCGCACCCGAAAGACCACAGGAAGCCAGTGCAGCTCGCGCAGGATTGGTGTTATATGGGAGTGTCAAGGCGCTCCCGTAATCACCCGCGCGGCTGCATTCTGGACTAACTGCAGCTTTCGAGTGCACCTCAAGGGAAGCCCCATGTAGAGAGCATTACAGTAGTCGAGTCGGGACGTCACAAGTGCTTGAGTGACTGTGCGCAGGGCAGCCCGGTCCAGTAAGGGGCGCAATTGGCGCATCAGGCGTACCTGATGAAACGCCCCCCCTGGCCACGGCCGCCACATGGTCCTCCATGGACAGCTGGGAATCCAGGAGGACACCCAAATTGCGTGCCCTCTCCACGGGGGCCGGTGTTTCGCTCCCAATGGCCAGAGTTGGAGTAATCTGGCTGAACCGGGGTGCCGGAAGCCACAGCCACTCAGTCTTGGATGGGTTGAGCTTGAGTTTGTTACTACCCATCCAGATCCGTACGGCCTCCAAACACCAGGACATCACCTCGGCGGCATCGTTGGGGTGGTCTGGGGTGGATATGTACAACTGAGTATCATCAGCGTACAGATGATATCCCACCCCAAAACCACGGATGATCTCGCCCAGCGGCTTCATATATGTGTTGAATAGTAGGGGCGAGAGGACCGACCCCTGAGGAACCCCACATAGGAGGGGTGTCGAGACCGACCTCTGTCCCCCTGCCAACACATATTGCGACTGACCAGAGAGGTAGGACGAGAACCACCGCAAAACGGTGCCTCCCAGCCCCAACCCCCCCAGTCGGCGCAATAGGATACCATGGTCGATGGTATCAAAAGCCGCTGAGAGGTCTAATAGGACTAGGATAGAGGAATATCCTCTATCCTGCGCCCTCCAGAGATCATCAACCAATGCGACCAATGCCGTCTCGGTGCTGTGACCGGGTCGGAAGCCGGACTGGCGCGGGTCTAGATAATCATAATATAATGTATATATTATAAAGTATAATATAATACTTTAGGTTTGGTTTGATAAACATAAGCTTTCCAGTCTTTATCATACACAGTACTGTATATCCTTGCAAACACAGCAAATTAAAAGTAAAGGAGAGCACATTTTATGCCTGATTTTATTCGGGCTTCCTTAAGGCGCGGGAATGTATTCCTTTCAGTTTTTCAAATGTGTCTAGCCCTTCTCTGTTAGTTGTACAATTGCAGTGTCACTATGTTTGCATCTACATTAAAATAGAACAGAACAGAACAGAACATAGTTCTTTATTGGCCAAGTGTGATTGGGCACACAAGGAATTTGTCTTTGGTGCATATGCTTTCAATGTACATAAAAAAGAAAAAAAATATTCATCAAGAATCATAAGATACAACACTTAGTGATAGTCATAGGTTACTAAATAAGCAATCAAATCATACTAGGAAACAAATAAAACAATATTAATTGTAGAGATACAAGCCAAAAGGTTATAGTCATTAAGTGGGAGGAAATAGGTAATAGGAAGGATGAGAAGAATAATATCAATACAGTCTTAGTAAATAATTTGACAATGTTGTGGGAATTAGTTGTTTAACAGAGTGATGGCATTCAGGAGAAAACTGTCCTTGTGTCTAAGTGTTCTGGTGTGCAGTGCCCTATAGTGTCGTTTTGAGGATAGAAGTTGAAACAGTTTATGTCCAGGATGTGAGGGGTCTATAGATATTTTCTCAGCCCTCTGGTGCATTGTACAGGTCCTCAATGGAAGGCAGGTTGGTAGCAATTGTTTTTTCTGCAGTTCTAATTATCCATTGAAGTCTGTGTCTGTCTTGTTTGGTTTCAGAGCCAAACCAGACAGTTATAGAAGTGCAGATGACAGACTCAGTAATTCCTCTATAGAACTGAATCAGCAGCTCCTTGGGGAGTTTGAGCTTTCTGAGTTGGTGCAGAAAAACATTCTTTGTTGTGCTTTTTTGATGACCTTTTTGATGTTAAGTGTTCATTTTAAGTCTTCAGATATGATAGAACTAGAAACTTGAAGGTCTCTACTGTTGTTACTGTGTTGTCTAGTATTGTAAAAGGTGGTAGTATAGGAGGGTTTCTAAAATCTGCCATCATTTTTATGGTTTTGAGTGTGTTTAATTTCAGATTGTTCCAGTTGCACCACAAGGCAAGGGGTCTAATAGCGGATCTGTGATGATTTTCAGATGGGCCAGCACTAGCCTTTCAAAGGTTTTCATAACTACAGATGTTAAAGCAACTGGTCTGAAGTCATTCAGTTCCTTTTTTTATATAGTTTTTTTATTTTCCAGTAATAAACATACATAATTTGTGGACATTGCATTGACTGGGTCAAATCATTTTTAGACAATATTAACAATAATAATACAAATAGTATGTGAAATGTTATCTTCCAACTTTGACAATATGTATCTCATTTCATTATTTCTTTTACATTTCTCCATTAATTCATTTAAACATAAAGAACATTTCTTTGCACTTTGTATTTGTTATCCCTTCCTAGGTATTGTCCTTCAATATTATGAAAATCACTTATTATTCCACCATAGCTTCAATATTCCAAATGTGTGGGATTACTAATAACACCAATTATTAACAATATTCAATCCATCACGGGAGTACAATGTATTTTAACACACCATTAATATTAATAATACACTTACATTACCTAATCTTAGATTACCATCTACTAATCTGCTCTTATTGGGATTACGGTATTTTACTTTATTAATTTGTTTTCTCATTATCTATCATCTCTTAATCTTTCTAGAATTCCATCATTTATTGATTTTTTGGTCAACCTTTTATCTCTCTCTTATATCTCTTTTTTGTATCTACTAATCTTCCCCTTCTGAGTGTATTTTATATCTTTTTGTTGCGTTATTTGAACACCTATCTCCAAAACTTCTTTTTATAGTTTTTAGCGAGGTCTTTCTCATTTCTCTCTTTACTCTTATACATTGATGGACTTCTTGCTTCTCATTTCTATTTTCCCCTTCACCTGCTTTTTTAAATTCCTTATCTATTTCATGCATATCATGTTCCTCTTCCCCCCCCAATTGTTGTGTAGCTTCTACATTTACTTCTATATCTTTAAACAATCTCTTTGTCGCTTTACTATCTCTTATAAATTCACATAGACTTTTTAACATCAACAATATTTCCAGTGTCTTTTGTAGATCCATTTTATAGTGATTTAATACCAATTATAACAAGTATATTTCTATTGTTCCAATATTTCAGTATTTAAAATTTTTCATCATAGTTCTCCAAATATGTATCTTCCAATTATCCAAGCTTTAAAATCTTATTTTCCTTCTTCTCTCTTTTCTTCTGGCCCTTCCTTCTTTTAAGTTGTCCAAATCCAAATTAGTCCACATTAATCCACTAGGTTCTTCCGATCTTTCCAATCCTTAGTCCTTAGTTTACTAAACTTTACTTTAGTAAAGTTCGCTGTTTGCAAATTAATTCCTTTTATAATTCTTCAACAGGAAAAAGAAAGACCATTAAATGTTCTCAGATTTTCCCAGTTGTCTTCTCACAATAGAGTCAAGGTCAGACCATTCTCCAGATGTTGCTTCTATTCTGTGTTTTAATCTTTGTACTGTGTATATTAGATTCACTTCACTTAAATATACTCCTGCTGTAGGGTTGCAATATGAAGTCATTCAGTTCCTTGATGGAGGGTTTCTTCGGCACTGGGATAATATTAGAGTGTTTGACTTCCGGTTCCGCCTTCCAGCGGCGACGGACGAGTCTTGGGACTCGTCCGCCATTTTGTTCTTTTTTCTGCCCCCCAAAGGGGGCGAGGCACCCCCTTTTTGGGGACCTTCCGTAGGGCTGGCTCGCCTGGGTCTGTTTATCCCAGCAGCGGCGGGAAAACGGCCCTTGTCCTCGGCCTAGGTGAGAGGAGACATGCTGCGGGGGGGTTTCCCTTCGCCAATGGAGGACGGCAACGAACGAGGAATTTGAAAAGAGCTGAGTGTTCGGGTCGGAAGGCTTCCCGGGGCTTTGGCGGCGAGGTGAAGAGTGAGTGATTTATTTATTTGTGCTGGCAGCCTGGACTGAAAGAACATAGAGGGGGGTGTTTGTTTGTTAAACCCCCCCTCGGATTTAAAGCGGCGCTTAGAAATGGCTCCTCATTGCAAGGAAGCGGACATTTCGCATCCGGACTGTTTTGAATGCAAGTGAAAGTGTTTTGCGGCTTGTTTCTTTACAATGTATCTAAGTCCAGCTGGCTTGAAACAATTTTTCTTTTGTTAATTTCTCCTGCTGGCTCTCAGACTGGGCGGTGGAGGATGGCTTCCCTTTGTTCCTGAATGATTATTTTTACTTATGGAAAATTACCAACATTTCTTTGTGATTTGGACTCCCTCTCTCTACTAATGAAGAAATTTCTGGATTAATTGATTCCTTCCCTGGAGTGCCTTCTCTGCTATAATTATTGACTGTGAAAAGTGTTTCTCTTCTGGGTCTTGAACTTTTTACAACTCTCATTTGAACTTTTCTCCTGACCTGCTTCAACGGCCCCACCCAAAAAACGCCATCTTAGTGGCACTGACTTTAACAGCTTACCATGGCATCAAAATCAGAATTGGCAGGATTGGAACAAAGAATGACATCAATGGAATCAGTGTTACAAGCTTTGGTGCAGGAAATTAAAGCTTTGAGAGAAGATAATAGCAGCTTCAAGAAGGATCTTTTGGAAACACGGAAGCAAGTGCTGGAGAACACACAGAAGACTGAGGAGCTGGAAGGGGGGCTGGTTGGGGCAAAGGGAGAGCTTAAAAATGTTAGTAGTGAGGTTGGAGAACTGACTGGGCATATGTCTAGGATGGATTTTGAAAGGATGTCATATTTTTTAAGATTTCAGAACATTTCTGAAGAATCTGGTGAATGTCTTCCTGAACTCATGAGTACAATTTTAGCAGACTATTTACATAAACCTAAAGATGAGATCAGGGGGGACATTGACCTAGTCTACAGAATAAATTCGACATATGCCAGGATAAATGAAGTACCCAGAGAGATACATATTAAATTTGTTAGAAGGTCTACCAGAGGGAATTTTGAAGGCGCAGAGAGGGGGGCCGTTAATTTACCAACAAAAGGAAGTCGCCATCTTGAAGCAGATCCCAAAAAAGATTAGAGAGATGAGAAGGAGGTATTCCTTCTTATCCAAAAAATTGTTTGACCACGGGATTTGGTTTAAGTGGGCGATGCCAGAAGGGATGTTGGTGTTCTGGGATGAAGGAAGAGTAAGGATTAAAACAGTTGTTGAGGCGGAAGCCTTTCTTAAAAAACATTCCTCTGTCCTGGAGGACGATTCAGGGGGGGCGGGGGGGGGCACGGCCCTGCCCGCTGGGGGCCAGGAAGGAGAAAAAGAAGATACAATTGCCAAGAGACTTAGATCGAAAAAATAACTTTGCTTTTTTATTAATATTGTATAACCTTTATATCTGGATGTTTGCACACAACTGCCAGCATAGAATTGAGAATTTAGGAAACGTACTTATTTTCACCTTGTAGTATTTTTGAAAAATGTTTTTTTTTAATGTTTTATTATGAAGCCCTGGAAGGGCCAATGATCCCGACGCGAAAGTTCTTAAAATGTTTCTGTATCCCTTACCCTACCCTTTTGGAAAATTGTAAAAACCAATAAAACTTATTCAATATAAAAAAAAAAATTAGAGTGTTTGAAGCAAGAAGGAACATAGCAAAT
The DNA here is from genome assembly GCA_039707465.1 of Rhabdophis nuchalis. NCBI lineage: Eukaryota > Metazoa > Chordata > Lepidosauria > Squamata > Natricidae > Rhabdophis > Rhabdophis nuchalis. The sequence continues at coordinate 120,431,991 of CM077644.1, read as the reverse complement.
CTATAGTGGTTTATTAAAGATTTGGGTGAAGATGGGGGCGAGTTGGTGAGCACAAGCTTTTAAGCAAGAAGGAGTTATCTTGTCTGAGCCTGGCACTTTTCCTGGCTTTTGCCTGTGAAATAGACCTTGCACCTCATTTTCTGTAATCACCAGAGATAGTGGGTCCAATGGATTGGGGATGACTTGTAGGAGGCTTGGCTGTTGATGGTATGTCTGAGATGGGGATTGTGGAGATAGGTGGCAGTAGTTTTCTCTCAGACCTACAGTAAAACACATTCAGGTCATCTGCCAGTTGTTGATTTCCTTCAGCCTGGGAAGGAGGTTTGCTGTAACCGGTGATATTTTTAAGAGTTTTTCACATGTTTGCTGGTACATTTGTTGAGAACTGATTCCTTAGCCTTTCAGAGTAGTTTCTTTTTGCTGCTCTGATCTCCCTTGTTAATACATTTCTGGCCTGATTGTATCTGAAAAGGCTGATTCTATCACCTTTTCTGTAAGCTTCTTCTTTGGTACGAGGTAGCTGCTTAAGTTTAGCTGTGAACCAAGGTTTATTGTTACTATATATTCACAGGTTTCTGGTCAGCACACAAGTCTTCACAAAAACTGACATATGAAGTTATAGTATCTATGAGTTCATCTAGGTCTGCGGAAGTATCTTCGAAAACATTCCAATCAATTCAGTCAAGGCAAGCCTGTAGCTTTAGCTTTGCCTCCTTAGTCCAAGTCCTCACTGATTTAATTGTTGGTTTCATGGTTTTAAGTCTTTGTCTGTAAGCAGTATAAGGTGAATCATGCAATGATCAAAGTATAGTATAAGAGTAGAGTATAAATATAGTACATATTGGCAAACCAATCTACTGACATCTGAGGAATGTTTAAGATTATGTTTAATGCGGGATCGCATCCTGCCCCATAAATCCCTTCGGCCGATTCGCTCCCACAGAGAGGGACTTCTTCGGGTGCCGTCCACCAGGCAATGCCAGTGGGCGACGCCCAGGAGAAGGGCCTTTTCTGTGGTGGGCCCAACCCTCTGGAACGACCTACCCCCCGAAATCAGAACAACGATGGACCTCCGCTCCTTCCGCCAGAAGTTAAAGACTCACTTCTTCCATCAGGCCGGCCTGGCCTAATGTTATATTCCTAGCCGCAGAATGAAATTGTATAATCAGAATTTTAAGGGGTAATTGTTAGGGTTTTAAGGGTTTTAATAGTGATTTTAGCACAGGGGTAATTTAATTCGGTTTTAACATTTTGTATTTTGTATATTGTTGTATTTATTGGATTTTTAATTTCCTGTGCACCGCCCCGAGTCCCCATGGGGGAGAGGGGGCGGTCTATAAATTAATTAATTAATAACAACAACAATAATAATAATAATAATAATAATAATAATAATAATAATAATAATAATAATAATAATAATAATAATAATAATAATAATAATTATTATTATTATTATTATTATTATTATTATTATTATTATTATTATTATTATTATTATTATTATTATTGGAGGTTTCACATTATAATCCTTTGCAGTTTTGTGATTAACTTGCATGAGTTTTAAATTTTTGGCTATATAAACCAAAATAAAATTGATTGCAATTGAAATTGGGACCATTTTGTCTATCTAGTTATCCTTTCTTGTTTTTGGCATAGATGTGCGCAAATCACCTCTCTGCCACTTAATATCCCATTTAATATCCTGCTCAAATCATCTGCTTGGAAAGGCAGATCCCTCTTCCCATGTTCGAGTAGGTTGATGGGGGCAAGAGGAGGGAGGGGGAAGCCTCAGTTTCTTTTGAGGGCTTTGGAGGGCTAAGCCAGAAATGACTGATTGGCCTCGCCAAAGTGTTTAAACACCAGAATTGAAATTAATGTCCCCTATTTGCTGGCTGGACTGATAATACGCTGCAGCAAACCAGCTCTCTAAAGTAAAATGAATGTTTGTTTATCCTCATGAAATATACATCAAAATGTGTTGGGTGAGAAAAGCTTAATGAGTGGAAGGACCATAATTTCTTTTTTTTCCCAGGCCTAGAGAGCGGCCTGTTAGTTTCCATTCAGAACTTTTGTTTTAACACTAACATGTCCACAGCTGTGTCTCTTGCACATTAATAAGACTTTAATGGAAATGCCAGTTGATCTGTCCAAAGATATTGATGAGTGTTCCACATTCATATTAATCATCTCATTGCAGAAAGAAATGAATGGGAGGAGCCACTGGCTTTCTGTCAGGTGCCACTCCAAGTCCTGCATTGCCAAGAACTGTCTGGGTTGTGTAAAGATTGAAACAATTAGAGCCCTGGATGATCTAACAGGCTGACTAGACAAGGAACATTCTAGGCTTCTATTTAATATGAAAATCTTTAGGATCCCACCAATAACTCCATTACCTTTATATTGAGAAGGGAAAAGATCTATTAACAATATTCTCCCATTGATTTTTATTCACATCCCAGCAATTTTACTGCTGGATATTTTTGTAGTGATGTGTTTCCCCTCTTCCTGGGGATGCTTTTCTTTCCCCTCCTTCCCCCAATGCTGAATGTTTCTTGATAGAAAGCAAGTTGCATTTCTTTATGGCTTATGACAAACTTCCTTGATTACTTCTACTGTTGTACCCATTATGTGAATTAAATATGTATTCAGTTGCACTCTGCTTGCCGTGTTATTGCAGAGTGACATATGGTACTAAATCAATTAGAATTAAGCTACCATTAGATAACCCTTTTGATTGTATGCTTCCCAAACTATGCTGTGATAACAATTGATGTTGTATTAATAGAAGGCCACAGCTACTTTCTGCTGCCAATGTCCAGGCCATGTTGGCAAGGAGCAAGTTGTTTATGCAATCGTTTCCCATCTATAACAAAACAATAGTACTAAGTCCTGTATATATCCTCACTGCATACAATGTCCAACTAATAAATTTTGGGGACAAATAGGAGGAGAGAAAAATATCAGTAGTGGTGAATGGTTTAGCCTTATGCAAGTTATTTTTATAAAAGATTTTCTCAAAAAAAAGTTTTCTGAATTGGGCAGGATGGTGGCGGTGTTTCCATCCTTGTCTTTACTTAACCTCTCGGAGGATTTCAATGCCATCAACCATGATATCCTTCTGGATTGACTCAGAGAATTAGGGGGGGGACTTCATGTTATTGTGGTGGTTCACCTTCTTTCTCGGGGGTTAATTCCAGTTGAAAGTGAGTGAGGAGAAGACATGCCATTCTTGGGATGACAGAAGAATTGACACTCTCCCTCTCCTATTTAATATTCACATGAGACCGATGGCTGAACTCATCTGTCACCATGGGATGAGATATGATACCCAGCTGTACATATATTCCCTTGGCAAGTGATCCTGTGGATATCCTATTTTGAGGTCTGGAAACTGTGAGGATCTGGGAAGGGGGACAACAGTCTTCAACAGAACTTTGGCAAGACTGAGTGGTTTGGGGTTTGGAGGCCCTCTGGTCTAGAACTGTGGAGCAAGATGGCAGTCTCCCTCAAATAGATCCTGTGTGCAATCGGGGGTGGGGTGGGGTCAGCTTGGACCACAACGTCTACTTGAGGAGTAGGTGACTGGCATGGCTGGAGGAGCTTTGCACAACTCTATATTTATGCCAGTTGCAGTTGTTCCTGGATCAAGGGGACACACTCACAGTTACTCATGTCCTGGTCACCTCCTGGTTGGATGATTGCAATGCACCTGCCATTGAGAAATATCCAGAAGCTTCAGCTGGTGCAAAATACAGCAGCACGAGCAGTTATGGAGCACACAGTGCATCTCTGCTATGTGAAGTGCATTGGTTACCAGTTTGTTTCCAGGTCCAAGTCAAAGTGCTGGTTTGATCTTTAAACTCCTACATGGCTTGATGGGCTTATCTGATCATCGTAACAGAACCAGTAGATTGGGCATATTCTCCGGTGTACTGCTCAGAGTGTCCATCCAAGGGTTAATTTCAGCTCCGCTGCCCAGGACTGGATTGAATTTGTTTAACCACGCCTTCCTTTCCCATAATGCTTCAGTTTTTTTAAATTCAGTTCAGCCCTTGGACGGATTTCTTGCAGTTTAGCAAGTTATATATTTTATTTCTACTATTTATCTTATTTCATTCTTATTATTTGACAATTTGAATTAGTTAGTTTATTTTTTTACTTTCCCTCTCTGCAACTTCGGAGGTTTGCCTTGCCCGGGGAAGCCTGTACGTTCTGGCAGCGCCGCGCTTCTCTATTCTCCCACGGGGGGGGGTGAAGGCCAGCGGAAGATCGTCGCCTTTCCCCTCCATTTCTTCACCGGCGGGTCTGCCCATTAATTTGGCAGTCCATCCGGCAGCGGGAGCGCCAGTGCAGCGTCGGCTGCATGAAGACGCCAGAAACTGGTAAGCTCCGCACCCGCTCCACATGAAGCGCTATGGGCGCGGCCATTTTGGATCGACGCGCCGACCAATCAGGGACCGTACTGTTCCCGCCGGCGCCATTCTGAGCCGCATTTTCCCTGCATTGTCTCACAGCCTCTAGCGACAAGTGGACGTGTTTCTCTCGGCTCCTCAGGGCAAGTGCATTCGCGCTATTCCACTCATGGCAGAGGACGCTATTACAGAGTTCCCTGAACAGGGCTCATCCTCTTGGGAAGACAGGCCCCTTGTCAGGAAGGCGGGCAGGGCAGCCAGGGAGGCAATCAGGGACATTAGTAAGGGCCCTTATGCCAGGAGGGAGGAGGCATCGCAGGACAGGGTGGATGCTAGGCGTCAGAAGGCCTTGGAACGCCAGTTTAACAAGGCGCAGGGCCAAGCCATTGCTGTGGCCCAAGTCCACCGGGCCCACTCTCCTGATCCAGGGGAAAGGGAGCTTGCTGTTCGACCTGAGATTTCCCCATCCTTGGATAGGGGCTTCCGTGATCTCTCCCTGGATCGCTCCTCTATGGGATCCAGGTCCGTTTCTCCCTCTATTGGGGGCGGGTACTGATCTTTTCCAAGATCTGGAGGATGACCAAAGATCCTTGGCCACCATTCCCCCTGTGTTACCTGAGGCAACCCTTCCAGAGGCTTCTGGATCAGAGGCACGCCCTGTTGAAGACCAGGGGCCATCTCTCTTGGCTGAGATGAGGCAAGTGATAAATTCGGCCATCTCCCAGGGCATAGCCCAGGGTCTCAAGGAGCGAATTATCCCTTCCACCCGGGGGCATAGGAGCAGGTCCCATCATCCACGGCCTTCTTCCTCTAGACCCTCGGTCGTCAGTGCTGGCTTGGTTTCAGAGATAGATGACCTGGCGGAGCCCGAGCTTTCTGATGACGAGGGCTTGGTGGCAGACAAACCTGCCTTTTCGGGCCTGTTCCAGTCCTCTTACTTCAAATCCATTCTCCACAAGGCCAAAGTCATTACGCATATGGAGGTATCCCCGGCTGCGGCTCCGGTCAATCTTGATCCACAGGTCACCACGGATCCTGAGGATCCTAGTGGTGGATTATTTGACGAGGACATTCAACCTCAGGAACTAGTCCCGGCTCCCAAGCTGTTTAAGAACGTTATCCAATGGCAGTGGGTGCAGCCGGCCTCCTCGACCTCTCCAGGGGTCAATGATAAAAAACTTTACTCACTGGACCCAAGTATGGAGGAAATACTTAAGCTTCCGGAGGTCGACCTCCGGTGGCAGCCTTGACATCCAATTCCATTTTACTGCCTGATTTGCTTGAAGGCCTTAAAGCCGAGGGCAAGCGAATGGAGCAGTCTTGCCACAAGACCCATCAGGCCGTGGCCTGGGCCATTAGGGCCTCAACTTCTGCCTCCTTCTTTAGCAGGGCGTCCATCGCGTGGCTGCAAAAACTTCTCCGGCGCCTGCCCTAGGGGGATGCCCGCCTTCGTCAGGATGTCCATAAGATCATGTTAGCTGCGGAGTACACAGCTGACGCTTCTCTCAATGCTGCGAATTTTGCTTCTCGCACGATGGCGTCCAATATCACGTCTCTTTGCCTCTTGTGGCTTCGCCATTGGAATGCTGACATGCGATCCAAATGGAAGCTTGCATCGGCTCCCTTCAAGGGACCCAAATTGTTTGGGGAGGCCCTAGATTCTGTACTGGTGGAAAACAAGGACAAGAAGAAGGTCATGCCTTCGGTGGCCCGTAAGACGGATCGGAGGAATCTGCCCTTCCACCGGCAAAACCACAGGCTGGCGGATGCGCCTTCCACATCCGCCTATCATAACTCCTTTCAGAGGAATTACTCCCAGGGTTGTGACCGCCAGCAGGACAGACAACCCTTCTGAGATAGGAACCGCTACCAGCCTTATTGCCAAGCGGCCATTTCGTGGAGGACAGGCCAACAGGCCTTTCCGCCGCAATAAGTGACTCCCATTCACCTCCCATAGGGGGTAGTCTCCAACTGTTTGCCGATTGCTGGGAGGCGACCACGTCAGATGCGTGAGTATTGCAGACAGTTCATCTCGGCCTCACCCTAGAGTTCATTTCACCCCCTCCCTGACGTTTTATTCGTTGTCCCACCCCCAGGTGTCCCACCCGACAGAAGCTCATGGAGGCGGAGATCCGCCACCTATTAGACATCAAGGTCATAGAATTAGTTCCACATGGTCACGAGGGGACAGGGTTCTATTCCATACTGTTCCTAGTCCCCAAGAGCACGGGAGGAGTAAGAGCCATCTTGGATTTGAAGGCCCTCAATTATCACATTGCCTACAAAAAATTCAAGATGCAGTCCCTCCAGTCCATCCTGGGTTGCCTTCGGCCCGGGGACCTGATGACATCTATGGACCTGAAGGAAGCCTACCTCCATGTGCCAATCAGATTCGCCCACCGTTGGTTCCTGCGGTTCTGCTTCGCTGGCCGACACTTCCAGTACCAAGCCCTGCCGTTTGGCCTGTCATCCACCCCACGAGTCTTCACCAAGATCCTAGCAGCGGTGGCGAAGGACCTCAGGAGGCGTCCAATCTGCCTTCAGTGTTACCTCGACGACATTCTACTACAGTCGTCATTGCGGGAGCGGGCACTGCGGGACCTCCAAGTAACGTTGGACTCCCTGCACTACCACGGATTCCCAGTCAACAGGGACAAGAGTCATCTGACCCTGGCAACCAAGGTGTTACACCTGGGAACGGTGATCGACACCTCGTCTTGCCTGGTGTCTCTATCGCCGGACCGCATAGCCAGCCTCCGGAGCCTGATTCGGCGGGTGCGGCTATCTGAGACTGTTCCGGTGGTTCTGCTATCGCAACTGCTGGGGAAAATGATCTCGTGCCTATCCATCGTTCCTTGGGCACGGCTACATGCAAGGGAGTTGCAGTGGTTCCTCCTTCCAGCGCAGAGGGCCAACGCCAGCAACTCTACCACAAGAGTGCGCCTGCCTCCAAAGGTACTGCAATCCCTGCGGTGGTGGCTCACCCCAGCACTTGCCAAGGGCTCCCTGTTCCGGGAACCCGACCGTCTGATCCTCACGACCGACGCGAGTCTTTTCAGATGGGGCGCGCATCTCGGCGAAGCAATGGCGCAAGGCAGGTGGTCCCATCACGAACTGCAACACAACATCAATTGGCTGGAACTACGCTCTATCCGACTAGCTCTCCGGCACCTTCGGAGGGAGGTGCAGGGTCGCCACATCTTGGTCCGGACGGACAACGTGGCGGCAAAAGCACATATCAATCACCAGGGCGGCACCAGATCATCGGCTTTGATGACGGAGGCCGACGCTCTGGGCCGGTGAGCCGAGCGTCACCTAGGCTCCATCCGTGCGGAGCACATCTCCGGTGTGGACAATGTTCAGGCGGATTGGTTGAGCAGAGCCACTCTCGATCCATCGGAGTGGCGACTCCACCAGGACATTTTCCACCAGATTTGTCTCCGATTCGGCTTCCCGATAGTGGACCTGTTCGCATCCCCAGCGAACGCTCAACTTCCACGCTACTTCACCCGCTACCGGTCCCCTCTGGCGGAGGGGATGGACGCACTTCACGCAGCCTGGCCTCCGGGCCTCTTGTATGCATTTCCCCCAACTCCTCTTTTGCCTCGGGTCATCCGGAAGCTTCTCGTGGAACGTGCGGAGATTCTTCTAGTGGCTCCTTATTGGCCACGTCGGACTTTGTTCACGGACCTCTACAGCCTGTCCATCAGCACTCCTTGGAAGATTCCACCAGAATTGATCTCTCTCAGCCAGGGAGCAGTTTGCCACCCAGAGCCCCAGTGGCTCAATCTGACTGCCTGGCACTTGAGAGGGATCTCCTGAGTCGGGCCCACTTTTCCGAACCAGTCATCAGGACCATCCAAGCCACCAGACGGGCCTCGACCACCAGGATCTACGGGGCTACTTGTTCGGCTTTCTCCTCCTGGTGCACGCGCCACAGCTTAACACCACTTTCGGTCTCTGTACACCACATCCTGGACTTTCTTCAAGGGGGACTCGACAAAGGTCTTGCTCCAGCCACCTTTCATTGTTAGGTAGCGGCTCTAGCTACGGTCCTGTCTGCAGGTTCCTTCCAGTCTCTCAGCCGTCATCCCAGTGTCCGAGCCTTCATACGAGGGGCGTCCAACCTTCGCCCTCCGGTTGTCCATCAATTTCCTTTGTGGGACTTGGCTACGGTTCTCCGTGCTCTCTCTGATCCGCTGTTTGAACCCCTGCGTTCGTCTTCAATCAAGCATCTTGCTCTCAAAACGGCCTTCCTTGTGGCAATCACATCTGCCCGCAGGGTATCGGAGTTGGCTGCCCTCTCGGTCCGGGAGGACCTCTGTCAATTCCATCGTGACAGGGTGGTCCTCCGTCTGGATCCGTCGTTCATCCCGAAAGTCAACTCCCTGTTTCACAGAGCACAAGAGCTGGTACTGCCGAACTTTTGTCCGCAACCTACCCAAACCCGGGAGCGGCGTTGGCACTCCCTGGATGTTCGTTGAGTGTTGAAACATTACATAAAGCGGACCTCGTCCTTCAGACATACGGAGACGTTGTTTGTTGCCTTCCAATTGGCTTCCATGGGTCGTGGGGTCCCCTCTTCCACCATTGCACGTTGGATCAAAGCCTGCATTGCCCTGGCTTACGAACGTCAAGGTCAATCCAAGCCTCCTGGACTCACGGCCCACTCCACCAGAAGCGCGGCCACTACGGCGGCCTGGGCCACCCAGGTGCCTCTTGAAGAGATATGTAGGGCCACAACATGGACTACGCCTTCCTTGTTTGTTCGACATTATAAGTTAGATAAATACGCCTCTGCTGATGCGGCTTTCGGCCATCGAGTTCTACAGAGCATGGTTTCCGGAGATTCCTCCCTGCAGTAACCTTGGGTTGCCTGCCCTAGTGACATTTTGCTTGGGCATGTCCCTTGGATGGACACTCTGAGCAGTACACTGGAGAATGACCATTGGTCTTACCTGAAGGGTCGTTCTAGGTGTACGGCAAAGAGTGTCCATACCTCCCCTTAGCTGTTTTCATGTTGTATCAACTTTCTGGTTTATCCGAGGTTTATCTGGGACTCTCTGACCTTTGAACGTCTCAACATGACAGTCCTTCATTGAAAAAAACTGAAGCATTATGGGAAAGGAAGGCGTGGTTAAACAAATTCAATCCAGTCCTGGGCAGCGGAGCTGAAATTAACCCTTGGATGAACACTCTTCGCAGTACACCTAGAACGACCCTTCAGGTAAGACCAATGGTCATTATGTATTCCATAGTCTAGGGAGTTTCATTTGATGGGTCCTATGTTGTTTGACTGGAGTACCCACATCTTACAGTCTTCTCCTCTTAGAGATGAGATTCCTTCAGCACTCCTGAGGTTTTGAAGGTCCCCTAAAACCTGGTTATGCCAGCAGACCTAGGGACTCCAAGAGATTAATGAACTAGTGAGGTAGATCCCTTATTGATAATATTCATCGGGCTTTCTGTTTTAGTTCTGATTTTATAGTTTTTAATGCTTTCATAATTATTACATAGTGGGTTTAGATAATGACTTATTTATATTTCTACTGTTTATTGGATTGCTGTATATTATCCAGAGTTGCTTTCTGTGTGATGGGAGACTATGTAAATGTAGTAAATAAATGAGCAAACAAATAGAAACTATTTAATCTGAATGAATATAATAATATAATATAATATAATATAATATAATATAATATAATATAATATAATATAATATAATATAATATAATATAATATAATATAATATAATATAATATAATATAATATAATATAATATAATATAATAAGTTTCTGAATAGCACAGCAAGTTCTAGTGATTTCAGTTCTCATTTTCCATTATTTTATTTGTGTGTGGCTGTATGAATAGTTTGTCAATGTGCACTTTAATAAATTGTAACACATTTCCTCTTTTTTATAATAAATGAGTATACCCTCTGATACAAATAGTATATTAAAATATATATGAATATGTAGAAAATCAGTGTGCAAAAGAGAATTTTAAAAGGCTTAGGTAACCAGGTTTTAAGGAGTTATCTATCAAGGTTTGACACTTAAACAAATGTGAGACTACAAAACTTTCAATATCAACAGATCATGCCTATCACCCCATGTAGATAATATATTTAAAATCAATTCCTGGTTATAAGTTAAACGTATGACCAGATACTGTATATGTCAAAGTATGAAAAACATTCAACAATCAACACTTTTTTTCTTTACTTTTTCCATTACTGCTTTTAAAAATAATTGTTTCAGTCTTTTGCTTAAACAATTAGGCTGTTTAAGTCCTTGTTTATCCAAGTAAAATGAGATAGACATCTAATGTGTTGAGTCCTCGACTTGCGACCGGTCCTCGACATACGACCGGCCGCAAGTCTTCCACTCTTCCCTTTAGGACCATAGCAACAGACTGTAACAAGTCTGTAACTGCCAGTCGCGTCTGATTGGCTCAGACGCGGCTGGCGGGAAACTAGGTCCTGGAGCGTCCTGATTGGTTCCCCGTTTGACAGCTCGCGTATAAGTAGCTGTCAAACGGGGAGGCCCCTGTCTACCGCCTTTCCTTTCGTCTGTAAATAGTTTTCGCGTCTCTTGCCTGTTGCCAATAAACGGCTTGCATTTTAACTAGCCTGTGTCCGGACTCCCTCTCTACACAGAATCTAACATAATGCAAACACTGATGGCTCTCCTTTTTTTCACTATCTGCGAGTAAGATTCAAATTGTGATTATACTTGCTGGGCCTCACATCCCACTAACAGCATGACAATGGCCCATTAACAGTTTTTAGGGGATATATCTTCATGTTGTCACTTTTAACTTCTCTGTAGCCCATGCAGAGGCATCTTAAAGCTGTATTTAATATTGTTTCTTCTTTCAGCAAAGGTGACCTGCTATGTCTCACTGATAAAGTTGGTAATTAGGTTGTGAGTTGGTTATTTTAGGCTGCTATGAGAATACACTGTTTCCCATCATGCACTGCCATGCATGCCATTGTGGTTTGGGCTGCTGGAGAAAATTTGGGGCATCTGGATCCTGCAGATGATATGACCTGGCATTAGATAGAGTCTGTACATAAATTGAGTTAGGACTCTTCTGGAGTACTGGGCCTGTTTTGTTTTAACAAGAGCACTAGTGCCCCAAAATATTAAATCAGAAAAGAGAGGTGAATTTTGTTGGTTGATACTTCTGTGTCAGCCTTCGTTCTGTCTTCACTATGCTGCTTGGCTGCCATGGAAACGGGGAGGGTGGGAACTCGGGGTCAACTATGAGTGCTGGTGGAAGATGGGACGGGCCGGTGTTATCTCTGTTCTAACGGTATCGCATTCCATGCTGATGATGGCATTGGACGTATTGCCCACCTGATGTCGGAGACGAAAGTGCATTGGACACTGCTGAGGGGGGTTAGGGCTATTGGGGTGGGCTTAAACTTTAATAATCACTCTTCGCGCCTAAACTAGTCACTTCCTGCTTACCTTGGTTCCTTGATCTTCTGTATTCAGTAAAAGTAACCTTATTCATTCCAAACTATGTTTAAGTGTGGTCTTTCTTGAGTATTCGAAGAAAGGAGCCGTGTCCCATATTAATGCATTACTGTTCATTCTGTACTTCCGCTGACAACAGAGTTTGTGCTTTCTTCTGCTTTTAATATTTTAGAAGGAAACCATTTGGCTTACCCCAATACTATTTTGCTTATTTCATGGGCTACTGCTGTGGGGTGCTGGCAACAGCTATTTAATGCCAGCACTGCAGTTTCCTTTATTGCTCGGGAGATGTGGACCTGGAGTGAAATTGAAAAGTATCTATCTATCTATCTATCTATCTATCTATCTATCTATCTATCTATCTATCTATCTATCTATCTATCTATCTATCTATCTATCTATCTATCTATCTGCCTATTGGCATGTGGCGACTCAAGGCAGCTTACAGAATATAAAGTCCCCTATAAAAACAATAAAACTAATTCTGCTAGTTTCTCTTTTTTATCCATATAAGAGTTCACAGGTTTGCTGGGGTGGGGATGGGACATGGGCTGAATTTTGAGCTACCAGCAATGGCAATTTACTGCATCCCCTGATGCTCTCTTACAACATTTACCAATTGATTTCGCTTACTTTACTCCTCAGCCATCTTACAGATAGGCTGAAGCAAAAGGGCACTCTCCTTCTAATCTTTTCCTCTTATCTATTACCCATCCAGTCTATTTCTGAACACAGGAGAGCACTAAATCCAGGTCCCCAAAAATAATGTGGCTGGTCACCTGCCAAAAATAATAAAAAAGTTTTTTTCAATATGTAAGGAAGAAGAAAAAAATAAAGCCAATTATTGGCTCTCTAAAGGAACAATAAGGAGAAGATAGCAAAAAGGAATAAAGCAGAATTGATTAATTCATTCTGCCTTCATAAAGGAAAAAATAGTGCTTGGGAGACAGTCTAGGAATGCAAGCCAAAATAGGTAAGAAATTGGTAAGAAACACATATCCATTCTTAGATGAGTTCAGATCCCCAGGGCCAGATGGTTTACATCCCAGTGTTTTGAAGGAACTGAGAGATGAGAACCACTGAGTAAAATCTTTCACAGCTCCTGGAGCACAGGAGAACTGCCAGAGGACTGGAAAAAAGCTGATATGATTCCAATGTAGAAAAAAGGGGGAAAGTGGATCCAAGAAACTACAATAAGCTTGACATCAATACCCAAGAAAACTCTGAAAAAGGTAATCAAGCAACAGATTTGTGAGTGTCTAGGAATGAACAAAGTGATTACTTGGTTTGCAAGGAGTTTCTTACAATACTGGCATGTAATCCTCAATGGAACTACATCTACTTGGAGGGATGCATGCAGTGGGCTACCTCGAGGTTCTGTTTTGGGGCTAGTGCTCTTTAACATCTTCATAAATGATCTAGGCAAGGGGATAGAAGGATATCAGAGGGATAGCATAAAAAGCATGACAATTAATAGTACCACACTTGAAATATTGTGTTCAGTTCTGGTCACCATGATACAAAAAAAATAAATGCTGAGACCCTAGAAAAAGATCAGAGAAGAGCTACAATGATGATAAGGAGTCTGCAGGATAAATCATATGAGCAACAGTTAAGGGAACTAGGTATGTCTAACTTAATGAAGAGAAAAGTTAGGGCTGACATGATAGCTGTCTTCTGGTTCATGAAGGGCTATCACAAAGAGGTGAGGGTTGATTTATTCTCCAAAGTTCTTGAGGGTAGGGCAAGAAGCAATGGGTGGAAGCTTCATAACAGTGATAACAATTAACAGTGGAACAGTTTGCCTTCCGGAGTTGTGGATGCACCTTTGCTGAAGGTTTTCAAGAAAAGATTGGACAACCATTTGTCTGGGATGATGTCAGGTCTCCTGCCTTAGTCGGGGGGTTGGACTAGAAGACTTCCAAGGGCCCTACCATCCCTTTGATTCTATGAGTCTATATATGTGACTTCAAAGTTCCTCAGATAATTCCCTCATGCTTCCAGTTATATTTGAAACTTGCCAACTGGGGTACGGAGGGAAGGATACAAGTTCTCTTCCAAAAGAACTCCAGGAACGTGTTTAAACTAACATGCTTATAACAGAGCTAGATCCATATTCAGCAATAGCCTGAAGAACATGTCAGAAACCTATAAGAACAAGACCAGTGTCCAGCCTAGTCACTGAAGCAGAATAGGGCTTGGTCAGGGACAGCCCGTTGTATGCTGCCACATTTTTCTGCCAGTTTGGGAACTAAGAAAATACAGATTAATGCAGTTATTTGCTAACATGAGAAGGGTGTTAGTGATGATGGTGAGTTTGAAAGAGGCCCCAGCAGGAGACTCATATCCTGGAAAAAGGCTGCATTTGGGTAAGGTCAGTCCCTCCCACTCCTCTGAGGATAAAGCAGTAACACTGCAAAGGGACTCTTATATTTGAACAGAAAGAGTGACAATGATACTTGGTTGAGGAATCACCACCTTGGTACTTGGAAAAACACGTAAGGAGAAGTGTTGAATTCACTACAAGGCCTTTGATTATGTAGAAGGGGGGGATAAATAATGTACTTTCTTTTGTGTGCCATAGAAGAGATCTCAAATATTTTTTTTGCATTTGTCAAGTGTTTAAGATCTTGCTCCTCCTTCCATGTATACATTTTTCTTTCTTTTTTCTCCTTTATGTTTTGTGCATGTGTATGTGTGTGTGTGGGGAGTATATGCATGTAGTTCTGTGTGTGTGTCTGTATGTGCTTGTGTGTGGAAAACCCCCAGCAGAAAGCAGGCTGTGAGGCTGTCGTCGACAGTGTTGATGTTATTTATTTTCCTCAGTTGCTGCTCTGGAAGCCTGGAGTTGACAGAGCGGTTTTGTAGAATAGAAACATTATAGACTGTTACTGTCAGGGTGTTAAATGTGATGGATAGAGAAATAGAGCAGAGGGAGGGGACGTTATACTAGTCATGTCTGAGCGCCAGGGTGCTCATGGGAAAATAAACCATCCGCATATAAGAAATGAATGAGGTAATGTGGCGGGAGGTAATGGGCTCTCACAACGTGCCAGAACAGAAATTCTTATTACAGGGTGGACTTAACTCTTGCTGTGCTTCTCATTCCCTTGGCATGTTTGCTGGAACTGAAATTTTGTATGCCTTTGTCAGTTCTCTTATTTTACTGTTGTTACTTGCAAAATGTTCAGAATTGCGATGCTGTCCATCACATGATGTGTGTGTGCTGATGAGCAACAAAGAAAAAGATGTGTGGGGGCCCCGTGCAATTAGATAAAGGTGGGAAGGTAGGCGAACAACAAGTCTGTCTGTTTTGTCAACACGGTTTACTTTGTCTATGGAGATTCTCAGTCATCCAGGTGTCCCAAAGGTGCTTTTTCAAGAGGCAACTGGACTCTGTGACAGTTATACAGTAGGTGCGAGAACTAGTCGCAAATCAGTTTTATCACCTTTGTAAATTCCAATAGTTGCTAAATGAATGTTTTAAGTCAAAAACTATTTGTAAGCTCATCAGCAAAATAGGTACAGGTAATCCTTGATTTATGACAACAATGGAATTGTTGAATTTCAGTTGCTCATTGTACTGGTAAGCCTCATGTGATTGGACTCAATTTTCTAGCCATTTTTACAACAGTGATAAAATAAGTCATTGCAGTTGTTAATTAAATCATGTGGCCATTACATGCATTTCAGCATATCCAGTTGATGTTTTTTGCTATTTTCTGCTGGAAAAATGACAGAAAACATCAAAAATTGAGATCACATGACTGAAGGTTGCTGAATTTGAATGAAATGCAACCTGATTGTCAAGCTCCCAAAATGTGATCACATGACCATAGTCGTAACTTCAAGGATGAGTTGTAATTAGCTTTTTTCCCCTGACATAGCTTCAAATGGTCATTAAGCGACTGATCTTAAGTCGAGGACTACCTGAACTAAACTTTTTCCTTGCTCCTGCTAATTCTAGTCTCAGGAGTGGAAAAGATATTAGTCCCCTCTCCTTTCATCTATGTCTGGCAACATGATCAGAGATATATTGTTAACACATGAGTGTGAGATGGAAGATACAAGTGTTCCCTTCCCCACAATCCTTACTTCAAATTTATTCCATTCCACTTGCTATCAGTTTATTAATGTATATACTAAGTTTGGCTTGATCACCTCACACTCTTAATTTGCATTTAGTCATCTCTCATCTTTGTTACTGGTATGTATTCTGCCTATATGTACCAGCATATGTATTGGCTTTTCTAAGTGTTCTTGTTCTCTTCCTGGCCTTCCCAGACGTCTAGATCTTCATTGGCCTTTAGAGCCCTGTGATATTATCATAATGACTGAGATGTTAATGAGAGTTGGCTTTGCTTTCTTTTGTTTGGGGATGCAACCAAGGTATTCCTTGAATGCCTTTGTTATTCAGTGTGACTCCTTGCATAGATTCACATAGCTCCTGAGTCTCTGCTTTGTCATGATAAAACTAATCAACTAAATGGTAGATTGTTTCTTCATGGAAGGACTTTGGAGATTGGAAACTGGTATTTATGTTGGTTGTATGGTAGAATGATTTTGGGATGGATATTTCCACAAAAGTCTGAAAAGATAAAAAGAACATTTGATAATTTCACTTACTGCATTTTTGGCCACTCTCTTTGTTGGAATGCAGCTCCCAAATTCATTTCAAAATTATTTTGGCCTTCGACCTGCAAAAAGTCTTCCCCACACATGCATTTGGCAATTTTAGGAAAGTTGCCATTTTTTGGATTTTATGTTTTCTATACTTCAGTTAAAGTATATGTTGACTTTCTTGAGCAATGTTTCCTTTGAATAAATTGTGTTGTTTCAGTATTTTATTTGATAGAGACTAGCTTATTTTTATTCATGCTAACTAATAAGTCTGAGTGATCTAGAGGTTCACCCCATGAATTAACTGATAACCCTGCAGCTGTGCTGAAATGTGAGCTATATGTTTTTAATTCTTACTCTAAGTTTCTGAAACAGAGTCTGGATAATGTTATGATAATTATACTAATGTGCTAATTCTGGAATACATGTCTAACATATTGATGGGAGGCTAGTAACCTGGGAAGTAGTGATCCATCTGAAAAAGGGAGCATCCTTTTACTATTGCAATATTCAATATATCTTGAACACTTGAAGCAATTGTTTAATGTTGATGCATGTTGACGAACAATTCATTCACTACATCATTTCATATATAAGCAAAATTATTTTAGAACATATTGTCCAAATACACATTTTGCCAAAGGGAAAACCATAACAAGAAAGCAGACAAAAAAAACCTTGAATTTTAAAGCAAGTAGAATAATTATTATAGAGCAAATGCAATACAGCTTTAAGCAATATGTTAATAATATGATGGAATGGAGGAAATGTTTTAGAGTGAGTGAACCTTGGAATTACTTCATTTATGACAAGTAGAGGAACTGTGGTTTAGTAACCAGAAAAATGCATTGGCAATGCAATGGTATCACTAGAAACACTAGAAGATTTAATGTTAGATTTAAGAATTTGCATAAATATAAAAGGATGTTATAGAAGTATTTTAAACCACTGTTTTAAAAATTAAATTTATCAAATATAATTTTGCTATAAATTGAAATTTATCATTGTAAATGAACTCCTTTCTTTCCCCCATTTTGCTGATCCTCATACAGAACTGTATTCTGATTGGTCCTCTAAGTATTGGCAGTCATATGATTATAACAGACTCTGCCTTACAGTGCTGAATATTAAAACACAATTGGCTTATTGTGTTTTGATACTTATGGAATCTGAAATCACAAACACAACTGAGAAGATCATTGCTATTGGTAAATATTTTTCATGTCACTCACTCTTGTTAGTTTTAAGAAAGTCTGTACATGAGATGTTTCTGGTGAACTGTACCCCTAATTTTAGACTTTCATCGTGAAAGTCATGGGCATACCTTGGATAGACAAGCATGACTTGGATATTGAAATCTTGAACTTGAGCTTTCTGTACAGCCAATAATTCATCAAGTGACCATGTCTACATAATAATATAAGTTTCCATCTGTAAAATAAGAATAATAGTTAACATTCAGGGAAAGCTGAAGCTGCAGAGATAATTAAATGTTTTGTAAATTAAAATTGTTTTTGAATAACACAATGAATAAGCATAATAAATTTAAACCAGGTTTTTTTATCCTTTTGACTCTGATAGTTGCTATCAAACACCTGGGATTAAATATTGCTATCATGTATCAGCCAAGGCCAGTCCAAGATGCTTTGCTGCACTGCCCAAAGTGACAAACAATGACTCTGTCATCTGGATTTATACTATTCAACACTGATGATGGAGCAATGATCTCCAGCACACCTGAGGTAGAAAGCTAGTTTATAGCTAAAGGATAGGTGTGTTGTCATACTTAACTCTGTTGTTCAATAGTTCCAGTGTCTGGAAGCTCAGAATATCTGAAGATTAGCAACTGTTTATTGGCGTATATTCTCTATATCTTAAAGGTTTCTCTTTTTTGAATGATCTGGGACATTTATGAGTTCAGAACAATTTCAGCTGGCCGATAAAACGATCAGATAGAGGAGCAAGTTAATTTTTTCAATACTTGGACATTGTTTCCCATAGTTGCATTAAACGAAGGGTACACCAAAGCTATATATAAGTAGTCCTAGGACTTGCAACTGTTTATTTAGTGACCATTGAAAGTCACCACGACACTGAAATATACATGGCTGTAAATGCGGGCCAGTTGCTGAGCACCTAAAATGAGATTACATGATTACCAGACAAGCATATGGATTTGTGTTATTTCCCCCCAGAAATAGTTTTTTTCTAAAAAAATTATGATAGATAATTGTGAATCAATAGGGGAAAAAAACATCCTGAGCCACGGTGGTGCAGTGGTTAGAGTGCAGTACTGCAGGCTATTTCTACTGGCTTCTGGCTGCCTGCAATTTGGCAGTTCAGATCTCACCAGGCTTAAGGATGACTTAGCCTTCCATCCTTCCAAGGTGGGTAAAATGAGGACCCAGATTGTTGGGGGAAATATACTGAATTGGTAAACCACTTTGAGAGGGTTGTAAAGCACTGTAAACTGATATATAAATCTAAGTGCTGTTGCTATTGCTATCCTTGCCAGATGGCAACACTATGGGCTCTCGAAGTGGTTATTTTGATAATGGGTTATAATTGTGTGCTTGCTGCACATAAGCAACACTATAAAGAATAGAAAGGCCAATTGGATTTCCTATACTGAAAAGTTATTTTTGAATGGACAAGATTTCAGGCTGACAAGATACTGAAAAAAATATTCCTAAACTCCAAAGAACACTAGCATGTTATAATGTGTCCCCAACAGCTCTTCTCAAGGGCAAATATAAAACAGATTCTTATGAGCTGAAACTTTGCCCATGCGAAAAAGGACCATTGGATTCATAGCCCATATTCTGTGACATTGCATCTTCTGTAAGGACGCAAGCTCTGATTTATTTTATATAATGTACAGATTTCACATTTCCTTAAATGGGGAAAAATGTTTATTATGTTCTTTCATCATCTTGATGATCTAGTTACAGTTTTTAAACGTTTACTTGACATAGAAATAGTTTAATTATCTCGTTAACTTCTGGGCAGCAAACATAATCACTAACTCAGTAGTTCAGCTGTTGACTTTGTATAAATGGACCTAATATTTGGCATTCCCTAAGGTATTTCATTTACATTTTTTCCAATTCAGGCTGTAATTCAGGAGATGGTAACACAATGGTCTGCCACCAAGGTTGTGTTTGCTGCCCCAGTGCGGTAGCTGCTTCTCTTGCAACCTCTGGGAATATTCTTGAAAATTACTTTTTATGAGTGTCTCCTGCATCATAATGTTCCTGAATCAAATTTAGATCAAGTGACAAGTTAATATAATCATTTATTAATTTTTTTCTCCAGGAAAAACACTTCAGATGCAGTGTCATTTGGTGAAACATTCAATTGAAACTTGTCACAAGTAATTTATTCCTGCTAGCCATAATCTGAAGGAATACAGATACAAGATCTATAGGATTAAAAAACAACATCAACAACAAACAAGTAAAGTATTCTAGCTTTCGCTGACAGTACAAAGGTGTCATATACAAGAAGGATTGACACAGACCAAAGGGTCTTGTGGGAAATATGATAATAACTATAAAGAAGACAAATTATTCCCCTGTTGCCAACATTCAAACCTTTTTACAGTCAGTTCAAACATATAAAACTTTATTGCTCTAGCAGAAAGGGGAACAATTTCTAGTTGCACAGCTTTCCCTGGGCTGGCTTTATACCGTCTGTGTTATTGCTCTATAGTGGCATTTTAAAGTTTATTGAACAAGACTTTTACAATTGAAGGAAGTATATAAAACTGTAAATTTATTAGATTTTTCAGGATAAGTGCCCTTTCTAGTTGTGTTCAAGAATTCGGAAGTAAAAGAAACCACCAGTTACAAGACTTATTAATATTAAAGATGGAAGGTACATGCATTTTATACCTTAACTGATCTCAAAAATAATATTATTACATTACTGAAAGTCATAGAACAGCTGTCACAGCACAGTAGTGTGAGAACAGTATAAAAGAGTGGCTAATTTCTGTGTGACACCCAGTCTGAGCTAGGAACTAGTTGAGCCAAATAAGCTCCAACCTAATTACCTTGTATATAGACCAGTCAAATTGCAGAAAAGTGACAGTAGTCGGTGGAATGAATTTCAGCTTGTTTTAAACTACCGTATTTTTCAGAGTATAAGATGCACCTTTTTCGCCCCAAAGAGAGGGTGAAAATCTGGGTGCGTCTTGTACTCCAAATGTAGCCACCTGGGTCATCTGGAGAAGGGGGAGATGAAGCGGGCACTGCGCAGGAGGCGAGGCATAAGACAAGGTGGCTCGTTGCTCGGATTCCCACTTCTCCAGACAACCCAGTCATCGCTTCTGCTCCTAGCCCGGGAGATGGATCTGGCCAGGAGGAATAAAAGCCCCATTTTTGCAATTGGGGAGGAAAAAGAGAGTTTCAGACGTCAGGATCGCCTGCCGCTTGAAATGCTCTTTTTTTCACTGATTTCAAAAATGGGGTTGTATTCCTCCTGGCCAGATCCATCTCCCAGGCCAGGAGCAGAAGCTAAATGCCCTCTAACTGGGTTGTCTGGAGAAGGGGGAGGCCAAGCAGCGAGCCATCTTGCCTTACACCTCTCACACAGTGCCCGCTTCACCTGTCCTTTCTCAGATGGTTCCAGGCAGCCAAGATCACCATGCTGCCACCTGAAAATGCTGTCATTGTGCTCTCTGCTGCCCGGAACTGCCTGAAAAGGCTGGTGAAGCAGGCACTGCAACCTCTCCCTCCCAATCCCCTGGATCTGTCATGCAGTGCTTATTGCTACTGCTGCTATTGCGCCCAGCTACCATATCCCTTTGCTGCATGACAGATCCGGAGGGATTGGGGTGAGGGAGTGAAGCAAGGGAAGAGAACCAATCTCCTCTGCACAAAGACTTTTCTCAGGACCCTAGATTTCTACTTTCTCTCCGGAAAAAGCTATTGGCATCGTTGAGATTTTGGCTAATGGAAGAAGCACAGATGGAAAGGAAACTTTGGAATGCAGGAACGCCAGGTCGGGAGTCTCCCTGGCACTTGCCGCATTCCAAAGTTTCCTTTCCATCCTGCGTTTCTTTCACTAGCCAAAATCCCAATGATGGCAATAGCTTTTTCCAGAGACAAAGTGGAGATCTAGGGTCCTGAGAAAAGTCTTCGTGCAGAGGAGATTGGTTCTCTTCCCTTACTCCACTCCATTCCCCCACACCAATCCTCCAGATCTGTCATGCAGTTCTTATTTCTACTGTTGCTATTGAGCCCAACTACCATATCTCTTTGCTGCATGACAGATCTGGGTGGCTTTGGGGGGGGGCGGTGTTTGACAAGGCAACCTCGTTTTCTTTATGCTTCCCTTTTGCTGCTCAGGCCCCACCGCGAGAAACCATTAATTCAAATGGATGGGATCCCCACCCCTCCTCATCCAATAGGCCGTTCCTAGTCAAGCACAGCAGCAGCCATTTAGCAGCCCCCATGTGTCTTTCCCTCCTGGCTGAAGAGAAGAAGCAAGCCGACTGCCACGTCTTGGGCCAAGTCACCACCAGTCTGAGGGAAGGGGAAATAATAATCATAATTAATCTTGGTAGTCACGTCGATATTTCTATTACCATCATCCCAAACATTCTGTTTCTCTGTGACTTTATCCTCATGCTGTATTTATTATGAGGACAGAAGGTTAGAATTAATTTTAGTTGGGTAACAAAACTGCTTTTTGCCACTGAATGCCAAGGTCCTCTGCAGGCTGAACTTGGAGGAACGGGTGATAAATAATTCAGCTGGAAGAATAGAATAGAATAGTATAGTATAGAATAGAATAGAATTGAATTATTTATTGGTCAAGTGTGATTGGACACACAATCACATATGCTCTTAGTGTACATAAAAAGACATGATACATTTGTTTAGCAGAGTGATGGTATTTGGGAAAAAACTGTTCTTGTGTCTAATTGTCTTGATGAGCAGTGCTCTATACCATGTTTTAAGGGTAGAAGTTGAAACAATTTATGTCCAGGATGTGAGGGGTCTGTAAATATTTTCACAGCCCTCTACTGACTACTGACAATGATCCACTTGTCTTGCCAATTGCAAAGGGTTTCTTTTGTCAGCCTCTTCACAAGTCGAAGAGATATTTGCCATGTTAAGAGCACCAGAAGAAATGGGAAATGACACGACTCCATATACTTTGCATCATTTTCTGCCTGCTCTGGCCCTCAGCTTCTCAAAAGTGATGCAATCACTGGGCACTGATCATTTTGATAACAACTGGTCAGTATCTAATATTTCATATCTAGCCAAGCTGCTGGAGAAAGTAGTGATGCTGCAAGAAGCTATTAAATGAAATGGATTGCCATTAACACTTTCAATCTGGGTTGATTTGGCATGGAAACATTATTGGTTGCTCTGATGGGGCAGTGTAGGATGATCCCGTTGTTACTCCTAGATTTCTTTTGATAGTTTTAATTACAATTGGAATAGCTAGAAATTGCAACTCGCTCAGAATGCTTCAGTATGTATGGTGAATGAGGCTTCCTTTGATGTATTGTAACCACTGGTTGCTTCCTCATGTTCATTCTTCATTACAATTACATGGAAGAAATGGTCTACAGCAGGGCTGTCAAACTGGTGGCCCATGGGCCAGATGTGTCATGCGTAGGCCACACCCATCCCAGCTCCACAAAGGGGGAAATGTGAAATGTCATGTGACAGCAATGTGATGCAGTGTGTTTTGCACCAATGGTCTACAGAATAGCAGAAATCTCAAACTAGTTTATGTTGGTTTTTTATGTGTATTCCTTGTAAAATGTAATAAAATTATTTGACAATGACTTCTGACTGCTTCCAAGCGTATAAAGAATTGTTATATTTGATTCTTAGTTTAAAACTATAATAAAATGCCCATTCCCCTCTCCCAGAAAAGGGGAAATAAAAACATTCTTCTCCCCCTTTAAAAAAATTAAACAATCATCAAATCCCTATGTCAAAATTCAATTTTTCTTCATCTCCCGCAAAAACTTCCAATTATAGAAAAAAATTGTGAATTATTTTTCTCTCACAAGGGCTGTTAAGTGGCCATGATTAGCCCATTCAATATGTCTATTGTGGGTATCATAGGATCTTTCAAACACTGAACATATAAAAGTTGTGCTGCTGTTACATATATAACAATAAAACACCATCGCTGAGAAGGCACCCCTCCCCCAAAAGCTACATAACATTTCAAAGTTACAATCCCCTGAAACGTCATTCACCCTTACAATCAACCACAGAAATTCTGCAGCACATTCATCCACCTTTTTCCCTCCCTTTGTGCTCTACCAGCTCCCCAGAGGCTCTGGGCCTGCTTTGTCACCCGACTGGGTTCCACTCACTCCTTCCTACCCATGGTTGCCATTCATTCTCTTATCTTTCAAAGATATCCAAAGCTCAAATTTATTTATTTATTTATTTACATTTATATCCCAATGGTTAGGATAGGGAAGGCCACTCCCTTGCTGGGCCATTACTGGCCACATGGCACAATTGAGAAGAAGAAATCTTGTCCCCTTTGCTCCCCTTTACCCCAGCATCAGTTGCAGTAGCTTTACACACAATCAGACAGAAGAAACCAGATTTCCTCCCTTTGCAATCTTTTCCTCCCGAGTGCCATCCAAGTGTACAAAGGATTGCCAGGGGAGCAAAAGCGGTAGCATTTCTTTTCCTTGATTGTACATAAAGCTAACATAGCTGGTTCTGGGGAGGAAAAGGATTGTGAATAGAGCAAAACTGGCAGCATGTCTTCTCCTCCAACACCAGCCACACTAACATAAAACTAGCATGGCTTGTTAGGGGAAGAGGATCGCAAGTGAAGCAAAACTGGCCTAGCAATGGAGCAGCCTTTCCTGCGCCAACTTCCTAAGCTCTGGTTATCTTCAAAAGGTAAGTATATGATTGTTACATGGCTGGATATGAAAGAAGCCCATAGGACTTTGGGGGAATCCAGAGGGAAGGAAGCAGAGGGTGGAGGAAGGCCTTGGGAGTCCTTCCTTGTGCCTGTGCCCGCATAAGACCTCCCACAGTCGTCCCCCCCCCCCCATGTGTTATTCCATGCTCTACCTAATGACCCGTGCATTCATTTAACAAATGCATTGGGGAAATCAGGGATGGGGAAGTTGTTATAATTATGCATTTCATTCAACCATACACCTCGACCTTCAACAGTAATGGGTGTAAGTCAAGGATTACCTGAATTCTTAAATTATCATTTGGGTACATTTGCAAAAACCCACCATGAATATATTTGATCAATATCATCAACCAATTCAGGTTTTTCAATAGTAGGGAAAACATTATGAGATCAATTTTGTTTAGAAATGCAACACAGTTTATGAAGTATATCAAAACACATTTACTTTTTAATAGTAATTTTATAAAACTTCACAATTAAAAAGTTAAAACCAGTACAAGTTAAAAAAAGAAAAAACAAAGAAGTGACTTTCCCCTTCATCATAAGTTTAAACAATTTTAGTAACTTATCTTGTCCTAAAATACAACGAATGTTGTTTTTTGCATATCTTATCTCTAACATCTATAAACAGATCTTTAAAGCAGCACACACATACACACACCCTATTGTATAGATGAATCACACATACTAAATGGATGATTAGGTGAGGCCTGAGTTGTTAGTTTTTCATAGATTTCAAAGTAGCAGTTGCCTTGACTTGAAGACAGAGAAGACTTCCCCTCCACACAAGTATGCCCTTAATTTTCAATAACATCTATGAAAGATATCACCCTAATGAATATTAACCTACCTCATTACTGAATGTCAGAGTTTTCTCAAATTGCACAGCCTTCCTTTATTCACCTCTTTCATTCATGTTAATCCCTTGCTTCAATTTTCATTGCAAACACAATATTATTCAAATGTGCACCTTGCAGTGAGGATGGTGGTTGTGTTAGTATCCCAAGTGTCTCCTGAACAGCATTTTTCACAGTAATCATATTCTTTCTTAACTGGCTGTGTAAAATGGACTAAGGAGAACTTGAAGTTTTATACTCTCTTGGATTTCCCCTTTGTTGGGTCTAGATGCAAATGTTCATCTAAGATTTAAATGAAGTAGTCAGATCTTCTGCCTAAGAAAATTCACTATTGCTTAGAGAAGCATTGGCTGACCTAACAAAGGCAATGATCCTCCAGTTTCAATGCAGAATATTGGACAATGGAAATCTTTTCTAGCTATCTATATTTTCTCAATGTTTATGTCTGTGAAACAGCAGTAAATGCAGGGAAGTCAAGAAGGCTGAATTTTTTATGAGACCTTGGTTAATGGTTATTCTACTCACAGCCCTGCTGGTGTTGAGATCAGAATACAGATTATGGTGAGAGCATTTGTGAATCAGAGCCCAGGCCTAAATCTTCCCAAGGTTTCTAAGATCTCTTTGCTGTATGGATATTAGGTTGCTGTTTTATCAAGCACTCTCACTTCAGGGTGGAGAGCAAGTGGGGCTGACTGAGGTTGCATCTGCAGGAGCAGGGTGCATTTAGAGACAGAAGTGGCAGCACCATTACTGTAGCTAATGGACCTAGGAACATTATCTTGCTGTATTTTTAATAGCAAAACAAGGCAGAGCTGCTGAACGCTGGGAATAAAGAAAAGGAAAACCTCCCAATCCCTTGTAATCCTGCATGGCACAGCACTGCAGCATTAAAAGAGCACACTACTCTTGCAGAATTCATTCTGTGTCTCTTGAACGAACAGAGGGGAAAAGATGAAAGGAGACTTTTGTGCAGAGGTGAATTAATGCCAAAATGCTTGTCTCAAGAATGCAAATGCGGTTAAGAATCTCTCAACTAAACCTCCCCTTTTGAGAAAGAGGGTGGGAGAGCTTGATATAGAAAGGGACAGTGAGGGAATGCAAATGAAGCTTTACACCTCAATGAACCATCCTTCATTACAGCTGAACTGGTGCTCCCACAGAGATAACTAGCAGATCTGGGCAGCACCAAATGGGAGGAGACTATGGATTGTGAGAGAGAGAGCAGATGCCTTCCTATCAGCATACTGAAAAGGAGACCCACAACTCTAGGTTCTTGACAATATGCGTGATATAGCTGTTTATACAACTTAACTGTTCCTATTGTTGAGATATCACCACTTTTCATCAACTTGCACAATCACTGATATATCAGAATAAGTTGAAGAAAAGAAAATACTCAAGACAATGAGACATTCTTATTTTATTCTGCTTCATTTATGATCATTCACTAAAATAGTTTGGTCATAGGGAAATAGTTATCCTAGGGCCACTTTTCCATTTAAAATGACAGCATCACAATTTGCTTATAATATACAGGATTTATGTATTTATTGTTTAATCCTAATTGAAGGTATAAAAACTTGGTGTTACATTTATTAGAATCCTCAGATTACAAGATTCTGGATATATGTTGCTTGTGTAAATGAAAGTATACTTACGAAAGAAGCTAAAGTTGCATTTTTCTCAAAGTTTATCCTAGAATAACAAAAAATAAATGAAGAACATAGCAATAAGTGTTTATACAGGGTAAGCCACCATGGGCACTCCGTAAAATCTGGAAATTGTTCTGGGAACTTCCAGAAAATGGTAGGAGCCACAAAGATTTCAAGAAACGTGTAGACAATGGCTGGGTTTGAATCCGAAATACCTTAAAATACCACATATTTTGTTCCATGAAAAAGATCAAATATACATTTTGGATGACAAGACCTTTTCCAAGAAATTAACTATAAGATAGCCACTGGACTGTATCCTTAAATATCAGAACACAGAAAACAGACTAAACACTTATTTCATAAAAGGGTGCTCAGATAATTCCTTCCTTCTTTGGAAAGAAATAGTAGCAACAAGTAAAATATTCCTGTTTAAAAATAATAAATGTACTCTCTCTATCCCAGATATCATATTAGAGTTAAGGGTTCAGGCTGCTTCAATAAGGAATTATTTATTCATAATCCACATTAGAGGGTGAAGTTAACATATGAACTTCACTGGCAACAGTTGATAAATTTTGTTGAGCAACATTCAATCATAAAAAAAAATGAATACGCTATTGGTCAGCAACTTCTTCAGGCAATGGCATCATTATGCAGTTTGGATTATAGCATCATAATCCTTCTTTATTACAAACCTGTAATCACTTACTGGGGTAGAGTTGGGGTGACAGGATGGATGGAGCTGAGCATTTTACTGGCTGGATGCCCTTCCTGACAACATGTAGAGTTCACAACAGATTTTTTTGAACCCCAGGAGACAAACATCTGCCACTAGCTAGGATTGAACTCAACCTTTCGAGTGGGAGACAACCATCTTCATTACTAGGCCACAACAATGCTCATAGCATGGATACACACATATAAACACACAAATTAAATCATTTTGAAACTTGCTAAGAGCTTGTTAGTTTTTTAATAACTGTGCCAAAGAGATCCTATGTGAAAACACTACAGTGTTATAAGATTTGGGGATCTCAGTTGATTTGATGATCTCAGTAGATTTCAATGACTTTAGAAGGTGTGTGTGTGTATGCCTGTTCCTTCCATTGCCAACTTCTGGAATAGACTTGCACTTTTGATTTATTTCCACAACCCCTACTTGCAATCTTAACTCATGAAGCATGAGAACAAGTACATAAACAACCCTAAACTATAGCCTCTTACCAAGTTATCAGTGTTGTGAAAGTCTTTTTAAAAATGAAATGTTGGGAGAAGATGGCAAGGAAGTTACAGGGATAGAGAGAAAGCAGAGCTACCTAATTCATTCTTTGCATCTGTCTTCAACAAAAAGATAATACAGCCCAACCTACCCAAAACATAAGCTTAAAAGACAGACTAGGAATGCAAATTAAAATAAGCAAGAAAATGGTAAAATAACACCACTCTGAACAAGTACAAATCACCAGGACCTGATGAATTGCATCCTAGAATTCTAGGCAGATGTGATCTCAGAACCATTGAACCATATCTTTCAAAGAACCTGGAGCATTGGGGAAATACCAGAGAACTGGAAAATAGCTGATGTAGTTCCCATCTTCAAAAAGGGAAAACCAATAAGCCATATATCAATACCTGGAAAGATCCTTCAAAAGATAATCAAAAGATAATGAAGCAAAAGATCTGTGAACATCTAGAAGCAAATAAAGTTATAACCAGAACATAACACAAAA
The DNA here is from genome assembly GCA_039707465.1 of Rhabdophis nuchalis. Taxonomy (NCBI): domain Eukaryota; kingdom Metazoa; phylum Chordata; class Lepidosauria; order Squamata; family Natricidae; genus Rhabdophis; species Rhabdophis nuchalis. The sequence goes on along the minus strand of CM077644.1, from coordinate 120,403,303 downwards.
TTTGTTAAAAACAGATCATGACACACAAATCTTATTTCATTCTTTGACAAAATGATTAAATTAGTGGACCAGCAAATGCAGTAGACATAGTCTACTTGAATTTCAATAAGGCGCTTGACAAAATAGACCACAAGCCTATTTCTTGCTAAGCTAAAAAAAAATGTTGGTTAGATAGCAACACCATCAAAGGGTGTAACTGCCTGACAAATCACTTTCAATGTGTACTCCTTAATGGAACTACATCTACATGGAGGAAAGTAAGCAATGGGGTACCCCAAGTTTCCATTTTAGGCCAATACTCTTCAACATCTTCATAGATGATTAAAGGGCTGAAGTAAAACATACAAAAAATGGTTGCAGGAATTGAGTTTGTTTAGTCATGTGGAAAGAAGGGCTAGGGTGACATGATAGCAATATTCCAATATTTGACAGGCTACCCCGGTACTTTAGGAAAAAAAACACCTTCGACTCCATTTGGTTGAAGTGATAGGTTATTTTACTAAAGGAAGCCAATTGCAGTAACGTCAGGCTAGATGTAAGTATCCCATGTGAAAAGATGCAAATTGTTCCCCTCATCCTAGCCTCCCCCCCCCCAATCTTCAGCCAATGAAGACCCACATAGATGTTTTGACAAATACTGAAATGTGGGGTAATCCACATTCCATTCTCAGGGTGCACGACTTTGAGCACTGGCACAAACTGGTTTTGTGCTTCTCTGGTCTTCATGAATCTGTCACCCCCTCTCCGTATTTCCCATCACATCCCCATATATGTTTATTGCCCATTTGTTCCCCTATGCCCCCCTGGCTTTTGATGGAAGGATGCCAGCTAGCTGCCAAGCCGAAGATGGCAAACCTAACACTGCCACAGAGGAGGTCAACTTATTTTCCAAAGCACCAGAAGGCAAAACAAGAAACAGTGGAGAGAAACTAACCAAGGAAAGAAACAACCTAGAAGTAAGGAGAAACCTGCAAACAGTGAGAACAATAAACCAGTGGAATGGTTTGCCTTCAGAAGCTGTGTGAACTCCATCATGGAGGCTTTTAAGAAGAAACTGGACAGCCACTTGTCTGAAATGGTATAGAGCAGGGGTGTCAAACTGGCAGCCTGCGGGCCAGATGCGTCACATGCAGGCCATGCCTATCCCAGCTCTGCAAAGGGGGAAAGTGTTGTGATATGTCATGTGACAGCAATGTGATACCACAAGTTTGACTTCCATGGTATAGGGTCTCTTGCTTGAGCAGAGGCTTGGACTAGAAGACTTCCAAGGTTCCTTCCAACTCTGTTTTGTTTTGTTTTGTTTTGTTTTGTTTCCTGGCTGGATTGTGCCATTTGGAAAAGTCTTTTTCCAGTTTTGACTGCTCCTTTCAGTATTGGCTCTCATCACAATCTGAAACAGCAATCTCAACTATTCTCAAGATAAAATAGTTTGAGATGCTGACATATCTACTGGTAGTAACTAAATAGTAGAAAGAGTCAATAGTGTTTGCTGATTATCCTGTTTGGAGGCCATTAACTTTTCCACCAAGCCCCCCTCCCACTTTTTATTGTTGCAAGATCTGATCTAAGGATATGAACATTGTCCATTGTAGGGTGTGGCTGGGGTTATCTCAGGCCATTAGTTCTGTGAATTATTGGTGCAATACGCTTTGCTCATCCAGGTGCTGCTGTTAGAATTCTGTGGATTAATGGGAAGAGAATTCAAGATCTGATGCCAGTAGTAGTTTTGGTTTTTGCAGTGTAGAATTTCTTCATATGACCTAATTCCCTTGAAATCCGGGAACAAGAAAGAGCATTTTTAACACAGTAATAAGAAAAAAGAGTAATAAAACAAATGCATTTGTTTTCTTTTGTGCAGTTTGGGAAGTTGTAGCAGATTTCATAGTCAGCTTTAATGAAGTGAAATGTGGAAGTGGTAAGCTGTCTTTTTCCACTGGGAGATGGGTATGCTTTGCTATGAGAGATGTATTAAGTAAAGTAAATATGTATATTTTAACATCCAAGGGGGAGGGGGGGAAGGAGAGAGAGAGAGAGAGAGAGAGAGAGAGAGAGAGAGCAGCTGCCAACTGGGCAGTTGTGTCTGTTGTCTGCCGGCTGCTGCTATCCACTCGTTACAATTAAAATGAAGTGTCCGTCAGCGGCTATCTTCGCTGTGTGGCCCATATGTTTCTGAGCTGATACTGTCCGGATTATTCTGTTCGGGAAAACGATAACGGCTGTTTATAACCTTGGCAAAGACTGAGACCTAATCAGGCTGGAGCACATTTTCACTGACTGCCTGATAACAGGCTGTTAGCAGCCTTATCGCTAGGGAGAGATAGGCCAAATTAAGCAGATCTGTGAGCACAGGAGCCCAACCTAGTAGCACACACTCTGGCCCGGCCTTTCTTTGAGATGCCGTTTTCCTGGCTGATTTCAGAGAGAGTTGAAGGCAAACAAGGGAGGATTAATCAACAAAGGAGATGATGTATGTTTGGGCATTTCAGTCACATATAGCTTGAATTGAGAGAGAGAGAGAGAGAGAGAGAGAGAGAGAGAGAGAGAGAGAGAGAGAGAGAGAGATGGAACTGCAGAACAGAATCAAAGGAAAGAAAGCTCTGGAGGTTTCTCTGTCTGCCATCTTTCCATCCACCAAAATATTTCCTCTGCTGCTCCACTGAAAAAATATTTTACGTCACTTTCAATATACTTTCCTACCAGCCCTGTTCTTTAGAACCAATATAATTCCCATACCCATTTTGTGGAGGTGTCAGATGTAGATGCCATTATAAAACTGTTGTATTTAGATATTTTAAATGTTTTCATCCCTTTCGTTAAAGAAGTTGATTTTTGTCCTTTGCAAGAAGCCCATTTGTTTAAGACATTGTTCAGTGTCTTTTAGCATATCAGGAGGATTTTATTCAAGATTTGGTTTTTATATTTCTGTTATTGCTTGCATTGCAGTTATTTTCTTTATTATATTTTGACTGGCAATATATGTCTTATTCATAAAAATTCCTTTTATTTTGCATGGACAAATAATTTATTGCAGTTTGTATTTTTACATCTACAGCAAGAATGGGCACTGGGCAAATTCTGACCTGTCAAAGGCTGTCACTCAGCCTCCCAACTTTCTGTAGAGCTACAAAAATCATCCACTGAGGAAGTAACATAGCTAGAAGGATAGCAGTTTGTTCCTGGAACATGTTAAAAATGAGAATGCTTAAACTTTTTGGGGTAGAGTAATATGGTTTTAAAAAGTGAAAGTAAGTTTATATTATATTCCCACATTTTGTATAGTATCAATATGAAGAATTATGGACTTTTAAAGCAAGGAAATACAACGTCATCCCAAATTTTCTATTTTCTATTGAACATACATGTTTATTTTCTAGTTATGAACTGGCTCCCTATACCCATAATGGCCAAGTGTTTTAAAACTGATTTTATTTTTCAAAATACATAAAATAAGTTTTGATTTTTTTTTCTCTTTCTCTATTTAGCATTTGCTCTTTCACATTTCCTTCTATATATGAAACCAAGGAACATATGCTTCTAAAAATAATGGCTATAGTTGGCTTAATAATGCATCACCCACCCTTAACTAAGAAACTGATATCGTAAATACATGTTTTAAAAATGCTGCTCATCCACATCCAAGTCTCAGAGACTTTATAGATTAGTTCTCATCATTCTTTATGATGCTTTCTGTTGTATAACATTTCTAGATTTTAAGTACCTTCATAATGTATAATGTTCAGTATAATTGAAGGAGATTACTAGTTGAAGAAATACAAATATACATCCTTCTGAAATTTACACGAATGTTACATCAGTCATCAAGCAATTGCAAAGATCTCTTCCTTTATTAAAACCAGCCTGTATCTCAGACAGTTCTCTTTCCATGACTGAGCCAATCATCTTGTATGATTTTCAACAACATTCTGTTAGCATGGGATATCAGGGTTATTGTGTAGTAGTTTGAGCAGATGAATATGTCACTTTTCTTTATTATTGGGATGAACAGTGACCTTTTCCAGTCCTTTCTCCATTTACTACTAACCTATATTTTAACATAGTTTTGTAATTATTGCTATTGGTACTGATTTAGGGAATTCAGATGGTGTCCCAGTGGTTTAAGAACCTTTTGGAGGGGGGCAACTATTTCAGTACCCATGTTAATTTGTCTTCCAAAATACCTGTCTCTATTAGGTTTCTGTTACACTGTGTTACATGGTAATACTCTAATAAGAATCTAAATAACTGTGCTATTACAAGAGTCACCTTACAAGGGAGATGGGTGACATAAGCACTTAAAATTAATTAATTAAATAAATGTGATATAATTTCTGTACTTGATTATTTTCTGCAGGCATTTCCAAACTTCACTGTTTGCTTTCAAGGGTTCTGTTGTAATTGTAGTGCAAGAATATCACAGAGATCTGGTGAATCTATCCTTTACACTGAAATGCTGCAAAATATTATAATAGCGCCCCTCCACACACACTCCCACTTTCCCATTTTTAGGCTTGTTGTAAACTTGTAATCTTACAATTTCTGCAGCAATGAATGTTCCATCAATGCCCTGGGAGTAATTGCCACTGTCTGTTTTCCAAGGTTATTTACATAGTTTACATGTAATCTAGTACAATTGGAAATTAACTCAAAGCTTTGAGGGAAAAAAATGAAAATTATAAAACATATTCTTTGATAGCTATGATAAATGCATGAGAGTCACCAAATATCACAGGTTTTACAGTCTTAACAAAAATAATCTTCTCAAGTCCTCTAACCAACTCCACATTAAGGAATGTACCATGTTTATTTCAGGTACAGGCAACTACTTCTGGATGCATAGGTACTTTAAACAAGTACATTTAGATGGTGTGCTAGCTGGGATAGCTAAGAAATGGGAGTCAAATCCCCATCACTAGTGTTTCTGGCTGTTCACCAGAAGCGATTGTTCCAGCACAGCTTTTCTGAGTGGACTATAAAATATATTAAATGTGTGCTTTTAGAATTGTTTTATCATTCGTTCAAGAACAAATGCTTCCTAGCTCTGAGATGCATGCATTCTTGGATATCATCCATTCTCCTTGTATATCTTAAATAAACAATACTCCCTACTGTTGGCCCCAGAAAATGTGAGAGAAATGTGGGTGCTGCACAGAGTGGTTTGACTTTTCATTTTCATCCAGCAAGGAGAATCAACATCCCTAAGGTAAACTTTGCAGTCTTTCAATGACCTTTTCATAAAGCATTATAATCAAATTGAACATTTCCAGTTGTACTATTAATGTTGCCCCTGGGGAAACTGCATCATGTTATTTATTATCATTACTGCTGTTATTATTACCACATATTTCTGAGACACTCTTTGAGCTGAATATGAAGTGACCAACACACACAAGCACTTTCTCCTGGCAAGAGAAAGAGAGGCTAGTTGCAATTCGGCCTCATGTGATCAAGGCCAGTATCGTCTGAGAGGTTTTGCTAATACGGCAGTTGGGTTTATCTTTGGTAAAAGTTTCCAGCACAACCTCTTTGTTTATCCTCCCATATAATACTACCCCTGTGATCCTCCCAGGTTTGTTCAGCTTCATTGTTAATCACTTTGTCCATGCAGTAGCTAAGGCCAAGTTAGCTCCCCCTTATTTTTGAAAAAGCATTTATATACATAAGGCAGACATGGCTTCTAGGACCTGGAAGATTTCAAATAACTGTAACTGCTTCATAATCTCCTATTGGTCTGTGAAACTGAAACCAATTAATACTAGTTATATAATATATAAATAAGCCAGAATGACATATTGGATGCCTGTAGCCTTTATACTTTTTATGGGCTGTGAAGCCCCTACCCCCACCCCACAATAAGTCACTATTAAGTTCATTGATGAAATGCTGGAATCCAGTGCCTTTGGCAGTATTTTTTAGAAATAAGAAGTAAAATTATTCTTTCAATGTACTTCCCACATGCATTTGTTTAGCTCCTCATCCCAATATTAACAACAGAGGGCCCTGCATTTTGTCATCCCAAGGCCACAATATTCCCTCTGTGGGCCTTAGAAAAAATGCTGCCATAAAGCATGTGTGCACTACTTTTGAAAGATATTATGATTATTATTTTAGTTAGTTTATTTATTTATTTATTTGAATTACACGGATGCCCATTTCACAAGAGGGATACTGGTTGACTCTCAACCTGAAAAAACATAAAAATAAAGCACTAAAAATAAAAATATATTGCAATATACTCATCTAGAACAGTGGTTCTCAATCTGTGTTACAGGGACACCTGGGGGCCGCAATGTCATCACAGGAGGTCCACGAAAGCTTGAAGAAATGTTAAGACTTAAATATTAGGTTTATACCCCGCCCTTCTCCAAACGGACTCAATGTTCAGGGAAAGAACCAAAGGACTCAATGTTCAGGGAAAGAGCCAAATTGTTATGGCCTTGTGGAAGGGCAAGAATGGTTTGAATCTTGAAAGAATTGTGTGCCTTAGGGCAGGCACTGTAACTGAGATAGTTTCCAAAGGACTGTAATCAACAGTCCTTTAATCAACAATCAACAGCACTGTAATCAACAATATGAAAGCTCCCTGAAAGATACATATCCTGAGACTAGTTTTGTGAGATGAATTTATATTATATCTATAGATGGAGAGTTGAGATCGAAAACTACTAAATTTTAGTTAGATTTAGAATATTTTACACAGCACAAAAATACACGCATTGCTTAATTGGGCAATTCTCAGCGCAAAGGAATACAGCCATTATTACCCAGAGTCTTGGAATTGGGGAAGTGGACCAAAAATTGTAAATAAATAATCAGAAACTCAACTTCATTACATTATATACATACACATATATTTATATCTTACCCAACCAAACAACCATCTTTCTACAAAGATTTGAGCTAGCAAAAATTAGGCCAACCTATTTGATTCATAAAACAACGCTATAAGACAGTGGTCCCCAATCTTTTCAACTTGGCAGCCCGGCAGTGGGGAGAGGGAATGGTTCTGTGCAAGTGATAGGCATGTACACAAGTGTGCACAGCTCCATTTGCAGAAGTGCTAGGTACCTGGTGCTGAGTGGGCCACAGCCCATGGGTTGGGGACTCCTGCTATAATATACTGTGGGTCCTGCTGAGAAAAAAAAGAGACTTGTTCTAACTGCCTAGAGAAGTTTATAGGAGAGCAGGTCAGGATTTCACATGCTGGCTGGGAAATTCTGGAAGTTAAAGTCTACACCGCTTAATCAGTACCATATGCTAGTAAAGCCTTTATGGTATTTGTTGTATCATACTGATGACAGAAAGCTGTTTTGGTGGTAGATAAATTAAAGCAAAACACCACCATACAGCCTCCACAATAGTCCATAGACATCTGGCTCCAAATCCAGGAATTCAACTTAGCCGCTACTTTATTGTAAGCCTTCTAGTTTCAGTTAGAACAGGGGTAGGATTTGGTCCCTGCTATTTCAGACAACTGCTGAGGACATTTACATTACCAACTTTGTAATTCTGGGTTCTTAAATGTTCTTTTGGCCCATTTTTCTTGTACTGCCTGTAATAATGTTCCTGGAAAATTATTTTTTATGGGATATTTCTTCAAGGATCATGGTCGTGAAATATAGAAATCATGTTCTGGAAAACTGCTATAGATGCATTCGTAATTATTTACTTAGGAAAAGAGAGGTAGGTGAAGAAAACAATGTAAAAAATATTCATCTGTCTCTAGTGACATTTTGCCTTCATCATATGAAGTGATCATCCACTCAGATTTGTATCAAGCATTAGTTCAGGAGCATGTATTGTTTTAAAAGCCATTATCTTAAAACCATGCATATTTATGAAACACAGAGGGTTCACTGGGGATTCACTGGACTTGAACCTGTGACCTCCTGAAAGACTGAGCCAGGATCTGTCTGTCTGCTTTATGACTAACAAACACTTCATTTAAACATCCAAGCACTGCTATTTTATTTGGTCAGCAAGGAAAAATGAACTAGTATGGCCCAAACTTTAGTTCTTTTGTTAGCGCTGTAGCTTGTACAACAACAAAACTACGTTTGCAGAATTGCCGCAAATTGCATCTTTCATTTCCCAGTTTTTTAGACAACAAAAGGAACCACCAAATCCATTATTTGATCTGTATTGCATTTAACAGCTTGCCTTGTGACATTAGTTTTAAGATGCTCTTTTGAGCTTTGATAACAACTTAGTAAAACATTTAGAATTTGCTATCAGAAAAATTGTGGGGAATCCCATGTAGTTGATACTTACAGCTTTGTTATAATAATAATAATAATAATAATAATAATAATAATAATAATAATAATAATAATAATAATAATAATAATAATAATAATAATAATAATAATAATAATAATAATTTGTAGACCGCTTACTCTCCCCTAGGGGACTCGGAGCGGTGCACAGGGAAATTAAAAAAAATACAATAAATATACATAATAATTTAGTTAAAAGGCAAATTAAATACATTTATCCCTTATGTCCTTGTGCTTAATGTCTGATTTCATGGAGTTTAATTTCCTTAAGAATTTTTAGTTAAAACAAAGTAGAGGATAGTAGTGAACTAATTATTGATTATTTTAAAAATGTAAACCTACAAGCAAGAAGTTTCACACTTGATAATTGGTTGGTTCAGGTTTGGTATACATGCATAAATGCAGCATAAATGAATTACATGGGAGGATTACATTTGTGCAGCATGCTTATATTGAAAATTACTTCATACTATTTTATGTAAGTAAATTTCAAATCCATATCAGTGTATGAGATAACTTCTTACATTTAGTCAAATCAGTGATTTTTCTAAGCCTGTATCCTCAGTGGTGCCCTGATCAACTCTCTATGGGCATAAGAGGAAAACAGCCAAAATACTTCAAGGAACAAACAAACAAAATACTCCTAAAACCTTGCCCTTTTTTTCCAAATATTATTTGACAACCTTAGTTGGCAAATCCTATTAATTAGCTTTTTAAAAACACATAGACTTAATTTCTGGTTAGAATGGTTTGTAAGTTTCAATCTACCCTGCACACATTAGTTTTCTGAATGACTGAAAAGGACTGTAACCAGCACTAAACTAGTGAGAAAATGAGGGGAATTAATGAAAGGAGAACAGGTATACAAATGATCATAGTAATCTGTAACCTGTTTCCTATTCTCCCCCGAAAAAGTTCATTCACAACCCTCTGTAAACATATGTATATGTTGTGAGAGCCAATTTGGTATAGTGGTTAAGGCATTGATTAGAACTAGAAGACCATGAGTTCTAGTCCTGCCTTGGGCACAAAACCAGTTGGGTAATCTAGGGTAATCTCACTCAGCCCTGCCACCTCTGAAAAAGCTTGCCAAGAAAATTGCAGGGACTTGTCAAGGGAGTCTCTGAGAATCAGACCGAATCACATCACACTCAGATTGGAAGCAACAAGATGCTTCTAGGTTGAAAGGATTAGCCAGTAACATCACCGTTGTTCAGGGCACGTTAATGTTAATGCCCCCATTAATGTGCCCATCAAAGTGGTACTGATTTATATACTCACGTTTGCATGCTTTCAAACTTTGGTCAGCTGGAGCAAATGATGAGAGCTCACACAGTCACACAGCAGCACTCGGATCTCAAACACTGGCCTGCAAATTGTCAACCCAGTGTTCAAACCCCATGAGCCATCATACTCCTCTATTGGACATGATTGAACAGAAGAAAACAGAAACATACAGTTGTAAGATGCCCAAAGTCATTTGGGAATCAGTTGGCCTATAAATTAAATAATTTCATAACATAAGATACCATTCCGGTAAGGTGCTCTGGAGGACCCATCCGCCTGCCTGAGCTCCTTACCTGTCTTTTAAGGCTTCCATGCACGCGCATGGCACGTACAGTGCCTGCGCGACACTCCGCCGTGCAGCTGGAGTGTTGCGGAGGCTTGCGGAAGCGTCGCTGGAAGCTAGAAAACATGTGCATGGTGCACGTGTCCGTGGGGGCAATACCGGGCCCGTTCCAACCGTACCAGTTGGAATGGGATCTGGAACCCACCACTGCATTGCACAAAGATAAGACAATGGAATTAATTCATGATTCTATTGAGAATAGAAATAATAAAGACTCTAATCAGTTCCTAAGCCTAATAGTTATACCAGTATACACACTAAGACTGCCATATCTAGGCTGCAAAATTCTGGATGATCATTAGATAGAAGGAAGCAAAGAGATAAAGAAAAGTCACACTCTTTACTACTTGAAAGGTCAGATAGATCATAGAAGAGCGCTGGTACATCTGCACACCAATATGTATCCATTTGTACATACATGCAAACTTTTTGCTCCAAGGTTCAGCAGAATTCTGTCTGTCCTCTGTCTGAACTGTGCTCTGTTGTCAGAGGTTATATATTTCCACTATGCTCATGCTCATCCTCTGTAACCACATTTTGCTACAGAATCTTCTGACTGCTCGGTGAAGCCTTAATCCCTAATGCAGGGATCAATGGATATATGCCTTTACCACTTGGATGCTCATTTTTAATCCTCACTCCTTCAATCTCCTTCAATGTCATCTCTTTCCATTTTTCTTTATAGAATTTCAGGTCTGCTGTACTTGCTGATTACTTAGTGAACATCTCCCTTAGTTAATTCCATTGATTTTCAAATCTTGCCGGGTTTGGGGTCTTTAGATTTCTGAAGTAGCTTAAATAATATGTCTAAATTCCAGCATCTTTCTTCTATAAATTATATGGTTCAGGAATTGCTGGGAGGTAACATTTCACCATTGTTTATTTGGAAAGTTAAGGTGAAGTGGCTATTTATTCTTGCCAGGTTAAAAGCAGAGTGGGTAAGGATGACCTTTTAAATCAGTGGAACAGCAAAAAAGATAAGCATGAAATTAATATCAAACTGCTTATAGCTTGCTTTCGCATCCACCTTCTTTTAACATTGTAAGGAGAGCATTATATCCTTAGATTGCAAGCCCCCTGGCTAAAGATCATGTCATCAACTGTGTACTTGTATCCCTTCACATCACCTGAGTTGGTTTTATAAAGGATTAAGTTACAAGGGGATGCTACTAGTCAGTAAATTCTTCATCCTCAACCATCCCCATGTCTTAATCTGTGGGTTTGATTCTTGAGTCAATAGCTGCACATTTTGAAACTGTCATAGAGGTTCTGAAGATGAAAATCATGGAACTAAAATTATGGAACAAGTAAAAATATACCTTCAGAGGGAAGGGAATTATGTTCTGAGAAATGCAGTCTATTTAACTAAGTTGGTCTTCTGAGAGACTAGAATGCAAATGGAGAAATTCCATTGCGATACAGAGGAAACCAACTTTATTTCCTTCTCCATTTTAATGCCTGTCTGCCAGGCAGCTGGTGATATTTTAATGAAGCTGCAATTGTATAGTCTGTAGCTCTGGATAATGCTAAGATGCCGAGTCAGAATCAAATTAATAATTCATGAAATTAAAGTGTATAATTAATTCGAACTGTGCAGATGAGGAGAGGGCTTGAGCCTTCAGCTTGAAAACAGTTGATGTTATGTAGTGAGAAAGAGAGTAAAAGGGAGACTCTTGAGTGTATATTAATATCAGGTGCTTCTGCAGTTATGGGTAGCCGCTTAAGCTGCTGTAAGCATTTTTATTGTACTCCCTGAACTTCAGCTGCATATTTTTGAGCCTCATTTACTAGCAGTGCTTGCAAGACAGGGATCTGCCTGAAGTTGTGCAGACTGATACACTTCCTCTTCTATCTTTTGGCTAGCAATATACTGACAAAAATATGGAGGTCTTAGTTCTCTTTGAGTTTGGCTGTTGGCTTGCAGATGTTTCACTACCCAAGTATCATCAGTATGAGTAGGTGCAGAGTTTGCTGCCTTTTTATATGTGTACCTGCATATAATCAGGCAGAAAAGCCCACACTCACTCACACTGCCTAATTGGGTAATGAAAGAGCTGCAACCAACAAACCAACCAAGCTCAGGGAGCACAAGAACTCCACAATTCAGCCCCAGCTACAAATATTTTCTTCTGTTAAGAAAAATGTTTTACAATTAATGATGTGAGAGAAGGGGTGGGTGGGAGTAGCAATATGAAAAAAAATGCTAAACATGTAGTGCCAGGATAGTTAATCTATGCAAATTAGTCATATGTATCAGCTTTCTTGGGTTGCAACTGGCATAGAGTCATTATAAAAATCAGAAAAAGTAGGGATGTGAGTAGTAAAAGATTTTAGATCCTTTTAAATTTTAAATTAAATTTTAGTAAAGGGATTTAAGTATTTGATTATACATTTAATATACATTTTCCCATTGCGATGTGACTTACAAGTCCTTTATGTGCATCACACTGTGTATCTTCCGTGGTGATGGTAGATCAAAGTGTTCAACTGAAACTTTTGTGTCATATGGAAATAGGGTTATACTTCATATGGAAAGCAGACACAATCAGGTTTAAAGTTGCTCTGGATGAGCAAGATTTCACTTACTCAGTTCACTGTTTTGTTTTAAAAAATGATGTCCCTTCAGATTTCTTTTAAGGTATGGTTTTAATTATAGCTTTTTAAAAACCATTCTGCTTTTATCTTTTGTTCTTGATAATTTAATGGAACACCATTTTAAATTCAATGACTAAACAAAGAACTAAGGGGATGCTGTAGTTTGACCATACTGGGCTTGCCTGTGAGGAGACAGGACATTTGGATTTTACTCTGCTCTTCTGTTGCCTCCATAAAAGTTATACCTGGTCATACCTAGCAGGCAAATAATCTTTCAAATATATTTTGAGCCCCTTAATATATTTTTTTCATTAAAAATGCCAAGAAACCTTTGTCAGCGAAACAAATGTTCTTATTACTAGCCTCTGCTAACAATTTTTTTTTCCTGTGATTAGGATCTGGTATTTCCTATTTTGCCATAATCTAAGAAGGGAAGGATTGTTTGTTAAGTATAGCAAGCACTTTCCAATACTGCACTTTAAAAACATTCCTTGTTAAACTTTAATTATGCGTATTGCAATTTTTGAAGTTTTTTACTTCAGTAGGAGAGGAGGCAAGCTGGTGTATTAAAATTCACTAATAGATCTATTTGAAAGCTATAGTGTAAATTCAGCTTAAACCAGAAATTGGAGCAAAGAAGATTTTTGGTCATATGCCTAGGTAGAGTCCATGGAGGGTGTAAACCATACAGCCACATGCCAGCTTCTTCCATCTGACCAGGCAATGCTTTCCCCCCTCCTTTTCTATATAAAGCTAGCAGATAGCTTCCATTTTAAAGTGAAATTGCTGGGGCTTTCTTTGAAGCAATAAAAACGTAAGCTAATTAAAACTAATATTCAGTACTTATGAAATCTGGATTGTGCTTTTGCCAAACTGACCATATGACACTTCATATCATACAATGTTGCATATTTGTGAAACTGTTATTTAAATTGATTTACAATATCAGATGAAAAGTATCTTTACAAATTGATAGTATGTAGAATTACTTAATTTAATTTGCATGTACATGTATTTCTAAATCAGGTTGCTAACTAATTTAAATGTAACTTGCAATTCATTAACAAATTTTGTTGATCAGCATGTTGGATCTAAGATGAATACATTTATTTTGCACATAACATATTCCTAATTAACATCAGTTGTCAGTTTCCATAGCAAGCGCTCATATTGCGTTATATACAGTTTGCATAATACAGTTGATTCACTTCAAATGTACCATTTTGTTCATCTCATATTTTATCTGAGACATTTATTCCTTGCATACATGGAGTTTGCATATGGACAGTGATCAGCTCAATCCTGCATAATTCACAAGGTAGCTGCATCATCTGCCCTTGTATAGAAAAATGGATGGAATTAAAATATTGGCTTTGCCTGGTGCCCTTCCTTGATCTCTCTTTTGTGAGATTTAGCCTTTTTATTCAACTACTCTGGGGAAATAAGATGATGTTATAGTTTGGTAGATATCTATATTATTGTTTTCAGCATAAACTCTCAAATGAGCCTTTATACTTTTAAATTGATTAAAATAATCTTTCTATTATGTAATGTTCAAGTGAAATAAAAAATAAAATTAAGTTCCTTAAGCAAGGCAAAATATGATGTGAATGAGAAAATGCTGAGATGATATAAGATAATTCATCACAAAGCTGATTCTTCTATGTCAGCATATCTAGTGAAAAGTTCCTAAATGTATTTTTTGCAAATCCATAAACCACACATGTTTTGTTATTTCAGAGTCCTGGAAGGCATATTAGCAGCACCCTTTTGAAAACTAGTACTACTATCTAAAGCTTTATCCAGAAGAAATTCTATAGCTGGGCACTTTGTATACATAATAAATAGAGTTTATACTAAAGGTTGCATATTTGATTAACCAGATCGTCATTTAAACAATTAAACATCAATATAAAGAAGCCATCTTCAGGCAAGAAAGTGGGGGGAGGGGGAGGAGATATTAAGGATATATTTCTCCTAAAGTATCTGTTTGCAATCTCAGAATCCTTCTAGAGCCAGACTGATGAATGACAGCCATATAACATCTGCAGCAAGGAGAGCCTTTCCCCCCCAATTTTGGCTGATAAATCAAGGCTTTTTATCTAGATGAAACAGACCTTACCAATGGAAGGTTGGTAACTATTGCACTGCAGTCTTCCTGGGGTGGCATTTGAAGTTGGTTGGAAATTGTACCAGCATGTGATAATATGAACAATGAGTAGTGTCTCCTTGAGGTCCTAGCCTCTGTTGAACAAGTTTCATTGATTGCTGATTGCCTTCTGAATTCACCTTAAGTCCCCAACCTTTCTGACTTGGCGGACTGGTGGGGGAGGAGAAGGGGGATGGTTTGGTAAAAGCGCAAGTACCTGCCACTTGTGCAAGTGGAGCTGCGCACGCAAGACGTGAATTCCCACCACGTGCACAGCCTGGTTCCGAATAGGCCATGGCCCAGGGATTTGGGACCCCTGCATTAAGGTAATCACAATGATGTATAAAGACTTACGTGGCTTATATCCAAGCCATTTAATGAGTACTTTTTCCTATCTTTTCTACACATGTAGATCCTCAGAGGAGTATCTATGATGGATCTTGCCACAATTATAGATATGCCATCACAATCACTTCCATTTTCTCCATGGTTAGACCCATATTTTCGAATAAACTTATCATTGGAGTTGAAAGAGGAACCCCTTCATTTTTACAAAATTATTATGTTTCTTTTAAAGAATCAAAACTTTTACATTCAGTTATTGTAAATTTCTGTTGTATATCTGTTGAACTTCTAATGTTATTTTTTATGGATTTTTAAAATTATATCTTTGAAAGCTGTCCAGAGCCATTAATGGATCAGGCAACACATAAATGTTCTAAATAATTAAGTTAAATTAAATTCAATTACATTTCCCAAATGCCAGGGAAAATTGTAGCAGGCATGAATATCCAGTCAGTGTGATGCTTAAGTTTAAGTGATACAAACAGCTTTTCAGCTGTTTTCTATTAGCTCTGAATGAACCGCATAAGAGATTAAGATTTGTCATGGAGATTGCATTGCACTGGAGGCTCATACAATTACTTCTGAACCCCATCTTCCCAATCATGTTCCTCAAATTACAGAAACAGAGCATCACAGTTACAATCCAAGATCCAGACAAGAAGCTGTTTCAAGTAAAAATGCAGGAGGAGCTACTTCAGTTTTGCAGCTTAACGGATGATGGGTTGAAGAAGGAATGGATCTCAATATATGTAGTTAAGACCTCAAATAATATATCCAAAAATGTCCATAACAAATTGTCCACATCGTATTGCTTTCTATGAAATGTGCATACATTCATTCATTCCCTGCATGTATTTAGATATCTAAAGATGTTCTATGGAGATGCAAATTATCTGCAGTACATTGCACTCCTTTCATTGAAATGCAGAATTGTTGCTCCTTCAAATGCACCCTCAATTAAAAGGCATGTACTGCAAGTGAGTCACCTGTTCTGGGATTTGCTTTTAGATGTTGTCCTTGTACAAACCATGAAAAGCTACATTACACATAGCCTTAAGATAGTTGTCTTTTAAAACATAATACAGAAAAAGATTAAGATAAATTTAAAAAAAATATGTAAGGCTGGCCCTGTTAGAAGAAATAATGGTTGTTAATATTTCTTTTTTCAGGCACTATTTTAGAAATACAATAAAACCATGTTAGTATCAAACATGATGAAATATATCCTTTCATGATTAATATTTGTCAGTGATTATCAAAATGCTTATTATTCTGCCAGTTTTAACCATTAAGGGCAAAATCTACTGAATAGTTAGAAGCATTAAATCCTGTTGAAGGACTGGGCTACAAAAACGCTACCCTAAGGCACATTCCTCAAAATAAGTCCCTAAGAAAATGAAGGTTGCAGTGTCAATCAGAAATGTATTCTCATGTACCCAGAAATATGTTTTGTAAATGCTGATTATGGACAATAAATCATGCAAGGTTTCTTAGAACTTTCCATTTTTATCCACTCTGATAAATCAGAAAAGTTTGAGATTTAATATAGAAAAGATTTGCCTTTTTCCAGCAGCTTTTTAAAGATGTATTCTATGCATGTGTGAAACTACAGCAAGCAACTGCATGTCTACATCTGCCAAGCTTGCATTCCAGATGAAAAAGTTGTTGGGAAGAGCATACCCAAGCACAAACCTCTTTAATCCCTTTCCCCTCTTCTGGGGCAGAGGGGGCACACATTTTCCCTATTCTTTATTTACATTTCTTTTTAAATGACTTTTGTAGTCCTTTCAGTTGCCCCTCCAGAGCAATTTCATGTTCTCTTTCTAGTCCAGCCAGAGAGATTGGTGATAGGAATAGTGTTCTAAGGGTTACCAAGAAAAGCAAACAAAAACAACATGCAAATGAAGCTGCCAGCAACAGGTAGACTTAATCAGATGCTGTCAGATGAATTCAGCATCTCCCCGATTGTCGCCTGTGTTAGGCTCCCATTCGGAAGCCCTCATCTGCTCCAGATGTGGTTTAATTTACTGCGACTTGGCTAATTACTGTAATTAAGGATTAATTACTGTTAATTACTTTCACATAAACTCAACGCCAGTCAAAGAGCTGAGCCTTATGAAGTCTGCCACATAAGTGAACACAAGTGCACTGGGCTAGGGGCGCCTGCAGGTTGCTCTTTGTTTCCCTGGATGGCTGCAGTGGGCCTGTGCCTGGTTGCCATCCTCACAAGATGGAGGGAGGGAGGTCCTGCTCCTACAACCTCAGCATTTTAATACTGATCAGAAATTCAAATGCCAAAACAGAATGGCCACCATTTAGAACTCCAGACAGAGAGTTTTTCTTCTTCAGCAGGCTACAAAAGGGGTATTGGTCAGGCCCTGTTGGTTCTGAAGTGCATTGCCAGAAATCTTGAGTAATTCATTTCCTCATCTGAAAACCACATATCTGAGCAAATGTATATTTAATAGGACCTATAATAAATCCCCTGCTTTAAGTTTATTTATTTTTATTTTATTTTATTCAATTTATATAACCGCGCCTATCTCCCCGAAGGGACTCAGGGCAGTGCACAGGAAATTAAAATCGGAAGTACAAAACATAACAATAGACGAAAATATCATAAATAGGACAACAGACTAAAATCTAATTAAATTTAAAGTACCCTGTGCTAAAAGATTCCCTAAAACCTACCAACCCCTTAAAATCCAATTAAAACAATTTAAAACTCAGTCTACGAAAGTGGTTACGGGGACTAAGCCAGGCCGAGTTGATTTTCTCACATTCACCCATCATATTTTTATTTACTGTATGTCAAGAGGTTACTAAGCATATATTTCTACTACAAAGATGCAATTTAATTTGACAAATTAAACATTCTGTGGGCTTCTGCTCATTTTTATGTCGTCTTCTCAATTCCATTGATTCCTCTTGGACAGTGCGCTATGGGGAGGAAACAGGAATCTGCTAAATGGTGATACCTGGGTGATTATCTACATATTCAGTCTCCTCAAAATTGATAGGTAGATAACCTTTATTACCATTTTTTACTGTAGGCTCAGTAGCACACATTAATATATATATTGTCTGAGGAGCACTTTGTTCACAAAGCAAAAACAAAATAAGACTATGAAAACAAAGCATCTGTGCATATCAGAAAGAAGTCAGAATAGACAATCTGTGCATCTAAGTTGTAATGTGCATTTTACCCATAAAGACAGTCAGCAGAGGGAGATGCAATGTGTCCTACTTTTTAAGGGGTAGGCCTAATTTGGTGTCCATTAATAAACCCTTAACCTATTCTTTTGTTGGTATTAGTATTAATAGATATTTCTAGTTTAAAATGATACATATGGGCTGCGATTTTATTCTTCAGTATAAGAGGAGCTGGTCCTTAATTCAGTCTATGGTAATTTAACCTAAATATGCAAATACAGCCCAGAACATACTTTCTTTCCTGTTTCCTAGGGGTAATCTCCTCATCAAAATAGACTGGAGAGCATCTGTAATGAATATGTATGAACCATAAGCAGGAGTGTACGAGCTGCAGAAACTGTGTTAGTAGCTGATTTCTGTAACATCACATTGTTTCTCTCTGTGAAACAATGAGGGAGTTATGTGGTGGAAATATTCTTTATTCCCTCTCTTTGCCTCCCCCTGGAATGATGGCAGTTGGAGAAGTGAGAAAAGCAAAGCAGAACAGCCCAGACACTTATTAATAGCTTAAAAGGAACCGAAAAGGATCTCTGAGTAATACCAGAAAAGGTTCTTGCTTTTGATGCAATGGCTTCAATTCTGCTAATGTAATAACACTTTCATACTGCTGTCTGTTGTCTGAACCTAAATCATGAGGTTGATTGGCTGCTTCTACAAATGCCTTGAAATAACACACACATACACACACATATACTGTATATACACACACACACACACACTATTTGTGTGTACATATATACCAATACAGAGGCCTCAAATTATATATCCCTTAAAAAGATTAGCTTGTTCAGACATCATGTTCAACTTAGATTAGTGTAACAAGAAATGAATTTATATCTCTTTTATCTTCATAACTCACACATTTCTCTGTTCTTCTGGCCAAATTTCCCATAGAATATCATATTGTCTGGATCCTGCAAAATTGGGATTTATCTTAATCTGAATCAGTGGAAACAAGCTATTTTTAGATCATAGTTTATGAAGTTTATGTTTTACCATAAGTTAAATTAATTCATAGTTCATGAGAAATATCAGAGGAAAGGGAAGAAGAAATAGTGATTGAATTAGGATTGTTCTCTTAGGCCTTGGCTTTCTTTGTAAGTGCCCCCTAGCAATTTGAAGATGAAACACACTAATTTAGCTTTCTGAATTAATAGCTTTAATAAGAGCAGTGAGCTGGGGAAGGATAGGGGAAGTAGGGAAGAGCAAGAAAGACGCTGAAGGCTTGGGAGACCATCACGTCCTCCCCTAAGGCCATTCCAGCAGTGACATGGACCACACAAGTATTAACACACTGAGAGCAGAACAGGTTTGCACATTGTCTGCCTATCCTGCAGCCAGGTTTGGAACTATAGATGTTTATCAGTAGTAATGAGATTTTGCCTAGGGTCAAATGATGTAAGAAGACAAAGAGCGCTATGTACTTTTTATGGGTGACCAACTGACTTACTAAACTATAAATTTCCACATGGCAGTCCATATTCTAAACTTAGAGCTATTTCTTTATTTGATGTCTGACAAATATGCAATTAAAAAGGTTAAAAACATAAAACCTAAGAGTCCAGACAAGATGACAATCACATTTGTAAAAAGCACAACTGTGTCTCCTCAGAGGCATTATTCCCAGGCCTGGGAACAAAGCCAGGTCTTAAAGGCCTTCAGGAACCCCAGGAGAGTGGACACCTCCTTCCTTCCTTCCCTCCTTCCTTCCTTCCGGCTAGAGGGTGCTCTTCTAGATAGTGAGGAAGTTATGTTTCCTTGGTCTAACAAGATAGAATATAGAACATAGAATAATATGGTTGGAAGGAACCTTGGAGCTCTTCTAGTCCAACCCACAGCCAATAGAAGGAGACCCTATACCAGACAAGTGCTGTCCAGTCTCTTCCTGAAAACCTTCAGTGATGGAGCATCCAGTTTCCGGAGACAAGCCATTCCATTGATTAATTGTTCTCACTGTCAAGAAATTTCTCTTTAATTCTAGATTGGATCTCTCCTTGATAAATTGTCATCTGTTACTTCTTGTCCTGTTCTCAGGTGATTTTGGAGAATAGATCAACCCCTTCTTCTTTGTGACAACTTCTCAAGTACTGGAAGACTGTTAACATATTATCTGTAGTCCTTCTTTTCAATAGATTAGACATATCCAATTCCTGCAACCGCTCTTCATATGTTTTTACCTCCAGACCTCTTATCATCTTTGTTGCTCTTCTCTTTACTCTTTCTAAGCTCTCAACATCTTTTTTGCATCTTGATGGCCAGAATTGGATGCAATATTGCAAGTGTGGTCTCAGCAGTGCAGTGTAAAGTGGTACGATCACTCAACACTGTTCCTCTGATGATAAAATGTAGGATTGCATTGGTTTAGCGGTTGCAGAACATTGCTGCTTCATATTTGAATGGTGGTATACCAGGACACCTAGATATTTCACACAGTTCTTACTGTTGAACCAAGTACCTACTGAATTTGGTTTTTCTTGCCTAATTGTAGGATCTTAACTTTGCTTATCACTGAATTCCATTTTGTTAGATAGGGCCTAGTGTTCAAATCCGTCAAGGTCCTTCTGAATCTGGAGTCTATATTCTAAAGTGTTAACTATTCCCCCTAACTTGATGACATCTGCAAATCTGATGAATTCCCCTCAAGGCCCGGGGACCAAATCCAGCCCGTGGGGTGCTTAGATCTGGTCTAAGGGGCTGCCCTGGAAACAGCAAAGGACCAGCCTGTAGTGTCTCTGCCAGCAAAAATGGAGCACTGGAGGTCCACGCATGCCCCCCACTGATTTCCATTTTCACTGGCAGAGGAGACTGTCCCAGCCAAAAAATGGGCTGGTAGTTCCCCTTTTGCATTTGAGCATGCAAAAAGGAACAAGTAAAGAGAAAGGGAAACAGGAATGACAAAGTAAAAGAAGGAGAGATGGGAAGAGCAAGGAAGAAAAAATAAGGAAAGAGGAGAAGGAAGAAGGAAGGAGAAGGAAAAAGAAGTAAAGGAAGGAAGGTTATAATGACCAATTTCGTTGTATTTATTTTGTACAATGACAATAAAGACTATACTATGAAAATGAGGGAGGGTCTCAGGGAAGTCCTGCCTTAGCATTTGGCCACCGCAGGTGCCCCCGATACGAGTGATGTTGAGCTGGCCATGCACATCCTGGCCACGCCTCCTCTGGTCCCCTGAGGTCAAACACAAACCATTAATTATCTTGTTGATTTCTAGATGCTCACAAGTGCACTGCTTGATTATCTTTTCCAGGGTCTTCTTGGGTATTGATGTCAGGTTGATTGGTCTGTAGTTTCCTGGGTCCATTTTTTCCCTTTTTGTAGATTGGAACCACATCAGCTCTTTTCTAGTCCTTTGGTAGTTCTCATGTGCCATAGGAATTCTGAAAGATTATATTCAGTGGTTCTGAGATGACAACAAATAATTGAGGGAACCTGGAGGGCACCACTTAGCTTGAATATATTGGGCAGGCAGAAATTATTGTAGACAAGCAGTCCTACATTTGCAGAGACCCTATGCCATGAACAGATTTATAGGCAAGAACCAGCACCTTGAGCTGTACTCAGAAGCTGATTGGCAGCTAATGCAACTCAAATAGAGCAAGGACATATGAATATAACTAGAAATGCCTGATATTGTTCATGCTGCTACATTTTGAACCATACAGGGGAAATTTTCATTTGTAAGATACTTTTTAAAGACTGCAGTTTGGTTTTCATATAATTCAAGATAAGATACAAATAAAATATCTGGATTATTGGAAGTGTGTGCCTCATGATTGAAAACAGCTCTCCATGGGAGATGGGAGGAGGAATTTTATCCTGAGTTTGGATAAAAAGACTCTTTGTATAGTGGCATCTTAAAATGAAAACTTGAAAATGAATAATCATG
Source organism: Rhabdophis nuchalis (assembly GCA_039707465.1). Lineage (NCBI taxonomy): Eukaryota > Metazoa > Chordata > Lepidosauria > Squamata > Natricidae > Rhabdophis > Rhabdophis nuchalis. Next base: position 120,381,209 of record CM077644.1, on the reverse strand, counting down.
GAGGGAAGCATATATAACATTGATACCCAAAAAAGATTCGGACCATCAACAAATAAAAAATTACAGGCCAATTTCTTTACTAAACGCAGACTATAAAATCTTTACATCAATAATGGCAGAGTGAATAAAAAAATCTTAAATGAAATCATACACACAGATCAAAACAGCTTCTTACCAAAACACCAGTTAAAAATAATATGAGGATAATTATAAACACACTAGAATACTATGAAGAGAATCTATGGGAATAGGTTGCAATGGACTTTTTAGATGCCCAAAAGGCCTTTGACAATTTACATTGGCAGTGTGATAATTCACAGTTAAAAATGATGAGATTTGGAGAAAACTTTATAAAGATGATAGAATCAATATATTTGGCCCAGACAGCAAAAGTAAACAGTGACACTACAGAAAAATTTAAAATATGGAAATCAGTGAGACAAGGATGTCCATTATCATCACTATTATTTATATTAACACTGAAAGTTCTATTAATAGAAATTAGAAACAATCAAGAAATAAAGGATTAAAAATAAAAAAGAGAAATCTAAAACACAGGCATTCGCGGATGATATGGTATATATGTTAGATGAACCATTAAAATCAGGAATTAAATTAATCCAAAAATAGAGGAATTCAGTAGGGTAGCGGAACTTAAAATTAACAAGAACAAAACAAAGATCATTACGAAGAATTTCACCAAAAAACAATAGCAAGAATTAGAGGAAAACATGGAAATGCAGATAGTAAAAAAGGTAAAATATTATTATGAATTTGGCTGACAGGCAAATTCTCAACAATTATGGAAGACAATTATGATAAAATGATGATTCAGAAAATTAAGAAAAATTTGGAAAATGACAGTTGGTCTTACCTGAACTGTGATTTTCAGAGGCAGTTTGCAGGATGGGCCAGTGATGGTATTGTCACAGCCAATTGGCCTCGAGACTGGGTTGAAACTGAAGCCACGCCTCTAGGTTCCTCTCTTGTCTCCAGTTTCAATGCAGGTTGTGCTCCTGATATCCTGAAAACAAGGGAAATGCCTCCACCCCCAACTGCCTACCTAGCAACTAGGTTGGGAACTGGGGCATCCTGCAAACTGCCTCTGAAAATCACAGTTCAGTTAAGACCAACTGTCATTTTCCAGAGTGGGTTTGCAGGATGGTCCAGTGATGGGACATACCCAAGTTACTGTCCGGTAGGGTGGGCTCTTACTGATCAGACAGAACCTGATGGAGAACCCTGCAGCTGAACGCCACCTCCGAGGATGCAAAGGCATTCAGCTTGTAATGCCAGATAAAGGGTGATGGGGAGGCCCACATCGCTGCTCTGCAGGTGTCCTCAAACAGAGCCTAGGAGTCCCAGACCACTGAGGTGGCCGCACTCCTGATAGAGTGGGCTGTGATGCCGGCAGTACTGGCAGATTCTGCACCTCATAGGCGAGGGAAATGGCTAAAGGAATCCACCAGCTAATGGTGGAAGGTGAAATCCTCTTCCCTAGGGAGGAAGATTGGAAGGAAACAAACAGAGCTTCCAACCTATGGATCTCAGCTGTTCGTCACAGATAGATCTGTAGGGCCCGCCTAACATCTAAACGGAGCCAACTGTGCTCTAGCTGCCTGACCGGTTCTGGGCAGAAGTCTGAGAGAATCACCTCCTGCACCCGGTGGAAAACTGAATTTACCTTGGGCAGGAAAGTCAGGTTCAGGCGGAGGACTACCCTGTTGCTATGGAATACACATAGATCCTCCCTGGAGGAGAGGAGTTCTAGCCGAGGCGATAGCTACCAGGAATACGACCTTGCAGGTAAGTAGTTTTCAACTGATGGAGTTGAAAACTACTTAATGGTTCAAATGGTTCGTCCATAAAGGCCCGTAACACTTTGGGGAGGTGCCACGTGGGGAACCTGTGGATAGGGGGAGAATGAAGGTGGGCTGCCCCTTTTAGAAACCTCCTCACTAAGGGTAGACGGGGCAGAGGGGTGGGGCCCTCTCCAGGAATAACTGGCTGGTGCCACCAGTTGCCTCTTAACAATTGCCAGAGACAACCCTTTATCTAGGCTGTCCTGGAGGAAATCCAATACCTGGGGAACCATGGCCTTGGAAGGGGTCACATGGGCAAATTGACACCAGTCAACGAACGTCCCCCTGGAGGAGTTGTAAATCCTGTTGGTTAACTGTCTGCGGGAAGCTTTGATGGTTCCTATCACTCTCTGGGAGAGGAGCACTCCTCTCAGAAGCTCCCGCTCAATCTCCACACAGCAAGTTGAAGTCATTGTGGATCTGGATGCACCAGCTTCCCCTGTTGCAACTTCACCTCCCCCCCGGAAATCCTCCATTGTTTCCCTGCTGACAGGGTCAACAGGTCTGCGAACTAGGCCCTCCTAGTAAGGGGCCACTAGGATGATCTCTGCCCATTCTCTGACTATCCTCTGAATGACCCCAGGAAGGAGAGGGGGGTGTACAGCAGCCCGACTGGCCATCTGGAGCAAAGTGCATCAACTCCCTCCATTCCCCGAGCTGGCAACCGTGAGAAGAACCACAGCACCTGTGCATTGGACAGAGTGGTGAACAGGTCCACCATCAGTCTCCCAAACCTCTGGCACATCTTCTGGAAGAGCTCCCTGGATAGGCTCCACTCTCCGTTGTCCAGCGGCTCCCGGATCAGCCAGTCTGCCTGGTGGTTGTCGACGCCAGTGATGTGCTCCACTCAAATGGAACGCAGATGATTCTCCGCCCAGTGCCCCAGCGACATCGCCTCGGTGTGCAGTGTCCACGAGCGAGTGTCCCCTTGTTGGTTGATGTGTGCCTTCATGCTGCAATGTCGGTCAAGACAAGGACATGGTGGCCCTCCACCGTGGTCTGGAACTGTTGTAGGGCAAGATGAACTGCTCCAAACTCCAGCCAATTTATGTTGTGTTGCAGGTCACTCCTTGACCAGTGGCCCTGTGCCAGCTGGGAACCTAGGGTTGTCCCCCAACTGAACAGGCTGGCATCTGTTGTTAGCACCAGCCGCTCCTGTACCTTGAATTCGCAGCCACTGAGAATGGCCAGGGATGTCCACCATCTGAAGGACATCAGGACCTGCGGCGTCACTGGTACCTTGAATGTCAAGTTGTTGGAGTTGGCCCTCTGGTATGGTAACAGCCTCCATTGCAGCGTCCTGGCATGACGTTGTGCCCACGGGACCACATTGATGCAGGAGATGAATTTCCCCAGTAGGCTGGAAAGAAGGGCCATGGAAACACAATGATCCTTTTGGATCTTCTTAATTAGCATCACCAAACTGGACCTGCGATCTGGGGATAAAAAAAACTCGACCCAGCTGGGAATCTATCACTGCCCCCAGATGCAGGATTCGCATGTCTGTGGTGAGAGTACTCTTCTCGAAGTTAACTGAGAACCCCAACCCCTGGAGGGAGTTTATGACCTGGCGGAGGTCTGCCCTTGTTTTGGCTTGGGATGCTCCCTGGATGAGAATGTCATCCAGGTAGCAGGAAAGTCTAATGGGAATCTCCCTCAGGTGAGCTGCCACCGCCACCAGGACCTTTGTGAAAGTCCTGGGGGCTGAGGTCAACCCGAAAGGTAGGGCCCTGTATTGATAGTGGATCCCTAGGTAGGGACAGTAAAGGAATTTCCTGTGCTCTGGGAAGATGGGGATGTGCAGATAGGCCTCTGTTAAGTCAATGGATGCCATATAATCCCCCTCCCAGATCCCTTCCATGATGGATTTGAGAGAAGCCATCTTAAAACGCCTATAAACCAAGAACCGATTGAGATGCTTTAGATCCAAGATGGCTCTCCATCCCCTCAAGGACTTGGGAACCAGGAAAAGGTTTGAATAATATCCCCTGCCTACCTGGTCCTCAAGGACCAACTCTATGGCCACAATGTCGAGTAGATGCCAGATGCAAAGGAATTTGGACTGTCTCATCTGCTTGCGCTTCTCAATTCATTTAGTCGGGGGGGGATGCGAAGGCAAGCTGGAGGGGGGGAAAGGAATTCCAGATGGAGACCGAATGATGCCGTACTAATAACCCAGGCATCAGTGGTAATCTCCGCCCATGCGTCTGCAAAACTAGCCAGACGTCCGCCAATGGGTGGGGTCGCAGGTGACATACTTGCCCCTGCGGAAAGGGTAACACCTCCCCGAAAGGGCCGTTTGTTCTGGGGCTGGAAGCAGGATCTATCCCTATAGAAGCCCCTGTTGATCTGCCTATCCGCCTTGGCTGGAGTACACCTGTTCTACTGATGCTCCAGCTCCTGGGGTCGCTGAGCAAGTCTGCGATAGAAGGAGGTGGTCCTCTGCTCCTCCCTCTTGGCTGCGGTCAGAAGCACCTTCTTCTTGTTCTTGTCTTCCATCAGAATTGGGTCAAGGGAAACTCTGAATAGAGAGCCACCCATATAGGCTGCTGATGCCAACTGGCACTTTGCCTTGTTGTCCGCCTGCCAGCCCCTAAGCAACAGGAGTTGTCGAGACATCACCGACAATGCCATTGCCCTGTAAGCGAACTTCATAGCATTTAAAGTTGCATCACCTGAAAATTGAACAACAGCCACTAACTTGTTTAAGTCCTGGTGTAGCCTGACGTCTTCTGGTGGGATGCGTGCCTGGATCTGCTCCATCCAAAGGATAGCCGTGGGATTAAAGAATGAGGCCGAGGCTGCTGCCTTAATGGCCCAGGCCAATGACTGGAAGGTCTTCCTGAGGACCATCTCTGCCCTCCTGCCTTCTGCCTTCAGGTTGTCTGCCATGTCCTTGGGTACGAGGGAGGCTGGGATAGCCAAGGCCAGCACTGGAGGAGCCATGGAGAGCATCGGCAATGCTTGGGAGAAATCTGGTTTGATGTTATAGAACCGTCTGCCATTATTGCCCAGAGTTGGGAAGGCCCCAGGGGTCTCCCACTGCTTCTTAACTATCTCCAGGAATAAATGGGGAGCCGGAATCTCCTCTTTAGAGACCTTAGGTTCGGAGTAAACAGGGCCCCATGGTTTCTTGGCTTGTTCCCCTTCCTGGACCACTTTGGTTTCCTCCACCTGTGCTGTGGCACGCGCCTTGCGCAGGGGGGAATGGAATAAATCAGAAGGAAACAACTCATTGAAAGCAGGGGGTTCATGCTCTGGATTCTCCTCATCCTCTGAGAGGTCTGGATCCTGCTGCATTTTGTCCCCTGAGACTGACCCTTTGCTTATTAGGGATGGAGATCCAGGGCAACCTGGCAAGAGGGCAGGCCCCCTGGCTTGGGGAGAATGATTGCCCTTTCAATCAGGTTCTGAAGCCCAGGAGGCAGATCCTCCATATCCAGGGAATCCCAGCTGGGCTGTCTGAGGGCTGTCTGAGAAAAGGCCAGGGATCCTGACTAAATCTGGAGTGGGCCCTACTCCCAGGCTGGTTCTCTAGATTTAGCTTATCCTGAGCCCCTTCCTCATCTGGGTCTTTCATGGAAAGGGGGGGATGGGAAGCCTCCTCAAACCCCTCCCTCAAGGTATCTGGGGACCCAGGGGGGTCCTGTTCCAAACCTCCCCCCAGGGGGGATCTGGATTTGGGTGGAGAGGTTCTAATCCTGCCCTGCAGGGCCCACAACCTCTTTGCCTTGGAAAAAGTCCTGACTTAAAGCCCTGTGCCTCTTTTGCTCATCTCTCTGGCTGGCCCACGAAGGAAGAGCCTCAGAAGAGGCTTTAAGCCTCTTGGAAGATGCCATGGGTTGTTGTCTAGAAGACATGCCCTCCCCGGGGACATAGATCTATCCTAGTCTCATTTATTTATTTATTTATTTATTTATTTATTTATTTATTTATTTATTTATTTATTTATTTATTTATTTATTTATTTATTATCAGCTCAAAAACCTAACACACCTGTAAAAAAAAGACACAACAAAACTAATAGCTTTCTGTCTAGATGGTCTCTGGTGATGAGCCGAAAGGCAGAAAAGGAAAGCAGTATGCTTCCTCCCTTAATCGGGGCTTACCAGGGTGTTGTGACACAAGCATGTGTGTGTGTGTGTGTGTGTGTGTGTGTTAGGTTTTTGAGCTGATCAATAAATACACACAACCATATATATATATATATATATATAGTTAGTTAGTTAGTTAGTTAGTTAGTTAGTTATTATAATTATAGTTGTTATAGTTATATGACTAATATGTACAGATAAAAGAATCACAACAGATATGTAAAAGAAGTGTAATGTGTTGCAAATATGTGATGTTTGCATAAATAAAATAAAAAGTTTTAAAAAAAGAAAAAAAAGAAAATGAATAATCTGTAGCATGGGTGTCAAACTCACAGCATCATGTTGCCATCACGTGATGTATCACGAGAAAACACTTCTCATAAATATATTTTAAAAATCACTTTGGCATATTTTAAGAGTACAATTGATACCTAAGTTCATTTACTTACTTATCAGAGGTCTGCTTTGATTCAGAGTTGCTTCTTCAGATTTATGTAGGGCTGTATTGTTCCATCAAAGTTCTCAAATTTTTCAGCACCATGACTTCTAACACAAATGAATGATCCATTTGAATAAAATTAATGATTTCACTGGGTAAGGTTGAGAAGAAATTAAATATATTGCTTAATTTAGTAATTATATTTTAATCTGCAGAGTTTATCACTGGCATAACTGCTGTCCATTATTGGCTTGTTCAAGCAAACCATGAAACAGGTTCTGAAAGTTTTCCTCCTCTGTGCATGCTTGGTCAGGTTCCCCCCCCCCCTCAAATTGCAATCACCTAAAGTTGCTCCCAATCCCCATAAGGGTCCCAACCCATAGTTTGAGAATTCCTTTGTTATAGTGCTATAGTGATGTTGCAGTATAAAAGTTATGTTGCATCTTACTATAGTTATAGTAATCAGCTTTAAAATCCAGGAGTGAGATTACTTGCAAGAGAAGAGTCCTGATGCTTGCTTCATTCAGCAGCAGCTGAAAAAGAGGTATCTACTGATGGTAATACTAACTATCTCATGGAGAAGGGATTTTTTGAAATGGGCAACCCCTCTTATAAGTTTTTGGTTCCCTTGCTGGTCTCCCCAGAGCAAAGTGTAGACTCTCCAGGCACTCACCCTGCTTCATTACAGTCTGCCTTCAGGCTCAGCTTGGACTTCCAATTGTTATAATTACCATGATTAAAAGTAGCTGCAAGGGAATTATTGTAACACCAAATAAAACATGTGAGTCTCTGCTTGAGCCAATGTCACAGGTTTCCAGCTCAGGGGACCATGAGAGATGAAGGAGCCACCAAAGCTTGGTTGATACACTCGCTGTCAGCTCAGCTCACCCTATCTGTCAAGCACCAAATGTAATGGGCTTCATTTTTTTAATTGACACCTTCTTCTTGCGCTCAGTGCTTATACTTATCTTAGCCTCATTTGCTTTCAGTCACTTTCTCTTTCCCTCTCAAATCCATCCTCGGGTCCATCAGATAAAGAAGCATTCAGTAATAGGAACTAACTAGAGAATCCATGCTTCTGAAGGTTCAAGCAAGGGCAGCCATTGTTCTTAGCAGAATAAAAGCACAGCAACAAAGACAAGAACTAACAGATGCACCCCTGGCTTTGGAAAAGAATAGGGCAAAGCCTTGGAAAAGATTGAGCCCTGATATGTTTACATCAAATTTGGCTCTGCAGTTCTTCCTGGATTCCCTGCAAGGATTGTGTTATACCTGGCTGTAGAACTAATTTAGACATGGAATGGTTGTGGAAAGATTGAAACCCGGAATGGTGTTTTGCTTTGTTTCTTATTACTGCACGTATCCAGTGTTATAGAAAAAAAGTGAACATACTGAACATACTGATTCAGATCAACTCAAGGCACCAGTGGCTAGTAGTAGAAGTTATCTTATAGCTGCAACTTCCTGTGCTAGAACTGCTGCTGGAGTCAGATCAAAATATAGACTCATAGAATCAAAGGAAACTTGAAGGTCCTCTAGTCCAACCTCCTGCTCATTGCAGGAGACCTGTCATCATCCCAGATGAATGGTTGCCCAATCTTTTCTTGAAAATAGAGCACTTACAGCTTGCAAAAAGCCACTCACCATAACGGCTGTGGCTTCTAGTAGCTGTAGTCCAAACTATATCAGTGCACCTATTGCTGGGTTTGAATATGTGATTTTTAAAAAATTAAAATCTATGAGTAGGATAAGGGTACATAGAGGCTCAATGGTTGAAGGCACTGAATTTTTGAGCTGGAAAGCTGGGTTTGAGACCCAAGTGTCATGCGACAGGGTAGGCTCCTGTACTTGCTCCTGCACAGCAGTTTGAAAGCATGCAAATGTGAGTAGATAAATAAGTATCACTTCAGTGGGAAGGTAACAGTATTCCGTGTGCCTTTGACATATAGTCACAGTCCGAATCTGATCAAACACGGGCAAGGACCCACTTGAGGACCTACCTTGTGGCAATAAGAGCGGCAAAACGTAGCTATCTCGCCACTCTTATCGCATCCGCAGATAACCGCCCTGCCGCCCTGTTTAGAGTGACCCGCTCCCTCCTTCAACAGAGGCCACGGGAAACTCCTTTGCAGGGCAGAGCAGAGGAATTTGGACAATATCTGCAGGATAAAATCGCTCAGATCCGGGATGAGCTGGCCTCCAATGAGACTAGTCTAGGCGGAGCGTCCGAGGCAGGTCTTGAGACCGTGTTATGGGGAGAGTTTGACTTTGTTACTTCAGATGACATGGACAGGTTGCCGAGGCGACTGAATGCTACCACATGTTTATTGTACTGGCCTCCTGGGAGGTTACACAAGGCTGGCTCCAGGAAATAGTGAACGCTTCTTTGAGTGAGGGGTTCTTGCCGGCCGCCATGAAAGAGGCAGTGGTGAGACCCCTCCTCAAGAAGCCTTCCCTGGACCCAGTGATGTTAGTAAATTATCGTCCGGTCTCCAACCTTCACTTTCTGGCGAAGGTTGTTGAGAGTGTGGTGGCACAGCAGTTCCCCCGGCATCTGGAGGAAACTGTCTATCTAGACCCACACCAGTCCGGTTTCCGACCTGGGCATAGCACAGAGAGGGCATTGATCGCGTTGGTCGATGATCTCTGGAGGGCTCGAGATAGAGGTTGCTCCTCTAGCTTGGTCCTATTAGACCTCTCAGCGGCTTTTTATACCATCGACCATGGTATCCTATTGCACCGACTGGAGAGGCTGGGGATAGGAGGCACCGTGCTACGGTGGTTCTCTTCCTACCTCTCCGGTCAGTCGCAATTTGTGTTGACAGGGGGGCAGAGGTCGACATCGAGGCCCCTCACTTGTTGGGTGCCTCAGGGGTCGGTCCTCTCGCCACTCCTGTTCAACACTTATATGAAGCCGCTGGGCGAGATCATCCGTGGTTTTGGGGTCGAATACCATCAGTATGCTGATGACACTCAGCTGTACATATGTACCCCTAACCACCCCAACGATGCCGTCGAAGTGATGTCCCGGTGCCTGGAGGCTGTGTGGGTCTGGATGGGGAATAACAAACTTTGACTCAACCCGTCCAAGACTGAGTGGCCGTGGTTTCCGATGTCCCGGTACAGCCAGTTGACCCCATCACTGGCCATCGGGGGCGAGTTACTAGCCCCCATGGAAAGGGCCCGCAACTTAGGCGTCCTCCTGGATTCACGGCTGTCCATGGACGACCATGTGACAGCCATGGCCAGGGGGGCTTTTTACCAGGTCCTTGACCGGGACGGGACCGGGACGCCCTCCGCACTGTCACTCAAGCGCTCGTTACGTCCCGCCTGGACTACTGCAATGCTCTCTACATGGGGCTCCCCTTGAGGTGCACCCGGAGGATCCAGTTGGTACAGAATGCGGCCCCGCGGGGGATATTGGGAGCCTCATGGCATTCCCATGTAACACCTCTCCTGCGCGAGCTGCACTGGCTACCGGTGGCTTTCCGGGTGCGCTTCAAGGTGCTTGTAACCATCTTTAAAACGCTCCATGGCACGGGGCCTAGTTATTTGCAGGGCCGCCTCCTACCTCATACCTCCCTCCGGCCGATCCGCTCCCACAGAGAGGGCCTTCTCAGGGTGCCGTCTGCCGGGCAATACCGGCTGGCGGCCCCCAGGGGAACGGCCTTCTCTGTGGCGGGCCCAGCCCTCTGGAACAACCTACCCCCTGAACTTCGTACCACCACGGACCTTTGTCTCTTCTGCCGGTTACTCAAAACTCATTTTTTCCATCTAGCCGGCCTAGCTTAGACCTTCGAGGTCACCCCATACAGATTTAGTTAGTGATTTTAATCTTTATCAGTTTTAACTTACATTTTAGCACAGGTTACTGGATTTAATTTATATTTTAGCGTTTGTATGTATTTATTATGGTTTGTATGCTTGGTTTTTACTTTCCCTGTGCACCGCCCTGAGTCCCATTGGGGAGAGAGGTGCGGTATAAAAGTGCAATAAAAAAAAATAAAAAAAAATGCTGGCCCCATGACCATGGAAAAGTCTTCTGATAACGCTGGCTCCCTTGGCTAAGAAATGGAGATGACCACTGCCCCCTAGAATTAGAAATGAGTAGAGAGAGGAAAGCTTTACCTTTTTCTATCAGTAGTGTATTTCTGAAATAAAAAGCTGCCTTTAAAAGAAGCATAGTCTCTGCTTTGTCAACTAATACAGTGATGCAAAGTCCTGCATTGCATGTCCACCAGCAGTTCTGAGTGTTTGAAAATCCATCGAAGCTATTTAGTATTTAGAATTTGTTTCAATGTGTTCAGCTAAACCAGTCTTTGGTGTGGTTGGCAAACAAAGATCATTTTAATAATCTGATGGCGATATTTTATTTTTGCCATTTTGAGTGGCAACCAGGTATGTTCATGGAATTGTTTACTATTTATTTTCTTTTCAGCCTCAACTGTGTTAACTAGTATGCCATGCAACATTACTTCCACTGCAGCTTGCAGTCAGCCCAATTACCCTGAGAGTCAGAGAATCTCAGCTATTCCCAAACTAGATTTTTGTTAGTGGTTATTGACAGAATTGTCACAGCCACGACCTCTTTCAAAAAAAGGTAGCATTCTACGTTATTCTCAAATACCTTTAAGCTGATACAGCAATTTGTTTCAATTGCCACTACTAAAATTTTCAATGAGCATAATAACATGGAATATTATATTCTCCACAGGATAGTAAAGCATTTCTGACATATTGTAACACTGGGATTGTAAATATTTAAAGTGGCTGCAAATGTGATCAAGGTGATCCCTACTGGGGCTTGGCCAGTATTGGAAAGAAGGCTGTTACACAGTGTGCCCTAACCCATTACTGTCTTCTGTGAGTTGCATTGCATTTGAACAAAAGGCTCCATGATGTTTTTGAAAAGCTCCAGCCTGCCTATATTTATTTGGGGGTAGCAACCCTTGAGCAGAAGCTCTGATTGGTTTACAAACATAAAAGAGTTAAGAGAGTGACATTTGGGGCAGGTATGACATGTATGTCACTTCAATTTCTAATTTCCACATATCCAAAGCCTTCTTTGCACGAAAAGGTAGGTACACCTGGCATCTCTCTTGAAAATAAAGAATGCAGATCATACCCAGAAATCACTAAAGGCACAAGGTTTAAGGGTTTAATGGAGTCTTGAATGCCTCCTATAGGCACACTTCTTTCATTGATTAGTTATTTTACATACTCAATGATGGTGGCTAGAGTAGTCAAAATTTGACAAGACTTGGAGTTTTTGAATTATTTTTTCAGGAACAACCACTTGATTTCTTTGTGATGCATCTGTATATAGAGATGATTCATGATGTTTCATGAAAAGAATCATAGAATACATGTGAGATAGTTAAGTATGCACAAATTTCCTGCTCCTCTTTTGATAGCTCAATAGAGTTGAAATGAGCAACAGTTGCATATGTGGCTTTGACATTCACTAGACCCTGTATGTGTTGATAGACTGGATCTTGTTCTTCTCATTGAGCTGGCTGTTCAGGACCTGTCTTATCCCTTGGTGGTACCTGGATGTTGGTTCTTCATCATGGATCCCATGCGACTACGGAATATCAAGTTATTTGCAGGTGGTGTGTATGTCTGGTATGTGATCCACTGACACCTCCTCAATATTAACTACCTTTCCTCTCTTGACTGAAATTAAGCCGCATTTCTCCAGTCCTAATGACATTCCCAATGTCTTCACTGTAGGTACATGTCAAGTAGATCCCTAAGTCAATGTCTTATTTTCTCTTAGCATATAACTTTATATCATCTATGTAGACGAGTTAGCCAATGGTAGTTCCACTCTTAAACTTCCAGCTGAGGAGTTCAAGCTTATACATAACAGGAGTGGAGACAGTGCATCACCTTGATACATACCACACTTTATGGCCATGTGAGCAGTCTTGAGTTAACTTCCAATGTTGTCTTCTACAGTCCCACTAAGTTATTGAAGATCCTTGGTGTCCTGTTGGTTTTGTATAGCGCTAGGCATTCACAGTTCCATATGTGTGCCATTGAATTATAGATTTTCCACAGTCAATCCAAGCTGTGCTCAGATCAGTCTGTCTACACCAGTCAAACTCACATCATCACAGTGGCATCACATGTTATATTTGGACTTTTTTTCCTTTTGCTAAACTGGGTGTGGGTATGGCCAGCGTGTGATACATCCGGCCTATGGCCATGAGTTTGACAACCCTGGTGTACACCTTGAATTTCGGGTGACTGATGAATTTATGAGCAACTGGTATTTTGAGGTTTTGTTGTTCCAAGAAGCTTCTTCTGAGCTGTGTTCATGTATTGACTCAGACAGTCATGTAGCTTGGTGGCAATGATGCCTGGTAGTATCCATATTGTACAGAAGCAGTTATTGACTAGTGCTCATCCTTTGTGGGAGATCTTTCATGATTAGCACTGTCTTTCTTTGTGTTAGCCAGTCTGGGTAGGACACTGCTGCTAGCAGCTGGTTCATCTATGCTGCTAGGCATTCACGCATTGCTATTAGTTTATATTATTTATAGAAACTGTTCGTTCTCTGTTTTCTTCCCCGAAGAACGATCTCAAAGCAGCTAATGACATATAAAAGCAAACACAAAGATAAACATAATGGTTTCATAGTTTCCTCTCATGGAAAAAATACTGTAAAGAATTTTGCATTAAAAGCAGTATGAAGAAAATAAGTCCTAGCAGTGATAGTTGAACAGAATCAAAGACTCCAAATTCCAGTACAATTAAAGATAAAGGGGATGATAGCTTAAACTCCTGGAGCATGAAATTCATCATACAAGGCACTGTGAAAGAGAAAGTTTTTTTCATATAATGTCACCAATATTATTCTTCAGAATGAATTAAACACTTGCTGGAACTATATTAGTTGATTTTTTAAAATGGGCAGCTTGACATAGGAAGAAAGGAAGCCAATTATCTCAGGATAGTTAGAAATATTTTGAATTGCACTTTCAAACGAATTAGCACTTGTGCATTTATTATAATAAAGGCCATATGATTCCAACATTTACCACCAACCCCATCAGTACTTTTTAAAAAAATTCTAGCTTAATGGAGGAATTAAAATAGAACTATGGAAAGAAATACGTGAAAGTAATATAAATTAAAATAAGATAAATATATATCTACCCTTTCCTTTACCAAATGCTGATGCCCTTATCCTTGCCTTGCTTGCCTGCAACAGTTTTCAGTTAGTGTCCCCAGGAGGGAGCCTGGTTAAATGGCCAGTCATAGATACTGTCGGCTGCAGTAAAAAAGCTAGACAGGCTTAGTACTGCAGTTGGATGGCAGACTACCAGAAGCTATAGTCTAGACTCTAGACTAAGAAGATGGGGGAGGGGGGGGAGTAGAAGAAACTAATAGTGAATCACTTTCCTGTTGTTGCTAAAAAATACTAGAACAGCCATGTCTATAGAATCAACAGGACTGAGAGGGAACTTCAAACATTTATATCTAAAGCACTTTTCATGGAATGCATAGAGTTCTTAATATGGGCATAGAAATGCAATTGAGTTTATTATATTTGTCGGCTACTTTTTAAACAAAGAAACTCTAGGTTCTAGACAGCAATATGGAGATGGTGGCTGTAGAAAATCACCCTTTTATAATTCAACCAACTCTAAAATGTTAGTAGGTATCTTCATTACCAGTAATAGAGACAGAATTCGTGCCGGTGAACTATCCTTTTATAAGGGACATTCAGGAATTATGTAGAAACCACTTAATCAACCTTGGATTCTGATTGGTTAATTTGAATTTTCAGCTCTTTGAAAATTTCCATTCTTCATTTTTATATCTTTGTGAAATTTTGCAAAGCCATTTTTCCCCTAAGAACATAACTATAATTGAGCTGTTTTGGAAACTTTAAAACTCTCTTAATCTCTTCCTTTAATTGTTAGGTAATTCATTTTCTGTTTTTATTTTCCTTTCCAAAAGCAATTGACTGTATTTATGAATTTTTGCTTGGTTCTGAAATAAATTTATAATTTTAAATTGCATGGTCCATTTGCTACTTTGCAGTACACCCCCACTTGCTATGTAGACCAGGATGTTTTCTTGACTTTCCACTTTCATGTCAAGCTTCTTTCTGCTTGCATGATTGTATTGTGTAATTCGCAATGTTGTATAAATGAATCTTAACTAAAAGGAGCAAATTTTCATGATAAGTTGAGGAAATATAAGGGATAGTTGGAATAACTTCATGATCATGAACAGTTTGGTAGAAGGGTATATACTATATCATAAACTGGGATGTTACCTGCAGATGTGAGCAGCCAACCAAAGCGCAGTAATATAAGCCTACCCTGTAATTTCCCCATTGGGTTTTACAGATGAGCTAGGTTTCAGCCCATTGTGTTCTCTCTGCTCTTTTTTTTTTAAAATCACATTTATATCCCGCCCTTCTCCACAAAGGACCCAGGGCGGCGCACAGGAATTTAAAAAACATACAAGACGATAAATACAAAATTTAAAAACATATTAAATTACAGTCCTATGCTAAAACCAAATTAAAAAAGCCCCGACGGGAGGTTAGGTTAGGCCGGCTTGCTGAAAGAGATGTGTCTTTAGACACTGGCGGAAGAGGCGGAGGTCAGAGATGGTGCGGAGTTCAGGGGGTAAGTCGTTCCAGAGGGCTGGGCCCGCCACAGAGAAGGCTCTCCCCCTGGGTGTCGCCAGTCGGCATTGCCCGGCCGACGGCACCCTGAGGAGGCCCTCTCTGTGGGAGCGGATCGGCCGAAGGGATGTATGGGGCAGGAGACGGTCTCGCATATAACTAGGCCTCGAGCCATGGAGCGCTTTAAAGATGGTCGTCAAAACCTTGAAGCGCACCCGAAAGGCCACAGGAAGCCAGTGCAGCTCGCGCAGGATCGGTGTTATATGGGAGCATCTAGAGGCTCCCGTAATCACCTGCGTGGCTGCATTCTGGACTAACTGTAGCTTTCGAGTGCACCTCAAGGGAAGCCCCATGTAGAGAGCATTACAGTAGTCGAGTCGGGATGTCACGAGAGCTTAGTGACTGTGTGGAGGGCAGCCCGGTCCAGTAAGGGGCGCAATTGGCGCATCAGGCGTACCTGATGAAACGCCCCCCTGGCCACGGCCGCCACATGGTCCTCCATGGACAGCCGGGAATCCAGGAGGACACCCAAATTGCGCGCCCTCTCCACGGGGGCCGGTGTTTCGCCCCCAATGGCCAGAGTTGGAGTAATCTGGCTGAACCAGGGTGCCGGAAACCACAGCCACTCAGTCTTGGACGGGTTGAGCTTGAGTTTGTTACTACCCATCCAGATCCGTACGGCCTCCAAACACCGGGACAACACCTCAGCGGCATCGTTGGGGTGGTCTGGGGTGGATATGTACAGATATATCAGCGTACAGATGATATCCCACCCCAAAACCACGGATGATCTCGCCCAGCGGCTTCATATATGTGTTGAATAGGAGGGGTGAGAAGACCAACCCCTGAGGAACCCCACATAGGAGGGGTCTCGAGGCCGACCTCTGCCCCCCTGTCAACATATATTGCGACCGACCAGAGAGGTAGGACGAGAACCACCGTAAAACGGTGCCTCCCAGCCCCAACCCCCCCAGTCGGTGCAATAGGATACCATGGTCGATGGTATCAAAAGCCACTAAGAGGTCTAACAGGACTAGGATAGAGGAATATCCTCTATCCCGCGCCCTCCAGAGATCATCAACCAACGCGACCAATGCCGTCTCAGTGCTGTGACCGGGTCGGAAGCCGGACTGGCGCAGGTCTAGATAATCAATTTCCTCCAGGTGTCGCAGAAACTGTTGGGCCACCACACTCTTTACAACCTCACTAAAAAGTGAAGGTTGGAGACTGGACGATAGTTTTCTAATAACGCTGGGTCCAGGGACGGCTTCTTGAGGAGGGGCCTTACTATCGCCTCTTTCAAGACGGCAGGCAAGGACCCCTCACTCAAACATGCGTTGACAATGCCCTGGAGTCAGCCTCATGTCGTCTCCCAGGATGCCAGTACAAGCCAGGAGGGACACAGGTCCAATAAACATGTGGTAGCCTTAAGTCTCTTTGACAACCTGTCCATATCTTTGGTAGTAACAAAGTCAAACTCCTCCCAGGATGGTGCCTCAAGAACAGTCTCGGACAATCCGACCGGACCACTCTCGATGGAGGGTAGCTCATTCCGAATCCGAGTGATTTTATCCTGCAGATAAATCCCAAATTCCTCTGCTCGTCCCTGTAGAGGGGCTTCCCGCGGCCTCTGGTGAAGGAGGGAGCCGGTCACCCCAAACAGGGCGGCAGGGCGGTTATCTGCGGATGCAATAAGGGTGGCGCAATACTCATGTTTAGCCACTCTTATCGCCACTATGTAAGTCCTAATATGGGTTCTCACTAGTGTTCGGTCGGCTTCGGAGCGAGAAGATCTCCATCTGCTCTCTAGGCGTCTCTTGTGGTGTTTCATCTCCCTCAGCTACTTGGTAAACCAAGGAGCCTGGGTGATTCGTCGCCGCAAGAGAGGCCGCAAGGGCGCGACTCGGTCCAAGGCCCCGTGGCCGCACTTAACCATGCAGCCACTAGGTCCTCAGTCGAGTCACGGGGCAAGTCCACAGGAATTGGCCCAAGCTCCCTCTGGAACCTTTCCGGGTCCATCAGGAGCCTGGGGCGGAACCATATAGGAATATCAGGCTCCACCTCCCCACGGTGAGGTGCGGTGATTGGAAAGTCGAGCCGAAGGACAGTGTGATCTGTCCATGACAGGGGTGTGATAGCTAAATCCCCTATTCCCAGATCACTACTCCACTGTCCCGAGACGAAGATTAAGTCCAGGGTGTGTCCACCCTCGTGAGTAGGGCCTAAAACTACCTGGGTCAGGTCCATGGCCGTCATGGAGGCCATGAACTCCCGAGCTACTCCAGAGGTCTCGCCAACTGACAGCAGGTTGAAGTCCCCCATGACCAAAAGTCTGGGGGTCTCAACCGCCGTCTCGGCTATCACCTCTAGCTCGGGCAGGGCTGTTGTTGCATAGCGAGGAGCCAGGTATACAACTAACACGCCCAACTGCCTCCCTAGGCCCCACTTCACAAGGAGGGACTCACACCCGGTCGTCTGAGGGATCGTGGTCTCCTTTGGCTCAAGACTTTCCCTAACCATAATCGCCACCCCCCACCCCTCCCTAGGGCCCTAGGCTGATGAAAGGCTCGGTAACCTGGTGGGCACATCTCTACGAGGGGTAATCCTCCCTCGTGGCCCAACCAGGTTTCCGTTATACCCACCAGGTCCGGGTCCCCCTCTGACACAAGGTCATGTATGAGGGGGGCTTTTTGTACCACGGACCTGGCGTTGCATAGCATCAGCCTAGGGCCCCGGTTCTGTGGTCCTTGCCCTCCTAGTCTGCGATGGGAGCATGGGGGGTTGGAGCACGTGGCCGCCCGTAACCAGCGGCCACGGTCCTCCAACAGGCAATGTCCACCCTGTCTCCCCCTGCCCCTCCCCACAACCGAACTGATAGAAAATACCTCAGTGGAAACGACCCTCCCTTCCCCCTCCTCCGTTTCCTTACTTCCGCCGGCCGGCCCTATAGTCTGTCGCACCCCCGTCTGACTATTCCCCCCCTCCCTGGAACCCCCTAAAAGCCGAATTAAAAATTTAAATAAAAAAACCCTCAGTTTGCGCTTCTTACACACACACCCCACCCAAAGTTGTGAGTATAGTGATTTGGAAAGGATTAAATTTGTTAGGATATTCAGCCTTATATTGGGTTGACAATATATATGAGCCTATGTTCTTAAGGAGTTGTGTAGCTTTAAGAACTGTCTTATAATCTGATTGGCTGTACTTATCAGCTCTACCATAAAGCAAGGTCAGAATCACAGCTCATTCCCTGTTTCGATTCCTTGTGATTCCTGTGTTTCCTGATTGCCTTTTGAGGAGCTGAAACTGTGAAGAAGGAGGAGTATTTGTTTTGCATCACTGTAAGATATCTGTGTTGGGTGAATGACTGTTATTATTGTTTGAGAAGTTAGTCGGAAGAAGTATTTTAGTTGCTACAAAGTAAAGACTATTTATTTTCTTACTATCACTGTTTTAGAGTTTGTTTGTGGTTACAGCAACGTATCTCTTTACTGTCCGGTGAATTACACTATTCCTCATTTATTTGCTAACACTGGTTAAGGAACCAGAGTTGTAACACTGGCTCTGAACTCAGATTTGCCAACAAAATTCTTACTGAAAAATTAGTTAACTTAAGGCATATACAGTTTTAAAAGCAGAAAGTTCTGTGCCTGGTTATGTTCAGGTCCTCTTTGTTGAAAATGGCAGTTTAGGAATGCAGAACAAGTGAAAGTTGTCCCTTTCAGCAGAAGACTCAAGGAGCTTCCTAGGGCAAAAACAGCTGTTTCAAGAGTCAGTCCAGGATGTGTTGTTGCTACTTCTGCTCTGCTGCTTGCTTAAGTTATTGCTCCCAACCTGAGAGCACAATAGTACTGGAGTGGCTTCTTAAGAAGCATTAATCACGACAAAAGAATTGTATTTATATTTTCTGGTTGGTGAGCAAATAAAACAGAGGGACAAATGTGCCATAGTGCATCAGGCTATATAGAAGAAAAAGAGGCATGACTCTTGCATCAGTGTTCCTAAAACAGCATGGCCTTTCTGCCCATTACTCCAAAGAGCTTGGTGCTTTGAAGGCCTTGTTTTTGCTAACCAGAAATTTCTGAAGAAAGTAAAGCTTTACAAGTTTTACTCACAGCGCCAGTGGTGGAATTCAACCGGTTCGCTCCAGTTCAGTAGAACCGGTAGCTGTTTTTTTGTGGAGTTTGGTGAATCACGTGCCTCACCCCTCCCCTCCCAGCCACTCCTAACCTCACCCAGCCGAGGGGGAAGAGCCCAAATGGTGGTGAAGTGCCTGGAAGCGATGCGGCTGCTCGGATGCTTTTACTCTTTGAGATCGTGAATCCCAATCAGTCACCAGGCATACCCACACTCCAGTCAGGGTGCTGCATGTACAGGGCACAATTGCGCCAAACTGATCGCTCATGCCCGCTCAGGTAGCTCAAATCCTCCCCTTCATCCTCCTCCAGATCAGTTCGATGTGCATTGCTCATCTTATACATAGGATCATTTGGAAGAGAGGCTGCACTTGAAAAGACATGAAGAGGGGCCATCCTGTTTTGGTGGAGAAAGAGGCGTTGATTGGGCTTTATTTCCCTATCCCTTCCCCCTTTTATTCCTCTAGCTAAATTCTGAGCCCTAAACAAGGATAGAACACAATGTGTTGTTGTGGTTAACCTGCATAATTATTTTGTACGTTTAAATTTTAATTTTGCACAAGTTTACAATGAAAGTGGATAGAACTTGGTTACAGATTCTCCACTTTAAATCTTACAATTAAAAATAATTATCTCCCTTTAACAGTGGCAAATGACAAAATATATGTTTTGAATCATTGGATGAGTGAAGCTTCACTTTGTGTTTCTTTCAGAATTTTCTTCCCGTTTGAGTGTATACAGGAAAGAGGTTAGAAATGGTATGTCTTCATGTGTAGTATGTTATCCCACAGTTTGTCACTATTATGCATATATATGTATAATAGGGGTGAGTATATACTTACATAAAGTATATGTCATGTTCCATTTAAATCATATTAGCAAATATTAAAAGGAAGATTCAGAAATATAGTATCATTTGATTGTGTTGGGGCTATTGTCAAAATAACATGTTACTTTGACGTTTCTTTGTCTCTATGCTTGGAGTCTACAAAGAGAAACTAGTTTCTTAGCAACTAAAATGTTTCCTCAAACAAGGCCTTCAATGGAACAACCTTCAGAAGGAAAAAAAAGGCATCAACAATCTAAGAAGCAGCTCCCTTGTAATGGAGGGAGGGAGGAAAAGTGAGGGGGGGGGGAGAGAGAGAACAGTATTAGCCTTGCAGAGAAGCATGATTTAACTCTTGTTCAGCCAAGCCTTGGGGGTCTAGGAGAAAGCATTGGAAGCAAACAGTTTGCAGCAGATCTGCTTACCTGTGCAGCATAAAGGTTGTTTAGAGCAATACCCCACTGTAGCCCTGGCAGCATTTTCTTTTCTTTTCATTCATTCTCACCGACATACTGACTGCTGGGTCATTGCTGCTCTCATTTCATTAATGATGAACAGAGGTGAAGAGGCAGTGACTTGCCCAAGGCCACTCAACAAGATCATGATAGAAATGGCAGTGAACCAAGTCTTTTACATCCAATCTTGCATCCATTAAATGGAAGAAAAATCGAGATTCAGATGCACTTTAAGAAGCTGGGAAAAATTAAGTGTGCTGACTTTTGATTTTGGACGTGGGCAATGCTATCCGTGCCAGATATTAAAGCCTGCAGGATTGACTGGGTGGGTCTCCTACAACATGAGGCTTGTGACTTTCTCTCCTTGCAGATTCTTAGCATCTAGGTGCTGAAAACCTCAGTGGGCACATGCAGGTGGATATTCAGCACATAACATGACTAAATTATTTTTCTCTCCACAGAATTGCAATACTTAAAAGTTCATTAGCCTGATATAATATTATTCTCAGTGCTTAAAACCTTGTAGGAAGTTAGCACCCAGCCCTCTCCTAGAAAAATGAAATATCCTAGGAAATATTGAAAAGGCAGAATATTAAATTTCCCTGGATCAGAAATGGAGAAACATGTTTTTAGGCAGGAAACAGACTCACTCTTAATAGCCCCCACTTTTCTTAATGGCCCATTAAGATGCCCAAGCCAGTTTATTCTACAAAATAAAGAGTTCTCCCTTCAGCTCCAGAGTGATGGGATTAAAGCATGATAGTATTCGCCCTTTATCCCTCTCACCACATGGCATCTGGAAACTCCACAAAACAAAGCCTAGAGAGTTGCCCCTGCATGGCCCCATGGGAGTCTGACAACCAATCAGAATACATTTCTTACACAGGAACAGGAAACAGAGAGGTGGGGCTGAACAGCGAGTATAAAGCCAGGAACTTCCAGCATCTCGGCCTTTTTCTTCTTCTTCACCCAACATTGAAGCATGTGATCATCTTTTCTGTTCAGGACTCAGGTCCTGTCCACCATTAAACCATCTTTCCAAGCAGCCTCCATGTCTCCAGTGTCTTTTTCCCCACTTGGAGCTGAACCCAGAAGGACATTTCTTCCAGCAACCTGAACAAGGCTTTTATCTTGATTTAATAAAAAACAACAACTGATATACAATTAATCCTTCATCCTACTAAATTCAACAGGCCTCACTTCCAGGTAGGTATAGAAAAGATGGCAGCCTTTATCCTGGAGGCAATGTTATGTCGTACATTTTGTATAAAGTTTTCTCTATTAATTTTTTTTAAGCACTCCCACATTCTAAAATGCAATTTTTGTAGCATTTAGTTTCCCAGGTCACTGTTCTCTGAAAAATTCTAAAAATTGGGTGCTTGACCTGTGTTGTTGATTTCTATAATTTCAGGGCAGAGCCACACATTCATGAGCAATTGTAAAAGTGTTTCATTTTTATAGCCTGACTACAGGTACTGTTGATGGCCTACTGGGAAGTTTGACACCATTTTTACAGAAACCTGCACTTATGGTTTTAATAACAGTTGAAGTATAAAAATGAAATTGGTAAAGCACTTTCCTGGTGTGGAGGTAAAAGTTCAAGATTTGCTTTGTGGCTGTTATCAAATATATAGGAGTAGGGGCAGAAAGCAACTTCACCTCTTAACCTAACGTACCAAATATTGATTATCATCCTGTGTTCCATACATTTCATGGAAAGCCTGCTATATTTCTGTTACAATACTTTAGAAATTATTTTCCTCCAAAAGATTAACTCTTTAAAATGCTGAGAAACACAGATTAAAAAATCCAAAATTTAAAGAAGGATTAATCAAAGTTGATACTTACTGTATTAAAATTTTTCAACTTCTCAAGATCTCCCTCAATTCTGATACGTGCAACTACTTAAGGAAGGTGCAAGCCAGCAGTGTTCTTCCCCCCACCCTGCCCCAAAGTGTGTGTGTGTGTATGAGGGAGGGAAGGAGGTGATATAATGGAATAACTTGGAAACTGGCAGCAGAGGATGGTATAGATCAGTAGTTCTCAACCTTCCCAATACCACGACCCTTTTTTAAAATAATTTTTTATTTTTATTTTCAAACAAATACAACACAAAAATCCTCCTTTTTTACATATTGTAGAAAGCGTATCAGTTGGTTACAAAAAGTTTCGTGCATCTCTTCCAATGCCATCACCCATAATTCATAATAATTCAAATATTTTAAATCAAATATATTTATACATATTACCTCCATTATACCTCCATTTTCAGTGACTATAATTGTTTAAACGTCCTTCTTCATAGAATATACCAAGTTTAAGACATAACCACAAACTGGCATTTCATTAGTTATTTCTAATATCCTCCAATAACACTAAATCCTTATGATCTGTTCTAGCCAAACATCAACAATATTTAGTAACAAAGATTTCTAATCACCCTTTCCAAATCACTGTTTTCAATTTACATCCAATTTCTTTATATTGTACCCATACATATATATACCTTGGTCCTCATTGTCTCTCCTTTATGTAACTATATCCATTATCATAACATCCCCCCCCCCCGATAATCAAAGCTTAACTAAATTTAACTCCATTCTTTTTTATTGACCTTTATATATAACCAAAAATTTCTAATGTTCCTTTCATATCCAATTACTACTTGTCATACCATTATATATGTATACATTTATTTATTTAACCATATCTATTGTCACTAAGTTTCACTAAGCTTAACTAGTTTGACTTATAGACTTTTATTTATCACCCTGTATCTTTCCAGTAACTACATAATCTCATGTCTTCTGCCATTTGTGGTATCAGCCCTCTAATCTTTCCCTTAATCGAATTTGTTTGGACTCCTCTTTGCAACTCATTGTTTATTGGATCTCTCATATAATCTTGATGCCCTCCTTCTGTTTCCGTGATCAGCTCATCTTTAATTTTCAATGATGTTATCAAAGGTGTTAGTAATGCAATTTCTCTCTTTAAGTCCATAAATTATTTTGTTTTTTCTTCCTCTGCCACGTAGGATAGAGTTCCCCTCTAACTCCCCTTTCCATATTTCACTCTTTCCATTTCCAGCCATGAACCAATCACCATAGATGTCAGCCAATTTCATTTCTTTGTGATCATTTTTCTCTTCCATTTTTAGGACCCTAGCCTCCATTTTTCCCACTTGATAAACATCTCCAATTTGTCCATCATTTTTTGCTGTTAGGTGTTCTAGGCTTTCCAGTTTTTTCTCCATTTTCTCATATGTATTTAATAATTTCTGGATTTCAGACATTATATCTTGCAAATTTAAAGTTTCTTCCTGCTGTTGAAATTGTGCCATATTTCCAACTAATGGAAACTGCTGTTCTGGCTTAGATGATTTTTGCTCATTTAAGCATAAATTCAAATCTTATTTTCACCTTCTGTTTGGTTCACGATATGCTTCAAAAGAACAACTGTGTAAACAATTCGTGCCTTCCTCTTATCTTTCTCTATGGAATCAGTGAGAGAAGTGAAAGTACTTTGTTTCTGTATACACAAGCCAGCAGCCTCCGAGATGCAGCATTAATTCTCCCGCTATTGTTACAAAACTATCTTTTGTTATCTCAAGTTAAAAAATGAAAGTAAAGTTCAAATTCTTAAATGTAGTAGAGAACGAATGGAAAAAACACACGTAGTCTTGAAGAAAATAAATTTTAGTCCCCAGGTTGCCAAAAAATAAAAAAAATAGAAGAAAACTTAATCCATTCATTTTAAAAGGCTTGAATAAATTCCATTCACAAAAATAGCATTTAAAATGTAAGACAACACACAGTCCAAAACCATTCAATGCTTATTTCCACCGCTAATTCCTTCTATTCTCAGATTTAATTTAGCTTTAAGTTTTTTTATAGGCAGTCTCTTTTAAAACGATAAAAATTCCTCACCAGCTGTAAACACTCTCTTTTTCCATTTCCTTCCATTTGCGGAGCCGTCCCAACTTCAGCAGCCTAGGGGATATGCTTTTAATGTCAGCTAGAAGACCTTCTCCTGGATCATTCAGGGACTTTGCTGTGTCCCTGTGATCAGCAGGATGTAGTCTTCCTGTTCACCACCTCTGCAGGATGGTTTAGGTTCAGTTGGACCACCCAGCGATAAAAGTATTGACAGCGATCTCAGAGCATCAAGATCAGGCGACCATTTCGTAGCGACATAGGCTCCTCCCTCCACCAATGCCGTGACCCTTTAATACAGTTTCTCATGTTGTGGTGACCCCCCAACCATAAAATTGGTGTCTTGGTTCCTAAGACTATCAAAAATATGTGTTTTCCGATGGTCTTAGGCGACCCCTGTGAAAGGGTCGTTCAACCCCCAAAGGGGTCTTGACCAACTTTGAGAACCGCTGGTCTAGATCAGGGCTGTCAAACTCACGGCCCGTGGGGCCAAATGCGTCACACACTGGACACGTCCATGCCCGGTTTAGTGAAGGGGAAAAAAGTCCTTATACGTCATGTGATGATGCCATGATACATCTAATTCTATGATTTTGATAGCTATCATAAATAGACATATCAAACACTTATATAACTTTTATTTCTATTACTAGCTATACCCGGCCATGCGTTGCTGTGGCCCAGTCTGGTTAAATGGAAAAACCAATCTGTGTGTAGATCTACACCTGCACACATACCCACAACCACCATATAACCCCCAACCTACCTACCTGCTGTATTTCTCCCTCTCTATCTATCCCTCTACCTACCTACCTACCTACCTACCTACCATATTTCTCCCTCTCTATCTATCCCTCTACCTACCTACCTACTGTATTTCTTCCTTTCTCCCTCTACCTACCTACCTACTGTATTTCTCCCTCTATCCCTCTACCTACCTACCTACTGTATTTCTCCCTCTCTCTCTATTCCTCTACCTACCTACCTACTGTATTTCTCCCTATCTATCTATACACCTACCTACCTACCTACCTACGGTATTTCTCACTCTCTGTCTATCCCTCTACTTACCTACCTACTGTATTTCTTCCTTTCTCCCTATATCTACCTACCTACCTACCTACCTACTGTATTTCTCCGTATCTATCTATCCCCCTATCTACCTACCTACCTACTGTATTTCTCCCTCTCTATCTATCCCTCTACCTACCTACCTACTGTATTTCTCCCTATCTATCCCCCTACCTACCTACCTACCTAATGTATTTCTCCCTATCTATCCCCCTACCTACCTACTATATTTCTTCCTTTCTCCCTCTACCTACCTACCTACTGTATTTGTCCCTCTCTATCACCCTACCTACCTACCTATTGTGTTTCTCCCTATCTATCTATTCACCTACCTACCTACTTTATTTCTCCCTCTCTATCTATCCCTCTACCTACCTACCTACTGTATTTCTCCCTCTCTATCTATCACCCTATCTACCTATCTACCTACTTACTGTGTTTCTCCCTATCTATCTATCCACCTACCTACCTACCTTATTTCTCCCTCTCTATCTATCCCTCTATCTACCTACCTACTGTAATAAACTAATACAATAGCAGAATTGGAAGGGACCTTGGAGGTCATCTAGTCCAACCCCCTGCCTAGACAGGAAGCCCTATACCATTTCAGACAAATGGCTATCCAACATCTTCTTAAAGACTTGCAGTGTTGGGGCATTCACAACTTCTGGAGGCATTCACAACTTCTGGAGGCACAACTTCTGGAGTTCCACTGGTTAATTGTTCTAACTGTCAGGAAATTCCTCCTCAGTTCTAAGTTGCTTCTCTCCTTGATTAGTTTCCACCCATTGCTTCTTGTTCTGCCCTCAGGTGCTTTGGAGAATAGCTTGACTTCCTCTTCTTTGTAGCAACCCCTGAGATATTGGAAGGGTGCTATCATGTCTCCCCTAGTCCCTCTTTTATTAAACTGTATTTCTCCCTCTCTCTCTCTATGGGCCACCTGGGAGTTTGCTATCTCAGTGCCTTTTGGCCCTAAGAGGCCTCCATACGTTGCTGAGGAAATGACCGTTGGATGGGCGGGGCTACAGGGAGGTGAAAACCTGATCAGTGGGTACATTTTACATTTGTGTACCTTGCACATGACACACATGTGCTAGGCACAAAATGAGTAGGTATTCTATTATCGGAAATCCTTGGGAACATTGTGTGAAAATTTGAGGTAAATCGGTGCAGTAGTTTTTGAGATTAGCAGCTTTGTACAAACTATTTTACATGTTTATTTATATAGATTAAGCAAAGATTAATGACAGCATTGAAACAATCCCAGTATTATCCTTTCCCAATAAAATGAAGGGGAAAAAAACCTCATAAGAGCTTAAACGTCTGTTTTGTAGCAAGATAAATTCCTGACAAAAAGAATCAGTTTTGTAGTCAGTGACGGATAATTTCTCTACTATATCTAGAAGTTCAATTAAAATGATTTTATTATGACCGTGTGTGTGTGTGTGTGTGTGTGTGTGTGTGTGTGTGTGTGTGTGTGTAACAGAAGACAACAAAATATCTTAAATTACAGCTCAGGTAGTCTTTGACCTTTGAACCATTATTGGGACCAGAATCTCAGTCACTGTGTGAAGCAGTCATTAAGCAAGTTGCCATATGATTGCTTTTTTCAGTGACCACAACCCCAGCATTCCTGATTGCAATCATTAAGTGACCTTGCAGATTGTTTAGTGGACAGAGTTCCAGGTAAGGAGCATAGGCTACTTTGGTGTGTATGGGGAGGAGGGGAAAACAAAGCCTTGGAAGACTCCATTCAGGGGCTGAAAATATTCCCTGTAAAAATTCAAACTTGTTTTTCAAGTGAATGGCCTGCACCAAGGTACCCTCTCTATCTAAGGCAATCTATGCTCTTTACCGTACCCCGCTGCCTTTCCGATATCTGAATGGAAGGGAACTCCTTGCCAGTGTGCGAAAATGGAGCTCAGATCTGATATAGGAATGGAACTCAAATCTTCAGCTATTTCTCCACTTCACCAAAAGAGTTCAGCTGCCCTAACAGGCAGTTCTTTTTAGCCAGATCCTCCCTGCTCACTGTATCAGCACACAACCTTCCCTGCTGACTTCTCCACTGACTTTGGAGAAGGCAGTAGAGAAGACTACTAATGGCAATCACATGATTGAAGATGTTTGGCAACCATTCATAAGTGTGACTAGGTAACCAAGTAGCCAGATTGTGTAACTATAAGGAAGCTGATGCAACATTTTGCAATTACCAGAAGTGCTTTATAGGCCAAAAAGCATCGTTCCAATGTCATTGTAATTCTAGATAGCTGTAAATTGAGGACTCTGTGTGTGTGTGTGTGTGTGTGTGTGTGTGTTAAAAAATAAATTTAATAATGAAATTATTTCTCTCTCTCACTCTTTCTCTCTACCTCTACCTCCCTACTGCATTTCTCCCTTTCTCTCCCTCTCTCTATCCCTCTACCTACAAACATACCTACTGTATTTCTTTCTTTCTCTCTCCCTCCCTCCCTCTATCTACATACCTACCTATCTATTGTATTTCTCTCTCTCTATCCCTCTATCTACCTACCTACTTTTTTTAAACTTTCCTCTTCAAAACCTTGGTGCATCTTATACTTTGGTGCGTCTTATACTCTGAAAAATATGGTAATGTTACTTTGTAATTTGCTCTGTGGTGCCCTGGCATTTACACTAAGTTCAAGGTCCAATGTCATCTCAGTTTACCAGGCTCTCCTGGCAAACCCCACTGAAATGAGGGGTTCTTGGTGCTCTCTGAGCTTGCCTGTTTTCTTGCAGATGTTTCATTACCCAAACTAGATAACAACATCAGTGCACAAAAGGAGGGTCGTTTGCTGTTGGTTTATAGTCTGGTGGCTTGCCTGTCAATGTTGATGAGGGTGGTCTTAGAAGCTCTCTGATTGGGCTGTTTGTTGTTGATTTCTTTGGCAATTTCTTGATTGGGGTATTGTTTGCTTGATTGTTGGTCTGATATTAACCTTGGAATTAATCTAGATCAGCATAGATTGCTTACTAGCACTGATGATGTTACCCAGTTTGGGTAATGAAACATCTGCAAGAAAACAAGCAAGCTCAGAGAGTACCAAGGATCACTCATTTCAACCCTGAGCTGCAAATATTCTCCATTATTGAAACCCCACTGAACTATTTAAGGGCTGTACTTATGATCAGATGTGCTCAAACCTAGCTTTCCCTGATTTCAGTGAGATTTGTACAAGACTACTCCTGGTGGATTCTAGCTAGTGACCATAGAAAGTTTGCAATCATTAAGTCCCTCAAGATGGCTAATTGGAAAAGAGGTCTTCAGCTGTATCTGCACTTGCGCTATTGCTTAATGGAGTATCTGTATGTGAATCTGCAACAGAGCCAGAGTATTCAGACAGCTCCTGGAGGGAAGCTGCCTTCAGATTCTTTGGCAGGTTCTCTTGTTCTCTTTAGAGCCATCCTGCTTTGAAGCCAAGCCTGGATCTTGTGTCTGTACTGATGCTTGAGAACACGAAGAGGGAGCTGAAGCAGGAGCCAAGTATCTGCCAGGCTGTGTGGAGAGAACTTTTATCATTTCTGTCAGAGACATCGCAACTCCCTTGTCTTACCATGCATCTTCCTAAATGTGACAGAATATTCAGCTGTTATTAATTGAATGTGCTCTAATTTAATGGCTTAGCAGGAGAAAGAGTGACTGGTTTGTTTCAACATGTATTGCTGTTACAATGGTGTGTGCTGTGCCAGTGGAGGCCATTAGAAATTAAGGAAATTCAATTAAAACTAGTCATATAGAGTGGAATAAATGTTTTGATGGTCCCAGTCCTGGTTAGGTAATAGATAAGATGATGTAGGATAGATAATTGCAGAAATCTCTCTATCAACTCCAGACACCCTCCCATCTGCATCAAAAGGGGGAATAGGAAAAGTTCCACACCTTAATTATTTATTTTTAAATGTTACAGTATAAGAAATTTAGCAGAAATAATACACACTTTTATCACTTCTTTTTTTAATTTTTATTTACAAATATGTAAAATACACACACTTTATCACTTCTAATAATTCCTGAGGTTAAATTTACATTTGTATAAGTATAGTTATTTATTTAAGATTAATGCTTGATGCAAATTGATTCAGGGTTTATAAAATCAAAGGCTACAATCTCTGTTCTTTTAGGAAAGGAAATTGGGTGTCTTTAAGCTCATTCCTACTGGCATGCACTCTACACCCCTAAACAATATATTTTGCTATAGATTTGACATCCACTGATAAACTCCCCAAAAGTTCGTAACAGATTAACAGAGTTGGAAGGAACCTTGTAGGCCATCTAGTCCAACATCCCCCAACCCAAGCAGGAGACCCTACACTATGTCTGACAAATGGCAGTCCAATTTCTTCTTGAAAGCCTCCAGTGATGAAGCTCCCACAACTTCTGAAGGCTAGCTGTTCCATTGGTTGATTGTCAGAAAATCTCCTTATTTCTAGGTTGAATCTCCCCTTGATCAGTTTCCATTCATTATTCCTTGTTTGGCAGATTGTGAAACAAACTGGGCCCATGTGATTATTATGGCCTGCATATTCAAGAGAATACTGGGGGCTCCCCAGTATTTAGGACAGCTCATCCATGTTCATCTTAATTGAATATAATCTTCATTAAAATGCTATAGAATATATTATTGCTAAGTGTACATCTCAGTGAACCTGTCCATCTCCAACAAAGCTGCTTCACCAAAAGCTATTAGCCAAAAAGAGTAAGAAAAGGGGGAGATCTATATTAGAGAAAAGACAGTACCACATTGTTGGGTCTTTTTTCCTCCATCTCTTACAGTAGATGTGACTGAGTGTGGCAAGATTGTATATCTGGAAAATGGCAATGCTGCTTTAATACGCCACATGTATATGCTGTATTCATGCTCTTGCATGCTTCAAAAAACTTTTCAAAATCTGAAACATTACAAACTGCAAGCAATGTTACTTCTTCAAAGTCCTATCCCAGTTATTTCCCCAACACCAGTATCACTCTTGATTTCAAAGATGTATGGGGCAGAGGAAATATATCTAAATTGGAGAGAGAGATTACCGTACATTTTTAGGGCAACTTATCAGGAACCTTATGTTTTGCTCATTATACTTGGTTCTTTCCTTAAGCTG
This sequence comes from Rhabdophis nuchalis, assembly GCA_039707465.1. NCBI lineage: Eukaryota > Metazoa > Chordata > Lepidosauria > Squamata > Natricidae > Rhabdophis > Rhabdophis nuchalis. The sequence goes on along the minus strand of CM077644.1, from coordinate 120,350,626 downwards.
ATTCCTTTTACGATTTTTCACATGGGAGAGAAAGGGAAATACATCTTTTCTCCCAGGAACAGTTTCCCCCTGCTTTATGAAAAATCCATACCTCAGACCTTTCTACACACATTTTAAAATAAAATGGCCTGACAGAATGGCAGGAAAGACTACATATATTACAATAGAATTTTTTGAGTTTGGTAATTCAAGCCCAGGAATGGGTGCAACTTATATGACTGGAGGGACATATGGAATGAAAGAAAGAATGTGTCTTGAGCAAAGACTTGGTTTTGGCAACTGACATTGATGGAGTTTCGAAGGACCGAAGAGGAAATAAGGATGAAAAAATGTGTGCTGTAGTCAACTGACAGCAGGAAAAGAAAATTTGAAGGAAATAGATGCTGCCCATGAACTCAGCTGCAGCCTGAATAGGTAGGCCCTGTGGCAGAGTGGCTGATTATACAAAGGCTGAGTTCATCTAATTATGCCCTCCGGGAACAGTAACAAGCCAGGCTTCTATGTAATTGGAGGCTCACACCAAGCGCTCTGTCAGCCTGTAGTCTTGGTGGAAGAGAAGGCTCCATTATGATTGGTGCAATGCTCTTAGTTGAATGTGTGAGCAAAGCACTATTCTTGGTAGTGAACATTACCTATCCCAAGAATTAACACCAGCATAGGGTGGTGATAGCACAAAATTTCTATTCCTTGGAAGTGATTGGGGTTCAACCAGACAACTTTCATTTTCTGCTCTAGGCATGTGGAATGCTTCAATTTGGCTGCTTTCTGCCAGCAATGTGGGACCCACGTAAGTTTTACAAATTATGTATCATTTTTCTTATAATCATTGTAAGCCTGACCCTAAGGAAAAATTATACCTGCTTTTGTGCTTCAAGCCATGAGCTAGAGCAGAGCTTGGCAGAAGGTAGATCAAGATCTGTTAGGTCTCCAGGTGATTGCAGTATTTCAGCATGGATTACTGACTCACAAAGCCTTTTTCTTTTAAATCGGGCAACTAAAATCAGAAAGCCTGAAAGAAAATTGGAGAAGATTTGTGAAAGATAGAGCATGTATATGAGCCCCATGTTCAGAAGCATCAAGCTCTGCAATTTTGTGTCCACTAATTTAAACTACTATATTACATCTGGCTCTAATCAACAGACCTTGGAAAATCAAATAAATCCTGTAAGTCCAAAGACTGTCTATTGTGAACTACAGCATTAAAACAGAATAACAGAAAGTTATTTCCTGGATACCACATAATCAGACCTGTTATGCTAGGCCCTTTGTTGCCACTGTATGATGCTACAGAGATGTTTTCCTAATTCAAGAATTACACTGGAAAGAAGAAAGTGAGCCCAATGTGCAAGTAGGAACACAAGCTACAAAATTTTAAAAAGCCTTGTTCAGTTACCATATTACTTGCAAATCGATAATGGACTTTTATATGCTGAGAGAAACTGAAGCTTAAAACTATATAATTTAGGCTATTTCATAAATCAAACTTTAGTAGAAAAATATTTTTGCATTAATCTAACTGCAGTAGTTCTAAACAACTACTGCATTTTTCAGAGTATAAGATGCACCCAGGTTTTGAAGAGGCAATTAAAAAAAAATTAGGTACGTAGATAGAGGAATAGAGAGGGAAAGAAAGAGAGAGAATACAGTAGGGAGAGAGGGAGAGAGAAGTTAGGTAGGTAGGTAAAGGGAGAGAGAGAAATAGAGAGAGAGAAATACAGTAGGTAGGTAGGGGGAGAGAGTGTAGTTAGATAGGTAAGTAGAGGGATAGAGAGAAATAGAGAGAGAGAGAAATACAGTAGATAGGTAGGGAGAGAGAGTAGGTAGGTTGGTAGGTAGAGGGATAGAGAGAAAAATAGGTAGAGGGAGAGAGAGTAGATAGGTAGGTATATAGGTAAATAGAGGGGGGGAGAAAAATACAATAAGTAGGTAGGGAGAGAGTGTGTGTGTGTGTAGATAGGTAGGTAGAGGGATAGAGAGAGAAATAGAAAGAGAGAAATAAATAAATACAGTAGATAGGTAGGGGGAGAGAGAGTAGGTAGGTTGGTAGGTAGAGGGATAGAGAGAGAAAAATATATAGAGAGAAATACAATAGATAGGTAGGGGGAGACAGAGAGTAGGTAGGTATATAGGTAGATAGAGGTGGGAGAGAAAGAGAAATACAGTAGATAGGTAGGGAGAGAGAAAGAGTAGGTAGGTAGGTAGATGTTTCCAGGTGTATTTATCCATGTGCTGGAGAAGGAAATCGCTGCCAACCTGTAGCCTAAAACATTGTTTCTGATGGCACAGCACTTGATCAATGTAATTTTCATCAACCACTCTAACCAAACAGCCTTCCAAAAGGGGGGGGGGAGTTTTTGCACTCTGCAAACCTCCCCAAAATGGCCCGTTTGTTTTTTTGTTTTTTCAATTAAAAGGCATGAATAGCCTTGGGGGAACTTGCAGAGTGCTCCTGGGAGGCGGGGGGCCAAAAACGAGCAAAAAAGCCCAGTTTTTTGTGAAAACAGGCCAATTTTTGTCAAAAAACCTGCATGCATAGCCTTATGGAGGCTTATAGAGTTCTGCTGGAGGCAAAAAAAATGGCCCATTTTGTGCTCATTTCTGCCCTCCCCAGCCCCCAGGAGCTATCTGGAAGCCTCCATAAGGCTATGCACAGCCATTTTGGTGAAGGAGGCAAAAATGCTGTATTCAGTGAGGCAAAAATGCTGTATTCAGTGTATAAGACACACCCAGATTTTCAGCCTCTTTTTAGAGGAAAAAAGGTGCATCTTATACTCTGAAAAATACAGTATTTGATATATGCTATGAGGAACAAAAGCATCCTATAAACGAAAAGCTGATGTATATACTTCCTGCTAAAATAATAGCTAATATAACAAAAATAATCATTATAACTGACATGCTACTTATTAGTCCATATATGTAAGGCATATCAGAATATTCTTGAGCTCGAAGTGTTCTGTAAGAAAAGGGGGGGGGGGATTCTAAAGACAAGAATAGAAACACTGCTAGCTGTCTAAATAAAATACTTGGAAGCCATTGTTTCTGACAAAGAAGTTGTTACAAAATACTAATTTAAAAAGTGTCCAGACTTTTGCACTTGCCATTTTCATTATTTTCTTATTTTGAATCTGTAACAACTGCACATGAATAATATGTATGTATTCAAAATTTGCAGAAAGACATTGTATTTCACTTTGTACCATGTAGATGTTGTGTCAACTTCTGCTTATTAATTAAAATATATAATTTGATTAGGAATATCTGAACTTTCCTTCCAACTATAATAAATAAAGGCAATCTGATTTTGATGAATGTGTACTGGATACAGTGTAGGTTTAAACCGGCATGAGAGGATTAAAATGTATATCAGAAATATGAAATGGGGTCAAATATAAGGTGACCAGACGTCCCGCTTTTGGCTGGACAATCACGCTTTTCAAGAATTAGTCCCGTGCCCCGCCGCCTCTTAAAAATGTCCCGCTTTTTGCCTGGAGAGGCGGTGGGGGGCGGGCGGGCGCTGGCTACTCTGCACGCGCTCAGAGGCGGCCTGCGGCCAGGGCAGCAGCACAGGCAGGAAGCGGCGGCCAGAGCAGGCTGGCGGACAGGTGAGGGCTGGCGAGGGAGGAGTGAGCGAGAAGCCAGCAGGCGGAGGAGGAGGAAGAGGATAACTGCACACGACAGGGGCACGGCCCTGAACTTTGCAGAGCAGCCGCAATGCGCTGAGACAGCCGGCTCGGGCGGGGAGGCGGTGGTGGTGGTGCTCACGGCTCTGAGCACCACCACTGCTGCCTCCCCGCCCGAGCCGGCCGCTCTCAGTGCACCGGCGCAAACTTCAGAGCCGCGTGGGCTCCGGCTGCAGCCCTGAACTTTACGCCGCTTGTCCTGGATGAGCCGGTCAGGGAGGGGACGCAGCGGCGGTGGGGCTCACGCCTGGCTGCTGTCAGCGCATTGTGGCTGCTTCGCAAAGTTCAAGGCCACGCCCCCATTGTGCGCAGCTATCCTCTTCCTCCTCCTCCACCTGTTGGCTTCTCGCTCGCTCCTCCCTCGCCGGCTCTCAGCTGCCCGCCAGCCCGCTCTGGCCGTTGCTTCCGGCCCGCGCCACTGAGCGCGTGCAGAGCAGCCACCAGGCGCTCAGCCCCGCTCCGCCGCCCCCCGGCCTCTATGGGAATAGTGCAACCTCAGGTACGGCCAGCGAGGGAAGCGGCGGCTGCAGGATTGGGAAAGACCGCTTAGCCCCCCCCCCCCCCCGGTCAGTGGTGTCCCACTTGACAAATTTTGAAATCTGGTCACTTTAGTCATATAGGTTTTATTGGGGCATATGAAAATACCAGTTCCTAAATTGGTAATAATTGCATATTAGGCTCCAGTGAATGTAGATAGTAGAGGAGACAGAAAGGGACAGAAAATGCAAACTGATTTTGATGGAAATTAAAAATAGTTTTGGAAGTACATGAAGGCAGACAAACAAGGAGTCTGCAGCAGAACGAGTGGGATTTAAAATAAAATTGATGAAATTATTTGGAGTGAAATTTTAATGAGGGTTTGCTGGAAGGAATCATTTATAGGTTTTTATGGAAATAACAGTGATATCTCAAACAGTGTAATTGATATGAATGCTAACATTCATATTGTCCAAGGTAATAATTATGAAAAGGAAGTCATAAATGCTATGAAAAAGTTGACAATGATAAGACTGCAAATCTAGATTGTTTAATTGGTGAACTGTTAATGCATGGATATAGATCAACACTGCAAATTATTGAACATATGTGAGGACTTCATCTGAGGATTAGAAGAATATCATCATTGCTTCACCATCCAAAAAAAGAGATAATAACGGTAATAGTATTTGTAAGATAGGCGACCATATATGTTTGATTCATTCATTAATAATACAAAAAGTATAAGGGCATTATTTGAGTAAGGGTGTTATGGAGGATGCGTGGCAGAATTCTGACTGAAAAGATAAAATAAGTGGCAATGAACAAAATTTAGAAAATGCACTACATCTTTATGCTGGACAGAGATGTGCAGATCAAATTTTTACAAGTTACTGAGAACTGTATGAATGTGAGAAAAATTATTGAATATTGTTGAATTAGCATGTATTAAAGAGATTGAATTATGGAATGCTTATGAAAATATGTAATTCAAGGTTGGTTGATGATTGCTTAAGAGTAGCATGTGGTGTAAATAAAACATGAGAATGGAGTGTATGGATGTTGAAGAAGCAAGGATGGTTTGCAAGGATAGAAAGTAACAGCAAAGCATAATGAAAGAGGTAAATGTAAATTAGTTTTAGCTCCTTTTTCTTAACTCATGCCTTCAATTACTGTAGCTTATTGTTTCTTCCTCCTTTTCTGTGTCCTTTGCTTACCTTGAAAGAAAACTGCATGATGGACATGTACGTATATATAAGCAACCCTATGGAAGTAATCATAAATGAATGTGATAATGTGAATCATTCTAGTGTTATTTGGAGTATGTGTTAAATTTCCACTTGTGTCTCTTGTGTCAATTGCCGAGGGGAATCCGCTTTTAGTTTCACCCACTTAAATTGGAGCCTGTGGCTGAGGGGGAGGGGGCGCGCCAGGGCCATGGAAAGCTGGCTCTGTATTTCCAGAGGATTCTTCTTCATTGCATTTCCCCTTTTTGCAACATTCTTTTAAACACAGGCACTGCTGGCTTGCTGTTCATTATTGCTTAAATATATCATTGCACTGTGACATGGCTCAGGGCTAATGAAACTCCCGCACTGAGTGACTACAACCAGAGCTGGTAAAAAGCAACATCGAAGGCTACAGGCACTCCCCAAAGAGCCAGGTTTATGCTCTGCCGGGTGCTGTGGATTGACCTGAACTCTGCTGAGTGGAGAGTATTAGAGAGCATATGAAGTAAGGGTCATTGCCTAATGGTGTCTGCCAGCGACCAACGGAAGGTGATTTCCTGGTGCTTGTGGCTCACAGCCGCTTTCCCTCTCTGCAACTGACATCATTAATGCAGCTTCCAGCAACCAAGCATCATGCAGTAAGCAAGGAAAAGCGCGCTTTAGAATTACATCAGGCATTCTGCATGTCTCCTGTTTTCTGAGACTAATCCCAAGTCTCTGGTAACTGCTATTTGTACATTAAAAATCTATTTTCATCCAATCATACTACACATCCAAACTTCCATAGACTTTGATTCTTGTGTGATATAAAAAAGTAGCTGTCACAAGTCTCCCTGAGCCCTAACCAATGTGGTATGAAATGCTAGCTGTTTTACCTTCTGTATTTTGCATATAATTTTTTGCATATAATTTTGCATATAATTGTATAAGTTTGCATATAATTTTATAAGTTTTTTGTTTTTTTAAAAAATAATTTTTGAATAAACAGACAAACAACACAAAAATACCCACCACAAAATCATCTTCCATTACAGAGTTTAATTGTTAATAACCTGCTGATATATAGTCTATGATGATCAAATACTGTTTTGTTTTTAAAAATTAAATTATTAGTTTTGAGTACAAGATTTATGGAAAAGTAAAAAAAATAGAAATTACTACAAAAACAGAACAAAAACAGAACAAAAAAGGAGGAACTATTAGTATAGTAATCAAATGTGACTTCTAAATTTACCTTAGGAGAAAATAATAATTAATAATTGCTTATCATTGCAAGAGAATATAAAATTTATGCCACAGAAGAATATGAAACATTTTTATTCCATTTATTGAAAGTTTGCTGAATCCAAATAATGCCTTTCACTGTAACTATTTCATAATGAATAGAATTACTTCCTTTTTAATTTATCATCCAAATTTAGGTATTTTTATAGTTTACCACTGTCTCATGAGAAGCTCAAGGAGGATTCAGGGAGGTAAAACCAGCCTTGTTGAGGCCTCTAGGTTTCTCCCTGTTGGTGCCCTTCAGATATATCTTGTTGCTTTGCATTGTCGATTACTAAAATAAATGAGAAGCATGGTAACAGAGGTGGGAATGGAGTCAGAATATAGTAGGAATGTAGAACTCAGATTAAACTCTGGTGAAATCCAAAAAAATAGCAATACAGATAATAGGGGGGGAAATGAGGCAACCATTCTCTTAGGTTTTAAACATAAGGTGACCAGACGTCCCGCTTTCGGCGGGACAGTCCCGGTTCACCAGCAGATGTCCCGCGCCCCGCCGCCTCTTCAAAATGTCCCGCTTTTTGCGGGCAGGCAGCAGGCGTGGATAGCTGAGAGCACCGGCTCGGGCGGGGAGGGCGTCGTGGCCGAGGAGGGGGGGGGCATGCTCCACATGGCAAGCGCCTGCGCAGGGGGCGGGGGGGTGCTCCCACCTGCCCCCGCAGGGCCCTCTTTAAAGGCAGCGGCGCCGACCCGGCCGTGCTGAGAGCCGCTGGCTCGGGCGGGAAGGGGAAAGGCGGGCCGAGGTGGCCACTTTCAGCTCGGCCCATCACGCCGGCATGATGGGCTGACAGCGGCCGGCTCGGGCCGCCTTCCCCCTCCCCACCCCAGCCGGCTGATCTCAGCGGCGCTGGGCAGGGCCGCCGCCACCACCTTTAAAGAGAGCCCCGCGGGGGCAGGTGGGAGCGTGCCCCTGCCCCGACGCCCTCTGTGCAGGTGCGTGCTGCCCCGGAGCGTGCCCCCCCTTCGACGGTGTTCCGCTTTGGGTCTTTGAAAATCTGGTCACCTTATTTAAACAAGATAGTTTGAGGTGGAGAAGTATTTTTCATATCAAGAGTCAAAAGGTATCAAAGAAAGCCGCACCTGGCCATTTGATCAAAAAGAAAGTGAACAGACCTCCAGTTTTTATGTCCTCCAGAGTCCAGAGCTTCAGTAGCCGGATAGGAGTGGTAGATTGTAAGGTGAATATTTCTCCAAAGATAACTATAGATAACTGTCACATTTCTTCTTTTTATCCCCTCAGTTTATTTTCTAGTATTATTTTATATGTTATAAATTATTAATAAATAATATGATATTATATTCAAAATTGACAAGCCTTTATTATAAGGCTTATAGTATAATCCTTAATCAGAAGTGCATGCCCTCCTATTTCACTGGGACTTACTCCATTTAAAAGTCTTTATCCTGATATGATAAAATAAGTGTGAGTACAAAAACCACTGTATCTTCTCCATATTCAACTAAGGCACAGCATTTAAATGAGAGCACATTTTTTTCCTTTAAAGGAATAGGTGTCTGTCTCTCTGTCTGTCATCCACACACTTCTCTTGCTTAAAACATTTCCCAGGATTATTGATCAATTAAAAGAACTAAGTGGAACAATTCTTCAGTTATGTAAACCTTTGTGGATGAGTTGCAAATCATATATCCATGTCCTTTTCATTCAAAGTGTTTTTTCTTCTTCACTTAATTCACACATTAGATAACACAACTTTCTTTTCTTCTAGTGCAAGCCACCCTTACAAGTCAGTTTTTTGTAACCCTGTCATTAAAATGCGAGGTAGCCTACAGTAATTTGAATATTTCATTCCACCGGCTGCTAGCCCGCTCTGCCTTACAGATGGTGCTTTCTCCATCCTTCTGGACTAGGTTCAATTATAAATGAAAGTGGGGAGCTTAGATTTGTCTTTTTGTCTCTGCTTAGTTGGAATAACACAATAAAGCTTGATGGGTAGAAACTCCTCAACACCCCCCCCCCACTGTTGCCAAGATCTTTCTCCACTTAACTCTCTCCTGCCAGCGAAATATACATTTATCTGTGCAGCAATAATTTTGCAGACATATGTTCTTGAAAGACAACTCCAAATGCTAAAAGCTGTTTTATGTTTATTACTGTATTTTTTGCACCACAGGTAATGCCCAACCTGGCCGTACTCCCCCCCCCCCGCCCCCGGTCAAACACAACCCTGATGCGGCCTTCAATGAAATCAAGTTTAATACCCCTGCTTTAGTCAATAAGCCCAAAAATGGTTAATGATATAATTTACGGTGTATATAGTACCATACTTATTTAAGTTGCTCTGTGATTTGTTCAGGGACTTGTTTAACATGGATTATTCGTACTCTACACCCTGCAGCCCAGTGACCAAAATCCTAACAAAGAATTGTGCTGAGACAATGGGATTAGCATTGAGAGTGGTTTCTGTGTTCTGATCCATGTTTAGCATCAGATTCAAAAGAGATAAAAGGAGATTACAACAGGGGAGTTTTAGTTTTGGTGAATTTGAAAGATTTCATATAAACTCCCAGAAGGTCAGTTTAAACACATTTACAATACAATTTATCCAGGCTATTAAGGATAAACTATTAATGACAAATTTACAATGAATTTTTGTTAAATAGAAAGTCCCATACATGTGATTAAATAATGCCAAAGTAATTGAATACTACTAGCACTGTATTATTTCAACATGCATTCACTATGAACATAATTATTTGTTGGAATGCTGATAGTAATAACTGTGATTTAACAAAACATGTTAATTACATTGGTGTTGTTAACTCATTATTTGTTGTAAACATACAAGAATGATCACTAACTTTTCCTGATATTATGCTATATCAATGAGTAGCCTTGGCTGGTTATGCATTGACGCCAGACTACAGGCTATTTATTCGTTGGATATGTGCCTACCACGTTTCCAGAATTTTCTGGGTGATGAAGGTGGCAGTCCATTGAATAGGTTTTCTCTGCCAGCATAACCAAAACTGGGTAGATTTTTGTTTTGCCTTAATTGTATATGAATTTTTTTCTTGTTTTTAATTTATATGTACATTCAGAAGGGGGCGCAAACAGCTCAGCAATTAAAGATGCTGAGCTTGTCAGCTGGAAAGCTGGCAGCCCAGGTCTGTGACATGAGGGCTGCACAATGGGGTGAGCTCCCATTACTTGCCTAAGCTCACTTGTCCACCTAGCAGTTCAAAAGCATGTGTCAGGCCTGCCTCCATTCAAAACTCAAGAAAGAACACCCCCTCCCACTCCATTGAATTAGAGAAAATATACTTTTACTCAGTTTGAAATGAAAGCGAAAAAAGCAAGGCAAGATCTGATTCCAAACATGTGAAAGTTACACATTGAAAATCACCCCAAATCCCTCCCCCAGGATCCAGCACTAAGAATCCAATCAATGTCCAGTATGATGTTGCGGGAAAGCTCATCGTTGGGTATTTCTCCTGTCCGGAATCTTCGGTCAGTTGGCCTTGACAGAGTATAAAAAACTCCACTCAGCAGCACCATAATTCTTGAGTACAAACCTCCCTTTCAGTTCTCATGGGACTGCTACACACCAGCTCATTTCCCCATCCCAAATGCACAAGCCCCCTCCCTATTTCTATGGCAGCCAATAGCAAGCATGCTGCAGAAACCCATGCTGGAAAATCCACGCTGACAGCCTGCAAACGTAAGTAGATAGGTACCACTTCAGTGGGACAGTAACAGCATTCTATGTGCCTCGGTGTATAGATATGCTGGCCACATGAACACAGAAAGATTCTTTGGACAATGGTGGCTCCCTCAGCTAAGAAATGGAGATGAGCACCATCAGAATCAGAAAAACTGGACCTTTATCTTTATATACATTTCAATTTTTGTTTGACCATCAAGAATTAAGGAGAATTTGTTTTGGTATTGGCTTTCAATATAGTTACAAAAATTCAGGATTGATGAGAATATATAACAGTGGAATATTTATGATGGCAACTGTCAGGTATCACTTATTTCACTCATTTCAGCTCAGAAGACCTCCAGAATCCCTTCCTACACTCTGATTCTATGATTCATCCACTATCTTGCTTGTTCATCCTATACTGCTGTATTTTGGATAGGCTATTATGAATGTCTCATGGGACTGGAAAGTTTAAATTTAGTTGCCATGTCAGCCACAGACTTAGTAGGAATCATCTGAGCAAATCATTCTTCAATTCCCACATCTGTAAATTGAGAATGAGAATAATTTCATTGGTCCTTTTTTTTTAAAGGGAAATTATACAAAAGCAACACTTTGGCACATAATCTGAAAGTACTGTATCTGCATTGTATTATCACTGAACCAATGTGATCTATCTTGGATTGTGCCTAGATGGACAATCATATGATAATGCAGTTTTCACCACCTTGGTCTTCCTAGAGGCAAACTGAATTATGATTATTATATATTATAAAATATAATAATTAAATAGAACAATTATAATAACTTATCCTGACGTTTCATCATGAGTGCTCAGTGAAGAAGGTGGTAATATGTCAGTGTTATTTCTGACCAGGTCAATTGCTTCTACTCCATGTGCTGGAAAAGCATTTTCCAATAATCCATTCAGAAGGAAGCAGCCAATTGTTTAATTTTTTAATCCTGCCAGCCACTGCAAACGAGATTCTTTCTCCATGCTGAAGGAAAATGGATAGAAATGAGGATGCAATTCATGATCAGTGGCTCTACAGCATTGTGTACATATTCCACTCTCTTTCATGCATTTTAACAAGTGCAAATCAATATAAAGATTAAAAAGGAAACAATGAGGGGGGAAATCCAACCTCTGAGAAAAGTTTGCAGGGTCCTTTACCACTTAATGTCTATTTTCAAATCAGACCAGAAGGTTAATAGTTTTGTTGACTTGACTGAGTTAGTTTAACCCCAAACAATTTTGGAGCTGTTTCAAATTAAAACTAATCTTCTTTGGCTTAATTTTCAGGACATCTGACTGGGTCTTTTAAGCAATCCTCACTTTAACCTAATTAAGAGAGTCACACAAACAAGGCCTCTTAAATGAAATAAGAGATGTATTGATTATTGCAAAAATTATGTTTATTTAAAATATAACACAACACAAATTGCATGTTCATTACTGTAATTCCCTTCCTACTGAGAGGCAAACACACTTTCACCTGGAGGAAGGACAAGACTCTTGTGTATTTTTAATCTTATTTTATGTTTATAAGGACCAGATGGTTTGCTAAGGTTGTTTTTTATCTGGCTCCCAGCAGGAGTTACAGCTCCTTTTTTAGGTGCCCGCCTGCTTCACTCAGCATATGGTTGTCATCATAAACACAAGGAGTAAAGAACTATTACCAGCCATGAACTGCCCCATATTCTGGTCAGCATCAGGTCTTCTTAGATATCAACCTTTTCCAGTCTTCTTTCCATTTCAGAATGTAGACTAGAGGTTAAATAAAAGTGGACCCTCAGTTGAAAAGAAAGTACTATACAATATGCATTCTACCCTCCCCCCCCCCCAGAAGAGGTACACAATAGAATGCTTAAACTTCTTTAGGTCTGGTCGTTTAAACAGCAGCAGAGCAAATACTAAAGCGACTATGCAGGTACATTTTTTTCATTTTATTTTCATTTTATTAAATTTATACCCCGCCCTTCTCCTTGTTAGGACCCAGGGCGGCGCACAGGCATTATATAAAACCATAAATACAATATACATCAATTAAAAATATATTAAATTAATTCACCCGTGCTAAAACCCATTATTAAAACCGTAACCAAATTATAATTTATATTAAACAGTCAGACGCGGGGGGCTATCCTAGGCCGGCTTGTTGGAATAAGTACGTCTTAAGACGTTGGCGGAAGAGGCGGAGGTCCGAGGTAGTGCGAAGGTCGGGGGGTAGGTCGTTCCAGAGGGCCGGGCCCGCCACAGAGAAGGCTCTTCCCCTGGGTGTCGCCAACCGGCATTGCCCGGCCGATGGCACCCGGAGTAGGCCCGCTCTATGGGAGCGGACCGGACGAAGGGATGTATGGGGCAGGAGGCGGTCTCGTATATAGCTAGGGCATATAAGGGCAGGTTTGTTGTTAAACCTTTTTTCCCCCTCAGAACCCCAGTTCGAACAATACATTTGCAGGATGTGTTTTAGAGGCTTTATTCTAAATAGAGTTGACACTTGAGACTGCATTTTTGGAATCCACTGGCTACTGACCAGCATTGAACATATTCTGCATTAATGCACTTAATTATTTTTAAAAGCAAAGTCAGGTTTACTTAATCCACAAAATAATTACAACCTCACTTAGGGAAAGGGTATTTTTCTTTAATTTGTTTAAGAGTTTTAATTTCTGAAAAAATAATTAGAAATGTTCCAGCTTTTGCTTCCTTCATAGTATTTTGATACATTTTTCAGTTACTACTCTTAAATACCCTAATTTGATGTGTTCCCGTAATGAGCATCTACATTTTTTTTGTTTTTAAGGGTGATTAGGGCTATCACCAATTTTCCCAAATGATGAATTGCAATGCCCCAGGGGAATTGTGGTTGGTTCCACTATGCCTGAATGCCAATGGCAAGATTGAATGTGTTCAGAACCAGGCTTGGGGCTCTTCTTCAACAGCCTTTGCACAGCAACAGTTACTACAGTAGCCTAAACACACTCCTGAGCCCATCTCAGGTAACCCAAGCAGATTGAAGTGCTTTGCCTAATGCCACATTTTCCCTCTTCCAAAAGTGGCTCTGCCATCATGCTCAGGTGGGCTATTTTCCTACTGTGAAGCATTATCCTCCTGCAAAAAGTAGAACACAGCACTTGGGCAGCTTCAGTAAAAGCTTCAGTAAAAAAAACAAGAACTTTGCTTGCAAGAAATGGAAGTTGAGATAAAGTACTTTGATCTTGATCAAAGTCTCATTTTAAAATGACCTTTATGGCAGGTCCTGGAAGAGAGCAGACCCAAAGGTTCAAGAACACCTCAATCCTGTAGTGGAGCAAGTAAGAAGGCAGCAAGTTACTGGTTGTCCAGTTAATGGGAGCAGCATCCTTTTGGGGCAAGGATGCTCTCAGAGGAACCAGCCAGAGGTGGGTTCCTCATGGTACAGTACACTACACCAGAAGAGGTAGTAAACATCTGGCCTACCGGTTAGGACCAGTAGTAATGGTGACCTGGCCATGTCCCCAAACTTCGATAGAAGCTTTTTTTGAAAAAAGTTTTTCCCCCTGCCGGTTGGGAAAAAAAGAAAGAAAGAACAGCACAGCACAGCACAGCAATTTTGGGCTAGAAGGTCATCTAGTCCAACCCCCTGCTGCATCAGGAAACTTTAGATTGTCTGGATTATTTTGGTGCCTCTAACAGAGAGGAAAATTGCCAGAAAGGAGAAGGAGTTTACTAGGACAAGGTTGCCATGCAGAAGAAGGCAGAGATGGTCCTTAACTTATGACTACAATTGAGCCCAAAATTTTGGTTGCTAAGCAAAGAGCATTGTTAAGTGAGCTTCACCACATTTTACCCAATCCATGACATCTCCTGGTGAATGGCATCAAGTTGGCCATGTCCACTTAGTCACATGACTGCCAAGCCACACCCACAAAATAAGCCATGCCCACAGAATAGGTAGTAAAAAAAATTTAAACCCACCCCTGGAACCAGCCCACTGATACCTGAAAATACTAGCAACACAAATGGCTTTAGCAAACTGATCTTTTTCTGGCTTCACATGACAGAGGATAGTTTACCTGGTAGAGGTAAAACTAGATTGAGAGGTTTGTTGGCAACTTTAGTCCTTTCTCACCAAACTAACAGTGGGCAACGCTGCTATCATTCAGGCAATCAGGTTTCTTAGTTTGGGCACCCCAGCATGAAGGATAGAACTCACCTTTCTCTGCAAGATTCTAGCTGGGGCTATGCTACTTCATGATGCAGTTGTACCTGTAGTTAACAGAGGAGTAGAAAAGGCCAAAGCCATATCCACCATATGGAACCTGTTTATTCGTCCCCTGTCGTGCTAACCCCACACTTCATTCCTCCAGTCTTATCAGCGTTGGGAGCTATAGGAGGGACCTGCAGTGGAAGCCTCCCCAATTACTTGACTCAGTATCCAGCAGCAGATATCAAACCAAGTGGACAAAGTTTGCAAAAAAAAAAAAAATAGAAGAAGAAGAGGCCCTGGCCTTGACCTGCCTGAAACAAGTTAACCCCAGGACTCCGTGTGTCACCTCCATCTGGAAAGGGGGGAGGGTGTGTGACACTGATTGCAAGAACCTTGATTCTGGGAGGATCACATTGGGCAGTTTGGAGGAGCAGTGGAAGGTGTTGTTCCAAGCACAAAGTCTGTTAAAGCAGTGGTCACCAAATGGTGGTCCACGGACCACTGGTGGTCCATGAGGAAGTTTTGGCGGTCCGCAGAAAAATTATTTGCATTTTTAATATTGCACTAAATACTATTTATCTTTTTTTTAAAAAAATAATCATATTAGTGGTCTGCGGGATTTAAGTTTATGAATTTAGTAGTCCCTGAGGTCCGAAAGGTTGGTGACCCCTGTAGTAAAGGACAACCCCACCCTTAGCCATGTGTTCTAATACTGATTCAGTTTTGTATGGTTTTTGCTTTGCTCCTGCTCTGCATGGACAGCTGACAGAGGGACCCCATCTAACAGCAAGAGTCCTACTAGAGATCTGATCTGATCTTTTATTATATGACCTTTTATTCACTGGGTTATGCCAGTTCATTTTTTATGGTTAGAATGGCATGGCAGACAAAGTTTGAGAACTCTTGGCCTTTCCTGTCTGTAAAAAAATTGGAGAACAATAGATGGTAGCAGAGGATTAGAATTCTTTGTATCTTTTTGTTCCCATCAAGATTTTGGCATTCCAGTTCTGATTGTCCTAGCACAATCAGCAAAATGATCTTTGGCACAGATTGTGAATGGAGACAGTCCAAGAAAACCAATTGTTCTTGAATTGTTTCAATGGGACTTGCGCAAGACTGTTTCCCACTGAATTACTCTCTTGAGTTCTCTCTTATCAAACCAAATGCTTTTCTGGAGACTTAACTTTTGAATCCTAAATGGATTATTACACAGATGTTGAAAATATTGCAAGAGAGATAATAAAGCTTCAAATTATTATTATTATTATTGTTGTTGTTGTTGTTGTTGTTGTTGTTTAAATTTCTATACCGCCTTTCTCCCTTCCGGGACTCAGGCAACAATAAAACCACAAGTAAAAAACATAGAAACCTTTAAAAATACATTAAATGATAAATAGCCTGTCTTAAAACCTTGTTAAAATCCCTGCTAAAAAACCATTCAAAACTATACCATTTAAAACTATGCCAGTTAAAAACTATGCCAGGCCGGACGCACGAAATAAATAAGTCTTCAAGGCCCGACGGAAAAGGCGAAGGTCCGTGATTGTCTGTAGGTCAGGGGGTAGGTCATTCCAGGGGGCAGGAGCTGCCACAGAGAAGGCTCTCCCCCTAGGGGTCGCCAGCCGACATTGCCTGGCCGACGGCACCCTGAGGAGGCCCTCTCTGTGGGAGCGAACTGGACGGTGGGAGGTATTTGGTAGCAGGAGGCGGTCTTGCAAATAACCAGGTCCCTTGCCATGGAGCACTTTAAAGGTGGTTACTAATACCTTGAAGCGCACCCAGAAAGCCACAGGCAGCCAGTGTAGCTTGTGCAGGAGTGGTGTCACGTGGGAGCATCTAGACGCTCCCAGAATCCCCGCGCGGCCGCATTCTGAACCAACTAGAGCCTCCAAGTGCACCTCAAGGGAAGCCCCATGTAGAGAGCATTGCAGTAGTCCAGACGGGAGATGACAAGGGCTTGAGTGACCGTGCGTAAAGCGTCACGATCCAGAAAGGGGCGCAACTGGCGTATCAGGCAAGCCTGATAGAAAGCCCCCCTGGCCACGGCTGTCATATGGTCTTCTAGAGATAGCCAAGAGTCCAGGAGGACACCCAAGTTGCAAGCCCTCTCTGTAGGGGCCAATGACTCGCCCCCAATAGCCAGAGATGGTACCAACTGGCTATATCGTGACGCCGGAAGCCACAGCCACTCGGTCTTGTTGTCTCCCATTATTGTCCACCCCAGCTCCAAACCAGATTGGGGGATTTGCTATGATATTTCATCTAAATAATATCTGCAGGTCATTGAAATTGTGTGATTTGGGTTACATTGGGGTTTTATGAGTGTTATAAGTTCTTATTTGTGTATACTTGCAACATCATTGATAAATGATACCAGTAAGTAAGTTATTTATTATGATCATAAAACACGGAAAAGTAGCAGATATTTACAGAGAACATACACAATTTCCTTACTATTGTGTATGTTTAAGAACAAAATGTCATTACTCCTAGAGTTTTCTGGACACTAAACTCTTTCAGTACACACAACCGCAGTTTTGTACACAATGTGCAAATGCTGTCACATAGCCTTTTAATATTTATATAGGGATTGTTTTTGCATGAGTTGTATTCCATCTTTCTACTAAAAAGTAGGCCTTAAAGCATTTGGACTGGATCCAGATTTAGCCTGCTTAGAGCAGACTTTAAAAATTCAAGAGGATTTAAGTTAATAATGACTAGCTAGTCCCACTCATTTTAGTGAACCTGCTTATGCCTGACCTGACCTAGTTCATACAACATATTAAGTCATAATGTGTTTTATATAGCTTTAGCTTATGAATCTATTCAATGTGATTTCTAAGTCATAGTTTAGTATGTTGTGTGAACTCAGGCAATTATACGTTATCCAGAAAATCGTAACTAGAGACCAGAAGGTAACATGCCATACAAGCCAGGCAATGACTGGATCAACATACTGTTTTCTTTTAAAATTGTTCATAGACAGAGAGTTGTTTTTCTTTATCGGCTAGTGTAACTCTTATGAATTGAATGTATATAGTTGTGGTAAGCCCTGCTAAAGTGAAACTAACCTTTAGATGACCCTAACTATTAACTGTAACTATTTTGGAGGGAAACTTAGAACATTCATATTTGGACAGGCTTTTTCAAGTATTGTGATTGGTTAAGGCCCTGTGGGCGCTGAGTATAAATTATAGGGATTTGCCTGTTGTTCCACAGTTCCAGTTTTGGGTCAATAAATGCTGTTGTATCTATACTGGTCTGTTCTTGCCTACCGAAGCCCACTACACAATAATAACAATCCTACAGAAACTTTTAAAATTAAAGTAGAAAATGTAAGCAAGGCTGCCTTGCTTGAATTCTCTACTTCAATACAGGGAATAGTTTTGAGGCCCCATTTTAAATTTCTCTAAAAAATATCAAGTAGTTCACTGCTTTTTCTGAGACTGTCCTTTAGAAAAGATTGTCTCAACTGATTGCCACACATGCAAATATGTTTGTCTAAAATCTAAATGCTTTTCAAACTCCTCTATTTTAAAAAGAGGAATCGGAATGTAACAACCATGAACAATAATGTATAACAATCTGATTTAAATGAATAGAAAATAAATAGAAACATGCATCACAAGGATAACTCCTAACCTTATTTTAAAAATTGGAATTCTTAGCATGCATCTTACTGAAATCTGTTTCTTTAGCTAACAAAAAAGGCTTTGGGGTTGATTCTTGTTTCTATTTCTAACTTGTTGCATCATAAGAATTGTAGGTTTGATCAGGTGTGGTGAACTAAATCAACAAATGAGGTTTAGCTAAAATACACTTTTCAGTAAGGTGCTCTTGGATGTGGGAAGCTTCCACAGAGGTTGTTTAAACATCTGTCACCTGACAATGGATGTGTTGTCCTATAAAATATGGGCACATTAATTTGGATGCCCACGAGCCCTCGTATAAAGTGATTCCAACTTGTAAATTCCCTTCTAGTTTACAGAGGTAACTGATTCTCTCCATAAGTGGATGACAACCCCGATGCATGTTCCATGGCCTGAGTTTTGTTTGTATTCAAAATTCCAGTTGTTGGATTTTATTCTCCCTTCCCTTGAATAACAAGTCAAAAGGACAATGCTGTCAGAACAAGCTTACCATCTTAAATCAGGTGGTCTGGGGTCAGGACAGGGAGAATTAAAGCAGAGTTCCCCAACCTTTTTGGCTTTGTGGCCTGGAAGGAGGAGAAGAGGAGATGGAGAAGAGGACAAGTGTGTGCGCGCGCACACATGTTCATTTGTGTAAGCACCTACACTCACCGCTTGTGCAAATGGAGCACATGCATTCACCCGCTGCTCATGCAAGTGGAGATATGCATCTACTCACCCACCAGTTTTGCGTCCTGGATCTAAACGGCTGAAGGCCCAGTAGTGGGCCATTTCCTGGGGGTTGGGAACCCTTGACTTAAAGGACAACCTGCATAGCATTCACATTAAAAGGCTTTGGAGTACTTATTTCTTTAGAAGAATTTGACAAGATGATAAGATCCTGACAATTTTAGCCTCCTATTTCCTGAGAGTTTGGAAGCCTATATGGGTCAACAGCTTATATGGGATCATTATGGGTCAATATGGGATCATTTGCTTTCCAAGGATTGTTTCTCTTTCCATATACTGAGAATCAGCATGGGAAAACCCTTTCTCCTTGTCTTCTTGTACATGTTCTCCCTTTCCTACCTGGCTGTTGCTTTTTCTAAAGGGCTGCAGATGAAGAATTTGAAACAATTTCTCAACTCTGCACAGATAGCTGAGTGCTATCTTTCTTTTATAGAGACAGCATTTTTCCTAAGTGTAGTTGCAAGACACAAAAATGTGGAATGGGTTGAAATTGTAAAAAAAAAAAATCAGACTTTGGCTAAGCAATAGAAGAAACATCCTAAAAATAAGAACTGTTTGATAATGGAACAGACTGCTTCAAAAAGTAGCAACTTCTTCTTGGCTGGGGGCTGGATGCCCATCTGTGAGGGATGCTATAATTGTGTTTTGCATGGCATATTCAATATCAAACAGGAACTTGGATTCAATTATTTCCAAGATCCCTTCCAACTCGAACATACCATGATTGTATGATGCTGGAAAAGAAAACATACAGTACTTGCAATGGCCATTAAAAAAAAAGTTATCAGAGCAAGCACCTGCTTGGTTTTGGCTGTTGTATCAGGTAACTCAGCTCACTTGTGTTGCTTCTGTGATGGTCACTGTGAGCCTAAAAGAAAATCTCACATCTTCTTTCTTGATAATGGATGCTGCTCACTAACTAAAATGCTCAGCTATAGGCTCAGTCCACCAAGCTGTGTGTTACAAACAAGAGGAAATGTTTCTACAATAATCTCTGTAGCTTCTGTTGTGATAGAGAGAAAGAATTGCCCTGAGCAAGCTTGTGGACAGTAGTTAATAAAAATGCAAGTGTTTGCTGGCCAGAAAGCAGCATATTTATGTAACTGGGAAAAGGCATCAAGTGAAGTAGGTGTCTTATGAGAGATTGCAGCCTCCTGTGCCTCTTTTCCATTCCTCCATTGTGTTAACACCCACTCCATCCACTGAAAGACATTTTAAAACTTGCTGGGACTGAGCAGTGTCAAGCAGTGGAGAAACAGGTTGCTGCCTAGAACCACTCAAACTCCCTGTAGTTGAGTGTGTTTTCACTCCATTAGGGTTAATAGTAGAAGAAACCAGTTGTTGTTGTTGTTAATGATTATCACATAATGAGCCAGATGTTCAGACTGGGTTTGAGTATTTTTGTGTACCTATTGCAGGGGTGTTACATTCAATTTCATTGAATTTCATCAGGGTTGTGGTTGACCTTGGTGGGCTGGGTGGATGTGGCTGGAGTGGGCGTGGCCAGGGTGGGCATGGCCATCTCAATGTCACTTGTGTTAGGTGTCCTGGGTGGGGGTGGGGAGATCCATTGTCTCCAGCAGAAGAAGGTGAGACCAGGGCGAGTGCCAAACCCTTGTCCACCAGAGGAGCCTCACCATCCCTCTCAGACATGCAGAGGACCCCCAGATGGGGCACAGGCTCCCCAGTCCATCTCTCAAGCTCCCAGGGCACCGGGACCCCACAGCCTACCCCAGTCCTGCTTCCCCAAGGGGGTGTATGGCTGCATTTGGATCGACTGGCAACTAGTGCTTTCTCCATTTCTGTACTTGTCTGCCACCCCCACCCTGGAACCCCAGAAATCATGTGATCACAATGCTAGAGCTATGAAGAGATAATCTCCCTTTTTCCTCTGCCTTCCTTCCCTTGGAAGATAACTTTGATCTGAATGCCAATGCACTCCGGAGCAAGGGGAGTTGCTCCCATACCTGGGTGTTTTCCTTCACGCACTGTAGAAATGAGCGGAGTAGGTAGGATTATGTGCGAAGATGAAGCCAAAACAGTGGGACATAGTAAGCACATCCATCAGTCCACATTACGTACCTCTGCATGCTGCTGATGCTGCCGTCCTGCATGCTGCTGGGATGGCAAGCCCAGTGGAGCAGACTCCAGAGCTACAGAGGGCACCAGCTGAGAGGCAGGAAAACATCACCCTGCGCACACACAGGGCTGTGAGAGAGCAATGGCTGATGGTTTCTGGCACCAGCCACTTCACTCTTTGCGTTGCCTTGTAGTGGCAGCACCCCCACCCCACCCCCTGCATTTCCTCCCTTCACCTCCTGTGGAATGAGTCTCCTGCCCACTGCCCCACCTTCGGAGACCCCTGGATTCCCCGTCTTGCCCACACGAGTGATGTAAAGGTGGCCACCCCCAGTCAGCCATGACCACCCTGGCCATGTCCCCCTCCCCAGCCTCCCAAGGACAACCACAATGCCGATGTGGTTCAAAATTCAATCAAGTTTGACAACCCTGGTTTAAATAGAATCATGGAGATACACACCAGCTTTTCCACTTGATTTGAGAGCTAGCAAAAAGGAAATCTCGTGTTCCTACAGAGCTTATCTAATATACTCTTGCGCCCTCAATGCCAATTTATCACAAGCAGAGACAGTGGACATAATTCTCTTTTCACTGTTAAAGTCCATTGGATGCCTAAATATAAATATTCTAAATAAGCAAATACCTGCTTTTTAAAGCCATAGGTAGGGTCTAAATATACATAGGGCATTATTAGTCATTTCCCAGAAGAACAAGAATATTCACACTACTTTTCTTACACGACAGGGAAGCTGCCTGCATTTGTTGTTGGAAAACAGTCCTGACAGTAACTTTTAGTTCCCACACAGTCCGGTAGGTTCTTTGGCCAATTGTCTTTTCCCATGATATATTCCTGTTCCATCTGGAAGACCACTGGGAAAGTCAAATGATTCTCTTAGAGTTGCCTTAGTAGCATCTCTTCCTCTGGGAGGCAGGGGCGGGAGGGGGGGTGTTTTTCACAGCCGATTTTAAGCACAGAGGGGGGGGAGCCCTTTTGAAAATCACAGACTAATCACTCCCATCTGCTCCCGTGCTGCTTCTTGAGCTGCCTGCCAGGATCATCTCCTCGGAAACTAAATAGCACATTATTTTCAATAACTTGCAATCATTTACTTGAAAAACTGCTACCTGTTTAAATATCTCCCTGGGAAAAAATAAAAAGAGAATTAATCCATATAGCAGGTTGAAAATAGAACTCTCAGCAAAGATTGCAATTAGAGCTCAGATGTGTTTACTTTGGGTGCAAATGATTTCATTTGACTAAAAGGGAGGAGGAATAGTAAAATTGCATCTAAAATCTCTCTTTTTGTCCTCTTTTTTTCTTTTCAAGTTCTAGAAATTAGAAATGGGAAAGGGGGAACCTGCCAAGGAAAAGAGTTACCTGGTTTTGAACATTCCTGAAATTTGCTATTGATAATTCCAAAATCCAAGTAATTTTTTTTAAAAAAAGTTTATTTCCTTTGATTCTCAGTATACTCATTTTTATGGTAAAAAAAAATTCACCATCCAAATTTGGACCACATGAAAATTGTTTCCAAAGGCTGATATGTTTAGGTTTGAAGATTAATTTCTAGAATTTTACAACTGCAATAAATGCTTGGCATATACATGAATAATGGCAATTATAAACGAATTTACCTAGGGAATGATGGGGGGAGGAGCAGGTTACAATACAAGAGATAAAACCTGTTATTCTGAGAGAGAGAAACAACTCTGTAAGAGAATTTTCAACTCCCCCACTGACTTACAACCCCATGATTCATTGATGCTGAGACATACCAGTTGAATTAATAAATAATAGCAAATTAATAGAACTCAGCAACTAATATAGGTTGAGAGCAGAAATGCAATCTCAGATATTGATAATATCAACAAGAATTCAAATTGCATGTTAGGATGGTGAAATGACGAGAACAATGAATCATGCATAAGATCTGATTTACTGCACTTTGACCATATATGCTTAACTAATGTATTACTTTAATTCCATGCCTTTCTTCTCACATTTTAGAGATGACTTATTTGAGGGCGGGTGGAATTTTCCTTTCAAGTAGATAAAGTATCAACTAATAAAAACTCAAGACTCTCTTATTCATTTGTGTCAAAGTCTAGAATAGCATCTGTGCCATTGTTTACTAACAAAATGCCACTAAATGGTGAGAATCTATATGGAATAAAGATCAATATGAAATGACACATTATTTCATTTTTATACAGTTTATTTATTTTATTGGTATGATTACCCATCTCAGCAGTTGAGGAGGATGTCAGAATCAATGGTTGTAAGCACAACCAAAAGACAGAACACTTCATAAACTAGGGGCCCCAGGTCTAGGTACATTAATTATAATTATATAAAGATAAAGATTTCCCTTGTCCAATTGTGCCTGACAGTAGGGAATAGTGCCATCTTTATTTCTTAACCAAAGGAGCCAGCATTGTCCGAAGATATTTCCATGTTGATGTGACCAGCATGACTATACGCTGAAGTGCATGGAATGCTGTTATCTTCCCACCAAAGTAATACCTATTTATTTATTCACATTTCCACGCTTTTGAACTGCTAGATGGGCAGGAGCTGACAGTTATAACAATAAATCTGTGGAACAGCTGGCCTCTAGTTGTGAGTATTCTAACACTGGAGGTTTTTAAGAAAATCGAAGCCCTTTGTCAAAAAAGAATGGTATAGGGCTGTGATGACAAACCTATGGCGCATGTGCCAGAAATGGCACAGAGCCATCTCTCTGGGCACGTGAGCCATTGCCTGTTGCTGTTCCAGGTTCTGGCGTGCTGGCTAGCTGGTGTTCACCCACGTGGGAGCGCTGGAAACCAGAAGAGCAGCTGCCCAGTGTGCATGTGCATGCCAGGAAGATGGTTTCTTCTGGTTTCCCACACATGCATGTGTACCGGCCACATGGTCTTCCGGTTTCTGCCGTGCGTGCACCTGAGAAGACCAGCTGGTGGGAACTGGAAGATCATCTTCCTGGAGCATGCATGTGCACTGGGAAGCTGCTCTTACGGTTTGTGGCATGTGTGTTTGTGTGCACCAAGTCCAAAAAAGGTTAGCCAACTCTGGTATAAGGGTCTCCTGCTTGAGCAGAGGTTTGGACTAGAAGACCTCCAAGATAGCCTTCCAATTTGGTTATTCTGTATATATTTATTTACATTAAGATTGGTCTTTATGTTTTTAATTCTGTTAGTAGAGTACTGTAGTTTTTAACTATTCCTTTAGTTGGCCTTAGAGAGACGGAAACAGCATTGTTACTATTATCACGGGAGGAGGATCTATTGGGTTCTCCTATTTTCTCTTAGCATCATAGTGACAAAACATTTCAGGTAAAGAAGTTCACCAAATTCACAAAGTATGGAAAATTAGTCTATAAAATGATGTGATCCCTAATTAAGTGTCACCTTACATGTGCACAAAGTGCTTTGCACTTCTGCTCCATTACTTTGATGTGTATGTGCTCCATTACTCTGTCCCAGAAGCCTTTTCTGACCTCTGTTCACTTCTTCTGGTCTGTCTTGGGACAGGTGGACATCATCTTCTGCTAGCTCATTCTCCTGGCTTAAAACACAGTGCTAAGAGCCAGCTGGCAGGCAGAATGCTAATGCATTTAGTATCTGATTCCATCCATTCTGGAGACTTGCCCATGACTTCCTATCAGGGATTCTAGTTCACTGGGTCAGGACTGAATTTTCTCTTGAATATGTCAGCAAGTAGAAATTCATCTAGTTTCTTTGCCTGGAATTTCACCCTTCATAATTGACTTCTGTAATGATCTTGCAAGATTTAACATTCAATATTGATAATAAAAGATGAATCTTCGAAAAGATGGATTATGATACCAACTAATTAGTAGACTCATAGCATTAAGAAGTTCCAGCTAGTGTTTGGGTGATTTTAGAGGAGGAAAGAATGGAACTGCAAAAAAAAAAAAAGGGGGGGGGGGGGTTATGATGAATATTTATTTATTTATTTTTATTTTATTACATTTATATCCCGCCCTTCTCCGCAAAGGACCCAGGGCGGCGCACAGGAGATTTAAAAAACATACAAAAATAGAACATAAATAATTTAAAATATATATTAAATCCCAAACCTGTGCTAAAACCAATTATTAATTAAAACCCAATTTAAAACTTTTCTACACTCCCCATGGGAGGTTAGGCTAGGCCGGCTTGATGAAAAAAGTATGTCTTTAGACATTGGCGGAAGAGGCGGAGGTCGGTGATGGTCCGGAGTTCAGGGGGTAGGTCGTTCCAAAGGGCAGGGCCCGCCACAGAGAAGGCTCTTCCCCTGGGTGTCGCCAGTCGGCATTGTCCGGCCGACGACACCCTGAGAAGGCCCTCTCTGTGGGAGCGTATCGGTCTAAGGGATGTATGGGGCACGAGACGGTCTCGCATATAACTAGGCCCCGAGCCATGGAGCGCTTTAAAGATGGTCGTCAAGACCTTGAAGCGCACCCGAAAGACCACAGGAAGCCAATGAAGCTCGCGCAGGATTGGTGTTATATGGGAGCTTCTGGTAGCTCCCGTAATTACCCGCGCGGCTGCGTTTTGGACTAGCTGTAGCTTTCGAGTGCACCTCAAGGGAAGCCCCATGTAGAGAGCATTACAGTAGTCGAGACGGGACGTCACAAGAGCTTGAGTGACTGTGCGAAGGGCAGCCCGGTCCAGTAAGGGGCGCAATTGGCGCATCAGGCGTACCTGATGAAACGCCCCCCTGGCCACGGCTGCCACATGGTCCTCCAAGGACAGCCGGGAATCCAGGAGGACACCCAAATTGCGCGCCCTCTCCACGGGGGCCAATGTTTCGCCCCCAATGGCCAGAGTTGGAGTAATCTGGCTGAACCGGGGTGCCGGAAACCACAGCCACTCAGTCTTGGCAGGGTTGAGCTTGAGTTTGTTACCACCCATCCAGATCCGTACGGCCTCCAAACACCGGGACAGCACTTCGACGGCATCGTTGGGGTGGTCTGGGGTGGATATGTACAACTGAGTGTCATCAGCGTACAGATGGTACTCCACCCCAAAACCACGGAATATAAAACATAGAAAGGCTTTACTAATAGTAACCATTTCCATTAGAAGATGGAATCCCATGAATTGGTATTGGTTCAGAATTCTGAGGTTTTAGATGCCAGTTTTAAATAAAAGACCACATCAACTGCATTGGAAAATTGATCATTTCCAAAATCTGGGGGGGGGGGGGATTCTTGCCATAGTATTGACCTGTCCCAGCAATGTAATGAAGTCTGCAACAATATCCAAATTTCTCCAAAGCAGTAGCACAGAAATAAAATATAAGGTGACAAATTTCCCTCTCTTCCTGCTGTCATTGTTACAACAACTATAGGAAACTGAAGTACAGCAGGAGGAGAAAAGGAATTAAATTATAGTGAAATCTTTATTTAACAGACTCTTTGGAGGAAAAGATGTTGGTTAATTCTAAACGTCTGTTAAATCCAAATTTACTTAATTGATGTCATTTGCATAATCACATAATTGACATTTCTATGTAACTTGCATCCCTTTATGTTATTTGTAAAAAATGTCAATTATGTAACTATGCAAATGAGGCAAATTGTCCTAAGTGTTATAAATTATGTGAGTTGTCTGGACAGACTTTGGAAATAATATAGTTGTCTGCCTCCTGGAGGATGAAGCCCAAAAGCAACTTTGATCCATTGCCTCTGAAGTCCATAAAATCATTATCATAAAAAATGGCATCATATTAAGACAAAAACAGTGAGTCCATCAGCATTCTTATTTCCAAGCCAGGAAATAACCATGTTCTTGACATCAGTAGCTTGCAGCATGATACATTTAAGGATTTCGGCTTCATGCATACTGTACCTCCCATTACATATTCAGCATCTGCATGATTATGTTTATAATTGAATGTTGCATCTTCATCCATTCATATGCATCTCATTCATATTGTTTTTAAAATATGGGTTTGTAGGATCCTTGAAATATGTTATTAAAGGGTATCTGGGATAGCTAGATCTACCTTGTAAAAGCTTATATGACCACTCATCTAGATTTTTCATATCTGATAGCTCCATATAACTCTTGATAATCAGTTTCAGAATCTCTGTTCTCCTATACCCAGTTCTTTATATGTAATCCAAATGTAGCTGTACCCTACAAATTGCAAAATGGCCTCTGTAAATGAGCCTTCAGGAAATGATCCCATGTGATAGTTCCTAGTTAATGGTCAGACTGAGTCAACTAATTTGGACCTTGTTCATACTCATCAAGGAAACCTGCCTCTTTTTGTGGCTTATCTCAGAAGAGGAGAGATGCCTATTTTGTAAATGAGAACAAGGTGTGTCCTTTTTTCTGTTTAGTTTTTTCACACTATTATTACAATTATTTGTTCTTTGATGGGTGGCACTCCTTTGTGAAGAAAGAGTACCCTCTAGTGGATATTTAAATGGCTAACATATTTTAGAACAGAAAATTTAAAAACTCTTTCTTCTTCTTTAATTTGTATGCTTTCCTGCCTCACCCCCAATGTACTTCCAAAATATTGGCTAATGAATTGAGGATGGTATGTGCATATGTTTGTACAGTCAAAACTAAAGGAGAGTAAAATGTTTTAAGTAGTATTGCTAGTAACATGACAATGAATAAAAAGACATCATTGCTTTAAATCTCTTATTTATTATGACCTGCCAGACTGACTCTTGCTGATACCGTATCCATGTTGACAATATGGGGGCAGACATGGAAGTAGCTACAAGTGTTTGGATAGAAGAAAACAGCTACTCATCTAGGTACCTCGCTGTCAAAAATCACTGCCTTGTGCCTATGTCAGATAATAATTGACAAGAATAAAAGTAGCCTCATGTGGCTTGGCATTCTGGAAGATGACCATCACAACACATCCGGCAGAACCCGGCTTAGGGTAGACTGCTATAAGCCACTGTACTTTGGGCATTGGAATGTTAGCTTTTTCAAGCTAGGATACCAAGTTCTTTGTGAAAAGAATGACCTCATCTTGGCACACCTGCTTTTTGTAATGTCTCATTTATGCTAAATTAATCCCTGGCATTTTTTTTTTTTTTTTGACTGAACTAGGATGTTGGACTTTTCAGAAAGGGAATCAATACTCCCCACATATTCTCGCTGTAAGAAACAGACGTGCATTAAGTGCATTGCCAAACTCTTTTAAACCAATCTGTTATATTGTCCTTGGAGTCAATCTGGACATTCATCAGATGCAATCAGGGCCTCTGGTCTCAGAGTTGAAGGCTTCTTTGAGCAGAATTTACTTATCTTCACTTTTAAATGCAGTGACACAAGATGTAATTTACTTGTGCATTTACAATATTTTCTTCTGAATGCTTAATGCCTTTAAATAAAAAGTAGGTAATAAAAACCAATGGAAAAGGAATCATGTTTTTACATTTCTTATATTATTACTGTGCATACATTATTACTGTGTATACATTCTGATCATGAAGAGGAATCAGTTCAAGTGCAGTGAGTTAAAAGTATACTTTTAATAGGATAATGCTATTTTGCTAAAGGAACTCTGTGTACTAGCTGAAAATCCAGCTATTGCAACTGAAACATTCTCCAAATTATTAGTTCAGCAATTCTGGGCTTTGCTAAATTGCCTCTTGTTTCTATAAAATGTGTGCTATATATATGAAACTATATATTAACACAAACTAGATTATCATAATACCGTTCCATCTGAATGCGTACCTAATAACATGTCATAATAGCATTTTCTCTGTGCAAAAGTGGGAAGATTCCAGCTCTTGTTTCCACTGTCATTCACATTGCAATATGCCCTGTTTTCCCCCAAATCTCCCAGGCTGGCGTTCTGTATCTGGAGAGGCTGCCTGGGATCATGGATCAGGCTGATTTTAGAATGAAAGACAGAGAGAGGGGAGGAGTAGAGATGGAGAAAAATGTTAAACTAACAATTGTGTCAGATGTAGATTTTCAGACTAACCAACTTGTTTTCTCTGTTCTTGGGGAGGGATTCTCTTTGAATGATTCAGTTTAAGTCATTACTCAGTGAATGCAATGACTATACATTCATCTGTACAGCAAATATGTGTAGGTGAAAACTCAGTTATGTCTATTACGTGTTATATTACAGGGATGGAAGATATATTGATTAGAATATATATTGAGAAGTTAGTTTGCACCATCTGAAATATTCTTTAGAAATAAATTAGTCCAGCACTTGAACATATATAATTATGGCTTAAGACTGCTAGTTGATATGGGCAATTTCATCTATTTTTAAGACAACTTCCCCAACTTTTCCCTTTTTTTATATATTATCAAGTGTGAATGCATTTTTATTTGTTTATTTGATTTCTATAGCCGCCCATCTCAGCAAGTGGCTCTTGTCGATCAATCACATATGTTAAATTCACATTTCAATCAATAACATGCTCCGTTCACCTGTTAGTCTTGCATATCTTGGTTTTCTGTTTTCTCATCCCTTTTCTCCAAAGGCTTCCAATGGCAATGATTGTGTCTCTCCCTTTATGGTTGGGAAGAGGAATAAATGGGAATTTATTATAATTATAGTAGATATCTATTTTTGACAATGTAAAATAGCATTTTGGATTTAAATTTTTTAAAAACTCAACTTTTCTAAAGAGTTCATAAAAATAACTCAGTATTTTAGCTAGTTTGTAAAGTGATTGACTTGATTGCATTTTAAATCACTATTCTTAGTTCAGGTTTGCCAAGAATCCGTTAAAATGAAAGTAAATTTCTGGTTTACACCTTCTCATCCCCTATTAGAGTAAGAGATGGGAGCAATGAGTGCTCACACTTTACCCTTCAATGCAAGGATCTCCTGGCTGACTAGTGTAATCATAAAAATGATCTTCCTGTATTTGACCATGGTGTTTCTATTTAATTTCTGCATCGTCCATCATACATTTTGTTTTCTTTGCTGCTGAGTTGTAATATACCTCTTGTTTTGTAAATCATGATACACACATTAGATTATAGTGAATCTGGCATAAAGAATCAAAATAGGATATGAGCAGGACTCTAGATTTCAGCAGCTATGTTTTGTCATAACTTTGCCAATATCTAGTTAACTGGACCAATATGTAGTATGTTAATCATATGGGTGCAATGCGGTCATTCTTGCAGCTTCTGTAATTTCTATTATTCCTATTATGTCAAATTTTTGCATCTCATATCAGAGTTTTGACTTTTTATGAGGGATGTTTAAGTACAAATGAGGAAAAAGCCTGAAGTACTACAAAGATTTGCAGCTTGTTTATATTCATTCTGAGGTAATTGGAAGTATGTAAGTGTTTCATTCCAAATAAATCTCTTCTATGCTTACTATCAAAAGTAACTGATCTGTTTAAGGGACTAGGGAATTCAGTTCTTTGAAGTGAACTTACAATTGCAAAAATGTTACATTAGAATATCTGAACTGTTAGTATCAACAGAATCCACAGCAAACAGCAGTGCTTATGAAATAACAGCTTGTGGGGACATCATCAAACGAGTGGCAAACTTACGTAGTGGTGTAATGTCTGATATAAGTACGGTATGTCAGTTGTCACAAATGTTTCATCACTTGCCTACACACACACACACACACACACACACACACACACACACACACTCTCCTGATGGATGCCCATGATTGGCACAAGAACTTTTGAAGCTTAAATCTGACTCTGACTCCGAACATTTGACTCTGAGAACTAAGATTGTACTACCTGACCGGTTGGCTTAGTCTTTGACTCTTTCTCTCTTGTATACAAGATACTTGTCTTTGGGGAATTCTGCTTCTGTTGAATCATGATTTCTTTTAACTGTAGTTTATTGAACAAGCCATAGTAACTGGTTCATACTGATTTATAAGCCATGCACTGTTGGTTAGAAGCTACAACATTTGGATTCACTAAACATGGTGAGCTAAAAACAAACAAAGTCTGGTCGCTGTAATGATAGCCCCAAAGTTTAAAAGGTTCAAACTTTGCTTTGGAGTCAGATTTAATTTCTTTTAACATGGAAAAATAATCTGAGCACTAGAAATCACATCAGAATTGGTTAGGTTCTGATGATTAAGAAAAGCACACTATTAATACTTTGGTACTCTGCCATTCTTGATTTCACATACTTAACATAAAGTCACAAGATGATTTTTCAGAATAGGTTTTATTTTATTAATCTTTCTTACAAGTACAAGTTTCCATCTATCCATTCTATAATCATAGCATGGTCATATGACACTAAGAAAACATACTTCTCTCATTTTGGAGAATGCATTATTTGAATCGTATAAAGCTGTAAACCCTTCGGAATTGGGCTGCAGAAGTGGTGGACGAGTGTGCACGCCCACTTGTGCAAGCAGCAGGCGAGCACATGTGAGCAGTGGGCATGCATGCATGCCACATATGAAAATGCAGCTGCGTGCATGTGTGCATGCTTATCAGCCACTTGCGCAAAACCATCCTTTTTTGCCCCCTGCCAATCTGCAAAGCCAAGAAACGTTGGGGAACTCTGATATAAAGGAAGGAATTCAAAATTAATTTCAAGTTTATCTATTTTGTAGCAGACCACATGAACAGATAGGCATTTAGAGTGTATTTTTTTTAATTTTTCTATAAAAAATATTAAGCAAGACTTCATGTAGATAGATGCTTCTGGTCAAGTACTCTTCCTAATGTTGATATGATTTTTATATATCAAATTCGGTACATAATCTACAGGTTACTTTCCAAAGAGAAGCAAAAAATAACTATAAGAGTAATCTGTCCTATCTTCCCTTCTAGAAGTGTCCTTTTAATTGTTTCAGTTTATTGCAAAATAAAGGAATGGTTTTCTACAAATACTTGCAAGGGTGATTGATATAGAGAGTTTGCATAGAAATTAAAATATTGCTATAACATTATCCAGGAACATCCTCACCTCTGGAAAGTTGATAATGATAACAATAATCATTTATTAAATGTGCATGTTGCCCACCCCTTTGGCTCATTGTGAGCCTCTTTGAGTGGCTCACAACAGTCAAATAATGAAATGGCAATAAAATCAATAAAACATAAAAAAAAAGGTAAGAGATGGCAAGCGAAGAAGAGTCTTATATTTTGTTCATCCCTGAAGGCCTGGGTGAAGAGCCAAGTCTTCATGGGTATTCTAACAGCATGGTAGGGGTCAACCTCATTCCAGAGGGCAGGTGCTACTACAGAGAAGGTGCACTTCCAGAGTCTCCATAGATGGCAATATTTAATTGAAGGAATCTTTGATTATCTTCGAACCCTGCAGGATCAAATCAGTCAGGCAGATGTTATGGGAGACAAAAAGCCTCTCAAGTAACTTAGCCTTGTACTATGGCTCTTTCTGTAATGTCCACTTTTTTAATGTCTGCATTCCAGTCATCAATTTTCTAATATTAACTCTCCTCTTTGAATTTCTGTTCCATTTCATTGCTCCCAGTTGGTATGAGTTGTGAGTCTATGCCCTTTTATATTTCAACGAGTGGGGAATGCTTTAATTATTTATTTACTCCCATTAGTGTTTTCTTTAAAAAAAACTAATGATATTTTACAGTACATTTTTTAAAATGGAAAAATGAGAGAGGATTAGTTATTAAAGCCCCTCCTTCTACTTGTTCTTGTGGGAAAAGAAACTGACAGGTTGATTTAGAAAGGCTATTCATCTGTAATCAAATGGAAGTAATGAAACAGACTGAATTTTCAAAGAGAAAGTAAAGGTACAAATTGAATACAGCATAAGGACACTGAAATCACACTTTCCCTGTCAATATTGTGCTGTTTCTCCGAAACTTGCAATTGCTTTTTATCAAAGAATATCTTCACAGAACAAGAAAATATTACATAGAAAACATAGGAATGCAATGGACTAACAATTAATAGAATAACAGAGTTGAAAGGTACCTTGGAGGTCTTCTAGTACAATCCCCTGCTCAAGCAGGAGACCTCTACCATTTCAGACAAATGATTGTCCAGTTTCCTGTTAAAAATCTCCAGTGATGGAATACCCATAACCTCTAGAGGCAAGCCATTCCACTAATTGATTGTTCTGACTGTCAGAAAATGTCTCCTTAGTTATAGGTTGGTTCTCTCCTTGATTAGTTTCCATCCATTGCTGCTTGCCCTGCCTCCAGATGCTTTGGAGAATAGGTCCACCCTGTCTTCTTTATGGCAGGCCCTCAAATATTGGAAGACTGTTATCATGTCATCCCAGTTTTTTGCATTAGATTAGACATATATAATTGTTGCAACTGTGCTTCGTATGTTTTTGCCTCCAGTCCCATCATCTTTTTTGTTTTTCTCTGCATTCTTTCTAGAGTCTTAACATCTTTTTTATACTATGGCAATCAAACCAGGATGCAATATTCCAAGTGTGGTCTTACCAAGGCAGTACTAACACTTCACATGATCTTGATCCTATCCCTCTTTTAATGCAGCTTAGGAGTGCATTGGCTTTTATGGTGTCTGCAACATACTGTTGGTTCATATTTAAGTGGTTGTCCACTCAGACCCCTAGATCCCTCTTGCGTTACCACTATTGAGCCAGGTATTACCTATTCTATTACCTGAACATTATTGTAAGGGGGATGAAAGATGATTATTTCACAAAAAAGATCATGGAACCATTGTGATTTTAGATCACTTCACTTGATCAGCCTGCACTTGTTACATTTTTAGAGTTGCCTAAAATTGTTTTATTTTACAGTAACTGACCTATTTGTTGGGATTCAAGTTCCAGTAACTTTTTCGGATATAAAGTTGTGTTTGCAAATCATCATTGGAGGTATCCTCAGCCCCTTTATTAGAGCTCTAGACAATTATTGTCTTTGGAAAATAAATGGTTATAGTTGTGGTTGCTCCTCTGAATTATCCTGATGCCTGCCCATCAGGAATAATACCTGTTCTAAGAAAGATAAGATAAGCAGGATCAGGATCATTTGACTCTTTTATCATCTTCGTGGGTGTTGTATCCTGTGAGCAATGCAAATGCATGGGAACTATTGCCTGCAAAGGACCCTCCTTGTGTTGGCTAAAATAGAAGAATAAAATTTGGAATTTGCTACCAAATTCTGCTCTCTTCAAAAAAAAAGTGCTGTACTAATATTATTAGAAGTCATGGTGATCAACAGCCATTAGGCTTGATGGTAGTTTGATTGCTTCTAAAGGCCATCTGCTCAGAAACCAGTAAGCTTTCTTGTGCAATTGGTTGTTCATCGTGAGAACAGACTGCTGAACTAGATAGGCCACAAGTCCCATCTAACAAGGCACAGCTGAGCTTTTACAATTGTGGCGGTAGCATCTAACTCATTTGATCTAAGCCTGTGATCATGAACCTATGGCACATGTGCCAGAGGTAGCACTCAGAGCCCTCTCTGTGGACATGCATGCTATTGCCAGCTGCTCTTCTGGTTTCCAGGGTGCACATGTGCACCAACCAACTAGTCTTTGCACACCCTGGAGTGCAGGAAACCCAAAGACCAGCTGGCCAGTATGCATGGACGCGCTGGCCACCTAGTCTTCAGGTTTATGGCGCTTTGGTGAGCACAAAGACCAGCATGCTGGAAACCCGAAAACCAGGTGGCCAGTGCACACATGACCACCAGCTGGCTGTTCTTCGGGTTTCCGGTGCTCTGGCATATGTGTGTGTTCCGGTTTGGGCACTTGGTGCTGAAAAGGTTCACTATCACTGACCTAAGGACCAGGCCATGTTAGTGCTTGGATGGGAAACCTCCAGGACTATCAGAGCTATAATCTGCACTGAGAAGTCATCCTAGAAGAAGGCAATGGTAATGTAAACCACTTCCATAGGAAGCCACCAGAAATTGAAGTTGTTTGAAAGATTTCATTTTAAAGCAATTATTATAAAAATATGTGTAATAATATTTTAAAGCTGTTTTATTTACCTGAATTCTCTAGTCACCCAGCTCATCAGAAGATTCTGGGCAGTATATAAAATAAAACCTTTAAAAACAATTAAAACAAAATAAATAAACATAGGCACTTGGTCTATAAAAGTTTAATATTTTATTGCAATCTTAACTTTAATGCCTTCCACATACATTGAGAATTTCATGAATACTAAGGCAGTTGTCTGGCGTGTCACACATCTTTCATTAGCAGAAAGAAAATTATACGATAAAGCAATGCAAATATATTTCCAACTGGGGGACTGACCTAGCCTTTCTGGAGTTCTTTTTGTGTACAGGTAGTCCTTGATTTACAACCTCAATTGGAACCGGTCCTTCCGTTGCTAAGCTAGGCAGTTGTTAAGTGAATTGTGCCTGTTTTTATGATCTTTTTGCCATGGTTTTTAAGTGAAACATTGCAGTTGTTAAATGAAGTGCGTGGTCATTAAGTGAATCTGGCTACCCCCAATGATTTTGCTTGTTGCAAATAGTAATCATGAGAACTCAGAATACTAAAACCATCCTTATCCAGTTGCACCCATTCCTGGACTGGGATGCCCTGCTCATCATCAACAATGCCCTTGTAACCTCCCACTTAGTTTACTTTAACACACTCTACATAGAGCTGCCCTTGAAAAATATTTGGAAACTTCAACTGGTGCAAAATGTGGCTGCACATGTAATAAATGATGTTGCCTACACAGCAGATGTAACACCACTGCTCCATGACCTGCACTGGTTGCCAGTATGTTTCTGGGTGCAATTCAAGGTTCTCATTGTCACCTTTAAAGCCCTGTTTGGCTTTCTGTTAGGATTAACAAAAGAACTGCCTATTCCCAAGAGTTTCTATCCATCCAACTCAATCCAGTAAATTGGGCATGCTGCAGGTCCTATCAGCCAGCATTTCAGCTGTAGAACTAGAAGAAGCTATAGCCCATGCCTTCTGGAATATTCTCCCCTTGGAGATTAAAATGGCCCCAATTCCATTGGCCTCTTGCAAAGCTTTAAAATCTTTAGGTACCCAGGTACTCAGAATTTGTTAAGTACCCCATTACTTGGCTTTACTATTAATTGATAATTACAGCTGCTGTTTATACTTATTTTGTTGATGTATTTTTTAAATGTTTTAATTGATTTATAATTTTAGAATCGCAAGCTTCCCAAGAATCACTTTGCTGAGTTTGGAGGCTCTAGAAATCAAATAAATAAATAAATAAATCCATGCCAGTTGCAAAGGACCTAAATTTTATGGGGACATTGTCCAACAGTTGTAAGTGTGAGGCCTGGTCATGCCACTTTTTTCAGCACTGTTGTAACTTTGAATGGTCACTAAATGAATGGTTTTAATTTGAGGAGCATTTATCGACAAGTATCTTGATTTATTTGTAAAATGCTCCTTAGGAGACAGTTTGTCTGCAAACACAGAGCTGGAGGTAAGTGTGGTCACTGCCAAGAAAGTGTGGTCATTGCTCTGTGACTTAATCAGTGCTTTTTCCTTCACAGTATTAAGCATTCGAGGAGCTCAGGAGGAGGAACCCACAGACCCACAGCTAATGCGACTGGACAACATGCTCTTAGCAGAAGGGGTAGCTGGCCCTGAGAAAGGAGGGGGCTCAGCAGCAGCGGCGGCGGCAGCAGCAGCCTCAGGGGGTGCTGGCTCAGACAATTCCGTAGAACATTCTGACTACAGAGCAAAACTCTCACAGATTCGGCAGATCTACCACACAGAGCTGGAGAAGTATGAGCAGGTACTGGTGACATTTCTTCCTCTGTTACACGGGCCAAGCGATAGTGTTAGTTTGGCCTTATCTATAGCACAATCCTCTGTTCTCTCTTGGCTCAGGGATGGAAGGTGCATTTTTTGACCAAAGGACTTGGCAAGTGTTTTCATCACTGCTTCAGCTGAAGAGTGAATACATGAAATAGCAACACATTATTTTAGTGCATGTAGAAAAATAGCATACAAGTAAAGTCATATAGGCTGAACCCATCTGGTGAGATGCTAGTTATTTAATATATAAAACATTGTGTTTATGGGAAACCTTCCAATAGGCAAGTCTCCACCCTTCCCCCATTTCAAATGATGCAGTTCAGAAAAAACGGTCCTGTTTGAAAACCGCTGAACATTTAAATTCAACATGAAGTATTTGTGGTTAAGATAATGTGTTTCAGCTGTGAAGTCAGAGTTTCTATGATCCTATCTTAGGTCAGCTGCTTCTTGAAAAGAAAAAGGCATAAAAGAAAAAAATGCTTTAAAATTAAATAACACATTACTGTATGCTTTGAAAAATACAATGAACAAATTATTCTGTAGGAGCATATTTTTTAAACACCTGTACTTTTTAAAAAGGCTCATTTTCAATTGAATGTAAAAATAATTTAACTAGTTGTTACAGCATTTGACAAACAATCATATAAAGGTATTTTATGAAATAAACTCAAGGATCTGGGAGTTGTAACTCTGCTACATGAATCCTTAACAATCCAATACTATAGTTATTTTTCTATTATCCAGAATGTTGTTCTCTATTATCAGTTCTGACCTTCAGATACCAGCAAGCTTCCCCTCCCCCTTCTGTTCTAGCAGAAATACTTTCCCCAAACAGAATCACAACCTTTTCTTCTTATTGACAACTTTTGTAGTCAAATACAAGAGAAATTTACATTGTTGTTGAAAGTTTGGAAGTTGAAAGTACCAAAAAATGTTTCTCTAATAAAAAGTTTTTAAAAATATTACTGTATTCAACAATGTGGAGCCTATAAATTTTATAAATTTTCAGACACTTGAATTTTGCCCTAAATGTAGATTCTGTTTTCTTTCACAATTGTATTTTGTTACAATTTATTTTGTTACACTTTCACAACAACTGTATTTTGTTATTCTAAATTAGGATTATATGACAATATTGAGACCTTGTTCTGTATGTTTCCATCATATATCTGGAAGGGAGGGGTGTGTGTGTGTGTGTGTGTGTGTGTGTGTGTGTGAGAGAGAGAGAGAGAGAGGGGGGGGAAGAGAGATAGAGAATAAAATAAATTCAGATGCACATGTCCCCATCTCTTTCTTCTGTCATAAAATTCATGAGGCCTAAAGGAGGTTTCTAGGTGGTCTTTCACCTAGGCACAAACAAAACCTAACTCTATTTAGCTTAGGCTCCAGCCACACACCAGATAGATATGCAAATCTGATTTATATTTGTATATTTGAAACATTATCCACGGCTTGGGTAAACAGACCCTAGTCTATATGCAGTCCCTGAGACTTTGGTATGTATCCAAAAGCTTTTCTTTATTTCCACTGAAATTTGACAGCAAAATTTTAGCAACAGATCACTTAAAAGATCCTATGATCTAAGATGATATGC
Source organism: Rhabdophis nuchalis (assembly GCA_039707465.1). Taxonomy (NCBI): domain Eukaryota; kingdom Metazoa; phylum Chordata; class Lepidosauria; order Squamata; family Natricidae; genus Rhabdophis; species Rhabdophis nuchalis. The sequence goes on along the minus strand of CM077644.1, from coordinate 120,312,360 downwards.
AATTTAAAACTTGTGGAAGAACTTTGTATAAATTGAACTTTACAGATGTTTTGCAATGGATCTAACTTTTGTTATGCATTCAATTGCATCCTTGGCTGCACAATAATTGAATGGGTCTTAAAATTGAGATTTAAAGAAAAAAACAAAAGTCTAAATTACATATCACAGTACACTATATGCATGTTTTTTTTTCTTGAAGATCCCATGGAAGCTTATTATAGATAAATCAGAATGTGTGTTTAATATACATTCATGTATGCAATTTGTTCAATGTTTATATCTGTTTTTTCCCCCTCGTTCCCCTCTCACTTTACCTTGCCCCATCTTTAACATTGTACAATGTTAATAACTGTTTGAGACTGTGGGGCAGAAAAGTAGAAAGGTTGAGGGAGCAAAGAAGTATGTCATGCATCCTTAGAGCTGCAACATGCCACCTTACCATGATTTCATAGTCTCAAGGGTTCTTCATGCTCTTTCTCCTGTGTCTCAGGCATGTAATGAGTTCACGACCCATGTGATGAATCTGCTGCGGGAACAGAGCAGGACTCGGCCTATCTCCCCCAAAGAGATAGAGAGGATGGTCAGCATCATCCACCGCAAGTTCAGCTCCATCCAGATGCAACTCAAACAGAGCACATGTGAAGCTGTCATGATCTTGCGCTCTCGATTTCTTGATGCACGGTGAGCTTTAGACCAGACCTATATACTTGCATATTTGTTTCCAAGTAAGAGAACTGATTGTCCCCATAGACTGCATGTTAGCGTCAAAATAACTAATGGGGAGTGGACAGGGAATGAGTTAGTAAACACTTGCTTGGACTAGACCAGGGGTCTGCAAAGTTGGCTCTTTTAAGACTGGTGGACTTCAATTCCCAGAATTCCCCAGCCAGCCATGCTGGCTGGGGAATTCTGGGAGTTGAAGTCCACCAGTCTTAAAAGAGCCAACTTTGCAGACCCCTGGACTAGACACTTTTAATTTTAAAATTATTTATTTAATTTAGAACAATAACAATAATTTTGATTAGTACTTTGGTAGAATAGCATCAACAATTTCTAGTTTATTACACATCATATTATAGCTTATATGAGCTATGAAGACTTGTAACTGCCTAAAGATTAAATAGATCCTATAGAACAGAGGTTCCCAAACTTAGGAATTTTAAGACTTGTGGACTTCAACTCCCAGAATTCTGGGAGTTGAAGTCCACAAGTCTTAAAGTTGCTAAGTTTGGAAACCTCTGCAATAGAACAACAATTAACCATCCTATTTCTTCAACCTTTGAGCTAAGGAGCATAATGGCTCATGTAGTTAGGATGCTGGGTTGGAGATTAGCAAGTCTGCGTTCAAGACCCGAGTGCTGCTGCATGGCAGGGTGAGCTCATTCACTCCAATTCCTTCATGGGGACATGAAAGGAGCGCGCACACATACCTGGGCATAAACCGGGCATTGGTAATCTCATCAGTTAATCCTTTCAGTCTGGAAGCATCTTAAACAGTGCCTCCAACACAAACAGATCGGGAGCATATGAAATTTACCTGGTACTTTTCTGAGTAGAACTGCTGAGGAAATCTTTACTTTGGCATTTTTCAGTGAATAAATCACAAACAGTCCTTGACCTACAACTGATCACTTAGCAACTGTTTGACATTATGATAGATCTCCCAAAATCTACTTATGACCTTGTTCCAGAGTTCTGATCAGTGATGGGATTCAAGTAATTTAACAACCAAGCTGGTTGTTCCTGGTTACTGGTTGGGTGCATGTGGATGGGTGGATCCTGTGACTTAGTGGGCTGGCCAACTCAACGTCACTCATGGCAAGGTGGGGTGGCGCAAGCAGGCCAATGCTGCAGAAACAGGGTGATTTGCTATGTACCATTCCGAGCCCCCTTCCCTCCCCTCTCTTGGGACGACAAAATAAAAGCCCATCTAAAGATTGTGACTGCCTGCCAAGCGCATGCTGGCAAAAGGAGGCGGGCGGGGGGTGATGGAATTGCTCTGTTTTACACCTCCATTGAACTGTCTGCGCCGCGCTGGATCGGGATGGGGAGGTGATGGTGGTGGGAAGCAAAAAGCCCACTCAGTCTGTATCACCAGCACGATGGAGAATCTCTCCTCCAGCTCTCCATTTCAGGCATTGGAAGCTTGAGGAGATTGTGTGCCCAGAAGTTCATCTGCTGCTGCTTCAAGCCCAGTTCTTGTTAAGACATGACTTATACTGCTGCTAAGCTCCTGGGTTCAAGTGACAGCAAGGAACCCAGGAGCTTAGCAGCAGCATATTGCATACTTTTCACTCCAAGCAGCCCAGACTGGAAAACATATGGCTGGGGCAGATCATATTTCATGCCTTAACAAGTCCACTGGTGGCCTCTGCAGCCAGAGTTTGGAGCAGCAGCAGGCGGATTTCTGGGCATACAATCTATCCCTCAAGCTCCCAATGCCCAAACCGGCAAGCTGGAAGAGATATTCTCTATCATGCTCGGTACAGACCGAGTGGACTTTTTGCTTTTTCCCTCCACCTCCCCATCCTGATCCAGCATGGTGCAGACAGCCCAATCAAGGTGGAAAATGGGGCGTTTCCATCAGCCCTTCTCTCCCCCCCCCCCCTAGCCTCCTTTTGCCAGCATATGCCAGGCAGGCTCAGCAGGCACTCACGATCTTTAGATGGGCTTTTATTTTGTCAGCCCAAGAGGGGGGATGAAAAGGGCTCGGAATGGTACATAGGAAATTGCCCTGCCTCTGCAGCATCCATTGTTTGCCAGCAAGCAGGTAATGAGGAGGCCATTGTGGAGGCAGGCAAGCAGGTTGGGCCACGGGCATCACGGGGGAAGGCAGGCAAGCGAGCTTGGCCGTGGGGACGGCAGAGGGGAAGGCAGGCAAGCGAGCTGGTGCTGCAGGGAAGGCAGGCAAGCAAGCTGGGCCATGGGGAATCATTAATACAAGATGGCAAAGGAGGGAGTGGATACATGGGGGGCGGGGAGGGAAAGTGCTTTACCAGACAAAAGTATCAGAAAACAGCTAATGAGGTTTGTGGTATAAGTAGCAAAAAGATACCAAGTATGTTAGTGTTTTGCCCCAGAAAATAAAAACCAGAAAAGAAGATGACATATCTGAGCATCAGTCTGTTTGTAGGAGCCAAGAAAGAATCTCATGGCTCCAAACTTAGCTTTTAAATATAATGCTCTGGAATCACTGATACTGATTATCCTTCATGTTTTGTGCCCAGGCGGAAGAGAAGAAATTTCAACAAGCAGGCTACAGAAATTCTCAATGAGTATTTCTATTCTCATCTCAGCAACCCTTATCCCAGTGAGGAAGCCAAAGAGGAACTAGCCAAGAAATGTGGCATCACAGTCTCACAGGTAAGAAACCTGGATGCTCATCTATAGGGTGGCCATCCTCCATCCTTCCATCTACCTTTCCATTCCTTAAGGCAGAAAGGCTAAAAGAAGGTGTTTGCATGAATTCCACAATGAATGCTGGGCAAAATACTTAAGAAAAACAATGGACAGGGACAAAAATACATAGTTTGCTTAAAAAAATGAAACTAGATGTTTTTAGAAGTTGGATTTTATTTGGAAATAGGACTGTTACAGGACTGTTTTCATCCACTTATTAAAAAATAATGTTCATGTAGCAACTATGCAAATATTTTATTTTCATGCATAGATTATATAAAATCAAAATGGAAACTGAGATTATATTGTTCGCATCAGGGCCATTATTTTCCAACTGCATTTGGTGCAGTCCTTTGATTTCTTGGAAGCTTAGCTGGAATTCCTAAAGATAAGTAATGATAGACAAACCAGAATGCAAAGCAGAGCAACTAAAACGATAAGGGGATTGCAGGAAAAATCATACAGGGAGGAGGGCGTTGACTTATTCTGTAATAAGGAGAGCAGGACAGGAAGCAATGGGTGGAAGCTCATTAAAGAGATATCCTACCTGGAACTTAGGAGAAATTTCCTGATGAAACATTTAACCATTGGAACAGTTTTCCTTCCAGAGTTCAGAGTGCTCCATTACTGAAGGTTTTCAAGAAGAGATTGCCTGAGATGATATAAGGTATCTTGCCATGGGCAGGGGATTGGACCTCTCAGGTCCCTTCCAGCCCTTTGATTCTTTGAAACATTTGCTTGCAACTACTAAATATTTTCACCTTCAACATATGGGAGAGGAGTGCCCTTGGATAATATTCTTTCTGCATAGGAAACATTAGATTAATCAGATGCATGTGAATTGAAAATTTGTCCAATATAATTTGCTAGCAGTCTTCGAGGAATTTTAAGGCAAACCTCTCTGCTGATGGTAGGAAATCTGGAAAACAGTGTATTTCAATTACTATTAAGGCCACATGGCAATTGTGTATTTGAGAGCAGGGCTAGATTTTCAAAATAATTTCTATAATAATAATAATAATAATAATATAATAATATTTTAATTTTGTATACCGCGTCCTCTCCCCAAGGGGACTCGGAGCGGTGCACAGGGAAATTAAAACATATAAAAATATATACAAACAATAAATACAATAAAAGCAGATTAAATTGATCGTCCCTGCACTAAAAACCCCATTAAAACTAAATTCCCTAAACACCCCAGAGGTAGAGACTAACCAAGGCCGGCCAGACAGAAAAAGTGTGTTTTCAGTTTTCGACGGAAGGAGCGGAAGTCCGTAGTTGTTCTAATGTCAAAACAATACACAGAGTACTTTGTCTCTAGTTACTCTTTAGTGTATAACAATTATTTCTGAGCTTGCACAAACTATCCAAATTCTTATGCTTATTAAAGTCAGTTTGACGGACTATGGAGATGTCTGTATGATGCAGAACTCTAGCCAGCTCAGCTGTTATTTACATTCTGGGGAGAATTTCTGTTTGCCCCACCATTCCTAGTGGCTGTGAAGAATGGTTCATCGGTTTTTGGTAAAATCAATGTTATTCACAACTTTGCCAACCTTGCAACCAAGCCTTTATTTTGATATGAAAAATGCTGAGCAGATTTACAAAGCAAAAACTATAATTGTTTTACCAATAACATATAATTTGCTAATGCAGACAAAAATGGGACAACTGCACAACTAAACCCTGCCAAAAATAACCTGTTCTGATTTGTTAATACCTTTCAAATGACCATCAGAGGGTAAATTTCTGCCTTATAATGCTATAAGATTTTTGGTAAGGGTGTTTGCATGATGTACATAACACCCTGATTATCTCAATAACTGTTTTCCAGTACAGAATCTTGGAGATACAGTCATATCTTTTGAGAGAAGTCCAACAAGAGAACCTGATTCTGATTAAATTACTGCTTTATTATGGTTTGAACACTCAGAAAGCTGATTTGTGATATTATCTTTTATTATTACACTAGATAAATTTATGACTATAACATATAATATTAAAATTAAAGTCTTGTCAGCAGAATTTGGTTAGTTTGACTAGTTGTAGTGAAACTAACCAAAGTGTGCAAACTAATTAGTTGTATACTTTTATTGTAAGGAATCAAGAGATGGTGCCTCAGCAAAGAACTGAAACATTATGAAAATGGACAAGGCCTTTTCTGTAGTGTTCTGCCTTCCTGAGGTTGTTTTTTTTTTTCAACACTGCTGGGTTAAACAGCAGATTCATACACTGTGCTTTAGCAAAGCAGGGAAAGTTTACTTACTAGCATTCTACATAAACCTGTCTTTATTATACACTCATAGGCAGGCATGTACATTACAAGAGAGGAAAATGTGTGGGTTTATGTTTCTAGGATTCAAATTAGAGCAAGAAGTCCTAATATAAAAAGAAACTATTGTAGTAATTGTGTGGAAGCTAAATGGATAACCAGATATTATTAGAAATCCTAATGGCTTGCATTAAATAGATTTCAAGAAAGATAAATGCATTTGGATCAATACTCTGCATACCTTTTCAAATATTTGTGAGTTTCTTCCTTGATTACCACAATTATTTTCCTGAAACCCTCTCAGACAAAAAAGGCAACAAAAAATGTTTCAAAAAATAAATATGGGATTCTGGTTATGTAAATAATGTAATACAGGTAGTTCTTGACGTATGACTACAATTGAGCTAAGCAAGGCAGTTGTTAAGTGAATCATGTCCCATTTTACAATTTTTGTCATAGTTGTTATGTAATCACTACAGTTTTTAAGTGAATCATGCAGTTGTTAAATGAATCTGGTTTCCCCCATTGACTTTGCTTGTCAGGAGCTCCTTAGGATGGTTGCAAATGACAGTCCCAGGACTCTAGGACACTGCAGCCATCATAAATAAATGCCAGTTGCTAAACACTCATAACTTGTTCCTGTGACTGTGGAGATGCTGCAACAATCATAAGTGTAAGAACTGGTCATATGTCACTCTTTTCAGTGCCATTGTAACTCTGAATGATCATTAAATTAATGGTTGTAAGTTGAGGACTACAATACTCAGAAATTGTCATGAAGAAGAACTTGGAAATTAAAGATGTATTGGGTTAATCTTGAGCTCAACATTCACAACCTTGTTAGATCTAGCAGGAGAATATACAAAAAGATAACTGTGCCAGAATTATGCACAAGTATAAGATTTCAAATAATTCAAAGAGAACACAAGGTCCAGGAGATAGAATTCCATGTTATTAAATAATTAATAGCCTCATCCTAAATTGTGAAAGGAAACTTTAAAGAGATTTTTGGCGCATTACTAAAACTGTTTAAATGAGAGATTACCCATATCAAAACCGAAATACAATGGAGATGCTTCACTGCCATATTAAAAAAAATGTTCCAGCTCATGTAATAGTTTAACTAATCCTTTATGGGTAAACCTTTGTTTTCTATATAGGGTTTAGATTAGCCAGTTTACAGGTAGTGTCATGACTTAACTATTTGGTGATTCCTTTACAATTATAGGCTTTGAGTGTATCAAGTCACTGTAATCTAATTAATAGAAGAAATATTATAATATACAGGGACTTAAATATTTCTGTACTCATGTATTCATGATATTTGAAAATAATTGAAACAAAAATTCTTTCAATAGAATTACATACTTCTTGTTTTTCTTGCTGTTCTTCTTCTTTTTCAGCCTTTTTTCTCTTCTTATTTTCCTGTTTTATCTTTTTATGAAATGGTGTTTCTATGCATTCTATAGTTGGTTTTCTAGTCCAACCTCCTTCTCAAGGCAGGATACTTTATACCATCCCATTCAGATGATTGTCCAGTCGATTTTTGAATATCTCCAGAGATGTGATTAAAAACTCATGCCAAGGTTTATCCCTACCAAATTCTGATAGGTTATTATATATGATATTCAGTGCCATTAAATTATACCATCTGACATTTATTCTTCTTTTAAAAGTCATGTGTAGTTGTGGTATTAAATCTAATTTTAGGAGCTTAATTTCTTTATTAGTATGTTTCTTTATAATATTTCCCCTGAAAGAGTGAAGTAATTTTGGCAACGCAGCATGAATGTGATGTGGTTTGTTAATCATTTCACTTAGATTCAATTGTAATTTGAATCTAATTATAAGTAGCATTCTTCAATCCTCCATCAAATTCATTCTGGTTTTTTTAAGATACCAAAACAAGGGGATGAGTTGCTTTTTTTAAATCCAGGATTAAGTTAGCAGCTCCAGGAGCTCTGATCTCACCATAGAATTATGAGAGGAGTTGACAGTTGTTTTCTGATCTTCCCAGATGTTCAGATCTGGATCTCTTCTTAAGCTTTCATGAGTTTATTAATGGTTTTAACAGTCAGATTATATCATTCTTTTATTATTTCAAGTCAGATCCTGTTGTAATCAGGATACTATATGAACACTTGAGTAGTTCACACTAGTTATAGTATGAAACAGATTTCCATGCACTTCACTTTTTTGTATGTGCTTTATTCAAAACACAACACATATATATATGTATGTATGTATATGTATATGTGTGTGTACACACACACACACACACACACACACACACTCCTTGATACTCCCTCTAGTTGTCCAAGATGTTATATGTAAAGCCAAAATTTCCAGAAAATCTTAATGTATCTTAGTTTTAAGGAAGCTTCAAGCTCCAGTATAAAACAGTCAATTTTGTTGGGGATCTCCAGCATCTTGTATTTTGGTTTCTGAGGATACTTTTCCTCACAATTTTCTCACAGTACTGTCAGTATTTTTGTACCACAATAGCATAAGCTGAAGATACACAGTTGAGCATCAACCTCTTTCAAACTCTTTCAAAAGTTATTTTAAAGAACAAAACTTACCAGTTTTCTTTTATGTTACTGTCCTTTGTTGAGTCTATCATGGTGAGATACTATAGCACCAGTCTCCTATGTTATGCTAGCCAAGGTATTTAGACCTCCCTGTATTTCATTACCATGAAATTATCTAACTTGACCCAGCTTTATATAAAATATGTGAATGGAATTTTTTCCCATTCTTGTTTTCAGAATACAGCAAGATTGCTGACTTTGGCCGAAAATTTACGTTATTAAAGTACTGAAAAAGTTTGCTTTATATGAGTTTTTAAAATCTTTTTCATGTCTCCAATACTGATAATTTCTGGAAAGAGATCACTGACATGACATAGGACTTTAGATTGTTATGGGGGAAATTCCCACTTAAATTAGGAATCAGACTAATTGGTCACAGATGTTACCTGCCTCCTTTTCTCCAGGGTTCTCAGGCAGCTTCAGTTTGCCTGCCTTCTATTTGCAGTTCAAAATCCCTCACAGCAAATGTCTGTAAGGATAGTGGTACTTTTTGCCCACATTCCCCCATTTCTTCCTATTTACAGGTGAATAATGTAGTAGAGGGGAGTTACACGGTAATTAATATGCAGCCGAGCTGGGATATAACAATCGACTGAGAATGTTTTATACCTTTGACAAGATTTACAAACAGCACAAGTTTCAAAGCAAGGACATCCATACATTGTATAAACATATGTGTGCATCCTTATTAGGAGGAAGAGAAATTTAATGAATAAAATCACATTTATCCATGCCGATATGGATGAATATACATGATAGTAATCTATGTTCTAAGCCAGTGGTAGTCAACCTGGTCCCTACCGCCCAATAGTGGGCATTCCAGCTTTCATGGTAGGTGGTAGGGGTTTTGTCCAATACTGAAGCATTTTCCTTTTTTTAATTTAATTGACTTCCCTACTTTATAAATCACCATTACTGTGGAACCGGTGGGCGGTTAGAAAATTTTACTACTAACAGAGATACAAAAGTGGGCGGTAGGTATAAAAAGGTTGACTACCCTTGTTCTAGGCTATCTTTTTGGTCTTGGGCTTTAGCTACTTCTTCCAGAGAATGTGCCTGTAGATCAGTGCACTCTCAATACGGTTATATTGATTAACCCAAACACAACAAGAAGAATTCAGCAGCAGCACCACCAAATGGATTTGCAACTGGCTGACCAACCGCACTCAACGTGTAGTCCTCAATGGAACTGCATCTACATGGAAGGAAGTATGCAGTGGAGTCCCCCAAGGCTCTGTTTTAGGCCCAGTACTCTTTAACATCTTCATCAACGATTTGGATGAGGGGATAAATGGGGAACTCATCAAATTCGCAGACGATACCAAGCTGGCAGGAATAGCCAACACTCCAGAAGATAGGCTTAAGATACAGAAGGATCTAGACAAACTTGAACATTGGGCACTGTCTAATAAAATGAAATTCAATTGTGAAAAAAGTAAGGTCCTACATATAGGCAAGAAAAACCAAATGCACAAGTACAGTGTAGGTGGTACCTTGCTCAATAGTAGCAACTGTGAGAGGGATCTTGGAATCCTAGTGGACAACCATTTAAATATGAGCCAGCAGTGTGCAGCAGCTGCCAAAAAAGCCAACACAGTTCTAGGCTGCATCAACAGAGGGATAGAATCTAGATCACGTGAAGTGTTAATGCCACTATATAGTGCCTTGGTAAGGCCACACTTGGAATACTGCATACAGTTTTGGTCGCCACGATGTAGAAAAGACGTGGAGACTCTGGAAAGAGTGCAGAGAAGAGCAACCAAGATGATTAGAGGACTGGAGACTAAGACATATGAAGAACGGCTGCAGGAGCTGGGTATGTCTAGTTTGATGAAGAGAAGGACCAGGGGAGACATGATAGCAGTGTTCCGATATCTCAGAGGGTGCCACAAAGAAGAGGGAGTCAAACTTTTCTCCAAGGCACCTGGGGGCAGGACAAGAAGCAATGGGTGGAAACTAACCAAGGAGAGAAGCAACTTAGAATTAAGGAGAAATTTCCTGACAGTAAGAACAATTAACCTCTGGAACAGCTTGCCTCCAGCAGTTGTGAATGCCCCAACCCTGGAAGTCTTTAAAAAGATGTTAGACAGCCATTTGTCTGAAATGGTATAAGGTTCCTGCCCATGCAGGGGGTTGGACTAGAAGACCTACAAGGTCCCTTCCAACTCTGCTATTGTATTATTATTGTATTATTATTATTGTAATTCAATAATTTGCATGCTTCCCCTTGCGGGGCCAATAAATAACCTAAGGCCATTCTATTTTATACAATAAGATGGCAATTTTCTGTTTGGCACTGCAGAGTGTGACAGTGACAACATAAAAAGGCAATCTCTATTTTGATAGAAACATCCATGATAGCATTCTGTAGCTAATACACCTCTAGTTTCGGCAGTAGAACTCTTAGAAGGTCATCAACATTGTGTCTCAACCAGGGTTTTTCTATATGCTATGTGAAGAAAAGGAAATGGGGGGGGGGGAAGGGCACTAATCTTGGTATAGTAAGTCAAATCAATAACTATATACCACAGGAACCAGCTTCCTTCAAAGTTCCCAGGTAGCATCTTATACTGATAAGCATATTCATATTCAAACATAAAAACTGGTTTGAAGCGACATAATACTTGTGATTATGAGCAGGAAGCTTATGTGGAGTTTTCAACTTCCACAGAAAATATGCCAATGAAGATACACATGAAGATTTTCAGTCACCCAGGTAGATTCCAGAGGAAAGCATGACATGTCATTTGTCCAAATTAATTACTATGTAGTCATATAAGATTGTTAATAACATTGCCATATGATTTTTTAAAATAATTTTTATTAAATGTTTTACAGAGAATGGAAGGGAGGGAGGGAGAGAGGGGGAGGGAGAGAGGGGGGGGGAGAGAGAGAGTGAATGTGAGTGTAAAGAGAATAAAAACAACCCAGAAGTTTCTAATTTCCATTGAGGTAATTATAATTACAAAAATATCTCTTCTTTGTGATTACATACCATATCCCTTATGATTATGAGTGTAATCTTTAGAACTATGAGTCTCTATAATATTAACAAACATCAGTGGTTCGCATAAGTTCCAAAGGGTACCACCAGAAGTGCCTCTCTGGATTGCCAGAAGGATGGTTTTAGTGGATACAGAACTAGGGAGCAATTTCCAGATAGAGTACAGTATTAGACAGAAGAGCTTAATTTGAATCAGGTATATAGTTTCAATCAAGAGAACTTTTCTTAATCTGTCAATGACCTCTCCATTACCTGTACTAATTGTGGGGTTTGTTTGTTTTTTACAAGTAGGCAACTTCTTACTCAGCATGAAAGTGACAGTTTGAGAATGGTCACACTGAATTGCAGATCCAGCTTTCTATGATACAACAAAAACATGTAGAGCAGGAGATATTCCCTTTCTGGATTATTGTGAGCTTTCATTTAATTGATTCTTTAAATTCATAAAATCACTTGGGTAAGCACATTCTGTAATATATTAGCTCATGTTGGAAACAACAAACAATTCCACTCGTACCCTCCAGCACATGAAATTGTACTGTCATATGTTAAGCTGACCATATCTATGAAAATAAACATTTTATGCTACCTGGGCCACTCAATTTGACATGTTTCATATTTGAGCTAAGAATCTCTGCAAATTAGCATCTGGAGAGATGAGGTAACTCAGAATTTTTATTGTGAAGGGAGGGGGCATGAGAAACAGAAGTTTCTTCTGTAGAATCGAGTAATTCATTTTTACAAAATATACATTAACTTCACTTTTTCTGCCTTTTTTTGTCTGTAAAAAGTTAAAAGTATGAACTGTGTTTCAAAATTTGAAGAAAAGATTGGACAGTCATTTGTCAAGAATGGTATAGGACAGGGGTGTCAAACTGGTGGGCCAGATGCGTCACGGACAGGCCACACCCACCCCAGCTCTGCAAAAAAACATCATGATACATCATGTGACAGCAATATGACACGGAAAGTTGGATACCCATGGTATAAGGTCTCTGCTTGAATAGGAGATTGGACTAGAAGACCTCCAAGGTCCCTTCCAAACCTGTAATTCTATGTTCTGTGATGCTATATGTAAAATATGTTTGATTTTGCCTTTTAAACAGCTACATTTTACAGCAGGTTTAAAGTCAAAATATATCTTGCTTGCTTTTGCTCTCTGTAGCAAAATGTGCAAGTTTACTTGTGATGTTGGAGCTGATTTATAGGAAAAATGATGCCTTAGGATAGGAGATTGTTCTTGAGAGCTCTCTTGCTGCTTGAGAAGTTTCCAGATTTATGATTAGAAGTTTAATATGCCATGTAAAAAGCTTCAGAAAAGATTCCAAGTAGTTTTTATTTATATATGGAAACTTGACATTTGGTAAGCTATGCCCATGTCTTGTAAGTTCAGAAGCAACACAGTTTTTAACTATTAAAAAGCATCATGTAACCACCTTTCCATTCACTTTCGCATGCCCTTTAGCCTCCCGTCATAACTTTGATGTCTTATTAATAGGTACCTTTTTGTTTTGTTTTTTGTCTTTTTTTCAAATTCACTCTAGGTATCAAACTGGTTTGGAAATAAACGAATCCGGTACAAGAAGAACATAGGTAAATTTCAAGAGGAAGCCAATATTTATGCTGCCAAAACGGCTGTCACTGCTACAAATGTGTCAGCCCATGGAAGCCAAGCTAACTCACCCTCAACTCCCAATTCAGCTGGTTAGTTTTTTTTTTCTTTTGGGTTGTTATTGTTCTTTTTTTCCAGTGGGGTTTTATTTTCTTTTAGTATAAACGTATGTTTCTTGTTTTTCACTTTGAGTTTCTGTTTAATTAGACAATTTTGTTCTTGTCCGTTTTTTGTTTCTAAAGGCAATATAGTCTCACTACGTACTTATAATGCAATGTGTTGAGGATTTTTGCCTAGGTAACATTTTGTCTGAGTTTCTGATGGTGTCAGAAAAAACGTTAGCTGTGTGCATTCTATATATTTCAATAGTGGAGAGATGAGGTAACTCAGAATTTTTAATGGGGGGGGGGCATGAAAAACAGAAGTTTCTTCTGCGGAAACCACATTATTGAAGAAAACATGTTAGCATACATACTTTGGTGGTGCTGTGGCTCAGGATATTTTCAGTCAGTCGATCTAGTGGTTTATTGGAATAGGCCTTACCCCTTAAATGTTGCTTGTTGATTTTATTACCTGTGGATCTCTTCTAAACTTGTCCTAGTTCCTCAACCTTTCCAAGGTATCTTTTTCATGCTAGTTATTCAAGGAATAAATTAAATTGCATTATCTTAAATAAAGTGAAAGAAGTCAGGATAGAAATATTAGCAATTACTTGATTCCAACTTTGATATGTAAATAGAGTTTATCAGTCAGAATTATTTATTTTGTAACACTTTGTTTCCTATCAGAGAAGCAATAATCTGCTGGTTCTTGATACTCTCGGGACACTACTTTGACCTGAGACCCATACATTTTGACTTTGTATATTAAAGGATGAAAAACCTCAGCATACACACAATTGGGAAAACATAACATTGGGGCTGCTTTAAATTATTTAAAATCTGAAGTGAACAAAACTTGAATCTTAGTATCTTTTTCCTACCAGAAACTTTGTCCATAGTATCATTTCCCCAAGTCAGTATGGCTAGACAGTAAACCCATACCAAATGAAAATCAGTGATCTGCCATCTTCCTCCTGAATGACAAATCACTAAGTGAGAATTTAGAAATACCACTGCAGATTGATTCCTTGTTCACGCTTCATTTTTGATGAGGGAGAACAGTTTTGGTTTCACTTTCTGAGCATTTAACTATGATTCCCTTTCTCTGGAAAACTGATGCCACCTTCTGTGATATGGGAATAAAGTTAGAAATTCTGCTAACATATTTGCATTCTGTGAGTTGGTACATCACATTTGTTTGGTAGTCTTGACTTTGCAGTTGCCTTATGTAAGAAGGGAGTTGTGCCTGGCATGGCCACGGGTGACAACTGACAAATGGTCAGCTGCATTGTTTCTGGCACTTACCTGCTGTAATAAGACAAAAATGGAAAAATCTCAAACTTCATACTAGACAAGTTACAAGAATTTTCTAGTTACTTTAAAAGGGCGGGCCCGGCTCTCTGGAACGACCTACCCCCCGACCTACGTACTATCTCGGACCTCCGCCTCTTCCGCCAACGTCTTAAGACGTTTCTATTCCAACAGGCCGGCCTAGCATAGCCCCCCGTCTCTGACTTTTTATGTATAAATTGTAATTAGGCAGGGTTTTAAATGGGTTTTTTAGCACGGGTTTAAATAATTTAATATGTTTTTAACGATGTATATTGTTTTATTGTGGTTTTAATAATGCCTGTGCGCCGCCCTGGGTCCTAACAAGGAGAAGGGTGGGGTATAAATTCGATAAAATAAAATAAAAATAAAAAACAAAAAACAAATGTGGTTTGCTTTATAAGTGCCTCCTCTAATTTGTGGGTTAAGGTCTGTAATTTACTGGTGGTGTATTAGAGATGAATGTTTTTATCAGTTCTGCCTTATGGATAGTATTGTTTTAAAAATGGCTTATCTTTTGCCTTGGCAAAATCGTAAAATTTTACAAGATCACATTTCATGACTTGATTTTAAAAAAAGCATGTTGAAGAAAGGACAAGATCACTTGCATACTGAAGAATGGAAATATCTTTGTCTTTTGCCTAAATTCAATTATCTAGAATACAATAAAAAATTTGGAGCAGCTTATCTATTGCTTTTCTGTACACAAATAAGATGTTTTATCTACACTGAAACTTGCAAAGTGTCAATAGAGCTGGTGTCTACATTGTAGATCCATGCTATGCAAAATGAATGATATATGATTTTAAGCTGAAATTGTATATTAAATTTTGTCCTTCTTGTAATTATTTATAAATATGCTGACTTAATTAGAAGTTAAGAAGTTCTTTAGAAGTTAAGTAAAATGCATTATTAATTCAATCTGTTCACGACCAACACCACTATTTGTTCATGAATTTTGATCGAAATAATTTAAACTTTGTTAAGCCATGTAGGAAAAAAAAGCTTAGCAAGAGAATCAGCAATGAAGTGCTGTAATGCATGCTTTATGGAGGTGCTCTGCAGTGTTTCACCCTCAGGCTAGAAGGAGAATCCAGTTAAATCAGAGGATTATCAGCAGATGCAGGAATAAAAAAGGCAGAGTCAGAATCTTAAAAACAGTAACAACACAAAAAGGGAGAAGTTAGATTTGGGGATCAGTTTTTTAAACAGTATTTTATCAAATAGTTGAGGGTAGTCATAGGCAAATTCTGCAGAAAATTAAACAAAAGGTATGAAGAAAGAAATGTTCTTTTAAAAAAATATTTTTATTGAATGTTTTAATCTTTAAAAACAGTAAAAAAAACACAAGAAAGAACAAAACATGAAACATACATAACAATATACAGTAATTTTACAACCTTCTGTATCAGCTTTCCTGCTTAGCTTTTATAATTCTCCATTCTGCATTGCCTTCCTATTGCTTTAACCTTGTCCTATTATATAACAACAGTAGTATTAACACTGTTTTGGCTTCTGATTTCTAGCCACATACATTTTATCCCATACTTTATAGAAGTCTGATTCTTCTCTTTCTTTTAGTTCTATTGTCATTTTGTCCATTTCTGTGCATTCGAGTATTTTTCTGATTATAGTTTCATCTGTGGGTGAATTGGTTTTTTTCCAGTTATGTGCGAAAGCAATCATGGCTGCAATGAGTATGTGTATGATTATGTATTGAGATTGTTTATCCATTTTTGGTCTAGTAGTCCTAATTAGAATGATTCTGGTTTGAGTTCTATTTTCTGCTCAGTAATTTCTTCCAACCATTTCTGAATTTTGCACCAGTACTTCCTTGTGATGGGACATGTCCGCCACATATGGTAGAATGTTCCAGGCTTGTGGCTGCATCTCCGACATTTGGGGGATAAATTTGGGTACATTTTGGCCAATCTCACTGGAGGCAAATGCCATCTATAAAACATTTATAGAGGTTTTCTTTGTAAGCTACTGCCATCATAAATTTATAATTTCTTTCCCATAGTTTATCCTATTTTTCTAACTCTATATTATGGCCAAAATTTCTTCCCCAGCTAATCGTTGTCTCCTTTACCATCTCTTCCTCCATTGTATATCTTAAGAGAAAATTATATAATCTAGTAATCATTTTTCCTCCCATTCCTAATAATATTTTATCTAATTCCATTTGTTTCTCGTGTATTCTGTATTTCTTGTGTATTTCGTGTTCCTGATCTTTTTTAAATCTTGTTTTAATTTACCTGAAAGAAATGTTCTTTCATTTTTATTTTTTGGTGATATAAAAAAATCCTGGAGATTCCTTAAACAAACGGCATTCAGGGAATTGCTGCTACAAAAGGAATTACTGATTTGTCAGTATTAGTCTTATATATTACTTAAGGAATGAGTTTCCGTTATTATTATGCAGCCATTTTAAGAGCTATGGATAATAATAATAATAATAATAATAATAATAATAATAATAATAATAATAATAATAATAATAATAATAATAATAATAATAATAATAATAATAATAATAATAATAATAATAATAATAATATAATAATAATAATAATAATTTAATTTTATATCCCGCTCTCTCTCCCCGAGGGGACTCGAGGCGGGGCACAGGCAATTAAAAATACAAATAAAACCACAGACAAATACAAAATACAAAGTTAAAAATAAATTAAATTGATCCTGCGCTAAAACCCATAAACTAAACTAAAAATTACCCCTAAAAACCCCTAACCTAAAAAGAGACTACCCAAGGCCGGCCAGACGAAAAAAGTGCGTCTTTAATTTTAAACGGAAGGAGCGGAGGTCCGTGGTTGTCCTGATATCGGGGGGAAGGTCATTCCAGAGGGCTGGGCCCGCCACAGAGAAGGCCCTTCCCCTGGGCGCCGCCCGCTGACAAAGTCTAGTGGACGGCACCCGGAGAAGTCCCTCTCTGTGGGAGCGAATCGGCCGTGAGGATGTATGGGGCAGGATCCGATCCCGCAGGTAGCTAGGTCCCGAGCCATGGAGCGCTTTGAAGATGGTAATTAACACCTTGAAGCGCACCCGGAAGACGACAGGTATGGAGCTATGGATGAATATACTTGACTGGATATTGGCTGGATAAATGCTTCATATTTAGAGGTTATAGATTATGAAATATGCCTAAAACATAATGTGCACTAATAACTGCAAATATTATATTAGCAAAATAATTACAAAATTTAAATTTATTAAATTTCTGTGGTGCCTAATGGCTAATTTACATACATTTCAGAGGTAGTAGACACCATTTATAAATAACTTTAAAATGCATGTGACATATTTTATATGAATTTAAATTTTTAAGGAAGACTTGTCTTTGTGTGTTTGTCAAGCCTACTCACAACTAACAAGGTTTCTTTTTGACAGTGGGTGTAGCCTCTTAAATTCAGATGGATTTTTTAATGCCAGTTTTGGGAAAGTCTTCAATTCCTAATAAAATCTCTATTTGCAAGTATTCTTACTGCCAATTAAGGCAAGGACAAATATGGACAAAGGAAAACAAATGTAAAAGTAATAATTGTCCAAGATATTAATTACACAGGAGAGTTTCTTGACAATATTTTTGTTCATTTTGGTATGTTAGTTAAAAATGCTTCTGATATTCAGGGATCAGCCTGATAACCAAGTGATTGAACTTGGTTGACTGTTATAAATACTCATGCCACATAACCCTTAGCTGACCAGGAATTATGAGAGCTGGGGAAGAGACAGTTGCTTCATTTCTTGGTTGCTCATTTTACACAGCTATTGTTGGTTTTCTTGGAGTTTATGCATCCTCAATTTTCTTTTGAATCGTAGCATTTAACAGAACAAACCAGGCATGTGATCTTTCTGGCCAACTGCCCATATTCCCCTCTGCTATCCTACTTAACCAAAGTAAAACTGTCCAGCCAGAGTTTTCTCCTTTCTATTATTTCTTTAACACCTCTTTTTTTCCTGTTCTTTTGATTGTGCCAGTTCGGTTTCCTCTTTCTCATTTCTATTACAGCTTCATTTTCTCTCTAGTTTTGATGAATACCAGCATTGATTCTCTTCTTACTGATGTAGAACCCTTCTGTTCTCATCCTTCTCTCCCACAGTGTAAATCAATCACTCTTTGCAAACTGCTTCTTTCACCTAATGCAGGTGGACTTAAAACAGCCTCTTTTTTACTGGCTGAAAAACTAAAAACTGTTAATTTCTTAATCATTTAAATGAGGCCTCCTTATTTAACCTTTTCTGAATTGAACTGGATTTGCCTCCTTAAATTTCATATCTTTTTTCACCACTCAACATAGTTTCTAACCCCTGTAACTTCTGTTACTAGTACAGATATTGAGAGAGTCTGGGGGTATAACAAAAGAGAGGCAAAGTAAATGCAGTGTGGAATTTATTTCATTTCAAACTAAATGATAAAGGAAGAGTAACCATCAACACATTTCATGGAATCAAACCTTGGAATCGGCTACTTAACTCCCTGGAATGAGCTATTTCACTTCCTGCTCAGTTCAGAATCCCACTAAAGGCATCCCAGGTGAACTAGGCACTGTGTGAATACATCCAGTGGAGAGTCCACTATCTCTCTGGGTAATTGGTTCCTCCATCAAACTGCTCTTAGTGTAAAGAAGCTTTTGTAATGTTCTTTTACACTCTGTCTTCCTCTCATTAAACCCTTATTTAAATACACGTATGCTATTTATTAATGTATTGGTTTACTGTTAATGCAATCAGGATATTGATTTCTAAAATTTCAAGCAGGTAGAAGAACTGCATGTAATAACCCTATGTTCCATCCAAAGTAATTCCAATTGAATTCAAAAGTGTCCTCTTAGAAACAGCCTAAGACATTTTCTCAGATATTCTAATGATTTAAAAAAAACACAGAAACTATTCTGCCATGTCATTTTCTGAATGTTCTCTTTCCTGCCAATTTGTGCAGATGTTAATTCCTTTCCCAAAAGAAAGGGGGGGGGATTCTGTAGGTTTTAAAACTCTGTTGTTGTTGTTGTTGTTGTTGTTGTTTTATTGCTATTTTGCTATGCAAAAGACAGTAACAAAGACATCCGCTACTGGGACCATTTCTAGTTTGTATGTCTATCTAAAAATAAAGCATTAAGGCCTGGTTCTTCCGCAGGCACTAGGGGCAGTTGAGTGAGAGTCCCTTTTGGTTTTTTGTTCTGTTTGTATTTTATATGTTATATAATTTAAAGGGGGGGAGGTCTTTTTGGTTTATTGTTTTTTTTATGCTACTCAAAGTCACGCAATTGAATTGGGGAGCTTTATAAATCTTAACCTCTCACACACATTTATAAGCTATCCAACTTATAATAACTCTGGGAGAATGTTAAGTTAAAGACAACTTCCAATACAATAAAAATCTAAGGAAAGTAAAAACTGGGGACTAAAACACATACATTGATAAAATTCTTCCCGAGGGGACATACTATCTAACCCAGAAATTGAACAGCATAATAGATCAGATGGAAATTTTCCATCAAATTCTTAGACATAGTATTGGATGCTGAAAGTCAAACTGATCCACTCAGGAAACAGATTATAATCATGTTACAGTTTAGCTTCTATCAATTGTTTATTATTGTGATACCAACAATAGGAAGAGATTTGGCTTCAAATACTAAAATGTCTTGTGTTGTCTCTGTTGCTTCTCCCTTCCAAGCTTTCAGTGTTCTGTTAAAAGTTTGACATGGTGAAAAGAAAGCTAGTGGACAAATTTGATAAAATTTATAATTAGAATGGACAGTGAATTTTTCAGACGAAATTTGTTAGACTGTTCAGCAGAAATATGAGACACGTTTGGACTATAGCAAATAGTGCTTTGGGGTAGATAATCATAATATCTCTGGAAGATTTTTCAGGTGTACTTTTTAATAAAAATGATCGCCTTGAGGGGTCCTTGGTGCTCTCAGAGTTTGGTTGCTTTCTTGCAGATGTTTCATCGCCCAAACTAGGTAACATCATCAGGATTAATACTGATGCTGTTACCTAGTTTGAGTAATGAAACATCTGCAAGAAAACAGCCAAACTCTGAGAGCACAAAGGACCCCTGATTTCAACCCTGAGCTATAAATATTCTCCTTTATTGATCAATCATCTTGTCTGATAACAACCTATTGCATGATGCTGCTCACAGAATTATTTTGCAGGTTATAAGATATGTAGCATTAATAAAACAATGGAGTGTCCGGAAACCATTTTTGTTCACCAAAACCAATATTCTATTACATTCTTTCCTTAACTTTTCTTTTCTTTTTTCTTTTTCTTTTTTTTATTTTTCAACAGAAGGAAAGAGTGGCCATGTTTATTTTAATCACTACAATGTATCAATGTCTTTTTTTCCTTTGTGGTATAATCATTACTACAAGTAGTCCTCGACTTACAACACTTCATTTAGTGACCATTCAAAGTTACAATGGCATTGAAAAAAGTGATTTATGACCATTGCAACATCCCCATAGTCACATGATTTATATTCAAATGCTTGACAACTGACTCATATTTATGACAGTTGCAGTGTTGTGGGATCATTTGATCACCTTTTGTAATCTTGTGACAAGCAAAGTCAATGGGGAAACCAGATTCATTTAACAACCGTGTTACTAATTTAACAACTGCAGTGATTCAGTTACAAATGTGCCAAGAAAAGTCATAAAATGGGACAAAACTAATTTAACAAATTTCTCACATATGGTAGCAACATAAATTTTGGGCTCAATTATGGTTGTAAGTTGAGGACTACCTGTATACTCGATGTTTCCCCTTTTTATAATTTTGTATTACTGCCAAAAATGCTGAGGCAGCACCACAGATGGCACAAAGTGCAATCTCAACAATTACTGCTATGCATTAGTACAATATACATAATAGTTAAGTTTACCTATTCTGTATCTGTAGCAGAAGCAACAGGATATATTTTCCAATTATAGATGTGCATAAATGCTATGAAGAATATATCATGAAAAACAAAAACATGTTCATGCACAAATACCACAGCAAACAATGCCAGTTATATAAATGTGTTTTTTGCAATTCCTATTCTTTTGCTCAGGATTTTCACAGGACAACATCCTGATAGATGTATTGCCTGTGCCAGTAGCATGAGAGAGAGAGAGATACACACAAACACAGAGAGAGGGGGAGGGAGAGAGAGAGAGAGACTATAAATGGCATGTATTAATACTTTTGTTATTAAAAATGAAAGTTTCTGCCTAATTTTAAAAGGCAGACTGAAGAAAGTAGTTATTCTGCTCAAGCAACTTGAATAGGATGCTACATAGAGTTCCGACAAGCTCTTCGTGATGGTACAGCATGACCTTGAAAATCTTGATCAATTATTGAGGCCATCTGTTTGGAGGGGGCGATGTACTTTTACACCTAAGACATTCCTGTGAGAATTAAGTAATTAAAGTTGGGAAAGCTTCTTTATGCTCAGAAGATAGTGTCACAAAAGACAAAACATTGATATCATTGCACTCTAAAAAAGAATCGCAATGCAGGAATGAAAGATATTGAAAATGACTCAAGGTAATTGCCAGCAGATTTCTTGGATTATCCATTGCAAATCAATTTCTGTTTCCTGAATTATTTCAGGATTTATTCCAAAACCTGGCAAAGGCAACAGGAGTCTCTTAGACTTGGAAGAACTTTTCACTCTTAGTGACTATTGTTGTATTCTAGAATTTCTTCTCTGAGAGGCAAAGGACTTTGCACAGAGTAGCCAGAGCAGAGAAATAATAAGCGTACTCTTTTCCAAATGGGTCTTCTCACTTTGCTTTGAGAACTAGAGATTAAGCAAAGGGCTTTGCAGAGCTAAAGCAGAGTAGATGTTACACAGAGCATCTGCCTGTGTATTGCTATTGAGCAGTTTAGCAGAGAGCCAAGGAACTGTGTATCTTTCAAGGGGAAGCACTGAACCGCCTGGCACTGCAGGATTGCAGTGGAGCTGACCTGGGCCCTGAAGTCTCTCTCCCTTCAAGCCTAATGTCATGTTTAGCACTAAACCTTGCACGTTGAGCTTTCTCATACTTAACATACTGAGTTGCACGAGAGTTTCAAAAATAAACCCCTCCAGCCTGTCTCATGCACTTCAGTTAGTTTGCCACTTTTAAGGCATATTTGGGAGAGGAGATACACGAGAAAGCTGAAAATGTTTTGTGCCTAGAATTGCCTTTTCAGACTCAACTGATAATCAAGATAATACCTGCATGTAATTAGTTTCAAATATAACTTGACATAACTTGGAAAGGGTAAAGAGAGCACGACCATAGTCTTATGCCCCATTTTCTCCTCTGCCCAACAAATGACACATGCTCCTCCCTGGATGTAGATGTGTGGGATCTCTGGATAGACAATACAGAATGCAACTATTGAGTCTGCTTTTCATGCCACATTTCACTACCCTGCCAAGCTGGCCATAACAGCTTCATTATGGGTTGTCACCAGCACCCCTTCTGAAAATGGCAGCGTCTAAGCATGGCATGCTGTACTCATTGGCTATACATTTACATTTATGGAAGTTATTTTAGAATAATAAGATTCTGTCTTCCAGACATCATTGCAGAAAATATCAATGCTTGTTAAGCTATTAGAATGTTATCCATAACAAATTCGTCATTCCCCCCCCAAACTGGAATTACCCCACAAATCAAGATCTGAAAGACTATCTCCTGCTGAAAATCATTAAAGAGAGGGGGGGGGGAGGTCTTTTTTAATGTAAATTTTTTAGCTCTTATACCCTCTCTAATTTTTTTAAAATTTTGTGTTTGCTTGCATTTTTCTCTGTGCTACTAACCTGACCATATTGTTTTCTGTTTGGGGTTGCTTTGCATGCCATTCTTTCTTCTTGGCTGAGAGGCAAGTGGTTGCTTCTCTTCCTTTCTATGATTCAGGTGCCTCGCTCTTTCCTTTCCAGGTTCTTCCAGTTCTTTTAACATGTCAAACTCTGGAGATTTGTTCATGAGCGTGCAGTCACTCAATGGGGATTCTTACCAAGGGGCCCAGGTTGGAGCCAACGTGCAGTCACAGGTAGGGATCCATCGGATGTACTGCCAGTGAATGCATCAGGGTCAGAAGGAAGGGCTTGGATCCTATTGGCTTCCCACATTACTGTCCTAAGAGAGGAATTAAAACTCAACAACCATCAAATCCATCAAAATGAAACAAAAGGGGGGGAAAACAGCAGGGAAAAAATAAGGAATTTGCCTACATTTTGTGAATTCATTTGGCTCTGGCTTCATAGAAGGAAAATCAATATTTTGAATGAGTGCCAATTTGCTTAGTGGATTTTCTGGGAGAAAAGATCATACATTTAGTTTAATAATAAGGAAATGTTGGTACATTGCTGAAGGGCCTTAGTCCTATTTCAATATCATACCAAATCCTGCCATCCTTTCTTATAAACCAGTATGATAAGCACGAGGTTTAAAAAATTTAGTCAGAAACAAATGATTTACTATTGAGGCAGTAGTTAGAACAGAAAAGGTATTGCCATTATAGCCTCATGAGTATTCACATTTTTTTTCTGGAATCTCATTCTACCTGTGCCTCATCTCATTTGGAATTCCCTATCACATCTCACTGGAGTTCTTAATAATATTGCCAACTATCAAAAAATGTCCATCTTTTGACAGTGCCGTTAAAATCAGTGCAGACTGTACTGTTAGACTGAAAGTGCAAAGTGCCTACAGCAGTAACAAATAAGAGGAAGAGCCTCAGATGCAGAGGGACTCACATAACATTGAAACTCACATAGGTTCACTTATACCTTCAGTTGCAGGTGGCATTGAGAAATCTTGGGTTATATGATTGATGAATAAATAATAGACTTAACAGATTAGGAAAAGGTTTCTTCCCTCCACATAATTGGTAAGGCTGCCAAAAAAATTCCAAAAACTTCCTGCTCCTTTTGTATATTTTCTTCTTCATCATTTTAAAATCCAGCATAATAGACTGTTATACACAATACATGGGGATATGGGTGAAAGGCAGCTTCACTTTTTACTCTTTAAAGAGATCATAGGGAAATCTGTGAACTAATACTCATATTATAATGACCTCCAAAGAAATCTTTCTTCTCTAATATACGTGTTCCTAATTCTTTCTTTGTTGTTGGTCTGTTTAGGTGGATACCCTTCGCCATGTTATCAGCCAGACAGGAGGATACAGTGACGGGCTCACAGCAAGTCAGATGTATAGTCCGCAGGGCATCAGTGTAAGAAAAATAGGCTTCCTGTTCTCTGTTTCTTCTTCTACTCCTTTTTCTTTTTGTTCTCTTGCTCCCAATTATTTCAAAGCCATAGGGCTCAAATGCCACTTAGTAGGACTTATCTTAGCTTTACGGTCACCTAGTTTATTGCTTTTGTATCGGTCCTGCCAATGGCAGAATTCTAGCTGCAAAAAGTGGCAAGTGGGCAGGCCTTGTACAGGCAGCTGGCGTCTACAGCTGTCAAACAGAATCAGCATTCACATGGCACCTGCGGCCACTTGTGTTCTGCTGAGAGGGGCTGCTAAACAGGTGACACCTAGTACAATGGCAGTAGGGTATATCACCACAAAGCAGGACCCAGACATCTCCAACAAGATGGCCAAAGGCTGAGGGCCAATTCAGCTGAACATGCCATCAAAAAATAGGATATCTCTCTCTCCCACTCCAATCATTGTCAAAGAACAAAACAAATGACTACCCGATTAATAAGCAGGCTGATAATCATAACAATAATTATTGTTATAATGCAAAAGCTAAGAAAAGAAAGAGAAAGCTGGAGTGGAAAGGAGACATCTTCTACTTGTTCTGAGTTGTGCTGTCTGCTTGTGACTAGCATGAAAATTCATAGCGACAAGCTGTGTCTTATGGAGTGAAATTGATCAGACAGTCACAAGGAGAACCGAATGTAGATTTGGGACAGCAATCCAACTTCATTTCTCAGATCAATCATCCACCATCTCAATAGTGATGACAGAAAACTGGGACAAGAAGGCAGCCTGGAAAAGGAAGCTGCCACACACAATGTTGGGCCTTCTTTCTACCAATTTTAAAGGTCAAAGAGGGAGCGCTACTCAAGGGGTGACCTGAAACTAGTAGAAGGATCAAATGTGCTTTGTTTCTTTGTTTTCATGCATGCCTTGGTCAATGCAAATGTCAGCTTTGGGAGGAGGGGGGAGGAAATAGATTTACAGATTTCCTAACCATCTTCGCCGGAAAATTCAAGAGTTCTGCTGCCTTTGATGCTCGAAGCTTTGCTGAGCTAAACAAGTCTTTTGCCAATGGGACTGTACGACATGCCGTCACTGAGGGTGGGCGTTCTCTCTGAGCTTTTATCAATTTCAAACAAAAGCATCAGGGGTAAGATATTATGTGAGGCAACCCATGACAACTGCTTGCCAAGACTACATCTTTCCTTGTGTTCTTCATTTGTTTTCACCTGTACAAAATATTGTAAGCAAGAAAATCCAGGTATTTAAATACTCAGGTTTAGAGGTCCACCTGTGCAGGTTTCCAAACAATTGTTCAGTCATGCTTTTGCTTTGGTGGTGGGGTGTTGCTGAAGGTAGCATTATAACATAGTTGACTCAGAGCTATTCTACACACTGAATATTCAGGGGGGAGTTTTACACAAACAGGACAGTCACATAGGCTGCCCACACAGCAGCCTTATTCACACATAAAATGGGAGGAGGGAGATTTACTGAGGCCCTCTTCTCACTTGTTTCTTTGCCAAGCACTTTCATTCCAGATTGGTTTATTTTGGCAGATAAGATTAAGCCTGAAGAAAAATACTTAAAGTGAAGAAGATACTCCCTTCAACCAGGGGCTTTTATCATGTTAAAATTAGATTCCCCCCCCTCACTTTATGTGAGTGAGGCAGGCATGTAAACATGCCTGGCATAGCCTTCAATCTGTCAAATCAGCCTATACCTCTGTCCCTACAGGCACTTTTCTCCTAGTCTTATTCTGATACCAGAAGTTAGAGGGATGGAGTAAAAGTACTTCAGGTGGCTAGTGGGAAGAGGTAAGGTGGGGGAGGAAGAGACTTCAATTTCATTAATTAAAAAATGAGAAGACATCATGCTGCAAAACAGACAGCCTGCCCTCAGCATTATCTTTATTTTCAGAAATGCTATGGGCCCCACATAGGCCTAGTAGGCATTTTTAGAATAGAAAAAGTGATTGCAAGCCTATAGGTTTTTTTTAAAAGAGATGCTCATCTGCCCAGCAAAATGCAGACATTGTAAACTGCAATGTGTCTTGAGAAAGACAGGCTAGAGGATAAACTTAATGAGCAAGTTAGAGGAGATGATGGGGAGCGCTCACCAATATGTTTTCTGAATTAGTTGGAATTAGTTACATCTATTATGGCAGCCATACATATTTGTTTGTTTGTTTGTTTGTTTGTTTGTTTATTTATTTATTTATTTATTTATTAAATTTTTATACCGCCCTTCTCCCTTCCGGGACTCAGGGCGGTGTACAGGAGCAATAAAAATCAGTGGTATAAAATATAAAATACATAAAATACATTTAAAAATATATTAAATGGTAGGCCTGTTCTAAAACCTTGATAAAACCCTACTAAAAACCATTTAAAAACTACGCCAGGCCGGCCACATGAAATAAATAGGTCTTCAAGGCCCCACGGAAGGGGCGCAGGTCCATGGTCGTGCATAGGTCAGTGGGTAGGTCATTCCAGAGGGCAGGAGCCGCCACAGAGAAGGCTCTCCCCCTAGGGGTTGCCAGCCGACATTGCCTGGCCGACGGCACCCTGAGGAGACCCTCTCTGTGGGAGTGAACTGGTTGGTGGGAGGTATTTGGTAGCAGGAGGTGGTCTTGCAGGTAACCAGGTCCCTTGCCATGGAGCGCTTTAAAGGTAGCTACTAGTACCTTGAAGCGCACCTGGAAAGCCACAGGCAGCCAGTGCAGCTAGCGCAGGAGAGGTGTCACATGGGAGCATCTAGGAGCTCCCAGGATTCCCCGCGCGGCCGCATTCTGAACTAACTGGAGCCTCCGGGTGCACTTCAGGGGAAGCCCCATGTAGAGAGCGTTCCAGTAGTCCACACCACACTCTCAACAACCTTCGCAAGAAATCGAAGGTTGGAGACTGGACGGTAGTTGGCCAACACAGCCGGGTCCAGGGAGGGCTTCTTGAGGAGGGGCCTCACCACCGCCTCTTTCAAAGCGGCCGGCAGAAACCCCTCACTCAAAGAAGCGTTGACAATTCCCTGGAGACAGCCTCGTGTAACTTCCCGGGAGGCCAGTACCAACCAGGAGGGACACAGGTCCAATAAACATGTGGTGGCGTTCAGCCGCCCCAGCATCCTGTCCATGTCCTCAGGAGTCACAGTATTGAACTCTTCCCAGATAACAGACTCAAGACCTGCCTCCGTCAGCCTGTCTGAACTAGTCCAATCGGAGGCCAACCCATCCCAGATCTGATCAATTTTATCATGCAGATAACACCCAAATTCCTCTGCACGACCCTGCAAGGGGGCATCCCGCACCCTCTGGTGAAGGAAGGCGCGGGTCACCCTAAACAGGGCGGCAGGGCGGTTATCTGCAGATGCAGATAATAAGTACGTTTTGCCGCTTTTATCGCCACTAGGTAGGTCTTCAAATGCGACCTTACCAGTGTCCGGTCATACTCGGAGTGGGTGGCCCTCCAACCACTCTCTAGGCATCTGTTCCAACGCTTCATCACTCTTAGCTCCTCAGAGAACCAGGGAACCAAGGTGGTTCGGCGCCAGGCACGAGAGGCCGCAAAGGCACGACCCGGTCCAGGGCCCCCGTGGCCGCACTATTCCAAGCGGCCACTAGGTTCTCAGTCGAGTCGCGGGTCATGGACTCAGGTATTGGCCCAAGCTCCATCTGGAACCTCTCAGGGTTCATCAGGCGCCTGGGGCGGAACCATCTCACCTCTTCCGGTTCCACCTCCCCGCGGTGGGATGTAGCGGTTGGAAAGCCCAGCCGAAGGAGAGAGTGATCTGACCATGACAGGGGTTCAACAGCTATTTCCCCTAAACCAAGATCATTCAACCATTGGCCGGAGGCAAAAACTAGGTCCAGCATGTGTCCCCCAGTATGGGTGGGGTCATGAATTAATTGGGTCAGGTCCATGGCCGTCATGGAGGCCATGAACTCCCATGCCATCTTGGATGCCTCGCCTATCGATGACAGGTTGAAATCCCCCATGACTAACCGCCATCTCGGCTATCACATTGAGAAGCTCAGGTAGGGCTGCTGATACGTAGTGGGGAGCCAGGTACACTATCAGCAAGCCCAACTGCCTCCCATGATCCCACTTCACACATAGAGACTCACAGCTGGTTGTCTGCGGCACAGTGGTCTCCCTCAGGTCCAGACCCTCCTTTATAACAACCGCCACCCCCCCACCCCGACCCTGGGCTCACGGCTGGTGAAATGCACGGTAACCCGGTGGGCACATTTCAACAAGGGGCACCACCCCTCTTGGCCCAACCAGGTCTCCGTGATACCCGCCAGGTCTGCCCCCCCTCCAAAACCAGATCGTGAATGAGGGAGGCTTTATTAACCACAGACCTGGCATTACACAACATCAGCCGAAGACCCAGGCCCTGAGATCCTGAACCCCCTGGGTCACAAGAGGAGCCATGAGGGCCGGAGCGCGCCACCGCTCGCAAACAGCAGGTGCATCCTCCCCTTATATGATATGTCCCTCGGCTCCCGCCATACCTGCCCCTCCCACACACAGTCTTGATGGAATAGCCCTCTGTTGGACAGACCCTCCCCCCCCATTTCTAGACACTACGCCCTCCTCATCGGGACTGCTAGCCGGCCTGGAGACATTTTCCCCCTCACCCACCACCCTAATTTTGGTTTGACCCTCCCCGGAGCCCCTTAAGACCTGGATAAAAAAATTAATTAAAAAACCCCTTAATTTCCGCTTTGACCACCTCTCTTGGTTAACGAACCCATCATCGAGGTGGGCCCTCGTTAAAGCTGAGGGCCAAACCTGCGAGAGGGTGGTCTCCCGCAGGGTACGGAGGTCAGCTGCTGAGTACAGTTGTGCTTTCGAAGTGCTTCTTCCAAGGTTCACAGTGGCAAAGTCCCCCATTTTCTAAACACCGCCAAGTCAAAATCGCTAGTAGGTAAATATAAACCAGTCTTAAAACTTCCGAATATTTGCATAGTATATTTTATACTATGCAACTCATGGCAGCCCTTTTCTTGGAGTATTTTCAAGGTTCTCAGGATTTAAAAAATGCCAAATAGGGGCATTCTTTATAAATAAGGGGGTTCCTTATAAATAAGTTTTTTAAATTTGTTATATGGTTTTGTATGTATTTTTAATATGCCTGTGCGCCGCCCTGGGTCCGTCTGGAGAAGGGCAGGGTATAAATTTAATAAAATCAAATCAAAATCAAATCGGATAGAATATGGCTTCATGGGCATCTCACTTTGATCCCTATCACTCCAACTTCCTGTGATGTAGTGAATGCCCTCTAATGGTTATATATTACAATATTTCATGAATATTTATATCGGTGTTCCAGAACAAAACAGAAAGGAAGGAAGGAAGGAAGGAAGGAAGGAAGGAAGGAAGGAAGGAAGGAAGGAAGGAAGGAAGGAAGGAAGGAAGGAAGGAAGGAAGGATGGATGGATGGATGGATAAACTACTCATTAAGAGTTGGGGAAAATACAGGTTGGTAAAATGGAAGAGCAGAAAGTGCAATCATTCTCAGATTGAACTATTGTGCTATTTGAATTATTTTTCAATACCAAACTGGGTGCATCTGAGTTATACAGCACATGTATCTTATGCCTCTCATATTAGCACCATGTCTGAATAGCAAAGTAATCTGAAGCAAATGCAACTGAACATGTGCAGACAATTATGTCTGCTTATATAAACCCATTGCGGAAAACTAGGCTTGAAAATGCCACATGAAAGAGCCAATCATTCTATATTAACCTCTGTGTTAGTTGAATTCATTTCCATTCTGGCTCTTTAATGCTGAAGAGTAAATGAATCAGTGATAGATCATGATAAGATACGATACTTATCTACAAATAAATCCTAATCCCCACCCAAGAACTGATCTCCAGGACAAAGAGAGAGGGGGGGGGGGGAGAGAGACTAGCCTAGACTGATAGACAGACAGACAACATGACTTGCAGAAGCAGGGTGTATCAACCATCCACACATTACACAAAGCACTGGGTATCATGTACATAGGAGGATCACCTGTAAAATAACCAAATATGAAAAGGAAAATGGAATGGAAAGCATAGGTAGATGTATTGTATTACACATGATCCTAAACAAGTAGAAAAAGAAATCTGTATTTCTATGTACAGTACCAAAATAGTAAAACTGACTGATGAAACATGTAAATCAGATTTAAAAAAAAAAACTTATACAGGTAAATTATGGAATTTGCTATCACATGAGTCACTGGCATCAATTTAATAATCATCATCATCATCATCATCATCATCATCTTTATTGTCATTGTACTAAAATTACAATGAGATTGGTTTTAACTTCACTGGTGCAAAATTATAACAGAAACAAAAAAAAAGAAAAAAGAAAAAAACTAGCATGTGCATGGAGTG
The DNA here is from genome assembly GCA_039707465.1 of Rhabdophis nuchalis. NCBI lineage: Eukaryota > Metazoa > Chordata > Lepidosauria > Squamata > Natricidae > Rhabdophis > Rhabdophis nuchalis. Next base: position 120,281,425 of record CM077644.1, on the reverse strand, counting down.
ATCGTGGTTGAATTTAAAAGCCTCACAGCCCAAGGATAGAAGCAATCTTTAAACCTGTTTGTTCTGCTGGCTCTACTTTGATATCTTCTGCCTGATGGTAGACGTGCAAAGAGATACCAACCAGGGTGTGAATCATCTATGAGATTCTTCCTTACTCTGCTAAAGCAGCGAGATCTGGCGATGTTATCCAGTGATGTCAAAGGGCAACCGATGGTTTCTTGTGCCGAATTGATCACTCTCTGTAGTGCCTTCCTTTCCGCAACTGTTAAACCAGCATACCACACTGTAATACAATATAGGACCGATAGAAAGAGGTCATCAGCCATTGTTCCACCTGATTTTTCTGCAGGACTCTAAGGAAATGGAGTCTCTGTTGGGCTTTTCCAATCACCAGAGATGTGTTCTTTTTCCAGGTGAGATCTTGGCTAATAAGCACTCCTAAGAATTTAAAAGAGGAAACCCTCTCCACACAGCCCCCCTCAATATACAGTGGGGCAGGTTCCTCTCTGTGCTTCCGGAAATCTAGCACCATCTCCTTTGTCTTGCTAGTATTTTGATGTAAGTTGTTTCTTGAGCACCATGCGAATACCTTCTGGACTTCTTCCCTGTATGCTGATTCGTCCCCTCCAGTTATGAGACCCACCACCGTTGTGTCATCTGCAAATTTTATTATGATGTTGGATGGATCAGAGGATATGCAGTCATATGTATACAGTGAGTAGAGGTAGGGGCTGAGCACACAGCCCTGAGGGGAGCCTGTGCTGAGCTTCAGCATGGAAGATGTAAAGGACCCAACCCTTACTGTTTGTGGACGATCAGTCAGGAAGTCTTTGATCCATTCACAAGTGAGGGGAGGGAAATTCAGGTCAGTCAACTTTTCAATGAGAATGCCTGGTAAGATGGTGTTAAAGGCTGAGCTATGGTCTATGAAAAGCATTCTGACATAATTCCCAGATTCCTCAAGGTGGCTCAGTGCGATATGTAGAGCAGTGGTGATGGCATCCCCTGTCGACCTTTTGTTTCTGTACAGAAACTGATGTTGGTCAAAATTTGGTGGAAGACAGGACCTGAGATGTTGTAGGACCAGTCTCTCAAAGCACTTCATCACTATAGACTATCAATTTGAATACAGGTAGTCCTCAGACTATTTATTCAGTGACAGTCAGAAATTATGACAGTGTACCACATTTTAGAAGAGGCATTATCTTCTGTCTGTAAATAAGAAAAGGGGAATGCTTCCTTAAGAAGCTGATTAATTTAATTTTTAGTTTTCTGTAAAGTAAGTACATTGTAATATTTTTACTAGTGTCTTATTAATTGAAAACACCATTTCAATAAAATATTTTACTATTATAGTCAACTATTAGATTTAATATTGGAAAACTTGTTCCAGTGTCATCTTTGATGAGCAAACCTTTGGGGCAATTCTCACTTCAGTCTACAATGACAGTAAGCTGTTGGCTGTTTAAATTCCTTAGTCTCACCTTCGATTTAGTTTTAGTTTGCTAGTCTCATTTTATCCACAAATCCAAAGACATTTTTTCCATTTCATATTTTACAGCAAATACCTTAATCAGATTCCTTTGTGTCCCTAGAACTGGATCTGGAATTAGGGTTAAACTAAACATTACTTTTAAAAAAAGATGATATCAAGTGTATTTGCTTTACTCAAACAGAAAGTCAGGACTCTGTAGGCATTAATGGCTACTTATCTAAATTGGACTTTGCAAGATACAAAGACTTGGTGTTCTACTTTTGCCTAATATACTAGACTGGCCTACTTTAACAGAAAAGATTTTGTTTCCTAATAAGTTGCACAAATGGAGCATGCAGGTGTAGATTTGGAATGTATTCTTATGCAAATTGGGTAGAGGCCAGATAGATTGCCTGAAATATCTGATTAAGAAATCCTATATAAATTATTGAAATTGGACTTTTTATGCAAAAAAATGATCCAATGATGGAAAAGATTTAATGCCAGGCTTCACCAAAAGCAATTAACAGAAATTTAAAACATTTTATTATTTTTTAACTTTCATCCAACTGCTTTTTTATTGTTTTGTTGGATATGTTGTTTTGATAGATATGAACAAGCTAGAACAGTACAGTAAAATGGAAATCCAGATTGTTGGTGGCAATATGCTGATATTATAAACCACTCAGAGTGTGCTGTAAAGCAGAGGTCTCCAACATTTGCAACTTTAAGTCTGAAGGACTTCAGCTCCCAGCTCAAGTCTGGGAGCTGAAGTCCTTCAGACTTAAAGTTGCAAAGGTTGGAGACCCCTGCTGCAAAGGACTGTGTAGTAGTATATAAGTCTACTTGCTATTTCTATATCCATGTTCCAAAACATGTGGCAGTCTCCATGTGAATTCTAGATTCATTTTCCATAACTTTTCTATTGTAAGGAGAGAGCTATTGTAAAGAGAGATCCAGCAATGCTTGAAGTTACTCAGAATTAGTCCCCGAACAACACGTCTAGGAAATCAATAATAAAATTGCCCTTGAAAAAACAATGTTATGTCACCTCTGAAACTGCATGGGGGATGAGGACAAAAACAATAGCATGTGAGATCCAGCAAACAATGTAATAATTAATTGCTATTAAATGGAGCTACTGCACTTTCTCATTGGGTGGTAGGGCTGGTGCTTGGTGGGAATGTGCCAAAGTTTTCTCCCCAAAGTGAAAATTGAATATATATACACTGAGTTCACTTATTCCCTAATGCTTCTGTGCCCTTCAAAGGCACAGGGGCACCTGAGCATGTCTCCAGCAATGAGGAAAGGCATGTTCTTTATTCTCAGAGCATCTTTCAGAAACCCTGGGATGGGGGTAAAGCCTTAAATAATAAGAATGTCTATGTTGTACAAAGATTATATCTATCCCTCCTGTTTAATTGGGCAACTGCAATAAAGCCCTTTCTAAAAATAATTTCAGTGCACAATAGAAGACTCTTCCCTCCCCCCCCCTCTCTTTTCTTCTCCACATCTTCTGATTCTTATAATGACCCTGCAAACACTAAATGTCATTTGAGTGCATTAAGCAGCAAACTCTCCAGTGACATAGCAATTACAGTTCTGAAATAGATTTGGTGTGTCATTGAAGATAAGGGTTTTGAAAGTTTCTGTTGTGATTATAGCTTGTAACTCCCACAAATAACAGGCTTCAAAATAAGAGGCTGCCAACAGGGCCATTGTGGTGTTCCCTCAGTGATGGCACGTAAATTGCTATTAATGTCCTGAGTGTACTTGAATATGCCAGTCTCCGGGCGGCAGCGTTGGCTCAGTGTCTCTCTTTATGCAGCTTGTCATTGTTGGGCTGATAATCTTCAGTAATTGCTACTGCCTCTTGCAATGGTCAGAATGTGGAAGAGCACGAGCTGGCTGCATCTTCCAGGAGATGGTAAACAATGAGCTGCCTGCCTCCCTATAAATAATGTGGGAGCAGAGCAAGCTGGGCAGATGTGCAGTCCCAGCAATATGGTTTGCTGGTATCTGTCTCTGTGTGGGGAATGAGAGTGATCCTTCTTAGGCTTGGAAAGTCTGTAAGCCACCATATCCAGAAACACCAGACATCCAGGCAAATGGGTTAGTCGAATTTTAGTCAATATTTTGGAAGTGATTGCCTCAATCTTGTATTAAAAAGGTGCACTCCTGAAGACTGCGAGCAGAGCAGGGCTTTGAAATTCTGGAAACCACTTAGATATTGACATATATTACAAGTGGGGAAAACAAAACTTCAAACCAGGTTTTATTTCTGGTTTGTATCAAATGCATAAAGTAATGTGATCATGTGAAGAGAATTCCATCAGAGATGGGAGCATAAAAGAGATCACAGGTTAGCTGTTCATTGGAAGGAACCCTTGTCCTTTTCATCAGAATGTGAACAGGCATTTCAGTGTGTAGAACTTGATCATTCTCAGCAAAGGTTAGTATCTGTCCCTTCTTGATATACTTTAGTTAGTCAAAATACTGATAATCCTTGCGATTTATTTGTTTAGACAACTTGACACTGGTATATTTGGAACGACCTACCCCCCGATATTAGAACTACTACGGACCTCCGCTCCTTCCGCCAAAAAGTTAAGACCTATCTGTTCCATCAGGGCGGCTTGGCCTAATTTTTGGCCTAATTTATGCTCCTCGCTCCAGTCTGTAATTTAAATTGTTTTATTTGGTCTTAATGGGATACAGTTGTTAATGTTTTATAAATTTTAGTACAGGGTTATTTAATTCGATTTTAATTATGTATGCATCGTTATGTTTTTAGATGTTTTTAATTTTCCTGTACACCGCCCCGAGTCCCTTGGGGGAGAGGGGGCGGTTTAGAAATTTAATAAATTATTAATTAATTATTATTAAATTATATGGCCTTTTGTTTATTTGTTTGTTTGTTTTTGCCCATGCTAATTTTCAGCCACATGACAGCAGGCTGAGCTGATCAGATGATCCTGGAAAATAGGTGCTTTATTTAGCATGGGGTTGATGCAGAAGGCATTTGATCACCATTTCTTATATTTTCAGGGATTGCAATTAAGCATCAAAAATTATTTGTACTGTATACAGCACATTTTAGCTTTCAAGAACAGATTTTAAAAAGTGCTTCTGTGGAACTCTTGGAATGAAAGCTTTAAACAAGCAATATTTCTTTCCTTTTCTTCTCCTTTGGGATTTAGCACTCAAGCATTCAATAGTTAATGATTTGCAATTTATTAGGTTAATACTTAGTTGAAAAATATTGGTATGAGATAATAGAAGTACTCTACAGTATGTGTAATGTGCAATTTATAATGACTTAAGTTTAAATTAAATATTAGTCATGCCTTTAAAGAAGAATGAACTTGGTGTGTTTTGGAGAAAAACGGCTCTAATATAGAATTTTACTTGCCCTTGTATCTGACATTTCTGTTGAGTTTAAAATTATTTCTTTCTTGCTGTTTTTTACATTCTGAAAAGATATTTACCTTATAGAACATCTTTGAGGTTGAATAAGAGCCCTCTTCAGTAATCTAGGATTATGTTTCAAATCAAAATGAGATCATGTTCCAGCAATATCAGCAAGGTTAACTATGATTGTTTAATCTGTAATTTATATCACACGTTATTTGGCCTTCAGCCCTAAGATTGGTATAAATAAGGACAACTATATTTAAACATGTGGCATCCTTATTTATGTATCAAGGGAGAGTGATAGTGTTTATATAGAGAGATCAAAAGGTGCATTGCAGACTTGTTCATCAACTAGCTCTGAAAAAGAAGCAAACTGGGTTAAGAGGAAAGGGGAGGAAGGGGTGATGCATGAGAAGATGGTGGGGAGATATTACTGACCCACATGAGCACATCCCCTTTCAGTAAAATTAAATCTATAGCAATAGCCCATCGCCCAGTTTTTGCAGATGCCAGTTTGGCAAACCATCATGCATCCGAAGTGTAATTTGTAGTACAGGTAGTTCCCAGTTTAAAATGAGTTTCATTCCCAAGATCTATCGTTAAGTCAAATTTGTATGTAAGCTAGAACAACATTATTGATAATATGGTATAAGTAGTATTGTGTAATGATCTTCAGCCATTGTTTATTTAACTTGAATCACTGTAAAATTAACTCAGATTTTGCTGCAGTAAACTCTGTTTCTCATTATGGGTCATCCTTAAACAGAGCCCATCTTAACCTGGGGACTTGCTGTATTTTTAAAAAATGCATTAAGCATATGATCAGGTGAACATACTTAATATACTATTTTAAGAGCCTCTAAACTCCTTCCCCCCAAATTACTCACTCTAAAACTTGCAACTTGTACCTTCCTAAGATCTCAGTGTATCACCATTACAGCTCCTACAGCTTTTGGTGATTTAACAAAGAATAGCAAAGAAGAGTGAGACTGCCAGACACCAAAAGATTGCTATTTCAACTCTATGCTATTCTTCACTTTAAATGTGAACAAAGCAGCATATGAATAATTAACTGTGCTTGACATCAATGTTATTTGAAGTTCTACATTTCCATATAAAGCCACCACCCAACATTGCACACAGCAAGTACAGTAAAAATATGCATAACTGACTTTGAAATCTAAACTGCAAGACCTGAAAAACATAAATCTAATCTGTGCAGTCTTTTATCATAATGTAATTATGTTTTTGAATTAATGAAATGCTGCAGAGCTGCTTATTTATTATATCTTACCACATAATGTGATAGGGAATACATGTTCAGCACTCAGTGCACCTAATGTACTGTTTTTGGAAACCTCATTTTTACATTGCTAGATTGGCACTCTGGAAACTGCACGTGTTTACATATAATAAACCACGAGTCTAGTTAATTAATAACTAAACTATTAAAATTATGTAACCATTTAAGGACAGACACACAAAATACTTTAGTTACAAAAATATTTTGGAGTAGGAGCTGAATTGATTACAGTAGTCATTAGCAGATTTTGACAACTGCCTGAAATATAAGTTTATTTTGAAGTATTTCATCTTTGTATGTTATAGAGACATAATGTTTGGCGTGGCCATTTAGGCCATTGAGCTGAACCCCATATCATATTCAGGCTTCAGATTAGAGCATCCCAGACAGATAACTGTCTAGTTTTCACTTGAATACTTCCAGAAAAAGGAAATCCCCCGTCTCTCTGGCAAACTGATTCCACTAACTATAGTCTTAGACTTACATATAACTATAATTGACCCTGGAATTTTAGTCATAAATCAGTGTGGTCATCCAAGCTCTTCTCGTTGCAGTTCTTTAGGGGTCGTGCTTGTTATTAAGCGACTGCACAGGGTTGCCTCAGTGGTGGGAGAGGCTGTGTGAGGCCAGCAGCCTCCAGCCCATGGAACCTCTCCTCACCATGCCTGGGTCCACTTACCTTTCTGTCATCCTACCCATCAGCCACATTCTCATGATGGTTCTATCATGCAATTTGGAGAAGGGGGTCTTCAGAACCATCATGAAAATGATGGTATTGCTAGGGTTTTCTCCTACAAAGATGAACGTGCTACCAAAGCTGGCATTCTGAAAGGTTCTAAGATTCAGGGCCTTTAGTGTTTTCATTTCTGGAGAGAAAGACGCTAGCAGAATAGATGGATTCTGGAGAGAAAACGCTAAATGCTCTGATTGTCAGCATTTCAGAGCTCCTCCATGCCTAAGTGCAGGACCTTACTTTTCTAACCACTTTCATCTTGCGCCCAATGTTCAAGTCTATCAAGGTCCTTCTGAATCTTGACTCTATCATCCAAAGTGTTAGCAATTCCCCCACCTTGGTGTCATCTGCAAATGTGATGAATACCCCTTCTATCCCCATATCCAGGTCATTTATGTCAGTAGAATCTACCCTGGAGTTACTACGTATAATATAGTCCTTACCCAGACTAACTTTGATTCTGCTTTTCAACTGCATAATGGACATTCGAATCGGAGTGAAATACTTTGACAATAACAAAATACTTGATTATATTCATTACATGTGGAACAAATGATAATACACAGCTTCATTATTGTCTAGAAAAGATTCTGAGAATGTTCAGTTGGGGTTCCTTGTCAAAGCAGCGGGAAATTTCAAATAGGATTTTCTCCTGAGCCTTGTAGTTTTCAAAAATGATGTTAATTAAGATGTGGAAGGAATTTTTACAGTTTTACAGGTGACATAAAACTTATAAAAAATATGACTCCTGATAACTTCATGTAATCTGCTTGGCAATAGGACAGAAAGAAGTATTTGCCTTTGGTTCCTTTTAAGATTTTTGGGGGGAGAGGGCCTGATTTCCCCCTTTTTATACATCTGCTAATTTACAATAGTTCTCTTTATTTCATTTCCTTTTCTTTCTTTTTTTTAAACAATTTTATTGGTTTTTACAATATATGTAGGAAAAAGGGTTATAGGGTATGTAATGACATTTTAGTGGCTTCCATGTCAGAGGTGGTGATCTCCTCCAAGACTTCATACAAATACAGTATAAGAAAAGCAAGTGGCAAAAATACATATGTATTACATTGTATAATTCATACATTCATCCCTTTTCACAAATCACAGTAATAATTTCAAATAAAATCATTTTTGAGATCTGAGTCTTTTTGCTATTGATTCTTCTTTTTCCTTCCACCGGTGGGCGGGGCCGTGGCCCCTCCCATTCCCTCTTCTTCGTCCCCTAGGAGTGAAGAGTGCTTTTGGAGAAAGACCTCCGCCTCTCCTATTGTTTTAACTCTTATTCTTCCTCCCTCCCAGAAGACCAACATTCCTTCAGGCAGCATCCACTTGAACCAAACTCCTTTTTTATACAATTTTTTGGACAAGAAGGAATACTTCCTTCTTATCTCTCTAATTTTTTGGGGGAATTTGTTTCAAGATGATGATTTCTTTTTCTTGGTATTTCAGGGGCCCTCCCCACTGCACCCTCAATATCTCATCCCTTGTGGACCTTCTTAGAAATTTAATATGGACCTCTCTTGGTACATCATTTATTCTAGCATATGCTGTGTTAATTCTATAAACTAGGCCCACCAGAGGTGTTCCTTATTTCTCTTAATGTAATCTGCTAAAATTGTACTCATCAAAACTTTAAGATCCTCTCCCTCCGTCTCTGGCACGTTCTGAAACCTGAGAAAAAAAGACATTCTTTCAAACTCTATCTTAGACATATGACCTCCCATTTCTGTACTTTCTTTCCGGATTTCCTTTATCTCTTCCTTCATCTCAACTGCCCCTCCCTCTAACGCCTCAATTTTTTGTTTGTTATTCATTGTAATCCATTGTATTTCTTTGTGTCTCCAACAGTTCTATTTTTAGGCTTATCCGTTCCTTTCGCATTTCATGTACATTTTTCATTATATCCTGGAGCATCTCATTTGTTGTCAGTTCCTGGGTGCCCTCACCAGCCACTTCTTTTTGCAACATTGTAGTAATCTTTGTCTGTTGGAAACTTGGGCTGGAGCGGGTTGAAGATGGAGCAGAAAAGGACTTTCCAGTGGGTGGTTTTTTTGAAGCCATTGTTGTAGCTTTAAGTTCTTGTAATAGAAATGGCGTCGGAGAAGCAGGCAGCCGGTGAAGTCCAAGATATCGGAAAGAGTTCAAATAAAAGTTCACACCAAATATTGTATAAAACCAAGAGAGATAACTATGTTGCCAAAGCCAAGGTATCCACGTATTGGGAGAGACATTAAAGGCTTCTCGAGGAGAGCTTTAGGTGGAAATTTATTGTCTTACGATCTTAAAAGCTGAAGGAATGGTTCGTAAACAAAGAGAAAGTTTTCCGGCAGAGAACAAAGAGGAGCCATTTTCCCCGCCTCATCGCAGGAAGTAAAGTAAAAGTTTCATTTCTTGTTGCAAAGAGGCTCTGCTATTATGTTGCAACTGCAATTCTGTAGATACAATTTTTTTAACTGCTGTTAATTTGGGTGATAATTAATCCTCTTTTTTTCTCCCCATCCTGGGGAGAGTTCGTTCGATCGCCACCTAATTACGAGGGGGGGTTAAAATGAGTAAACTCCCCCCTCCATTCTCCGTTTAATATTGATTGAATGTAAAAAACTCACAGTCCACATTTGCCGCTCTAATTGAAACCAGGAGACTCGGTGAAATCCTCTGTCCCCGGCACTCCAGCCAGTCTTCTAATTATCCATTAATTCCGGCGTCCGTCGGCGAGAGGGCTGCCCCCCCCTTCTGTTTCTCGGCTCCTGGGGCGAAGCTGGAAAGATGCCCCACCGATCGCCATTTGGTTGGGGGTTTCCAGCAAGCCACCCATACGGCAGGGGATTTCTCCGGAACCCCCTGTGCCCCCGGGGGAGGCCACCAGGAAAGCAAGCGGCGGACGTGTCCAAAACACGTCCGTCGCCTCTGGAAACCGGAAGTACTCCTTCATTTCATTTCCTTTTCTAACATAATAATTTTAGGGTACTAAAGTGTTCATTATTCTCAGTTGCACTTCTATCAGCACAAGTATTTAGTCATTCCTTTGGTATGCAAATGTAATGGGATCCAATCAGAGGTGGGTTCCTACTGGTTCACACCGATTTGGGTGAATCAGTAGTGGTAATTGGACCTGGGTCGCCAAACCGGTAGGGGCGACAGGCTGGCTAAACATGTTTGTCGGCTGGCAAGCTGACCACAGCTGGGAAGCAGCTGGCTTACAAAGAAGCCTCTCAGGTGCCTCTTTGAGTGCCAGAGGATCAGAGGCTTCTTTTTCAGCCAGCCACTGGCTGCAGGGTGCCAAAAGGTCCCTGAGATGCTGAGAAGAAAGCTGTGCATGCGCAAAGATGGCAGCAGTGACTGGAGGTCTTTTCTGTGCCCTGCGCCAGCACCTGGGTGGAAAAGAAACCTCTCAGCTTCCAAGTTCAGCAGCAGGCTCAGTCCCTTCACAGGGTCGCTTTTCTCCTGGCCCAAGAAAGATCAAAAGGCATGGAGCAGCCTTCAATGACAAAGCCAGTATAGCTGCCTAAAGGTAAGAAAATGAACCACTGAGGGAAGGAGCCCCCTGAAGCTGCCGGCATTGCAGCCCCCTCCCCACCACTTGGAGCTCCAAGCAGAAGAGGTCCTCTGCTGTTGCGAAGAAGCGGTGGCTCTGGGTGCACCATGCTCATTTTGTTCTCTTTGAGAGCCATTTTGCAAACAAGGTGCAAAGCAGCTCTCAGAGAGAATGAAGTGGGCGTGGCACAATCAGAGCTGCCGCTTCTTTGCAACAATTAAGGACAGAAGAGTTCACTCAGGAGTGATGCCAGCGAGGAAGGCAGCCGGAGTTGAGGAAGGCATAGCCTGAGCTCTCTGGGATGGGTAAAAAGTGTGGGGAGGTGAAGGGGAGAGAGAAGAGTGAGCACTGGGCAGGAGCCACAGGAGGAGGAGGGTTGCAGGTCATGTTCTCCCGCCCCTGCCTGGAGAAGGATGCTTCTGGTGCAAGGAGACTGAGAGAGGGAGCCTCAAGGCAGTTCTCCACCCTAACCCACAGGTGGCTAGGGGTTGCTCTCACTCTCGAGCAACAGTTCTGCCTCCCCCCTCAAGCCCGGCAAGGAAGCCCACTCCTCCCACCCTCCCATCAGATCCACCCAGGAAGGAGAGAGAGGGAGACAGAGAGAGGCCGACTTGGCTGAGCAAGCTAGAAGAAACAGCAAGTACCAGGCCTTCCGAGTTATCCTTAAATTCCACCCCACACTGCCTGAGAAAAGCAGCTTTATTTTCTTGTTTGCTCCGGGGAGTGTCACAGTCTCTGCCCTTAACTGCTTCTTCTGACTTGGAGAGAAGCAGCTCAACCGACCCGGGCTTTTTCTCTCTCTTCAATTGCAGAGGGAAGTGCCACCGAGGCTGCTGGGCAGGTGGCCAGAAAGGGCATATCGGGTTCTGTCCCACCTCATCCCATTCCCTCAGATCCTGCAGGCAGCTGCTTTGCCAAGCCGCCCTGGGATCACCCTGAGGAACAGTCTTGGCAGCGGCAGTGAAGCAATGCAGCAAAGGGCGCTCCTGAGGCCAGTGCTGGCAGCGAGGATGTGCTTCCCACACTCGCTCTCGAGAGATGCCAGCCAGGGCAACCCATGTGTCATTGAGAGTCACAGCCAGCTCAGAGCGTCAGTTCTTCCACGCCTCGTTGCCTTTGCTGCTCTTTCTTCCCAGCTGGGAGCAGATGGTTTTTTTCCTGCCAGGGCTGGAAGTGGTTGCCGTTGAGTCATCTCAGCGATCAGCTGCTTTACCTTCCACAAAATGGGCTTAGAGCAACAGCCGGTGATATTCCCTGTGTGATCATCCTGAGATGGTCGCAGAGTTATCGGCTCATTGAGAGGCCGTTATTGCCAGTCTGACAATACTGGGAGCATCTGGGAGGGAGACCCTTTTTTTGCAAGGTCACCGGGGAAGAGAAAGAGAAAGCGCCCTTTGCCCCATGTGCCCTCGCCTTATTCGGGCTGCTGCCTGGTTGCTTGCGGGGCTTTGCAGCTGGCAAGGGAATCCAGTGCGGCGGCATCCTAAGGACTCCAGATCCGCCACCATCCAGGGAAAAGCAGATAAAGTTGTGCGCCTCTGCAGCGCCTGTAAAGCCAAAGCTCCATCTTGGACCAGCAAAAGGTTTGGCAACTCTAGGCAGGCGAGCTTCTCCAGGCTAGAAAATCTCTTGCAGGGTGCAGCAGCCCCCCATAGGAGTTGGGAGTGGGGAGAGGCATCCTGCCAATCTTGGGAAAGGAGGCGTGTGATAGCAGAGGGCAAAGGCACTCCCCTTCGCCTTGGTGGTGGGGCTGCTTTATCATGTGCCTCCTTTCTTTCTCCGGCCTCTCACTTGCCCTGGCAGCACCCCGGTGGTAGCAGTTGAGCAAGGGAAGGAGATGTGCAATAATGCAACCCCCACTGCCACACGCAAAGGAGAGCGCCCCTCCGGGTGTCCTCTTTTCTCTGTTTAACCCCCTGTTTCTTCAGCCCTTGTGACCAGGCAGTGCAGGAGAGAAGTGGGAGGAAAAGCAGAAGGAGGCGGGTGGGCGAAAAGAGAGAGAGAGAGAGAAAGGGGGGGGGGAACTCACCTGCCTGCGTGCTGTCTTCACCCAGGCAGGCAGCACGGGCACTGCTATGACATGTGTCTTGAGGTGCTTGCCCCAATGAGCAAAGGAGGCCCTGGCCACAAACCGCCTGCTTGCGTTCAAAGCAGCCCACCTCCTCTAAGGGCTATTTGGAGGGGGTGGGAAGGTCTCTCCCAAGACTGGCTTGTTTCTTGCCTTCTGGCGTCAGTCCGTAGGAGAGGGCATGGACCGTTTAGCGCTGAGGTAGAAGCAGCCACACCGGTGGGGAAAGCAAGGCTTTTTTGCTAGTCTCCCAGCTGGCAAAACAAAAATTCTCACTGGTTTAGTGGGTGTGGTGGGAGCATGTGACTGAGTGGGCGTGAGCGTGAATGACATCAAGTTGGCCATGCCCACTCAGTCACATGCCCTTCACCTAGTCACGCCCACCAAACCAATAGGAAAAAAATTTGAAACTCACCCCTGGATCCAATGCATTCAAAATCTTGCTTTTTGTTGAAAAGCTAAAGTCTAAAAATGGAATTTTTGATTAAGATATTCAGACAGGTTTTCATTATTTAGAAAAAATAAAATCTCTGATTCTTTGTTTTGTCTTTAAATTTTGCATACCAAATTGATATTGTCTATGATAGAAAGTGTCCTCACATATTGTATTACAGTATGGTATGTGGTTTAATATCTGCAGACAGGAAGGCACTACAGAGAATGATCAATTTGGCACAAGAAATCATTGGTTGCCCTCTGAAACCACTGGATGACATCGCCAGATCTCGCTACTTTACTAGAGTAAGGAAGATAGAGATGATTCACACCCTGGTCGGTGTCTTCTGCCCATTGGGCAGAAGACATTGAAGCATAGCCAGCTGAACAAATAGGTTTTGTTAGTTTCTATCCCTGGACTGCCAGACTCTTAAACACAACCACAATCACTCCATGCACACGCAGAAACGTATGACTAGTTTTTCTTTTTCCTAATTACTTGCATAGGGATTATTCTTTATACTATTTATGTTGTTTGTATTTTTTGTCATGGATTGCACCAGTGAGGATAAAACCAATTTTGTTGTATACATGATGTACAATGACAATAAAGGCCATACTATTCTATACGATATTGATAACAAGTTTTAATTGTGACTAATTGTGTGCTTTTTTTTCTCAAGATTTAATGGCCAAATCTAATAACGTAGGTGTTTGTGATGCTAAAAATGCCATTAATCCAAATCAAGATGTTAGTAAAAGTTAGCATTATAAATATTGCCATTGGGTAGAAAATCAACACATATCTCATATAAAAATACAGAAGAGTGTAATGAATGTTTAAATACATTTACTAATTCTTTAAATAAGAATTGACACAAAAAACTAAGTATTTTGGGATTCATATTCATTTTGAATAGTTTATGCTAACCCAAATGATAAAGCCTACCTACTGTATCAATATATCCAAAAACATTTTTGAATAATGCATTCATATTTAACATTTCCAAATACCATTAATTGGAAGTAATAATGAAGTGGTTTTCCCTCAGAGAGACCTGAAGTTCTGTATACCATTTGGATACCACAGTTTAAGGAGGTAGGCAAACATTTTAGAGGTGGGTATTTGGAAACAAGTTGTATGAATGAAAGTGAGTGAAAGAGCTGAATGTGCTTAGCCTAGAAAAAGACATCATGAACAGTGGCATATTGGCATCAAAATGAGTATGTGGTGTTTCATGATATCATGCAAAGAGCTGCAACTTAGCCTAAGTTTACAATAATTGATGCCATTGCATGTTATTATTTACCTTTTTTCAGGCATCCATGATTCTGATTGAGACATGACAATACTGTTGTAATACCTGAGGGCTATCAAGTAGAATAAGGCAATCCTAGATTTAATGTATGTAGTATGTTGCAAAAAAAGAGCAGAAACTGCTTGATGATAAGATGATGAGATCATTTCCATGCCTGGTAGAGTTTTTTAAGAGTTAGAGAATTCTGTAGTTCTGAATTTGTTGGAACTAGTTAGCGACATTACCACTTTTGGATCCTGAAGAATCTATGAATTTAAATCACAGCTCTGGTGGAATCTTTTATGATATCCTACAGTGTAAATTGGTGGGGATTATAGCTGAAATCAAGACTCTTATCTTACCTTAATTTTATATTAATCATAAGAAGGGTATTCTGGTGATTTTGTTTTACAAAAGAACAAAATACTTCAGTAACTGAACCAGAGTTATATAAACTGAATAAAGCAGCTGTGGTGAAAATAGAATTAATGTAACAATAATACACTTGTGTAAGTTTCATTATAACCCCATAATAGTGATTCTAATGTGCTTCCGTCTGTTATTTGTAATCTGTACTGCACACTTCTGTTGTTTTATGTATAAATAAGAGTGACTGAGTCATGCTTTCTTAATGTCTTTTATTGCTTGCTAATTCCATGTCTGATACATGAAAGAACAGCCTGTAATACGGTACCAAAGGCTGATGCTGTGGTAACAATAGACTGACACCTTTTAGATTTCTGTCACCTGAAAATGAATGTGGCAGACCAGCACTGATCTGGTGGCCCTGAGCAGCAGCTCCAAATAAGGGAGTCCAAGAAGAGGTCCTTCCTGCTGCTGCTATGAAACCTTGTAGTGTGGAACACCTCGTCGTGATGGTCACTGATGGATTTCTTTCTCTCTCTTAGGCTAATGGAGGTTGGCAAGATGCTACAACTCCTTCGTCGGTGACTTCCCCCACAGAAGGCCCTGGCAGCGTTCACTCTGATACCTCCAACTGATCTCCTAGCAATCCAGTATCCCCGGCTGCTCTCACCCTGTACCAGGCAGAGGTGGGGGCAGAGAGGGGGGAGTTTTTTTCTCCTGTTGATGCCAGCAGGCTGGATTCAGTGCTGACTGGCTCACCCAACAGGAGTCTCCTTCTCTCCTCTCTTTGGGGATGCTTTTTCAGCCAGTCTGGACACTTCTTTATACTCTCTTCCCTTTCTTTTCTGGGTAGAAGCCACCTTTCCTTTCACCATCACCATTGCCTGTCCTCTCACAGCAAAATAATCAGAAGAACAAAAAACATCTGAAAGCATTTGTACTTTTTATGTTGTTGTTGCTGTTGCTGTTGTTGTTGTTTTTATCCCAGTGTCAATCCCTCCAGCCTACCAGGCATCTGATCGCCTCCTCTCATTTCTCTGGTGTTTCCACTACCTCTTTTTAGGAGCCATCTAAGCTCTTCCCTTGGCTCTTGGGCACCATACCTCCTTCATACAAGACAGTGATCTGTTCCTTTAAGATCCTGAATCTTTGGTGAGTTGCCTTCCAGGACAATCCCTGTTACAGGTTGAATAAATGCAATCCAGGTGCTGCAAGATATGGCCATAACATGCCACATGGTTACAAGATAGGAAACTGTTAGCAAAGCTACTCTTTACCATCCCTTCATGTCTCTTATCCACCCTAGATTTGAACCTTAGCACTTCTCAATTTGGTTGTTCCACGTTTTCAGTGGAACTGTAATTAGGGCTGTGTGCATAGTTCTTCATGAAGGAAATGCATAGTTACTTAGTATAACATGATGCAAGTACAGTAAATCTGGGTAGTAAATTATCTTTTCCTAATTTGGGTTCTACAAATCACATTTTACTGATGCAGAAAAGACTTTCACATTTTCATTTGAAATGAAAACATGCAAGAGCAGAGCAATAAAGAGACCTGTGCATGGCACTGTGGTCTTCATTCTTACATCCTCTGATTTCTCAGCTTTATCCAAGCATCATGTGCCTGGATGCATCATAAACCTTAGGTATTCAGAAAGGGAGGGGATTATGTTCACAATAAAGCTGCAGAAATTGCAAAACACCCACAGCTTTCATTACACTCCTAATTTACCATTATCTGTTACACAGAGAAAGAAATCACTGGGAAATTACTTCCAAGCTGCTAGAAAATTCAACTTGCACTAGTAAATATTTGGACCTTTGTGGCTTTACATATTATAATTTGATTATACATCCTTGCTAAAATTGTGGTGTTGCCCTAATTGTGGGGAAAAAATTAATTGACACTTTACTTCTAAACAAAAGTTTTCCTGCTAGAAAAAACAGTAAAATTGATGGGTGGGATTATTATTGGAAATGAATATTGGAAAATACATATTTGCATGGCACAGGCAATTTCCTTAAACAATTGCCTGTGCTCCAACACATTTCTCCAGAATAAGATGAATTGGGTTGCCTTCTAGTCTTGAACCTGAGGACTGATTTCCTTTCAGCAAAGCATGTTCAGGGGAACCTCCCTGTGGATTGGCTGTGTCCTGTTTAAGAACAGGGTATATTCTCTGTCCAGGATGATGCTGATATTGCAGTGTAGTTGCATCACACGAAGCTTTCTTGGCTCCGATTGTTATTCCATCCTGTCAATAGAAAAAGGATTTTCTATTTAGGGTCATTGTGAATTCAAACTCATAAATAATCCAGATTAATTAACACAGATTACAAATAATTTTGTGAACAACATTAGCAATTTTGTCTGGAAGGGATGTTGAGACCCTGGTGCTTCTTATTAGAAATCCATGGTTCTCTTGCTCCATCTGCTTTTGATAACCTGCATTATTAACCTGCAGAATTAAATCCAAGTAAATTGGAGGCACTGTACAAAAGCAGTAAATTTAGTGGAGAAACAAAAATTTCATAATGTTATTGTGATGGTTGATTTGAGCAAAGAACTCACTTTTCAAAGCAACCTGTCCACCCTCCAAGTGACTCTGCCAGAATGATTTTATATGGGTTTTGGGACTTCCTTAGCAAATGCAACAGCCATCAGGAGCTCTTCTAGTTACTAAGCACATTAGAAAGGGTCCCAGAAGGGACATGAAGCAACTCAAGGCAAAATGCAGCCATCTCCCACAGGCCTAGTGTGGCTTTTAAACTAGGATGATTTTAAAGAAAAAGGCAAAAACAAGAAGCAAATACTAGCTACGAGGTTAAAGGCATAGCATCTACACAGTCTGTAATGAGATGGAAACAAGGAAGGAGATTACAGAAGTAGGTAGAGATAGCTTTTGGTGGGCAGTGTCTTAGGGACAAAGAAATACATGCAAAATACAACTACATCAAAGGTGATATTTAACTTTAGTACATGAGGGGAAAATAATAAATAGCATTACCTAGTGTTTAGATAAAATATACTTTTGCTAAATGTTCGGTGCACCAGATCTTGGCCACACAAATCCAGACCACAACAAAGAATTGAAGTTTCTGGTTTCTCTGCTGCCATCTAGTAATCATGTGGATTCATGCAGCCAAGATGAGTTATCCTTGATGAAGGCCAGTGTGCATGGACTTGAATATTTGTTTAATGTAATTAAGTGTAATTAGGTTAGCTGCAATTAATTACATTAATTTTGTTATCTTTATCTAAAGTGTCTATTGGCAACTTTCATAGAGACCAATTTATATTGCTGTGATAAATGAAAATATGACATAGTCTCCTGGAAAATGGCTTTTATTCAACTTCCATTTATAGACAGTGTTGTGCAGTGTTATTTATTAATCTCATTTCAAACTATTACCTGGACTGTGCAATTTGCATAGCAGACTACAATTGTCTGGGAGGGAGAAAAGAGATGGAACTGCATTTATCTGCCTGTAACAATATATCTTTCTATTATGGTCTGTCATGGTATGGTACTGAATTTCTTAATGGTACATGCACTGGTAGTAATTCTTTGCATATCCAGATTTACTATTTTTATTATGATTATGTAATACTGATATTTTTGCTTAACTGTGAGCTACCTTCTCATGGATTTGGTTCTTTATTTTCTGCCCAGAAAAACCCAACTTCGATACCAAAAACAAAAAAAATAAAAAAAGTGCAGAAACTTTAAAAAAAAAGAATCCTAAAAAAGTTTTTAAAAAAATTAAAACGTTCAATTCTTTCAGCTTTATTAACATTTTCCATTGTTTCTTGCGATTGTGTCTCATTCTTTGTAGTATTGATGATAATGAACATTTGATAATGAATGTTCTTGTATATTCAGATAAAGGAAAAACAAACCAAAAAAGCAGTCTGAATTTAATAGTGTTTATAAAACTAAAAAGTTACCCTCATAGCACGCATTAAAGGACAGGCAGTCCCCATCCTGTCCTGTGGCAAAAAGAGCTTCATACCTGTATAGTTTTTAACACTCTACAAGTTACCTACATTTGCTCTTCTCTGGTTTCCATTTTTAATGCATTTGTGAATTAGTTCAAGAATGGTAGACAAGTGTAGAGTTGTGCACATTCATTTCCTGTTACACAATGTTTTAAAAGAAGTGACAGTAATTCATTTTGTAAAACTTTTAACAATGGTTGGAATAGTGAGCATAATAGGTACACTTAATACTTTGTTTACTAACTTTGAATGCCAGAAGTGACATTTTCATTATCTTCTGCATACATTTTAAAAGGGGCTTTTATTTTAGTCCCAATCTACTGGTAGGTTCTCCAGCATAAGCCTTCCCCGAAACAAATAGAAGCTATACAAGGGCTTTTGCTGTGCAGCTTCAGTTTTTTCAACAAGGCTTATGCAGGATACTAGACTCATCTCTTTTACCTCTCTCTCTGTCAAACTATGGCCTTGAAAACATATTTTCCAATTCCCTTCTTAAATCTTTTATTGCCTTTAAAGTGATGTGAAATGCTTCTTTAGCAAACAGAAAAAAAGATATTATTTTCCCTTAAATGTGCTTAGTTTATATAAAATCAACACTCTTGTTTATTGGTCTGATTCCAATAAGATGTGTTGGGATTAGAGAGCCTAGAATTTGCAACCAGAATAACCAACATCTCATGTAACATACTTGGTAGGTGGAAAACTGCCTCTGGCTGAAGGCTGACAATAAGACCTGGAGCGATGAGCATGGTACTTGAAATACTCAACTTCCTGAAATTTATCTAACCTCCATTCTCACCTGGCTTGCTTGACAGTGATGGTGAACTAAACTTTCTGAGGACTCCCACCTGGGGATGTCTTGCTGCCTGGTTTTCCTGAATAGTTTTGAGAAGGAATATGAGGATGTAGAGCATTGCTTCTACTGCCCATCAAGTTGCCATCAGGTGATGAGCAGTGTATGGCCAAGATGCAATATTTGTGCCCTTTTAAGCAAAGATGATTTAACCTACTGTGGTGGCACAGTAGAATACAGTATTGCAGGCTAATTCTCCCCACTGCCAGGAGTTCAATTCTGACCGGCTCAAGGTAGACTTAGCCTACCATCCTTCTGAGATTGGTAAAATGAGGATCCAGATTGTTGGAGGCAATATGCTGACTGTGTAAACTTCCCAGAGAGTGCTGTAAAACACTATGGGCAGTATATAAGCCTAAATGCTATTGCTACACAGGAAATTATAAGTACTAAGGTATAGGATTACTGTTGCCAGAAGGGTGTAGGGTTACTATTTGCTACTTGCCAAGATTGCAGATGAGGGGAGAAGTACTCATCCACAGTTGCCTGGTCTGTGCAACAATTATGTTCTTTATGAAGTGAAAGTGCTCATTCTTTTTGCCACAGTCTATCTTCCTTGCCACCACCAGATAATGTGAACCAGCATTCTGCTCTATTGCTTATAATTTCCCTCCCTTCCCCATGTCCTGACTTTCTGTTTAAAAGTAAGTTCCAGGACTCACTTGGGGTATTAATCAAAACTGCTAATCTGCCAGCTGCTCCCCAGTCATGCCTGTATTTAGAAAGGAGAACCAAGAGTGCTGGGCAAGCATATTGGAAATCACTAGGCAAAGGGTGTCCCCTTGTGCCACCAATCATCACTTACAGGCTGTACCACCTGCCTAATGAGGGAATGCTCATAAATGCAGTCATATGTTTAAAATACTATCTAGTCAGATCTCTATTGGTACTATATTTTTAAGATCAAACAGTAGATGAAATGTACTATGTCATCCTGTCTTCTTAAATACTTATCTAAATGACTTTCTGGGAGATGCTCATCAATCTTAACTCAAGGACAACTTTGGTCCACAATTGAGCCTGGTTTGCTAGTACAACTCTTGCTATTTTCTCTCATTTCTCTCAATTATCAGTACCTTTGTTAAAGAATCATTAATGAAGAAATTATCATAGTGGGGAACAAAGCAATAACTAAAATCAGTTATGAAAGAAAGTATGAAATTTCAATGCCCTTGCTGTTCAAAAAGCACTTTGACATCACAACTCCAGTTTGGTGGATTTTGGAACACTAAGACAATTGTGTAAATATTACTAAAGAGTGCCCCATAATCAGGGCGAAGGGCTAGGGTAACTAATTGCATCATTAGCATCAAGGATATGCTCCCTTATCTCTCAGTTTAGAATGAGAGCAAAATAATTAGCATTATTTGTCCTCACTGCCATAATGGGTTAAATCTGATTAGCTACCTCGTGATATGACATCATCACATGTAATGTGATTCCTGATTTGCTGAGCCAAAGATGCATTCTTCTATAGCCTCATTTTTCAGACTATGAAAGTAGAAGAGGAAGATTCCTGAAAAGTTTCAGAGTTCAGAGATTTTGCTGGGGAAAATGCATGTTGTTTTTTTCAAACCAACAAAAACTGTTCTATCTCTACTTCTTCATTCAACAATGTTAACAACATGTACTTACTTCCAATGAGACATTGTAGGGCAAAATTACATTCTGTATACAATGTTGAAAACAATGTTTGTATTGGTTTTGGTGGTTTGTTTTGGATTTTAGGATACTTTTTCATCTATGGGGAAAAACAGTTTCTAACTGCCCCTATTTTGCTGAAGTTTTTGAGACTTCCCATTTTTTATTTTCAAAGAAAAGGGGAGGATAGACAAATTGCATCTGTAGTACATCCAGTTCTTTCTTAGTAAGGCTTTTAAAATAACAGTCTTGATAGTATTTAATTCTGAAAAAGCATCCTTTCTAATTTCAGATTTAGGGTCAGATAGGAAAGGAGTAGCAAACCCAACCCACAACACACACACCCTACCCAAACTACAAATAAATATGGGAAGTGTATTTTTAAAAATGGAAAATGCAAAGGTACAGGGATCTCTTTGCTCCCTTCCAAAAGTTATAAGCAAACAAATAATAATACTAATCTGATTTGAGTTGGATATACCTGCACTCTGGACATACCTGCACTCTTGTTTAGACAGACACTAACAAATATCTTCTAACTACAAGGAAAAAAAACTCTGATTATGCTGAGTCAGCAGATTTACAGACCTGGGTTCATGTCTAAAAGACAAATGGTATGCTCTTTGGATCTACAGTACCCTGGATCCAATTATTTGTAGATTTAAGATAATCCCAGGCCACCTTAGTGTTTTCTGTTTTTACTATACCTTACCAGAGAGAAATCTCAAACTGGTAAAAGTATATTGCTGTGCAATTCACACTGCATGGAGAAAGCAGTGTCTAATCCAAATTCTCATTTGTTCAAAATGTTATCTTTTTGACTGATGGCCATTGCTTCTCAGAAAGAATCAGGGAGTCAAAGTGATAGTGCTTTCAAAAGTGATATAACAGGAATCAGTCAAAACTTCTCCCTGCAGCAAGGAAGAATCCAAGGCTCAGTCTGGTAGGAGGGATTTATAGGACTGGACTCATTTAGGGAACAAAATTTGATATATGATTCAATATTTCAAAAACTGAATTTGTAAAACAATGGATGGCAACACTGTTCTTTCTTTATTTGCAAGGTATGATGAGGTTTTCACATCACTCTTTGCATTGGCCCCTTATTTTTCCCATGCAATCTTGTTTGCATAAGCTTTTAACATATAATTACCATTGTTATTATCAAAATGTATCTCATTGTTTGTTCTTAATCAGGATGCCTTTTGTTTCTTACAAAGATACCCTGCTGTATTTTCAATTGCTTTGTCTTTTCGCTTTGCTTTGCTTTGATTTACATCAAGTTTTCTGCTCCCTTAAAAATAAGGCCTGTGTCTTTTGGATCTCCATGGAAACTTTTCTGTTCTATAATAATACTAACAAGATTTAGGTTTTACAGTCTCCTGATTTGTATTGCTACTGCATATTCCAAATAAATTGTTTCTTTTGTTGCAAAAACTGGTGTACATCTTCTACAGAAAAAAACTTGTCTTCATCCAAAATTCTTTTTTAATATATATATATATATATATATTGTTTTATCAACAACAGTAAAATACAAAACAAAAAACACAAAAACAAACATCCAACACTAACAATAACAAAGAATGTGTATAAAAAAGAGAAAAAAATGACCCAAATGTTAAATCAAACTAACATTAAATGTAAAGAATCCACCATGGCTAGATGCTAAAAAGAATATACCATATTTTTCAGACTATAAGACGCACCAGACTGTAAGACACATCTAAATTCACAGGAGGAAAACATGAAACAATAGTTTTTGGCCTCCACACATTGCGTTTTTGCCCTCGCCGGTCCCAAAAGCACTCTGCAGTGCTCCGCCATTTTTGCCATAAACAGGCTTGTTTTGGGGCTCCCAAGCCCTCCATGCATCGCATTTTTAATCTCCCAGGCCCCCAGAAATACCCTGCAGTGCTCCACACAGCCCATTTTCACCCCAAACACACCAATTTTCACCAAAAGTGCACTTGTTTTTGGCCTGCAGATTGCTTCTTGGGGCCTGGAGAAAACAGGCTGTCAGGAGCACTGCAGAGTGCTCCTGACAGTGAGGGCAAAAATGCGACATGCGGGGGGGCTTGGAAGCTCAAAAACAAGCCTGTTTTTGGTGAAAATGGGCCCGTTTTTTACAAAAACAGGATGTGCGGAGGGTTGTTCAGCAAAAACCGCCCATATTCAGTATATAAGATGCACCTAAATTTTCACCCAATTTTAGGGGGGGGAAGGTGTGTCTTATACTCTGAAAAATACGATAATTTAAAAAAACCTTGGATGGATTCTCTTCCCCTTACATAATGGGACTATAAATAGTTATAAGCTTTTCCATCGTTATTTAATAAAAATTACTGTATTAAATATATATTCCAGATGGGAAAGTCTCAGTATTAAATAATCTCTAATAATCAAATCAGCGCAACATCTAATCATAATATATACAGTATGTGATTTATTTACTTTTTTAAAGTCAACTGGTTAACAGAAACATTACATTAATCTTCAAATCCCTTTGTTAACCATCTGTTATTGTATTTTAACATGTAGAAAGTCCACAAATGGCTTCCAGCCTCTTATAAAGTTGTCCAGTCTATTGTCTCTAATCAAGGCAGTTAATCTCACCATCTGTGTAACAGTAATTCAGCCAGTTTTAAAATCCACTCTTCAAATGCCATCATTTCATTTTCTTTCCTTAGCAAGTACAATTCTCACAAATGTGTACCCTAAACTGCTTTCAAATGGTCCTATTTAATAATACCTGAAAGAAAAAACTTTGGATTTCATTAACATTTGTGTCTTAAATATTTTCTCCATTATCATTATTATGTTTATCTAATATGATTTAACATATTTATAAGATAACCACATGATAAAATATACCTGGATTTTGGATACATTTCCAGTATTTGTTAGAAATCCCTCTATACATTTTTGCTAATCTGTCTGGGGACAAATACCAATGATACACCATTTTGTAAAACAAATTCAAACTATAATTCAAAGAAAATTGTAAACCATTAGTCCATATATTCTCCCATTTATCTAGGACAGAAACCTTTTTGTGGTGGGCGCGTGCATGCCCACACCCATAATTCAATGTGCCCCACCCACATATGCATGCAACCCCCTGCACATGTGTGCATGATACACACACATCCTGCACGGTGGGCAGGGGTGGGTTCCGGCTGCTGCTACTGCCGGTTCACTCAGGGATGCTCTGTGCATGTGCATACCCTTGATGCATGTAATGCACGCATGCACAGTACTAAAAATGCTTCTGTGCATACGCAGAAGCAAAAAAGATGGCGGTACCTAGGGCGGCACTGAGAAAACCAATTCAGGGTGTGGCAGGCCGAGTTACTACCTACTCGGCCGAACAGGAACCAGCCTCTGGCACGGGGTGATTTTCATTTTCCTAAATCCTAGGGATGGCAAAAAAAAACCCGGGCCTAACAGGCCAAACAGAAGTTCGGAAATGATCTGTTTTCGGCTTCTGTAGGGCCTACGGGAGAGCGGAGGAGGCCATTTTCATCATCCCCATGCTTCAGGAAAACCTCCGTAATCTGGGGAGGGTGAAAAACAGGCCCAATGGTCCAACTAGAAATTCAGAAATGATCAGTTTCCGTTGGGCCCATTGGGCTGTTTCACCCTCCCCAGGCTCCGAAGGCTTTCCTGAAGCGAAAAATGGACCCAATGGGCCAACCGGAAGTTCAGGAATGAACATTCGGGTGGCCCGTTGGGCCTGTTTTTCGCCCTCTCCAGGCTCTGGAGGCTTTCCTGAAGCCTGAGGAGAACAAAAACAGCATCCCTGGCTCTCTGGAAGGCCAAAAACTAACTGGCCAGCATGCATATATACACCGGAACTGACAGCTCACATGTTAGCAAATATGGCTCTGTGTGCCACCTGTGGCACATGTGCTATAGGTTCACCATCACGGATATAGGGTTATGTTGTACCCAAACCTTTTCACTGATTTTACCATGCAATCTTTAACATATTCATCTTCCAGATTCATTTAAGTAGATTCATTTAAGTAACATTTTATATATTTTAGCAGTCAGATGGTCATCTGCAGAACATAAATTCAGATTTAGCTTTGTGAAAACAAAACTTTTTTAAATCTTTCAAAAATTCTGCAATAATTAAACCAAGCACAATTCTTAATTTACTAGTTGTTTTGTTGTTTTTATCTTAAGTTCATCTTCTTTAAATATCAATAAATCCTGATAGGTTGTCCATTACAGTCCAATAGCATCTTCTTTCTATGTAGAGTTTTATGGAGTGATAGCCAAAGTGGTACTTTGTCAGCCAATCCTCTTTTATATTTCCAACATTCACACCTAATCAATTACCGTGTTTCCCTGAAAATACGACATGGCCTGAAACTAAGGGCACAGCTGCCCAGCGCGGGACTCGCACTCCCAGGCTGCCTCGTGCCACGGGCTGGAGGCGCTGGTGGAGGATTGTTATTGTGGTGGCCCAGCCCCCTCAGACTCCTCTCGGTGTTTAAGGATGGCAGCGGCGGCGGCGGGAGAAGGCGGCAGCGGTGGGAGAAGGCAGCAGCAGCGGCTCCTCCTCTTCCTCCTCATCCTGGACCGCGGGGCCACTTTAGGGGGTGGCCCAGCGGGTGCCGTACATGGGGAGCCGGGGCCGGCAGCTACATATGGGTCTCACTGCTGGCACTGCAGCTGCTGCTCTGGCCCACCTCCGGAGGTGGCAAGAACAGTGGCAGCAGCAGCAGACACGACCCTGGGGAGCTTGCTGGGCCTCAGCAAGAGCTGGTGCCGCCTGCAGACTCTGCTGGGGGACAGCAGTGAGGACGAGCCAGTGAGATTCCCATGGTGGCGGGGGGAGGCGGTGCGGCCCTTGGCGCCAGCAAGCCCACTCCCTTCCCGACCTGACGGAGCGGCCCATCCATGCGGCGGGTCCTCAATGCCGGGCTCCTGGATTTCAGCGCCCACCTCTTGTTCCCTTGATCTGGGTGGATGGGAAAAGCCCCCAGATGCCCCCAACCAACTCCCCCCCCACCGCACATTCCCTCCAGTCATGCAGAGGTAGGGGCATTCCAAAGGCGCTGAGCCGCAAGAGCCGAAGGATGGCATACAGGCGCTCCCGCAGCTCAGCCCCTTCGGAATGCCCCTACCTCTGCATAGCTGGAAAGGGTGGTTGCCGGGGCGCTGCTCGCAAGTGTGGTCACCTCATGGCTGCTGTGTTGCTGCTGTGACAGCGCAACCCCGAGCCCGCTCGCAAGAGAGCAGCCACCCGGCAAGCCCAAATAAATAAGCCCCCCCCCAATTATAAGACCAAGGCCATATTTAGTGGCTTAAAAACAATATAAGACCTGTCTTGTTTTGGGGGAAACACGGTACCTAATGATGTAATTCTTAAAACCAGGTTAACTTTTACTTTGTTTACTTTTCGGGGGAGCGCACTTCCACTACCAAACCAATAGTGAAGATAATAGGATACCATTACTGTACAGCATGTTGGTTATATTTGATAGCAGAGGAATAATGAGATGAGGGAATCCATGAAAAGTAGGTGGGGGAAGTAGATGGAGAAAATATTTGTGACACGACTTCTCTATAAGTAAAATAAAGGTTTTACAAAAGCCCACAATTAGTCCTCCACTTATAACCATACCTTTAACTGACATTCAGAATTATGCTGACACTGAAAAGTGACATCTGACTGGTCCCCCATTTATGACTGTTGCAGCATCCTTGTGATCAAAATTTGATCAGTTGGCAACTAACATGTATTTACCATTAATCACCATTTATGACCTTCCCTGGGGGCTGCCGACAAGCAAAGTCAATTGGGGAAGCTGGACTCGCTAAACAACCCAATTCGCTTAATGACAGTGTTAATTGACAGTGTTAATTGTTAAACAGTAATTTGCTTAACATCTATGGCAAAAAAGATGATAAAATCAGGTGTGACTCATTTAATGACTGCATTACTTAGCAACAGAAGTTCCAATCTCAACTGCAGTCAAAAGTTGACTGCAGTTGAGGATTACCTGCTTGTCCACTACCTGCCTGCTCTTCATAAGTTTCCTCAGTGTTTGAACTGCTGCTATGCAGACTCTAGTTTTTGTCATACTAGTTGCTTCCCTTAACATTTTCTGGGCAAATATCTTACACGACTCATTTGCTTACAGAAATGCAAACATTCCTTTTTTTCCCCTTTTTCTATCCTTCCATCTCAGGAATTTCCTTTTCCAGGAAGCATGATGTAAATCCATGCATGTAGCATACTGGATAGGATAGATTATGAGACCAGCTGCAATCCCTGGTCCCATTTCTCCATCTCTGACCTTCCTCAGGAAGTTTCTACTTACGTTTATTTCATCATAGTTCCTGGATGTACATTAAGGTTTGTTCCTAAACTTAATAGAACCACTGAAAACTTTCCAGTTTAAGCCAAGGAAGTCAGGGGCAACCCAAGTGACTAAGACGCAGAACTGTTCTGCAAGGGCTCTCAGGCCTGCCCCTGTCTTTCTCCCTAGGAAAGAAAGACCCTTGACTCCATTTGGTTGAAGTGATAGGTTCTTTTACTAAGGATGGGTAGTTGCAGGAAAAAAATGGCTAGTTCTGAGGTTCCTGCACAAAGTGTTACAAATTTCTCCCCAGCCCTCCCCCTTGACCAGTCCATCTCTGTCCAATGGCATGCCATGTAGCTGTTTTGGGAACAGCTTTGGTGCCACTTGGTGCAGTTCATATTCCTTTCCTGCTTGGTCTCCTTGAAGATTGGAATAGGTCAGTTCTCACACTTCTACTTTCCATCAAACCTGTCACCCTTCCCCTTGTTCATCTCTACTCTCTACATGCCAATTGCCCCCTTCCTCTCCTAACAAGGTATAACAGGATGCCAGCAAAGCTTAAAGCTGAAAGTGACATATCTGACATTCTGCCCGCCTTTTCAGAAATGTTAGTCCTACATAGGAAAGAAAAAGTAGGAGGGGAGAGAGGAGCAAAGGCAAATTGTTTAATTTGTTTTTTAATGTGTTTGTATATTTATTGTTTTAGTTTTCCCTGTGCACCGCTCCGAGTCCCTGTGGGGAGAGGAGCGGTCAACAAATTAAAATTATTATTATTATTATTAAATGCAAAATTAATCAGTGTTCAGTGAAGTTTGTCCGGACATCGTTTATGGAACTTTTTGAGGAGCTTGGAGGTCCTTAAGTGTTGAGCATCCACCCATTCAGAGGCAATGCGGGCAGTACAATTTTGCAGTCCCTGGCTGCCCAGCTTCACTGTGAGTGGGCTTGCAAAGTGAGCTGCCACCTAAGTCAAACAAGACTGGAGAGGGAGAGTGTGAGTGAGTGAGCAAGCGCTGAGGGGACAGTGGGAGGAGGGAAGCCAAGCAAAGGGGCGAACGAGGGGCATCCACAGCATGCCATAGTACAGGCACTTTCCCTCAGCCCCCTTCTTTTGGAAGGCTACTATCTGCTCAGCTCCCCTCTGGCTTCTCCGTCTCTTCTCTCACCGCATTAGTCAGCCTGCCATTAGGAGGTGACTGTGTGGGCTTTATTGCATTCTAGGCATTTCCCACCCAAATGGCATGCCTCACTGATTCTCACTGTGTATCTGCTACCATATTATCATAGTATGCAAGTTTTATTGTCCTCTGTCCCAGCCTGAACTTCATACAGTCCACGTTAACATTTTATCTGAGTTCTGGACTGTTTTGTGTCTACAGTTCTTATACATTCCATGTTGCCTTCAAATATTGTGGCTGGCACTGGTTCTTCTATTATGAAGTCTAGTAATAGTTTGTTCAGCCATGCAAAATGTTAGCATATTTAGTCCTCAGATTCTGCAGTTGGCAGGGCTCCTATGCGCTGTTTCTCCCCCCAGCAGATGATGGGCACAATCCCGTAGAATAGTGATGGCAAACCTTTTTGGCACCAAGTGCCCAAAAGGGAGAGAGAGCATGTGCACCCAGAGGGAGTGTCAAAAAAGGAGCAAAAGAAAAAAAGGGAGCAAAAGGAAAAGGAAAAAACAAAACAAACAAGGCATTAAAAAAGTAACACATATACACTCATGTTACACATCCTCCCTAGTTGAATGCTGATTCATATAACAATGTCCATCTCCCACCACTTACAAAACAGGACCAAAGAATTTTATATCAATAACAAAATAGTTAACAGGAAAGAGAATAGTGATACAAATAACATATAAATATATAAAAATAATAAAGATTATCAATAATGTAAAAAGACAAGATTAAAATTCCAAAACCCTCTGTTAACTAACTGTTATTATAATCAACTCATAGAAAATTTACCATACCTTCAATCCAAAATCATCCCCAAAAAATTAAGCTAATTGATCCCAGATGAAATATCCATGTTTGTTTCCTAATGCCATCTCTTATCAATTGCTGATTGGTTAAATAAAATAAAGCCAAGCTCCAAAACCAATCTATTTTACCTCTCAAAAAACCAGACAAAATCTTTCCTCACTTAAATGTAGTAGGTTTCCCCACTCTCTTTCAAACTGCTTAAAAATCCATTTATCATTTCTCCACCCAGAGAATTCTGTACTATTATATGAAAACACAAGATTGAGCCTCACAAATGTGTATGAAGCCAGCTCTGTAATTTCTAAATCCATATTTCTTCCAGGCCCCATTGCTGCTGGAAAGAAAAATGCTTGGCTTTGATTTTTAAGTCTGTGTTGTTTGTGGGTTCATGTTGTTTTCCAAATCATCTGCTCCTTTAAAACGGGTTACTCTTGTGAGGTTAAAACATTTGAAATGCATTTTTCCAAGATGCAATTCACAGATTTTATAAATTCTTCAAACTTTGAGAAACAAATTCAAGTAGAGATTGTGTTTACCCTTTTCTCTCCTCCCCCTCCCCGCAGTGTCAGCCTCCTCCTTCTCTCTGTAATCTGATCTTGTTATTCAGTGAAAGGGATCCACAGAACAGAGGACAATAAAGAGACTGAGAGAATAGTTCCTGTCTGGTTTGATCCGAGTTAGTAAAATATAAATTCCCTGCGATGAATAGTGAGTAAAATATAGTCCAATACAGAGAGTTTCTCAATCCAGAAACTACGTTTTCTATGTTTCATATGAAAATTAAATAAATTGGTGAAAGCAACTCAATAAATCAAAAAGAAAAGGGGGCCCCTGGAGACAGCAAAGAACCAGACCATGGCACCTCAGCCCCAACGGAGGCTGGCTAGGTGTTGATCTATTACTTAATGGCTGCCAACCAGTCCAGAATGTGGTCAATGTTAGATCCGTGGGACTGCCCTGAAGCTGGAAAGAACCGCCCTGCTGCCTCAGCCCTGCCCACTGAGAACTCACCGCCTCCTGTGTGCACCCCTAGGGGCTAGGGGGCTCAGGGGTGGCCCATATGAGCCACGGGGCAGCCTCTAGCTGATCCAGTTATAAATCAGTGCCATGCCCACTGTTAAGTCCTCGGACTTACGTCTGCTGCCGGGCAGATCGGGAACCAAGCGTGCTGATTGGTCCCAGCGCGCCCAGAGCCAGGCGCGGCAAAATGCAGCCTGGGGATTGGCTCTGCGCCTGACAGCTGTCAGATAAATAGCTGTCATGCAGTTCGCTTCTTGTTCTCTTGTTCTGTATTGAGCTGGTTAATAAACGTTTTCGTTTCAGCCCTGCCTGTTCCTCATCTGTTTCGCGAACGAAATACTGGCGACGAGGATGGCCGGGTTTTTAACCACTCGTCTATTCGCTGAATTCTCTCCAGACCGCGAATCCTGGGACACTTTTATCGAGCGTTTTGAGTGTTTTCTCCAGGCTCAAGACCTCGCATCCCTTTCACCTGACAGGAAAAGGGGCATTTTCCTTAGCTCCTGCGGACCCGAAATGTTCGCTACCGCCAGGGCTTTGGTCTCTCCTACTCCTGTTCATTCAGTTGCCTGGGACATTCTTTTATCTAAATTAAAGGGCCATTACGCCCCTGCGTCGTCTCGCTATGCTAAGAGGCAGGCTTTCCGGCAATGTCTGCAGCGTGAAGGTCAGTCCGTCAACAACTATGTCGCTGCCCTCAGAGCCTCCGCGGTGCAGTGTAATTTTACTGACCTAGAGGAAGCCCTGTTGGAACAATTTATTTACGGGGTGCGTGATGGGCGCTTACAACGGCGTTTACTCGTCCGCTCAGAATTAACTCTCACTATTGCCATTGAGGAGGCTCGGGCATCGGAGATGGCTGAGAAAACTACCTCAGTTCTCCAGAAGTTTCAGCAAACCTACGCCTCTAGCCCCTTACCTCCCTCCGCAATTTGTCAAACTGGGGAAGAGGATTTTACCTCAGATATTTCCTCTGAGGTCAGCCGCCTCAAGATCACCGGCAGGGCGGGCTCAGTGCCTAATAGCGGGGGAAGAGTTTGCCTCAGCTGTGGCGGGAAACACTTGCGCTCTCAGTGCAAGTTCAAAGACGCCACCTGCCGGTCTTGCGGAAAGAAGGGACATTTGGCAGCTGTTTGCAGGGCTCCTACGCCTTGCCCCTCACCCAATATGGCCCGCCCACAGCTGCGCCGCCGGGACAGAGTTTTTGCGGCTTCCGAGGAGATCGATCAGCTTTGGGAAGACCCCATTTTTTCTGATGACTGGTCTATCAGCTCAGCCTCCGTCTCTTCCCCAGGTAGAGCGAAGATTCATCTCCGCATTTCCATTGAAGGCCACCAGTGTGAGATGGAATTGGATACAGGCTCCGCGAAGACGATCGTCTCCTGGGCCACCCTGTCAAAGATCCTTCCATCTTTCCAGAAGTCGCAGCTGCAACCTTGCCCTTGTTGTTTGCGTGACTATCAGGGGAACCCTATTCCGATTTTGGGATGGGCTAAAGTTAATGTCAGCTACGGCCAGTTTACAGGGAAATTGCCTTTAATTGTAGTTACCAACCCATTGCCTTCCTTACTTGGGTTAGATTGGTTCAGGGCTCTGGGTTTTACAATCGAGGGTGTCCACCATACCACGCATGCAGATGCATTCTCTGATCTGTTCATGGAGTTCGCCGACGTGTTCGACGAATCCCTGGGCTCCTATACAGGTACCCCTATTTCATTAAATATTGACCCACAGATAGCCCCAATCCGCCTCAAAGCACGGCGTGTTCCCCTAGCATTAAGGCATAGGGTGGACGCTGAATTAGATAAATTAATCTCCCAGGGCGTCTTAGAACCTATAGATCACGCCCCTTGGGAGACCCCTATTGTCACCCCGGTCAAACCAGATGGTTCTGTCAGGATCTGCGGTGATTTTAAATCCACATTTAAATCCCGTTTTTGCACAAAATTTTACGGGGGAACCGAGATGGCTTCCAGGGTACATAACCGCTATTACTGGGCCCTGTTCCTATAGGGTCCGGACCGACTCTGGGAGAGAGTGGAGGCGCCATATAAACCAGTTGAGGCGGCGCATCTCCGGGGAAGACCAACAGTTAGTCACCGGATGGAACACTGACCTGCCACCTGCTGCCGCCTACCGGCAACCATCTCTCCATTCAGACCCGCCTCCTACGTTCCAACCCGAAGCGATCTTGTCGGGTATCTCACCTGTTGTGGGCCGCCCCGTTCCTCGGGCGGAGTTTTCCAGCGACGAGCCGATCCTACGCCACCCATCCGCGGACAGCATCAACACTTCCCCTCCTCCGGAAAAGACCACCATCAAACTGCGCAGGTCCGGCCGGACCAGACGTCGGCCCGCATACCTGTCCGACTACGCGTGCACTATCCGGGGGGAAGAGGTGTTAAGTCCTCGGACTTATGTCTGCTGCCGGGCAGATCGGGAACCAAGCGTGCTGATTGGTCCCAGCGCGCCCGGAGCCAGGCGCGGCAAAATGCAGCCTGGGGATTGGCTCTGCGCCTGACAGCTGTCAGATAAATAGCTGTCATGCAGTTCGCTTCTTGTTCTCTTGTTCTGTATTGAGCTGGTTAATAAACGTGTTCGTTTCAGCCGTGCCTGTTCCTCATCTGTTTCGCGAATGAAATACCCACCACCAGTGCTTCCATGGCCTGCTCACCGACCTGGCCTTGCAGCCCATGCAGCTTCCCTTTCACAGCCACAGTAAGCACAGCCACTAGCAGTGCTGCCAATCTCTCCCCATCCTCTCATCCCTTCCTGAGCATGGAGGAAGGAACAAGATGGGAATGAGAAGGAAGGAAGGAAGGAAGGAAGGAAGGAAGGAAGGAAGGAAGGAAGGCGGGAGGGAGATGGGAATGAGAAGGAGGTAGGCAGGGATGGAGACTACACCCACCTGGGCCACACCCACCCAGCCCCCGTGAGGTCAACCACAACCCTGACACATTGGCTAAGTCAGGCTCCTCACAGCTGCGATATTTAATAACTTTCCCACAACTGTCCTATCCTGCTCATTATTCAGTTTTAGTTTCCTCCTTAATTTAGAGAGCCAACTGCTTTTGGCATAGTTGACTCCTTTGCCTCATTAAGACTTAGAAACTTTTAGCATGTGTATTATCTCTTCTTTTTTTTTATTAAGCAAGTACACTCCATTAAAAAAAAATCAATTCCTAGTAGTGGCTAATATCTACAAGACATTTTATTTAAAATACTCACTATATAAATATATATTATTTTCTTTGTAAGTATAGTATAAGCTTAAATTTCTCACTATTTATAGTTAAGAGATATTTTGAGTGACAGTCTTTGAATGTGGTTTTCAAAGGAGTTTTCCTCCTGCTACATTTTGATTGGCATGAGACTATAAATGCTATCCAATGGGTGGCTGGCTGGCTTGTTTGAATTCAACCCTGTGAACCATGTTGCCTTTTCATCCCCCCCCCCCTTTTATATATAAAGTTTTTTTATTTTTTCATTTTCATAACATATAATCACATATATACTATTACACAGCCAACATCGCATTGAATTATTAAATGTTTACATCAATTGATCTTACCATCAACTCCCAAAAACAATTATTGGCTCTTCTGCTCTCCATACACCATATTTGTATCTTCTCCATCACTTTCTTCTCCCACTCTCCTCCCCCTCCCTACCTCCTTTCTTCCCTCTGTCGTCCTTCTCTTCTCTTCTCTACTTCCCCTTCCTCTCTCCTTCTCCTCTCTCCCCTTTCCACTCCTTCTTTCTCTCCTCTTCCCTCTCCCTCTGCCCTCTCTCCTATCCCTCTCTTCTTCCATTACCTCTCTCCTCTACTTCACACTCTTTCTACTATATAGAATAACAAGCAGTAAGCATCGCACTTTGTTCATCATCTTTAAAGTTCTATATATGTCCATGTCTCGTATATTTTAACTCATGCTTAATTGTCCTTCCATTGTCATATTCAATCAATTAGCAACTCAATTTAATTATCATGTATAAAAGTGAATCACAAATCTCTGCTTTACAACCTCGCAATCTCAGTTCCATTTTTTTGTCATTGTTCCACGTATTTTAACCTTTATTTAATCGTCTTTCCATTATCATATTCAACCAGTTAGCAACTCCCTTTTATTGTCATATTTAGGAATAAGCCCCTTATCTTAGCTTTATATTTTCCCATATAACAATTTCTAGTTGTCTGATTTTTTTCCTAGTAAATCTTTTGTCCCACTTCTCTGTTCCTGCCTTCTCCCTTTTCTTTGTTTTGACATGTCCATCCTCTTCAATTTTCCCCAAGCCACCATCAAAAAGATCCTTTATATTTCTCTTTGTTGGGGCATAATCTCCTACTTCAATTTTTCTTATGCCACTGACAACCTCCAAAACATCTTTTGTCTGCTTTTTATTCCTGTTTGTTGAGGCACATCCCCCTTTTACAATTTTCCCTGTACCACTGCCAAGCTCAAGGGAGTTTTTTGTCTGCTTTTTATTTCCCTCTGTTTCTACCCCTTCATTATCTTGCCCCCACCCACTTCTTCTTTGCTTTCTTCTTTAAATACCTGCTTCTCTGGGTTCAGAATTCTATTTAGGCTTGATTTTAATGATTTATGCATATTTTTTATAATTTTATGTAGTTCTTCAAATTCCCAGCTTTCCATGATGTCCAGTTCCAAAGTTACAGTTAGTTATACAGTTCTTATTTCAGAGTTCTGATCCACCTTAAATTTATCTACTTCAGATGCTGTGGGGAAGAGCGAAGGGAGCCATTTTGGTCTTTTGGTCTTCCTTAATGTCCAGTACCAAAATTACAATTAGTTATACAAGTCTTATTTCAAGGTTCTGGTCCTCCTTAAATTTAGTTGATTCAACTACTGTGAAACCGGAAGAGAAACTGGAGCCATCTTAATCAGAAAAAAAGGAAGAAAAAGAGAAAAAAACTTTCTTTCACCTCCTGCTTTTCCAAGTTCTGATTTATGGTAGTTGGTTAATTAAAACTTCCCCACAGGCAAGATTAGGTTATCAGTTGTCAGTGAGAACATAGTGCTTTTTCCTTGATCTTTGTCTGTTGTTATATTCCACCTTTAATTGGAGTTGCTTAAGATATATTAGTTGGCAGACATTCGGACAAAGTAATTTCTTCAGAATGTTTGGTTTCTATTTCAAATCCAAAACCAGTTTAGAGTTGTATTTGAGTGAGTTTGTCACTTCTCTGCTTTCACCCTTTCTGTCCGAATTGCTTCAAACAAATGCCCTTTTGGGGAGAGGGGGTAGTGTTTTCAACCCTTCATTTTCTTATTTTCTTCCTTCCTTCCTTCCTTCCTTCCTTCCTTCCTTCCTTCCTTCCTTCCTTCCTTCCTTCCTTCCTTCCTTTCTTTCTTTCTTTCCTTTTGCCAAAATCCAGATGTCTATTAATATTATTTGTACTCTCAAGATTATTTGCCTTTTTCAAGTTTTGATTTATGACTGTGGATTAAATGAATTTTCTTACCAGTCTCAACCTCACCCTACTGTTCAGTGCTTTGGCAGGAAGCCAGCTTCTTGTGCAGCCATGTTGCTGCTGCCCCCACTCCAATTCAGAGGGCAAATCTCCAACCTGCGGGGTACCTGTTGCCTCCCCCTGGGTCTGATGAGATGCTGCCCCTTCTTTGCCCCCCCCTCAAGAGGGGTTCTGATCCAAAAAAGGATCCCCAGAGTTGGTTTGTCAGACAGGGTTCATGTGAGGCTCTTCAGAGCTCACATCCCCCAGTCTGTCCAGCTGGAGAACTTCCTGTTGACTGCCTTTTCACTTTTGAGTTTAAGCAACAATCACACTTTAACTCCATTTGCTTCTTGCAAAGACAGATGTTCACTTCAATTGCTAAGTCTGCAAGCTTTATTTTCCTAATAGCAGACTAATCTATCTGACCAAATCTTCTATGTTATTTTGCAGAATTTATAATGTGCATGCATCCTGTTTTTCTGCTCCTTTAGATAACATAAGCTCCAGCACATTTGCTCCATTTTGCTTTCCATGAACATTACTTTATTGTTCCTTTGTAGCAGTACAGTTTATTTTAAGCACTATTTTACAGCCATATTACATAAAATAACATACTTATTTTAATTCAATTCAGGTACACAAAATGCTTTTGAAATACAATCTTCCTGCTCTCATTATTTATCATTTATCAGGCATTTCTGTTTCAGAGCCTTTTCTACATATATCTATTGGTGTTCTATTTGCTATATTCTTTTTTCCTTGGTAAGAGTCATCAAGGTTTATAAATATATCCCTTATTACAAATACATTGCCTTGACCAGCAAAAATCTGTTTTCTTTCTTAATTCAAAATCATATCCAATGTTAACTAAGCATTTATTTGCTAACAAAAATGGTTTCACAGTCTGTATCTCTTTTTATACTCTTAATTTTACTTCATTTAGGATATTGTTCTCATTATCTCTCTGTGATTATTGTGTCTTGACTCTGTAAATTCTGCCTGCACTCTCTTTTACTATGTCCCTTTCCATTACAATAGTGTTTCTTAACCTTGGCCATTTGAAGATATGTGAACTTTAACTCTCAGAACTCCCATGACTTGCTGGAGTAAATTTGGCCCCATTCTGTACAATTTTGCCTTGCTGAATGACAGAGTTCCAAGGTACTTTACATGATTTCATTTAAATTAGTACTGGATTGGAAAGAATAAAATTTCTTGGAAGAAGACAGTGACAAACCATTCCTCTAGGAAAGTATAGCACGTGGATATCTTCATATTTCAGAAGTCAAACTGTGTTGGAAAGAGCAGGCTCACATTTGCAAATCAATAGGGAAGGTAAGTGTATACCACCCCTGAAGGTGCCAAATATACTATACCTGTGCGTTTTGTTTTTCTTGCCTAAATGTAGAACCTTACTTTTTTCACCATTGAATTTCATTTTGTTAGATACCGCCCAATGTTCAAGTCTGTCAAAATCCTTCTGTATCTTAAGCCTATCTTCTGGAGTGTTGGCTGTTCCTGCCAGCTTGGTGTCATCTGCAAATTTGATGAGTTCTCCATCTATTCCCTCGTCCAAGTTGTTGATGAAGATGTTAAAGAGTATTGGGCCTAAAACAGAGCCTTGGGGTACTTCACTGCATACTTCCCTTCATGTAGATGCAGTTCTATTGAGGACTACATGTTGAGTATGGTTGGTCAGCCAGTTTCAAATCCATCTGATGGTGATGCTGCCTAACCCACATCTTTCTACTTTATATAGTAGTAGGTCATGGTCTACTTTATTAAATGCCTTACTGAAGTCCATGTAAATTATATCAGCAGTATTCCTCTGGTCCACTAATTTTGTCACTTTATCAAAGAATGCAATAATGCAAGAGGAAAGATAACTGAATGGCTAGCCAGGGGAACTGAATAGGACCACAGGAAAGGCAAACTGAACTGAAAAAAGAAAAGAACCTATTGTTCTAAGGAGCCATAATATATCCCCAGAACTCAAAACTGAACATGCCTAATAGCTGATTAATATTAACTGACACACCTTGCATAAATTAACTCCTACTGTTAATGTATATGTGATGTATGATTTAGTATGTAGCCAGAAATATGTAGGAGGTGATCAGAAAGACTGTAGCTTCATAGTCCCTCAGCAAATGGGGAATGAGGAGGGATGTGGCAGCTGGGATAAGGTTGTATAAAAAAGGAAATATTTTGTGTTGGAACTCTAGAGAGAACCAAGCTTTGATAAGTTTCTCTCCCCATTCATTGCAATAAACGAAACCAAGGGCCTTCACTGTGTCTTGGCTGGTTATTGGTCAGGTGAGCTTGCCTCCAATTACGAAGGAAAGTAGCCAGGAGCATATAACACATTCTAAATAAATGCTATTATACTAGTTTTAACAATTACAAAGATTATTCAAAAGGACCAAGTAGTTACCCTTAGATAGTCAGTGTGCTATGATTTACCGGTAGTAATTTTGAAAATACATTAAGCGTGTTTAAAGAGGAAGAGGAAAAAGGCTTCTAGATAGAACTTCCAAAATGGAAGGAATGCAGAAGGGAGAAAATTGATTTACCAAAATATAATCCAGAGATTAATGTATAGTTTAGTCAGGATCATAATAGGCCGATACTTGCTATGGTAGAAAGAAGGAGGAAGAGTAGGATTCCCCCCTCTTTTACAGCTTCAGTTAAAATAACAAGTATTGTATATAGGCCATATTTCCGTACAATCTAAATGGTTATTACTGATGAAAGTTGTAAAAGTTTCTGCCCTGACAATGAACTATGCTTGATCAAGAAAATCGCAAGGGAGGGAAGTTATCTTGATCATCATCCCTAAAACCCACTCTTGGAAATGCTGCTTTTAAGTAGAGATGGAGCTCTTGAAGAGGATATTTCCATTACCCATGCAGTCCTGATCTGGCAGGATGTGATCTGCAAGTGACGACATTTGTAGGGTGGAGCAATAGAACCCATAATCCCCTAATTACAGCCCCTTGAAATTGATGAAAATCCATGTGATTAGGCCAGGAGGAGATGGGAGAGTGGCAGGGCAGAGTCTGGATCAAAATTACATGGCTCATGGTGCAAACCAACTCTGAATTGATGAGCCTGATATGGCAGGTTCTTGCTGTTTCTCATTCCGGAGAGATTTCCCCCCCTTCCTTTCCATAGTGGCTGGTAATTGGCAATTGTTTTTAATCCAACACATGTTCTTCTTTTGCATTAAAAAAAGGAGGAGATGGTCCTTCAGCACAATCTGCAATGTTGTCCAAGCACAGGAATGTTTCGGTTTTACATTTTGAGGCTCTTGTTATACCTTAATAGAAAGGATGCGGAGAGGAAGAGGTTATTTGTTCTCTGCTTCTAGCCTTGCAGTTTTAAGAGTCCCTTGGGCTTTGTGGACTAGAATGCTTGCCAAGAGAATATCAAACCCCATGGCCTGAAGCTTGAAATTGTATTACTTTAATGGTTATTTAAAATTGATTCTCTGCTTGTTAATATGAAATTTACTTTGCAAAGCAATTTGGGTGCCTGAATGCTAGTTCAAGGGAATGCAAAAGGCTTTGGGACATTGAATTCTGTCAAAATGATCCTCATTTGGAACTAAAGCTTCCTTTAATTCTCTTTGCTTTGTTAGCACTTTGCTGGATCTCCCTCCACAGAAATGCCCTGCCTTGGCCTACCAGAACCACTGACCTTCCCCTCAAAAGGAGCAGTTTTCAGTCAGTTCAGTCAGAAATTTAACAAGGGTTGTTTTCTGAGGAACCATTTCTATTTCAAAGGTTTTAGTCTAAGGTGACCAGATGTCCCGCTTTTTGCGGGACAGTCCTGCTTTTGAACAATTTGTCCCGCAGAGTTTTTAAAAAGTCCCGATTTTTGCCTGGGGCGGCGGAGCGGGGCCAGGCGGGCGGCGGGCGCTCTGCATGTGCTCAGAGGCGGCCTGCGGCCAGGGCAGTGGCACAGGGCACGAGCAGGAAGCGGCGGCCAGAGCGGGCTGGCGGGCAGGCAGAAGGGGCGGGCCGGCGAGGGAGGAGTGAGCGAGCAGTCAGGCAGGCAGCAGGCAGAGGAGGAGGAGAGCTGTGCGGGTGGGGCTGCAGCTGAAGCCCACGTGGCCCTGAACTTTGCGCCGCCGCTGCTGCCGCCACGATGCGCTGGGAGGTGGTGGCAGGGGCTCGTCCCAGGTGCCCATGGCAGGACGTGCGGGCGGGCAGCGGTGGGGCTCCTGGCTAGCTGCTCTTAGCGCAGTGGCAGCGCAAAGTCCAGGGCCACAGCTCTCCTCCGCCTCTGCCTGCTGCCTGCCTGGCTGCTTGCTTGCTCCTCCCTCACCACCACTCCTTCTGGCTGCCTGCCAGGCGGCCAGCCCGCTCTGGCCACCGCTTCCTGCCCGTACCCTGCGCCGCTGCCCTTGCCGCAGGCCGCCTCTGAGCACATGCAGAGCACCCGTGCCCGCCCAGCCCCGCTCCGCCACCCCCGGCCGCTATGGGAATAGCGGCCCCCTGCTGCAAAGTTACGGCCAACGGCCTAAGGAAGAAATGACA
Source organism: Rhabdophis nuchalis (assembly GCA_039707465.1). Lineage (NCBI taxonomy): Eukaryota > Metazoa > Chordata > Lepidosauria > Squamata > Natricidae > Rhabdophis > Rhabdophis nuchalis. The sequence continues at coordinate 120,240,955 of CM077644.1, read as the reverse complement.
GAGGTTGAGAGGGGGAGAAAGGCGCCTGATGATCACTTACTGCTTCACATTTTTGCCCAAAGCTTCGCTCAGGTTTTTCTTGCCCACCTCCAGCTCACTCACGTAAGTCACAAAAGGCCGCTCCCCCCCCCCAATGGTGCATTTTGCTTTCCTTATCACTGCTATGAGAAATTTTACTCATATTTGGTTAGATTCATGCTCCAATGTCATTCCAGGTATCTGTCCTTGTGTTTCCCAGAGCACCTCAGAGAACTAAGGTGCATCTGTACATCAGCCTGGAGGAAGAGGCTAATCTGGTCTAACACCCCTGCTACAATGTCCATTACAGGCTTCAATAGAGTCTTGGCCAAAACTTCCCATCAGCTCCTGGGGAAAACTCTAGACATCTTCTGGACACAGTTTCCAGAAAATTCTTCAATTATCTGAGGCAGGCTGATTTAACAGGCTTTATTTCTCTGCAGGTTGATGGGGTACCAGTGAGCCAAAAAGCAATCACAGATTGAAGGCAGTGTCCTCCAAACAGATCATATCACACCTTCTCTGAGACAAAAAACAGATAGATCATGAATGATCAGTAATATCTCCTTTATTAATAAGAAAAGCATGAAACCATTCTTCAAGTGAAGAGATTGATACTCAAGAATATTAATTCAATGAAAACTGTGCTTCTTCAGGAAATAAACACATTGAAAGGCATATACCTGAACTCATAAATTGCTTTGCGTTCATATCCTCCATATATTTTTATTTGCTAGATCTAATTTATTTATTTTCTTGCATATGTCAATTGTAGATATTTTCTTTTGTTTCTCTCCCTTTAATTTTTCAGGCTTTTTTAAAATAAATAAACAGCTTTATCCCAGGTTTTTAGAGTTGGTATGATTTAAGTTTCCTTTTGTCTTTAGTGTCCTCTAGTTCTGGCTGAGCTGGCCCTCTTGGAAAGGGCTCTAAATTATTGGGATTCTTTTAGTAGGGATTGTAAACCATCACACATTTGTTTTCTTATTCTGAGCAATTATTGTTCATCAAACTGAACATTTCAAACCTGATGTTGAATATTTGAATGGATATATGCAAAAAAGGACACCCATTAGAAAATGTGTGTCAGGTGGATCACTAGGAATATTTATCTGCAGGAATGCCTTTAAGCACACAAAGCCACAAAGTCACTGGGTGACAGACAATCAATGAGGGGATCACTTGACTAAAAACCTTGCTGTTTTTTTTAAATGCCTCTAATTTTTCCTAGTTATATAACATGGCTAAATAATTATTTAAATATTAAAACATGCAGCTAAAGTTTTGGGGGAAAGTTTAGCCTTCTTTCTCTTTCCACGTAAAAGGCATGCAATCATAGGAGGGCAACCCAAAGGTGCAACCATCACCTGGATGACTGAGAATCTTTATTGACCTGATAGGGAGGGCAAATAAAAATATGTAATTATGCAGCAAAAGTCAAAGAATAGGAATTAATTATCTCAAACTTCAAACTAGAATTATCATGTTCCAATAACAGTCCATTGAAAGCTTCACTGTCTTTGCTTACTTTGGCTTGGACCCTGGAAAAACATGCTATTCTTAAAACAACAATGGTCAGCTTCACCTCATTTGACCTCAAGGGCAGTCACTAACAAAGCTACAGCAGCTGCTTTTCCAAGCAACTGCTTCAATGCTAAGTATAGGAGAAGACTGTACCTCTTAGCCCTGAAGGTTTCAAAAGAGATTAATAGCCTTGGGACTCAGGAAGGCAGACAGTACTATACTGCAGTTCCAGATGGAAATATATAGGTTTCTTACTTTTCATTCTGCTATAAGATGCAACCAGGGTAAATAGCAGCTGCAGGAGATCAACAAGTACAGGTAGTTGCATTACTTCATTCTCCTAAACCTCTTCATGTTAGAATCTCAGCATTCATGTTTGGAGTTTAACCCTGCTCAGAATGGCTCAGCCATTCATGAAAACTATCAAAATCCAGTTAGAAAAATACAATAGGAATCATTTTCTTGTAATTGCTTCCTGTGCACTGGAATGCAGAGAAAGAGAAAAGGTTCCTTCCCCTCCAGGTTGTTTCAAGTAGCCAGGAGTGGGGTAGAGTAGTTTGGATCCCAGAGATTCTTCATATCTCATTTCAGGAGAGGAGGTTTCCAAAGGTTGTTCAGAAGCCCTTTCTGGATGTAGAAGTGTTAGAAAACTGTTGCCCAGTCTACAACCTTCCTTTTCTAGTTAGAAACTATGCTTTATTGCACACAGTAATTTCAGCCTAGAGGAAATGGAAGATTCAAGCTGCTATGAGATGGCTTTAATTGTTGTAATGGATGAGAGTTATCAGGATCTTGATAGGGGAGTGCATCTCTCTTGATATTTTTAGATCTTTCAATGATCTCTGACATCATCAATCATGATAATTTTCTGGATCAGCTACTGGCTCTAGGGAATTGAGAAACTATTTTGCAGTGGTCCTGCTTCTTCATTAATGGACAATTCTAGTCAGTGAATTCTACTCAGTGAAGAAGCCTTTTGCCCCAAGAAGAGACGAGGGGCGTTAGTTACTGGATCCCCCCCCCCCCACAGCCACAGAACATTTTGTTGGGAAATGCCCCAAGCCTGATCTAAGGGAGACCTTGGGTCAGGCGCACACCAATTCAGAGCCATGCTCAGAGACAGTGATTTGTAGGCCTCCCCGACACCTAATCTTGGCATCATGAATAGTCCTGTCCAGCAGTCTGCAGGGGATACTGGCACATGCTCTGGTCGACTCTGGGGCTACAACAAACTTCATGGATGAGGCGTTTGTGACCAAGTATGCAGTCCCTCTGTGTCCAGTAGATTCTCCTATGCTTCTGGAGACCATTGACAGCAGGGTGCTCCTATCAAGGCCGCCATGCAACCCTTGTGCCTGGTCATCAGGGCTCATGAGGAAGCCATCCACTTCTACATTACCTCTGGCCTGCATTTCCCTGTGGTCTTGAGCTTGGCTTGGCTTCAGGCACACGATCCACAGATCTGTTGGTCCCAAAACCTTGTCACTTTCCCAGCCTTGCAATGCGTGGACCACACCCGTCAAGTCTGTGCAGGCCAGTTGCTGAGTCCACCCGGGGTGTCCTTGCCTTCCGACATAGCAGATTTTGCAGACGTGTTCAGTGAACAAGAAGCAAACCAATTGCCACCGCATCAGCCACATGATTGCCCCATCGATTTGATTCCGGATGGAATCAAAATCAAATTTGATTCCGCTCTCCATGGGTCATTTGTATTCGATGTCAGACCCAGAGTTGGCCGCATTGTGGGACTTTCTGGACAAAACCTAGCTCAGGGTTTTATCTGACCCTTGTCTTTGCCACTGTCTGCCCCGGTCTTGTTCATCAAAAAGAAGACCGGAGATTTGAGACTATCTTTGTGACTACTGTAAACTTAATTCTATCATGGTGCACAATCGATATCCTCTGCTCCTTATTCCTGAACTGTTGGAGTGGCTCAGAGAGGCTACAGTTTTCACGAAATTGGATCTGCATGGAGCCTATAATCTTGTCTGGATCTGGCCCGGGGATGAATGGAAGATGGCATTCGGCACCAGGTATGGGCATTTTGAGTATATGGTCATGTCTTTTGGGCTGACCAATTCCCCTGCCATCTTCCAACATTTTATGAATGACATCTTCCAGGACCTTTTGGACCAGTTTGTTGTTATTTATCTAGATGACATTCTAATTTACTCGTCCTCCCGGGAGAGTCATTGGCAGCACCTATGCCTGGCCCTACAGTGGCTCCATGAGAATCGCTTGTATGCGAAACTAGAAAAGTGCTGAAACTGTATAGGGCTTCCTGCCTAGGCAGGGAGTTGGACTAGATGACCTCCAAGGTCCCTTCCAACTCTGCTATTGTATTGTAAATACATTTGAGAAAATGGAGAAGAAGTTTGAAAAAGTAGAGCACCTAATAGTAAAATATGATGGAAAAGATAGATATACCTATCAAGTGGGGGAAATGAAGGTTAGAGTCCTAAACACTAAAGAGGAAAATGACTACAAAGAAATCAAATCTGCTGACATCTATGGTGAATGGTTTGTGTCTGGAAATGGAAAGAGTGGAATATGGAAAGGGGAATTAAATGGATGGGAACTCTACCCCAGAAGAAGAAAAAATAAAAGAATTTATGGACATAAAGAGAGAAACTTTATTAGTAACACCATTGATAACAACACTGGCAATTAAAGACAAGCTGATCAAGGAAACAGAAGAAGGGCATCGAAATTACATGAGAGAATTAATAAGCAATGAGTTGCAAAAAGGAGTCCATGCAAATTTGATTAAGAAGTCGATTAGAGGATTGATACCACAAATGGCAGAAGACATGAGTCTGTTTTGTTATGGGAAAGATACAGGTTGATAGATGAAAGTGTTTAATCTAAAACTAGTTAAATTTAGTGAAATTTAGTGACAATAGATATGGTCAAATAAACAACTGAAAATGAAAATAATGTATACATATGTATTGGTATAACAAGTAGTAACTGGATATGAATATTGAATGGCACCTATGAAAGGAAGATGAGAAATTGGTTACACATAAAGATTAATTAAAAAGACCTAAATTATGATAATGGATATAGTCAAATAAAGAAGAGATAATGATAACAATATATATATATGTTTATGGGTACAACATGAAGAAATTGGATGTAAATTGTAAACAGTGATTTGGAAAGAAAGATTAGAATTTTTTGTTACTAAATATTTGTGATGTTCAGCTAGAATAGGCCATAAGGAATACTGTTATTGGAGGATACTAGAAATAGCAAATGCCAGTATGTGGTTATGTCTTGAATTTCGGTATGATGAAGGACATTTAAATTATAGTCAAATGAGAATGGAGGTATGATGATGGTAATATGTATAAATATATTTGATTTAAAATACCTGAGTTAATATGAATTATGGGTGACTGTGGAAGAGATTCACGAAAACTTTTTGTAACCAACTGATACACTTTCTACAGTATGTAAAGAAGGAGGATTTTTTGTGTTGTGTTGTGTTTTGAAAACTAAAAAAAACTTTTATTAAAAAAATAGTCTTAGTATTCCTCACAAGCATTCCTCACAAGTGTCACAATTTTGATCTGAAGAATCTGGCTCAAGATATAGCAGGTTTGGTGCTTCTGATTCAATGCTTCACTGCTCTTACTGAATATTTTACCCTATGGGTAAAATATGAGTAAAGGTTTTAGTAGTTGAGAAAATGGGACCAGCAGCCCTCCCAGCTTCCTGACTCCCAGCTTGCTCATCAGCCGTCAGGAAAGCCTGAGCTGCTATTCACTGCAGTGGGAGCATCTCTGATGGATTCCTTGTCAATGATTATTCAATTTCCAGTTTGACCTTTCGATTCTAAATAACATGGCAATATCAATGTGGCCCAGCCTGCAGCTCAAGTGCAGAATTAACTGTATCAGCTGCTCACAGGAGACCTGTAAAATCCCGGAGGAAACTGAACTCAGCCAGCTTTTCTAACCAGCTCTAGGAATTATCTCCTCCTTCTGCAGCCCTTCTAATGTTCGTCTAAATATCACTGTGCTCCCAGCTGTTTAATTCTAATAAATACTCATCTATTCTCCAAAGAGACAAATGTTAGGTCTCAGGTGGGGCCTGAGCTAGTCTGCAGGCAGAAGGGAGAAATAGAGGGAAGGCAGCTGCTGTCAGAGATCAAAGCTTCATTCCCATTTGAGGAAACTTCGGGCATGGCAAGGGGGAAGAGCATCTATACATATAGCAGTGTTTCTCCATTATTTTCTGTCAGGCCCCCCCTAGGAAGAAGAAAACATTTCGCGCCCCCCCCCGCGCGCGACTGTAAATAGTATCCCCTTCCTTATCCCTGCCGGCCAGTAGAGGGCGCGTCTGCTTTCTGCGTCGTCCAACCTAGCGGTGCTCAAGAGGCACGGCTTCCGGCCGCTCCTTCTCTGATGCCTTTCTCAGTCACCTTCGGGCTTTACCTACAGCCGGCGATACAAACGGGGAAATCCAGAGGCACCAAGAGCAGCAGGCGCTGCGTCTCGAGGCTTGCCTCGATTTGTATAGCCGTGAGTGGCGAAATGGGCTGAGCTGGCGTGTATGTTCGCTGACAAGCCCGAGGTCAAACGCGCCCCCCTTTACGGAGCCTCGCGCCCCCCCTGGGGGGCGCGCCCCACTATTTGAGAAACGCTGACATATAGTCAGACAAAACAATATAATTTGGCAAAAGGCTAGAGGTGAGCAAGATAGCTATTTGATCTTTCTGTATTGTGAATGGCTATGATACAAAGGGAAGTTTATTTCACAATCAACAGGCAAGTTGGTTGTGGCTTTCACTGAATAAATCTGCTATTAACCCAGATGGGGTTGGATGAATGCTCTGTCCATGTTCTGACATTTGAAATGTTAAAAATAATATTTCACTAATGCAATTGTCCTCAACAAACATCCATCCATCCCTACATCCCTACATCCCTACATCCCTACATCCCTACATACATACATACATACATACATACATACATACATACATACATACATACATGAATGATATGTGTTGATCTTTTAAAAATGAAAAAGATCACATTGTATAGTCAGATAGTTGTATTATGCAGAATTGCTAGTATTAGAAGTAGTTCTTGACACAACCATTTGTTTAATGACCAAAGTTATAATGGCACTGAAAAAGTGACTTATCACTGTTTTTTATACTTGCAGTATCCTCATAGTCTTGTGATCAACATTTGGATACTTGGCAACTAGCATGTATTTATAACAGTTGCAGTGTCCTACGATCACCTTTTTGATTCTTTGACAAGCAAAGTCAATAGGGAAGCCAGATTCACTTACAACCATGTTACTAACTTAACAACTACAGTGATTCACTTAACAATTGTGTCAAGAAAGGTCATAAAATGGGGCAAAACTTATTTAACAACTCTCTTGTTCAGCAATTGAAATGTTGGCTTCAGTTGTGTCATAAGTTTAGGACTATCTGTATATCAGTGTAAAAATCAGATGTCCGATCTTGCTAGTGAGTCCCTAAGGTGGAACTTCACAACAATAAATGTGTTTACATTCACAAAAAGAAAATCTTTTACTCAGCCATTTTTATGAAACAGAAAATCCAAAAATATGTTTTATTCAGTGTAGTGGAGAAATTAATTCCATTTGGTGTCATTCCTGGGGTCTTATATTCCTTTTTCTTCTTTCAGTTTTGAGCTGCAGTTCTCAAACCATTTTCTCCATTGTAATACATTTGTCAGCCTACTGACAAATGTAAAAGACAACATCTGTAATGCAGACAGTATTGTACTCCACAAAAGACTGAAGAACTTCTGAACTATACTCTTTTCTCAAATAAAAGAGCCCGTGTGATTTATAAACCATTAGCTCTTACCAGTCAAATGAAGACATCAAAGCCTATCTGATGTTATTATGTATGTATTTATTTTAAATAAATAATAAACTCATGGTGGTAAATTTATGATTTTACTCCCACATCGTGAATTTAGATTTAAATTTAGGAAAATATGTACCTCAAGCACAGACAGCAGTGCTGTGAAACTCAGTTGCCATATAAAAGTTCTACATTGGATATTTGATCATCCCCATGATGCCTTCAGCACCACCACCACCACTCCTCAGCTATACATCTGGAAGTTCTAGTTTCTGCCAGCTCGCCATTAGTCAATCAGAACATACAATGTATATGAGTTGCCCCTATCACACCATTGGTCAGCTGTGAAGCAGCAAAAAGGAGATTATTCTTTATCAATCAAATCTGAGACAGACTAGTTCTACCATTAGATCCAACTTCTTCGCACAACTGCATGCACTACTTAAAAACCTGGATAACCTGTAGGAGATTTCTGATAGCATATGCAAAGATTTCACAAAGTTCAGCATCTGCTTCCCAAAATATCTGTACAAGCAACAGAGAAATGCCACATCTTGACATCTTGACATCCTGCACCAAGTTTAGAAACAAGCTCAAAGCAAGATGAGCTTTATATAGAATCATAGACTCATAAGGACCTCAGAGGTTTTCTAGACTAACCTCCTGTTAAAGCACCATTCCAAACAAATGGATGTCCAATCTCTACTTGAAAATCTCAAGTGATGGAGCACCCACAACTTCCAAAAGAAAGGTGTTCCGCTAATTAAGTATTCTGACTGTCAGGAAATTTCTCCTTAGTTCCAGGTTGTGTCTCTCTTTAATGAACTTCCCCTTGTTGCTTTTTGTCCTGCCATCAGGTGCTTTGGAAAATAAGTCGACCCCCTCTTCTCTGTGACAGCCCTTCCAATCTGGAAGATAAATGCCTCAAAATACTCATCTGGTCTGTATTTAGATTTCTTTGATAGAGTTTTGGCTCTTTGGTATTGCATTCTGCAAAGCCACCATTAACTTGTTCTTTCCAGCTCAATGCTTGTTTTCCTTCCACTGCTTGGTCCTCCTCATCCCTGTGGATGGTGAAAGACCATTGTGGCCACAGCAAGCAAGTGAGGCATCAAATACTAAGGAAGTATACATTGTTTTAAATTTTGGTTGCTTTTTTTAACTCTGTTTTTAACTGTTAATCATCCAGAGTTATGCATATGGAATGAGTAGCCATAAATTTATTTTTATTTTTTATTGCAAAAGTTTTATTCAGACAAGTTTTCCCCCCTTTTACCCCCCCGACATATAATATAAAATATAATATAAAATCACATACAAAAAGTATACCCCTCACCTCCCCCCATCTTAAAATAAAGTTCTCATTCAAATATTGAGTATTATATCCCCGACCAACATGATATAAATTTAATATAAAATACATCAATCTCTCCCTGACACCCTTTCTAAGTTAATTCAGCATCATAACATGACCATATCCCATTATACCCATCTCTATATTGCTTATCCACTTATATTTCCCCACCCTCCACCCTAACCCACCCCCACCTCCCAGTCAATCCCACCCCCCCTGAGTTCCGCTGTACACCACTTTAAACATTCCAAACATCCCAGATATTGTTTAATCTATTCACCTATCAATCCAAACATTCCTACCTAAAAGCTACATGATATTTCCCAGTCTGATATTTATTCTGTATATAATTAATCCATTTTGCCCATTCCTGTGTGTAGCTCTCCTGCTTCTGGTCTTTTAGGAAAGCTGAAAGTTTTGCCATTTCCGCAAACCCCGCCACTTTTTGAATCCATTGAGCAATTGTCGGTACAAAATCTTTCTTCCAATGTTGAGCAATCAACAACCTAGCTGCTGTAACCATATACAAAAACAATTTTGTTTCCCCTTTACGAAAATCCTTAGTTATGCCCAATAAAAACATTTGCGGGGTAAATTCTAATCTTTTCTTAAATACGTTTTGCATAACCCACCATATTTTTATCCAAAAAGCTTTGACCTTATTGCAAGTCCACCATACATGGAAGAAAGTAGCATCTAAACACCCGCATCTCCAGCATTTAGGTTGAAAATTAGTAGCCATAAATTTATTAAATAAATAAATATGCACTTAGCCTGATTTGGTTGAAAATGTCTCTAATGCTATCTTGTATGGAAGATACAAGGGTCCTCTGTGGAGAAGGGCAGGATATAAATATAATAAAATAAAATGAAAGGTTTATTTCTCAGAGATTAAGTAATTAGTTATTGGTAAGAGATCTTTAGATCTGTTAGAACTAGACAAGTACAGCCTGAGGTTTGGATGGCATGACTTTCTATGATATGGTAAACTTTTGGGTCCCCATTTACATAGTGATACAAAGAATTTTGAAGAAGTATATTCCATTTAGATCAGAACTCTTCTTATTAGGACTAATGGATAGACAATTTGAAAAAAAGCCATGAAATATTATTTTTATATGTGTTTACTGCTCTGAAACTATTGTACGTACAAAAATAGGAAGATTCTGAAAATCCCACAATGGAGATGTAAGAGTCTGCCTCAACTCCTCTCCCAAGAAAGTAAAACTCTTGAAACCAGTTACATTTCACAAGGAACTTTTACTGAGAAACAGCGATTGCAGAAAAGTCAGGTGGAATCTGAGAGTCAGGCGCAAAGCGTAAAGCTAATTTTCTCCTTCAGCCCACACCCCAATACCCCATGTCCATCATTAGCCAATCATCTGCCTGACTTTGCTGAGGCGGCATGGTGGGGAAAATGCCATCCTTGGGGCATGGATGAACCTTGAACACAGCCTTGAACACCTGGCACAAACCTGTTGAAAGGAGTCGATGGAAATGATGCGAACCTCTCCTCCCTAAAGCTCCCAAGAAGTTACAAAGTAAAGCAAAAGCATGTAAACTACTTTTGATACCTCCCCACGTCCTTCCAGAATGGCAGCATTCTGATAGGAACCTAACAGGAGAAATCAATGATGAAGATGACAGAATTAGCAGAGATGGCAAAATTGACATGATTAGAGAAAGGAAAAAAACTACATTTATTAGTGACTAGAAGCCCTGTGTAGGACTGTAGGAACACTGCCACTAGCCGCAGGAGGCAGGTGGGGATTGGGGGTTGTGGCCAGCCAGGAAAGCTGAACTGTTGCCCAGGGCTGCGGGCAGGCCGGGATGGGCTGGAATCGCCACTCAGGGGATGCAGCTGGGCCTGGATGCAGCAGGCTGCCCTCATCCACATGGCTCCAAAGTTAAATGTGGAAAGTGGTGGGAGGCAGAAGAAGGTCCCTTCACAGATTCTCAGGTTAGTGTCTAACAGTGGTGGGTTTCAAAATTTTTGGAACCTATTCTGTGGGTGTGGCCTGCTTTGTGGGAGTAGCTTGCCGGTCATGTGACCGGGTAGGAGTGGCTTGCCAGTCATGTGACCGGGTAGGAGTGGCTTGCCGGCCATGTGACTGGGTGGGAGTGGCTTGCCGGCCATGTGACCGGGTGGGAGTGGCTTGCCGGCCATGTGACCGGGTGGGAATGTTAGCAGCTGCTGGAATTATGTTTGCACAACAGTGGAAAAACAGATATGAAAATGAATAAATACTATAATGTGCAGGAATAAATAAAGTGACAATTAAAATCAAGAAGGCTTTGAATATTTTTTCACGTGGGATTTGATTTAGCAATTGCTAAGTAACAGAAACAGAAAATAAAAAACTGAAAGTATGAAAGACAACACCAATTATGTAAGGAAAGGTCACTAAAATGTATAAGGAAATATTAGTAGTACCTGATCATTATTAATGTGTACAACTGCTGCAGGACATAACACACCCAAAATAATAGAATCCCTCCTACAAAAGACTGAAAATGAAACCAGTTTTTTTCCCCTAACCTTAGGGACAGGAGAGACAAAGCCACTGGAATAAAAACCATCAAGGCATTGTGGGAAATTATAAAGGACACTCAAGCTCACAGAACTAGCAACCACCTAAGAATTACCTAGACAACCAGGGTGAAACACACTCTTTCTGGCAAAGCTGCCTTGCACCAACCTGGCAGCCCATAGAAAAGCAGCCACTTTGAGACACATAAACCTGGTCTGAACACTTCGTGTCAAAAAAGTTTTATTGGTTTTTACAAATTTTTGGATAGGAAAAGGGTATAAGGTATAAATGAGACATTTTGAGGACATCTGTGTCGGAGGTGTCGGCCCCCTCCGAGGCTTCATACAGAAAAAAAAACAATACAATAATTTTTCCATTTCCCTACAAGTGGAAAGAGATACATACATATATCATTTCGCAACTTCATGCAATCAATCATTTATTTCTATAGACATCCAGATAAGGGTTACGCTATATAATAGAAAGTCATTTCTGAGATCTGAGTCTTTTAGCTATTGTATCCTCTTTTCCCTGGCTACCAGTGGGTGGAGCCGTGACCCCTCCCGTTCCCCCATTTACATCCTCCAGTTTTTTAAGAAAGGCTTCCGCCTCTGCAATTGTTTTAATTCTTACTCTCCCTCCCTCCCAGAACACTAACATTCCTTCGGGCATTGACCATTTGAACCACACCCCTTTTTATATAATCTTTTTGATAAGAAGGAATACTTCCTTCTTATCTCTCGAATCTTTTTCGGGATCTGTTTCAAAATGACAATTTCACTCTGTTGATATATCAAGAGACCATCTCTCTGTGCTCTCAGGATCTCATCCCTCGTCGACCTTACAAATTTAATATGTATCTCTCTGGGTACTTCATTTATTCTGGCATATGCTGAGTTAATTCTATAAATCAAATCAATGTCCCCCCAAATATCTTCTTTGCTCCTGTTAGTATAATCTGCTAACATCGTACACATTAAATCTTTTAAATTCTCGGAGCCTGCTTCAGGAACATTTTGAAACCTTAAAAAGTAAGACATCCTTTCAAAATCCATCCTCGACATATGACCAGTTAATTCCACTATTTCTTTTTGAGAATTACTTATCTCTCCCCTCATCTCAGCCGCCCCCCCTCCAGTCCATCAAGTCTTTGTTTATTTTCCATTAGTGCTTTTTGTGTCTCCAAAAGTTCCAATTTTGAACTAACATTGTCTTTCCGGATTTCTTTTATCTCTTTCATAATGTTTTGAAGAGTTTCCTCTATTGCTGATAGCTGAGTAGCCTCCCCCACCATTTCTTTGGATAGCATTGAAGTGATCTTAGGCTGTTGTGAATGCTTCTTTGAAGCCATAATGAAAGTGTTAAATTTTGGCCACTAATATGGCGTCTGTTGGAGGGGTAGTCCGTGAGGCGAGAAGAGAGCAAGAGTCAATATCCAAATTCAAAATACAATTTGCTTAAAGTCCAGAGAGAGAACAATTTTTTAACAGCAATCAGATAGGAAAAGAAAGAAGGCACATCTGGGAGAAATCCTAAGAGTCAAATCCTAAGAGTCAGTTAAAAACAACATATTGCATCTCAAAGAAAACATTTGCAAAAAGTAGTAACATTTCTTGAAAAAAAATATTTTATAAACAATTACAAAATAAAAATTCCCTAAAATAATTAAAAAAAGATATTTTACAAATAAAAAAATCCTTAAAAACCATTGTTACGCATTTCGCAAAATGACACAATTGCAAGGTATTCTACCAGCTATAATGTATACTGAAACCATTTAAAGATATTCCTTGTAATAACTTAAAATATAACCATGTTAAGGGTAGAATAACACTATATATTAAAGTGAACCATTTAAAAAAATTCTCTACTCAATACGTTTTAAAGTATTGAGTATAGAATTTTTAAAAATGGTTTATATTAATTTGTTTTTCATAGAATCTTTTTTAAAATAGTCTAAGACAATTTTAAAAAAGAACCCACACACAATAAATTGAAGTAAACCATTTTTAAAAATTCTCTATTTAATACAGTTAAGTAAAACAATTTAAAAAAATTATATGCACAATAAATAAAATAATCTTTAAAAAAATCATTAAAAAAATAAAAGAGGGAAAAAAACCAGGTCACTTACCAGCAGGCAGAATCAGCAGCTCTCTGATGGGATGGATCCAGCAGGGAGCAGGCAGGCAACAGGACAGGTAAAACTTACCGGACTGGAGGGAGAAGGGACAACCTGGTCAGCTAGGCTTAGCTAGGCTTAGCCAGACAGCCAGGCAAGGCTGGAGAGAAGGGGGGCATTCGGCCACGGTGGCACATGCCAGCTCGCGGCTTTCGCGAGGGAAGGCCTGAAGACCTTCCCTCACGAAAGCTAGCCTGCTGCCCCTGTCCCCCTCCTGTCCCTGGAGCAGCTCCATGTTTGGAGCCCCCACCGGTCAGCACTTTAAGCTTTTAGCGCTGACTGGCAGTGGGAAGCCCTGGAGCCGTGCCATGTTTGGAGCCCCTGCCGGTCAGTGCTTTAAGCTTTTTGCACTGGCCAGCAATGGCTCCAAACGTGGCAGGACGCTGGTGCTTCCCACCGCCAGTCAGTGCATACGCCAGCTCGCGGCTTTTGCAAGGGAAGGCCTGAAGACCTTCCCTCGCGAAAGCTAGCCTGCTTCCCCTGTCCCCCTCCAGTCCCTGGACCCGTGCCATGTTTGGAGCCCCTGCCGGTCAGCACTTTAAGCTTTTAGTGCTGGTCAGCAATGGCTCCAAACGTGGCAGTGCGCAGGTGCTTCCCACTGCCAGTCAGCGCATATGCCAGCTCGCGGCTTTCGCGAGGGAAGGCCTGAAGACTGTCCCTCGCGAAAGCTAGCCTGCTGCCCCTGTCCCCCTCCCATCCCTGGAGCCGGGCCATGTTTTGAGCCCCCACAGGTCAGCGCTTTAAGCTTTTAACGCTGACTGGCAGTGGGAAGCCCTGGAGCCGCGCCATGTTTGGAGCCCCCGCCATTCAGCACTTTAAGCTTTTAGCGCTGACTGTTGGTGGGAATCCTTGGAGCCACGCCATGTTTGGAGCCCCTGCCGGTCAGCGCTTTAAGCTTTTAGCGCTGGCCGGCAATGGCTCCAAATGTGGCAGGGCTCAGGTGCATACGCCAGCTAGCGGCTTTCACGATGGAAGGCCTGAAGACCTTCCCTCATGAAAGCTAGCCTGCCACCCCTGTCCCCCTCCCATCCCTGGAGCCACGCCATGTTTGGAGCCCCTGCCAGTCAGTGCTTTAAGCTTTTAGCGCTGGCCAGCAATGGCTCCAAACGTGACAGGGCACAGGTGCTTCCCACCACCAGTCAGCGCATTCGCCAGCTCGCGGCTTTCACGAGGGAAGGCCTGGAAGTCCTTCCCCCCCCCAATGCCACAAGCTGGCATAAGCTAGCCTCCCACCGCCCCCCTAAGCGAAGTTGCTTACCTACAGTAAGCAGCAAGCTGCTGGAAGGTGGATCAAAGTGTTGCCTGTTGGTACCACGCTATTAAATGGTCACCTCCAGCCCGTTCACTGATTGGCTGGACGCCAACCAATCAGTGAGCATCGGACTGGGCTAGTTTAGTGCAGACAGGCCGGGGAGCGATCGAGATGCAAGGGACGGAGCGAGCCAGGCTCCAGATCGCTCCGGATCGGTAAATTTGACCAACTGGATCTCACGAGACGGTGCGAACCAGTAGGAACCCACCTCTGGGGTCTAATAGAATATAAATTTGTTAAGGATTTTCCTTTAATTCACCCAATAAAATCCACTGCCACATTTCTGTTATTTCTGCTTGCTTGCTCACTCACTCACTCAGCTTGCTTATTCCACATAATATAGTATATAATACTTTATATTCATTTCCTCTAACCTCTATTTGTGCATGTAATCATCTATAACAGAGCTGTCAAATTCTCAGCCTGTGGGCCAGATGCATTATGCACTGGCCACGCCCACACCCAGTTTAGCGAAGGGGAGGAAGTTGCAATACATCACGTGACCCTGCCATGACCACACAAGTTTGACACCCCTGATCTATAATAAACAATCAGAACATAACCTTCCAATCATCAGCTAATCAAAAATGGTGTTTTCATCCCTCAAATACATAGTTTTATGATCAGAGTTTTTTCCCCCCGTATGTGTTGAATTCCAGCAACAATGAATTGTATTTGTGTGTCTGTTTTAGTGTTGTTGCTGTTTTAATATCATTCTTTCCAATAATATTTGATTTTATATTTTCTCTTGTGTCCATTAGTATTGTCTTGTATTCAGAAGTTCTAAACAAGGAATATGCTCACATGTGTTGGAGTGTTATACATGTTTTATTCATAAATTACAATGAGATATCATCAATTTCCCGAAAACTATCACAAGGGAAGCAAATGCAAAAGTATGGGAAGCAAATCCAAGTAGAGAAACTGTTTTTTTTATTTTTTTTATTTAATTCATCAAACATGAATTAGATAACAAATATAAGTATAAACATGATTATGAATACATGAATTGAATACGAATACAAGGGAATGTTAGGACAGGGATGGTAGGCACACTGGTGCCCCTTAAAGACCTCTTAGGAATGGGGTGAGGTCGACAGTAGATCCATACATCCCCCTATTTTCTTACTTTCTTTCTTAACTTCAAATCTATCTTTATCATTAATAATATATTTACAGGTTTCAATTGTAAGAATTTATACATAATTATTAACTATATATATTTTAGGATCTTATTCAACTAAATCATCTTGGAAGTTTCTTTCATTTCCTTCATTTTCATGGAAAGGTGGATTTGATTTGGTTTAAGAACTTAGTAATATTGTATGCCAACATTTCTTATGGACAAGAGAGCACAGTAATCAGGGAGACCAGATAATATTTTGCAATGCACTTACATTTCAATAGGACATACATGGAGAGTTTCTGAGGCAAGTAGTTTCATCTGCATCTTGGTATAATAGGTATGTCAAGTACCCTCACGATGCTTGCTTCATAATAAGTGACCCGATATTATAGTACAAAAAACAGTGATTTATTAACAGCTTCATTAGGCATTCCTCATTAGGCATTTCTTATTTGTAGCCATCTTTTTTGCTTTCTTTATCTGCTTCTGAACTTTGCCCATGTTACTGTCCTCCCTTCAGCCTTCGTCATAAATCACATTAGCCAACCGAGAGAGACCGTAGTTGAGACATGCACATTCACAGGCCAGCTTGAGATTCCATTCTGACCACAGGTATGCATGGAATCCTCCTCTTTTCTCTATGACAGCTCAATAGTAGTCATGGAGACGTTTTACGAGCTGACAAGGTAAAGTTTTTAAAACTTTGCTCAGTTGAACTGGGTTGAGCTGGCAGTCTTACTTCCTTCACTGTCAACTTGATGAACAACTCTGCATTCATATATTGCACATGGATTTCTTCACGCATTGTGACCTTTCAAACCTATTCACTTTTAGAATTGCTGAGTGATTATTTGCATCCCAAACTATCAGTATTCAGGTATGAAATCTTTCCTTTGCCATCCATGGGCACACTGCCATAAAAATTGTCAAAGAGAATTGTCAAAGAACAGGGAATTCTAGCTGGCCTCTTCATTCTCTCTCTTGCCATCCAGCATAACAAGCTATCAGGCCCTATAAGAAGTTTTGTCGGTCAGACCTAGCCTTATTTAGCCAAGTATGTGTCAAACACAGAATCGTGTACAATAATCTGATATCAGATTTGGAGATAATCCAATGCAGTTGAAATTTAATGACAATATTTATCTGGCAAGAAATGACCTGATAGGATATTTTCTCCATGTTTATGACCGCAATAAAAAAAAAAGTATTTTCATATATACATCTCAAGATGGCGGCACGCTTAGGCGCAGCGGCTTTGAGCTCCTGGTATCACAGCAGACTTTTCCATCAAAAACTCGCTCTGAACCTACTGTGAATTATAGAGAAACAAACATATCAACTGGTTGTGACCATCAGTTAAAGGGGAAAAAAAGGATTACTCGGATTTATTAGGATAAATAAAAACAAGTTTCAGGCAGAGAAATCCTCAAGAATGTTGATCACCATCTTTAAAGCGCTCCATGGCACGGGGCCTAGTTATTTACGGGACCGTATCCTGCCCCATACATCCCTTCGTCCGATTTGCTCCCACAAAGAGGGGCTTCTCTGGGTGGTGTCCACCAGGCAGTGCCGGCTGGCGACGCCCAGGGGAAGGGCCTTCTCTGTGGCGGGCCCAACCCTCTGGAACAACCTACCCCCTGAACTTAGAACTATCACGGACCTCCGCTCCTTCAGCCAACATCTGAAGACATACTTCTTCCATCTTGCCGGCTTGGCCTAATCCCCACAATCAAGTTTATAGACTGAACTCTAAATTGCTTTTAATTGGATTTTAATGGGTAAGGGTTTTAGGGAATTTTAGCACAGGGTATTTTGTATTTAATTGGTTTTTTAGTATTTATTATTGTTACATTTTATATTTCCTATTTTAATTTCCTGTGCACCACCCTGAGTCCCATTGGGGAGAGAGGCGCGGTTATACAAATATAATAAAATAAATAAAATAAAGAAGAAGCCTAGATCTGGATAGTGGAGAATTTTTAAAACCCATGTTGTATCGTAAACAAAGCCTTGATGAAACAATGATCGCAGATTCTTCACAAAGTTTATGTTCTGTAACGGTGGCACCATCATTATCTCTTGGGAATATACAAGGGGCAACTGCAAGAATTGAAATGAAGAAGCGGAGAGCACCACCCCTACCAGTAATTCCATCCTTTTCTGTTGGGAAAGCTGAGAGAGAAGGGAAAAAAATGCCAA
This sequence comes from Rhabdophis nuchalis, assembly GCA_039707465.1. NCBI lineage: Eukaryota > Metazoa > Chordata > Lepidosauria > Squamata > Natricidae > Rhabdophis > Rhabdophis nuchalis. The sequence continues at coordinate 120,222,849 of CM077644.1, read as the reverse complement.
GTGCGATTCCTCAAAGTTCATTGCAACAAGAAATAAAAAAGGAAAAGAGATGTGCTCCTCTTCCACCAACTCCTAAAATGCCAAACAGATTTGAATTTTACACACATAATAACTGGTATACTGACAGTGGGGTTGATTATACACACTGTTCTGTGGACGTGGGGTTCTCAACTGTCATTTGTCGGCCATTTTGTTTGCCTGGAGAGATTCCTGTTATGGCTGTCACTGCTGTCTGTATGTTGGTGAGTATGTGTGCCTTTCATGACTGCTTAGACCACTTTACATGATTTCTTTATTGATGTTAAGTAGATCCACCACCAGGAAAAGAAGCTTGTTATAATACTTGAAAGAAGAAATTATAATCTAGGAATTCTTATAATCTAGCCAGCCATTTAGACTCAACCACATGTGGTTTAAAATAGCTTTCTTTACAGTTGTATTGATATGGTAAATACAGGTAGGCCTTGACTTATCATCACAATTGAGCCCACACTTTATGTTGCTAAGTGAAGTCAGGTCAAGTCAAGTAAGTTTTATTGTCATTTCAACAATATACAATACAGTACACAGTGGAACGAAACAACGTTTCCCCAGGACCAAAGTACTACAAAGTACTTAGTAACTTACTAAGTTGAGGACAATCTGTATAAGGTAATTATATGATCTGAAATATTTATTTTTTATTTTAATCATATTTATATCCCGCCCTTCTCCACAGAGGACCCATAAGAAAACCTCTGAGAAAATTCCGTATAAGTGCTCAATGGTACTTACTTCTGAATAAATGAATGAAGAAATATGTGGGATTCCTATTTACAGAATATGCAGAATTTTGTATTGCCAAATTCTTCAATACATCACTTGAAGAAAGTCTAGAAATGATCAGGCAGGTGGAATATTCCATCATCAATATCTACGACAGTGGCTAATGTTTGAGTCACAATTCCAGATGTGGCTTCTAGTTCTTTCCTCCACCTTTCCTTGAAACTCTTACATGCTTAATTGCACACTACCTAAAACAAAGATGATGATATGAAATAACCTACAGCAATTGTCCTTTCATATAATTGAATAATATTAAACTATATGTTCACATTCCAATTTTAAGAGTGGCAAAAATTAGTTATTTAGAAAAAGTTATTGGAAATATTTTAGTATCCTCTAATTCTATTTTCAAACATATAGCTTGAGAAATGGATGACATGTCAACATGTTAAAATAAGAAATAGAAACATGGATCTGAACCATGTTGTACATAATGCATTATATGATTAAAAATATATTTCTTTTTATTTCTTTTCCCAGAATCCCACCATACATTCTGTCTCTCAAGTTTTAAAGAGCCAACCAAACAAACTATTAATAATTGGGTTTAAAGCAGCATTTGACACTATAGCTTGACTCTGAATCTGAACCAAGAAATATATCAAAATAATGAGGTAACACCAATGGATATCATTCACTGTAAATAACAAATTAAAGTATTTTTTAAATAAAAAAAATAGTCACTGCTCTGTAACCTGGGCATGTCAGTTGGATCAACAACCCATACAGCACTGACAATATTCAGGACCTTTTGCAACTCCTAATCTTCTATATCTCCTCTACACATGAGCAGTCAAATATTTTATGTAAAGCAGATAGTGGGAACTGAGAAGCCATGGGGACCAGAGGTGGGTTGCCAATTTCTTTACTACCAGTTCGGGTGTGCTCCCACGTGCACTTGACATTTCTGCGCATGCACAGAAGCATCCGGTTGGGGACCAGAAGTTTTCCAGCTGGACAGACATGGGGGGGGGGGGGTGATCTCTGAAGAGCCTCACATGAAACCTGTCACAAACCAATTCCTAGATCCCTTTTTGGATCAGAACCCCCCTGGAGGAGGGGTGAAGAAGTGGAAGCATCTTATCAGACCAAGAGGGAGGTAACAAGTCCCTTGCAGGTTGGAGATTTGCCCTCTGAATCGGAATGTCAGTTTGACATTCCGATTGACATTGACACAGAAAGATGTGGATTATGTGAAAAGTTGCACCAAATGTACCACAATGAAGAGATGACCGGTAAACCCCCCATCCCCACCCCAACTGCTGCAAAAAGTAGCCCAGCCAATGAAGCCGTTGGAGGAGATCACAATGGACTTTATAGTCAAGTTGCCAAAAAGTGGGGGAAACACGGTGATTTGGACTGTAATAGATCTGTTCTCCAAACAGGCACACTTCATACCCTGTAGCAGACTACCCCCAGCTCACAAGCTGGCTAAACTGTTCGTGAAGCATATCTACTGATTGCATGGAGTACCTGATTGCATGGAGTACCTCGAAGAATCATCTCAGACAGAGGGGTCCAGTTCACGGCTAAGTTCTGGAGGGAGTTCCTGCGGTCCATCTCAGGCTCTTAGTTCAGCTTTTCATCTGAGCACTAATGGGTCAGCAGAGAGACTGAATGCCATGATAGAGCCGTACTTGAGGTGCTATGTGAAGTATCAGCAGTCCAATTGGGCAGACCTTTTATCCTTTGCTGAGGTCGTGTACAATAATGCTGTTCACAGTAGCACAGGACTCACACTGTTCAAAGTAGAAACAAAGGGAAACAAAACATTTTGAGTAGAGGTGTATAACTTAGGGATGTGTTCCTTCCCCAGGCTTGCCTGGATTTTCTGCATGGAATTTTGCTATAAGGCGATTTGCCTGGATGTTTCTACTTTTCACCCATGATACCTCTGATAAGGGGTAACCCTTCCACTTGATTAGGTATTGGAATTGTCTCCTGTGCCACCTCAATCAAGGATTCATTGAATTTCATAATGAGTTTGGCCCCCTATGACCAGAGGGCTCGGGGGCTCCCGGGGTAGCAGCCGCAGGGTGGATCCAATCACGGGTTTCAAGAGGTTGCTATGAAACGATTGGTGTATCTTCCCCAACAATCGAGGCAGTTTCAATTGCACTGTGACTGGGTTGATAATCTTTACTATGGGGAATGGTCCCACAAATTTTGGGCCCAGTTTCTTGCTAGGCAGTTTTAATCTCAAGTATTTTGTGGAGAGGTAAACCTTCTCTCCCACTCAGAATGGCTGTTGTTTATCTGAGCCCGGTGTTTATCTGTCAGTTTCTTATAGGTTTGTGCCACTTTAGCCAGTGCTTACTTGACATTTTCCCAAGTTGCTTTCAGCATCGACTTCCAATCAGTCAAGCTGACTGAGGAGGGAGGGTCCCTTGGATACTCAGGCATTGGGACAATGTGATTTTTTTGACATAAAAATGGCCCATTTTCGCGAAAAACAGGCCAGTCTTTTGGTCATTTTTGGCTCCCCAGGAGCACTCTGCAAGCCTTCCCCCCCCAAGGCTATTCATGCCTTTTATTTGAAAAAAAATGGGCCTGTTTTCACGAAAAATGGGCCATTTTGGGGAGGTTTGCATAGGGCAAAAAAACCTTTTTTGTTTCCTTTCAGAAGGCTGTTTAGTTACTTGGCAACTTTAAGACTTGTGGACTTCAACTTCGAGAATTCTTCAGCCAGCATAGCTTGTGGACATAGCTGGCTGGAGAATTCTGGGAATTGAAGTCCACAAGTCTTAAAGTTGCCAAGTTTGGGAACCCCTGAGTTAGAGGGATTGATGAGAATTACATTGGTCAAGTACTGGGCCAGCAGAAACAAAGTTTTAGGTGCTACAGCGATTTCCTTCTCCAGCACATGGATAAATACACCTGGAAATATCTACCTACCTACCTATTGTATTTCTCTCTCTCATCCCCTCTATCTACCTATATACCAGTGGTGGGTTTCAATTTTTTTTAGAACCTACTCTGTAGGTGTGGCCTATTTTGTGGGCGTGGCTTGGCAGTCATGTGACAGGGTGGGAGTGACCACCTTTTAAATTGTGGTGAAACTCATTTAACAACGCTCTTGCTTAGCAACCAAAATTTTGGACTCAATTGTGATAATAAATTCTTTCTTTCTTTCTTTCTTTCTTTCTTTCTTTCTTTCTTTCTTTCTTTCTTTCTTTCTTTCTTTCTTTCTTTCTTTCTTTCTTTCTTTCTTTCTTTCTTTCTTCCTTCCTTCCTTCCTTCCTTTCCTTTCCTTCCGGTTGGGTCACTGGCAGCGGTGGGCCAGATTTACTTCCAGGTACGCCGGTGGAACCCCCTCTCACCGGTTCTCTAAATTTCACCAACCGGCTCTTGCGAGTAGGTGCGAGCCTGCAGAAACCCACCACTGCTATATACCTACCTACCTTCTCTCTCTCTCTCTCTCTCTCTCCCTTTATCTACCTACCTACCTACCTAACTACACACTCTCTCTCCCTACCTATAGTCAGGTCCAGAAATATTGGGACATCGACACAATTCTACCATTTTTGGCTCTATACACCACCACAATGGATTTGGAATGAAACAAACACAATGTGCTTTAATTGCAGACTGTCAGTTTTAATTTGAGGGTATGTACATCCAACTCAGGTAAACGGTGTAGGAATTACAATAGTTTGCATATGTGCCTCCCACTTGTTAAGGGACCAAAAGTAATGGGACAATTGGCTTCTCAGGCCTCTGGCCAGGTGTGTGATATCCCCTCATAATCCCAATTACAATGTGCAGATAAAAGGCCCAGAGTTCATTTCAAGTGTACCATTTGCATTTGGAATCTGTTGCTGTCAACTCTCAAGATGAGATCCAAAGAGCTGGCATTATCAGTGAAGCAATCCATCATCAGGCTGAAAAAAACCAAAACAAACCCATCAGAGAGATAGCAAGAACATTAAGCGTGGCCAAAACAACTGTTTGGAACACTCTCAAAAAGAAGGAATGCACCGGTGAGCTCAGCAACACCAAAAGATCCGGGAAACCACGGAAAACAACTGTGGTGGATGACCAAAGAATCCTTTGCCTGGTGAAGAAAACACCCTTCACAACAGTTGGCCAGATCAGGAACACTCTCCGGGAGGTAGGTCTCTCTCTCTCGCTCTCTCTCTCTCTCTCTCTCTCTCTCTCTCTCTCTCTCTCTCTCTCTCTCTCTCTCTCTCTCTCTCTCTCTCTCTCTCTCTCTCTCTGTATCCCTTTATCTACCTACATACCTACATACTTACCTACCTACCTACCTACACACTCTCTCACCCTACCTATCTACCTACTGTATTTCTCTCTCTCTCTCTCTCTTTCTCTCTCTCTCTTTCTCTCCCTCTCTATTCCTCTATCTACCTACCTACTTTTTTTAAAAAAATTGCTTCTTCAAAACCTGGGTGCGTCTAATACTCTGAAAATTACGGTAGTTTACTCCTAAACACGACAATAAAATTGAGTTGCTAACTGATTGAATATGATAATGAAAAGATAATTAAATAAAGGTTAAAATATGGACAAATATGAAACTGATAGGAGGATATTGTAAAGCAGAGGTTTGTGATTCACTTTTATACATGATAATTACATTGAGTTGCTAATTGATTGAATTGATTGAAGGACAATTAAGCATGAGTTAAAATATATGAGACATGGACATCTATAGAACTTCTAAGATGATGAACAAAGTGAGATGTATACTGCTTGTTATTCTATATAGTAGATTAAGGGAATTGTAATGAACATTGAACAGTAAGGATTGCCATTTATAGACAATTAAGGGAAATCTAATCTAAGATATGGAAAAATGGAGAGGGAACAGGAAATATATTTACAATGGGAAACTATTGAGATTTAAAGACAGAAGCACAAATTGGGTGTGTGTAAGGATGTATAATTATATAAATATAATGATGAGAATAGCTGGGAATTGTAACCAGGTCTACATCTTGGCCAAAAATAGGCTGGGGGTGGGATTTAAAAGGTCAATGACTATATATGTATCCTTTTTTGTTCTATTTTTTTAAAAGAAGGAGGAAGATATATGTTAAAATTAAATATGTATATTGAAAAGGAATTATAAATAACACCAACATAAAATGGAGCTTGCTCAGAAGCTGAAATACACCAAGTAAATGAGATAAAGAGTGTGAAGTAGAGGAGAGAGGGATTGGAAGAAGAGAGGGAGAGGAGGGAGGGCGGGGGGGAGGAGAGAAAAAAGGAGTGGAAAGGCGAGAGAGGAGAAGGAGAGAGGAAGGGGAAGTACAGAAGAGAAGGATGATAGAGGGAAGAAAGGAGGTAGGGAGGAGGAGGAGAGAGGGAGAAGAAAGTGATGGATAAGGTACAAATATGGTGTATAGAGAGTAGAAGAGCCAATAATTGTTTTTGGAAGTTGACAGTAAGGCGAATTGATGTAAACATTTAATAATACAATATGATGTTGGCTATGTAATAGTATACATGTGGTTATATGTTATTGTAAGGTTCCAGCAGTTTTCCCCAAGCCACTGAAATGCCAAAGAATGAGACTCGAGATGAGGCTTGCAAAAAGTTTCAGCTTTTATTTATGGCCATAGCAAAAGCTGGGTGACAAAACTATATCCAAAACATACAAACAAAAGAATGTAAGGAATAGCCACACTCTGTAAGAGTGGCTCAGAGTATTATATACATTTTTGGAAGATAGAAACAAAGTTTATCCAATCAGAGACAAAGATTCGTTACCAACGTGATCCTTAAAGCATTCTTTGGTTCAAACTCTTGTCTCTGTCTCCCTTATCTGTGGAGTATTCCTATGGCCTTGTGTAGGGGCTGGCTGCTCCCCTTTGCCAAGTTGTTTTTTGACAGAATGCTTTAAGGATTTATGAGTCAGGAAAACTCCTTAGTTTGGTTCCTTTATCTATGCGGCCTACTATTCCCATGTAACAATTTCTTTTTCTACTAGCTTCCAAAAGCTTTGAAGCCAAGAATAGAAGCCAATATTGATTCATATTGATTCATACACTCCTTCATTCTGAAAATGAAAAAAAAACAAAAAACTTTATTTTAAAAAAAGAAGCACCCAGAGCCTCCCACTACCGCTACTACAGATTCGGCCAATCCGGACTGAACTGACAACAACCCACCTCTGATGGGTACATGTTTTAGAAAATTCACACAAACTGTATTATTTCTCTAAAGAGCTCAAGGCAGAACATATCCAAGATTCCTTCATCCCCACAAGAGCAACCTTGTGGAGGTTGAGACAGAGAGGGGATTGTGGTCACCCACTGGGTTTTTGTCACTGAGATGGGACTCGTCAGCAACAGGAAGAAATGGTCATATGGTCAATAATCTTGGGCAATCTCTCAGTGACCACTGATGGTCCCAATCTCAAGGTGGATGAACTCTGAGAGACTCCTTTGACTTTCAGTCCCAGGAATTCCAGAAAGACAATCAATGGATGAAAGAGCACCACAGCTCTCTCCAGGAGAAACTGGATCAACTTAAGACCACAACAGAAGATCTGCAGAAGATCATGCCATCAGTTAGAGTAAGAGCTAGATGTATTTGGTGAAATACATTGAAGAACTCCACAAAGTACTATGTGAGGTCACTAGCTAAATGTCCATCTCAACCAAGAGAAGGCTGACTGATACACACCTCAAAGAGGTGAGGAACTTTCTTTCAGATGTTAAGAAGCACTTCCAGACTCATGAACTGGCTGAGATGGACTACAGTTACCATGTACCATACACCACATTTTCCTGTGCACCGCCCTGAGTCCCTTCCGGAGATAGGAGCGGTATAAAAATGAAATAAATAAATAAATAAAATAAAATTTTGCTTTCTGTTTGAACACAGTGGAATCACTAGATTTTGAAATGTGTGACTGGGGTAATCAATAAACCTAGTACCTCAGCAGATTTTTTTTTAAGATAAAAAGAATGGTTCTATACCAGAAAATTTAAAACTGATTTAAAACAGGAAACACTTTTGGAAATAAAAATGCTATATAGAGAAAGAAGTTCGACTTCATGAACTCCAGATCGCACTGTGCTTATCTGGCACTATATGATCAGTACCTCTGTATGTTCTGCCAGTCGTTCCCATAGCCCATTCTCTCTCCAATTTACTCTCCTCTGATCTTTTTAATTTACACTAGAGCTTTTAATGAAATAAGCAGTTAGCAGCTTGGGGTGGCTGTCATGGTTGCTTTGGTTACATAAACAGGTATTTGGATGTCTGGTGCTTCCATTCTTTCTGCTGCTGTGATGCTTCTGTCAACACAGTACCCTGTTGGGATAAAGACATTAGCCAGGATTTTACCACACACCTTCTCTGAGTGGGATGAAACACTCAAAGTATTGAATGTGCTCAAATGAGACCACTAGTTCTTTTTCCAGCAATGCTTCTTACTCTACTGAGGTCCTTTCCTTTCAGCCCATCTGATTGTAGAGCTGTCATTTTGACCTATGATTTTTTCCCAGGTGCCACTTTTTTATTAGAATGTTTTTTCTCTAACAATCCTGTCCAGAATTGTATTCCTTTGAAGGTTTCTGATTCCCAGTTTAACGATCCATGTAATTATAACTTTCCTTGATTTCTTCATTATTAAAGTGATAGATTTAAATTCCTCCTGGAAAAGATGGAAAATGCATGGCACCAAGTCTCAACTGTATAGCAGAAAAAGCAAGACAATGAGATCCAAATTTTCAATTGCCCCTTGGATGGTTTGTTGGAAGGAAAATCCATGTGGTTCAGGTCCAAGCTGGGAACAAAATAATATTGAGGCTGATTGAAAAGAAAGTTTAATGATGAACAGACCCACACACAAAAACAGTATGCAGTTCTCAGTCAGCTGAACAATTACTTAGATGAGTGCCAGGATTTTTATACAGGTCCTGAAATGCTGCTTGGGGATGGGAGTTGTGCAATGAAGAGGTTTGTGTTCTGAAAAGGTTTACGTTTACGTTTACATTTATTTAAATTTATATACCGCCCTATCTCCCTTGCGGGACTCAGGGCGGTGAACAGGCAATTATAAAACATAAAACATCAGGTACAATAAATATAATAAAAACAGATTAAACAAAAACCTGCTCTAAAAAGTCCCTAATAAAACCCAATTGATAAAACAAATTTAAAAGCTACGCCAGGCCGGTCGCACGAAATAGATGAGTTTTAAGGGCCCGGCGGAAGAGGCGCAGGTCCGTGGTTGTGTGCAGGTCGGGGGAAGGTCATTCCAGAGGGCCGGAGCTGCCACAGAGAAGGCTCTCCCCCTAGGGGTCGCCAGCTGGCATTGGCTAGCCGACGGGACCCTGAGGAGACCCTCTCTGTGTGAGCGGACTGGTCGGTGGGAGGTATGCGGTAGGAGACGGCCTTGCAAATATTCAGGTCCCTTGCCATGGAGCAAGGGGTTGTAAACTAACACCTTGAAGTGCACCCGGAAAACCACAGGCAGCCAGTGCAGCTCGCGCAGGAGAGGTGTTACATGGGAGCATCTAGAGGCCCCCAAGATCCCCCGCGTGGCTGCATTCTGTACTAGCTGGAGTCTCCGAGCGCACCTCAAGGGAAGCCCCATGCAGAGAGCATTGCAATAGTCCAGGCGGGAAATGACGAGGGCTTGAGTGACCATGTGTAAAGCGTCATGATCCAGAAAGGGGCGCAGCTGGCGTATCAGGCGTACCTGATAAAAAGCCCCCCTGGCCACAGCTGTCAAATGATCGTCTAAAGACAGCCGAGTGTCCAGGAGGATGCCTAAGTTGCGAGCCCTCTCCACGGGGGCCAATGATTCGCCCCTGATAGCCAGCGATGGAACCAGCTGGCTATGTCGTGACACTGGAAACCACAGCCACTCAGTCTTGGACGGGTTGAGTCGAAGCCTATTTCTCCCCATCCAGACTAGCACTGCCTCCAGGCACCGGGACAAAACTTCCGCAGCATCGTTGGGGTGGCCTGGAGTGGAGATGTACAGCTGGGTGTCATCTGCGTACTGATGTTGGGCAAATCCTATTGTGGCTAATGACTTTCATCCTGTGCTGGATCTTGGGTGAGGGGTTGCTGTACTAATCCAACCAATCTTTGTTAGCTGTCAAACGTTGCTGCAAGGAGTTTCAAAATATTCTGTCTTGAATGGATTTCTGCCTGCACTGTTTGCTTTGCTTATGAATGGAGCCATCTAGATAGTTGGCTTCCTCTTTCAATAAGCTTTTTATCTCCTTAAGTGCTGGCATCTGTGTGGGCTACTAAGAAAGACTGGGGGCTGCTTTCTGCCTCTGCAAACATGTTTCTCGATTTCTTGAGAAATGGTTCTATATTATGTTACACTATATAGGCAGTTGCTTCAGATTAGGACTTCTTTCTAATGCATTTAACTGCTTTTGAATGTAATATGAAATTTTAAAAAATTAAGGACCGAAAATATAGGTAAGGAAAGAGCCCTGCAGTGAAATAGAAGTTACTGTACCAGTAAAAGTGAGTCTGACACAGTGATCTTGTATGCGTGGGGCATGCCTGCTAGTAGTGACATCCCTCATATGAACTGAGTGCTTTGACATCTCCATCTCCTTGTTGCCGTTTTTACTGAAAGGACCTTTCAGCTGTGACCTTCATCTACTCCTATTCAGGTGTTGCAGTCTCCATTTTGTGTGATGCAATTGTTCCCAAGATGTCAATATGTGACTTAGAACTATTTACAGCTGAATAGGCAAAGAAGCACCAATGAAAATATTATTTGAGCCCACTCTCCCTTTTTCTGTAGATATCTCTGTCAAAGACACATATTTCAGTCAGTACAAGTCTCAAATCATTGTTTTCTTGCGGTCTGCTATACAGCTCTCAACTGCATATTCATCTGGATTCCAGGAAAGTGAGGTGTATCCTAACCCAGGATCCATCAATTATTATTGACAATAGCTTCTTTCTTTTTGTGGTCTTTGTTTTTATTTAGTTCCTTTCCCCTTTTGTATGTTGTAACAAAACAAATTAAAAGAAGCAACTTGTTAATACAGTGAATATGATTAACACCTTTGGTAAAATAAAACAAGAACATTCATAAAATCTTATTACCTTCTTTGATAAATTAACTAAATGATTGGATCAGGGATATGCTGTGCACATAATATACTTGGATTTCAGTAAGGCATTTGACAAGGTAGACCACAGCCCAATTCTTTTATATATATATACATATATATTCGTCTCAACCTAGAGATCATCCAGACAGAGACCCATTAAGATTGCTGCTGTTTTTTAGGTATGTGTTAGATTTTTAAGGGCTGATTTAATAATTAAGAGACCAGGATAGATCTATTTCAGGATAGATCTATCCTGGTCTCTTAATTATTAAATCAGCCCTTAAAAATCTAACACATACCTAAAAAACAGCAGCAATCTTAATGGGTCTCTGTCTGGATGATCTCTAGGTTGAGTCGAAGGGCAGAGAAGGATGACAGTTTGTCTCCTCCCTTAAACGGGCCTCAAAACAGGAGCTGTGAAAATATTCTCTCATCAATAAGAGTCCTGTAAAAGGCTGATGTAATCAGGGAAACTGGTTAGCTCAAGGCATAGAAAGCTTGCCTAATATGCTGGAAAGTGCCGGTTCAAATCCCAGTAGAAGAAGTATGGCCAGCTGAAGAAGGCTAAAAAGCCTGAAATAGATCTATCCTGGTCTCTTAATTATTAAATCAGCCCTTAAAAATCTAACATATATGATGACAGTTTGTCTCCTCCCTTAAACAGGCCTAAAAACAGGAGCTGTGAAAATATTCTCTCATCATATATATATAAATAATTTTTTTCTTTTCAACATAAAAACAAGTAAAAACATTATTCATCTTCAGCTTTGTACAACACGTCGTTCGGTCATAGGTTCTGTGCATCAGTACTTAAAATTACAAACATAGTTATCAATTTTCCTTCCAATGTATGTATATCACCTTATTTTCCACATAGTAACAGCTAGTATTTATCAAAACCAGTCTTTTTCTATAGTTGTTCAATATATAGAAAGAAAGGTAGAAAATTCTCGATAAATTCCTGTTTTATAACATTATTCTCAATTATCTCTGGAAAATACTTTATTACTATAAATTATCATACCCATAATATTTTCTCCTTATAGGACCAAGAGTTTATCCAAATTTTCCATTATATATATATATCTCATTAGTGGTCTAGCTAATATGCAGAGTATCTTTCTAGAGTAACATAATCTCAATTTGTTACAATATCTACCAATCCTAACAGTTAATTTCTGTTTTTAAAAGTTGTTTTATATATTATGTCCCTTGGTTTTTTTTTTCCAGCCATTGGTAAAACATATTCCATACTTTATAAAATTGTTCATCCTCTTGCTCTCTCATTTTGAATGTTATCTTACTCATTTCTGCACATTCCATAATCTTACGAATAATTTCCTCTTGAGAAGGTAATTTCTCATTTCTCCAATTTTTTGCAAATACAATTCTAGCTGCTGTTAAAACATTCACAATTAAGTATTTCAAGTTTTTATCAAATACTTCTGGTGTGATTCCAAGTAAAAAAAGTTCAGGTTTAAAGTCTATGTGCTTGCATGTCATTTTCTCCAACCATATGTGGATCATAGTCCAATAACTTTTAGCCTCCAAGCAAGTCCACCACATATGGTAATAAGAACCAGGCATCTGGTGACATTTCCAACATTTTTCGGATTTTTTCTTAGACATTCTTGCAATTTTTGCTGGTGATAGGTGCCACCTGTAAAACATCTTATACAAGTTCTCTTTATAAGCAGTTGACATTGTCATTTTATAATTTTGCGTCCACAGTTTTTGCCACTTGTCTAAGTCAATCCCATGCCCAAAATTTCCCCCCCAAGTTATCATAGTTTCTTTCACTTGTTCTTCCTGGAGCTTAAACTCTAACAAGTAAGCATAAAGTTTTTTAATTACTTTTTCATCAACGCCTGTGACCACAGCCCAATTCTTGATAAGATATAGCAATATGGAATAGGCAGTACCACCACCATCACCAGAAGGGTTCACAGTTGGCTGACCACCTGCATCAGTATGCAATCCTCAATGGAATTACTGTACATCTACCTGGAGAGAAGCAGGCAGTGGGTTACCACAAAGTTCTGTTAGGCTCAGTATTCTTCAACATGTTCGTAAATGATCTATATAAGAGGATAGAAGAGGAATTCATCAAATTTTTAGAGAACAGCAAGCTGGGAGAATTGCTAACACTTTGAAAAATTGACTCAGGATTCAGGAGGATCTTGACAGACTTGAGCATTGAGACCTATTGAACAAGATGCAGTTTGGTGGCAAAAAAAGTAAGGTCCTTCACTTAGGCAAGAAAAAACAAATGCATAGGTGTAGAATAGGTGGTACTTGGTTCAAAAGTAGTAATGGTGCGAGGGATCTAGATGCCCTAGTGGAAAACCACTTAAATATGAGCTAACAGTGTGCTGCAGCTGCCAAAAAGGCCACCGGGCTTTTCAACATGATCTCTGGAGGGCCAGAGATGGGGGTTGTTCCTCCATCCTGGTCCTATTAGACCTCTCAGCGGCTTTTGATACCATCGACCATGGTATCCTATTGCATCGGTTGGAGGGGTTGGGGGTGAGGGGCACCGTGTTGCGGTGGTTCTCCTCCTACCTCTCCGGTCGATCGCAATTTCTGTTGACAGGAGGGCAGAGGTCGACCTCTAGGCCCCTCACTTGTGGGGTGCCTCAGGGGTCGGTCCTCTCGCCACTCCTGTTCAACACATATATGAAGCCGCTGGGTGAGATCATCCGTGGTTTTGGGGTAGAGTACCATCTCTACGCTGATGATACACAGCTGTATATATCTACCCCAAACCACCCCAACGATGCCGTAGCGGTTATGTGCCAGTGCCTGGAAGCCGTGCGGGCCTGGATGGGAAGTAACAGACTCAGACTCAACCCGTCCAAGACCGAGTGGCTGTGGTTCCCGGCATCCCGGTACAACCAGTTGACTCCATCACTGGCCATAGGGGATGAACATCTAACCCCTGTGGATGGAGCACGCAACTTGGGCGTCCTCCTTGATGCACGGCTGTCCATGGAAGATCAAGTGACAGCTGTGGCCAGGAGGGCGTTTTACCAGGTTTGCCTGGTCCGCCAGTTGCGTCCCCTATTGGATCGGGGTGCCCTTTGCACAGTCACTCATGCCCTCGTGACATCCCGACTGGACTACTGCAATGCTCTCTACATGGGGCTCCCCTTGAGGTGCACCCGAAGGCTTCAGCTTGTCCAGAATGCAGCCGCGCGGGTAGTTATGGGAACCTCCAGGTTCTCCCATGTAACACCGCTCCTGCGCGAGCTGCATTGGCTGCCTGTCATCTTTCGGGTGTGCTTCAAGGTGTTAGTTATCATCTTTAAAGCACTCCATGGCACGGGACCTAGCTATCTGCGGGATCGCATTCTGCCCCATACATCCCTGCGGCCGATTTGCTCCCACAGAGAGGGACTTCTCCGGGTGCCGTACACTAGGCTGTGCCAGCGGGCGACGCTCAGGGGAAGGGTCTTCTCTGTGGCAGGCCTGACCCTCTGGAACGACCTTCCCCCCGAAATCAGAACAACCACAGACCTTCGCTCCTTCCGACAGCAACTAAAAACACACTTCTTCTGCTTGGCTGGCCTAGGGTAATTTAAATTTTAAATTGTTTAGGGGTTTTAGGGATAGTTTTAGTTTATAGGAGTTTTTAGCGCAGGGCAAGTTTAATTTGTTTTTAACTTTGTATTCTGTCTGTTTTAATTGTTTTTTAATTCCCTGTGCCCCGCCTCGAGTCCCTTCGGGGAGAGAGAGCGGGTTATAAATAAAATAATTATTATTATTATATTATTATTAACAGAGGCTGCGTATCAAGGCTGCGTATCAAGATCACAAGAAGTAATAGTACTGCTTTATACTGCACTGTATACTGCACCCAATTTTGGTTACCACAATACAAAAAAGATGCTGAGACCCTAGAAAGAGTGTGGAGAAGAAAACTAGGATGATAAGGGGTCTGCAGGGTAAATATTATGAAGAATGGAGTTAAGGAAACCAGGTGTGTCTAGCCTAAGAAAGAGAAGAATTAGGGGTAACATGATAGTTGTCTTCTGATACATAAGGGGTTGCCACAGGAGGTTGGGGGTCAACTTATTCTCCAAAGTTCCTAAGGATAGAACAAAAAACAATGGGTGGAAGTTTGTTAAAGAGAGATCCAGCCTGGAGCTAAGGTGAAATTTCCTGACAATAAGAACAATTAATTAATGGAAAAGCTTGCCTCTCAGAGTTGTAGGTACTCCATCACTAGAGATTTTCAATAAAAGATTGAATAACCATTTGCCCAGCATGATATAAAGTATCCTGCCTTGATTGGACTAGAACATCTCTAGGTCCCTTTCGGCCCTATGATTCTATGTTGTATTCTAAACCAGTCACAGCTTTTGATCTAGATTGCATTGCTCTAATCCACTTTGGGATAAACAACAATGAGCAAGAGCAGTCCAGGAATAGGTGCAGTTGGTGTACAAGACAAATTACAGAACAATTTTTTAACCTTACCCAAAGACTGTTCTGCTTGATCCTATTGATTGGAAATAGAGCCGTGAATAATATTTTTGGCTGAGAAGTCCCAGCATGTTCCTGCATTACCAAATGTCCCACACAAGACAGAGTTATAGCATCCTCCAGAGTTCTTCTAGCAATGACTCTCCACCATAATGCATTCCAAGCTTCTCCTTTAAGGCAAGCGTTTCTATGCCATTTCCTGCTTCACAAGAGCACAGCATCTAGGAAACGGTAAAAGAGGGCAAACACTGCTGTAGCTTCCTAGCTCCCTTACTTGAGAAGACCCTTTCTAAGACAAGGTTTAAAACTAAGCTGCAAGGCAGGTACTCCTGGTATCAGGAGGGATCTGGATTTGGAACTGGCAATGTTGGCTAGTCTGAAGAATGTATTCCTAAAGAAGCAAGTCAGCCCTTTCCTTCTGCATCAAGATTCAGAACATTATGTGACCCTCTACTTGTCTTGCTCCCCAGTCTCACACATAACTGCCAAGTAGGATATATCTTTCCAGCAATCCTACCATGCAGTGTGATCTATTGGGAATACAAGCAGGACCTTTTAATTATGGCTAATGAGAAAGAACTTTAATGGCTTTCTATGAAAATTGATGGGCTCTTGCTGCCTCAGAGAGAGAAAGACATCTTGTTAAAATAATAATCTGAATAATGAGGCATTCAATTCTCAGATTCTAGGCAGAGGAGAATAAGACTTCATGGCCATGGAAAGAGGAAAGATCATAGCGAGTGGCTGCCTGTTCTAAGGTCAGTTCCTGTAGACAGCAAAGAGTTCACATACAGATGGCCTCACTCCCGATCCCACAGTAATAATTCCATCACTGGGAGTCTCAGCTGAAGGAATATTCAGACATATGGACTTCACATAGGGGTAATCCTTGAGATATAACTATAATAGAGCCTGCCAATTACAGCCTCATATTGCAAGATCATTAATCTCACCTAATGATCCCCCTCCATCCCTATTATCCCCAATGAATTGTTAAACAAATGCCCAGATTGTTAAGTGGAGCCCAGGTGCCTCAGCAGTGGGAGAGGCACTTGGAGGCCTAGCACAGGCTCCAGCTCACTTTCCTTCCCCACACCCTATGATTACCCTCAATTCCCACCTCTCCAGGTCAAGCACCCTCCTTCCCACTTATCTTTTGAAAAACTCTGAGGCCTTCCAGATGACTGGAATGGCCACGTTCAAATTGCTGCTGCACGTGGCCCAGGAAAAAACACACCAAAAATTGTTGGTTTAACAGAAGATTCTTCAGTGCCCCAGAAGCTGCATACAGAAGCTTCTGCAGTGCTATGCAGGCCTCATTGAAGCAGCAGAATGAAGCTGTCTTACTGGAAGCTGCTATTTTGTATCAGCCCACAAGCAGGTAGGACAAAATGGTGTCCATGTTTGGATTGTCTCTGCGTGGCCTACCTAGTGGCGATAAAGGCAGCAAAACGAAATTATTTCTCTGCTCTTATCACGTCTGCAGGTAACCGGTCCACTGCCGTTTCGGGTGACCCGCTCCCTCCTTCACCAGAGGGCGCGGATGTACCCCTACAGGGTCGTGCGGAGGAATTTGGAGGTTACCTGGAAGATAAAATTGTTCAGATTTGGGACGGGTTAGCCTCCGACTGGACTGGTTCAGGCGGGCTGATGGAGGCAGGTCTTGAGACTGTTATTTGGGAAGAGTTTGATCCTGTGACTCCCGAAGACATGGACGGGATGCTGGGGCGACTGAACGCCACCACATGTTTATTGGACCCGTGTCCCTCCTGGTTGGTACTGGCTTCCTGGGAGGTGACACGAGGCTGGCTCCAGGGAATTGTTAATGCTTCTTTGAGTGAGGGGTTTATGCCAACTGCCTTGAAAGAGGCAGTGGTAAGACCCCTCCTCAAGAAGCCCTCCCTGGATCCAGCTATTTTGGCTAACTTCCATCCGGTCTCCAACCTCCGCTTCCTGGCAAAGGTTGTTGAGAGTGTGGTGTCAATACAGTTCCCTCAGCACCTGGAGGAAACTGTCTATCTGGACTTGCGCCAGTCCGGCTTCCGGCCTGGGCACAGCATGGAGACGGCATTGGTCGCGTTGGTCAATGATCTCTGGAGGGCCAGGGACCGAGGTTGTTCCTCTATCCTGGTCCTGTTAGACCTCTCAGCGGCTTTCGATACCATCGACCATGGTATCCTATTGCACCGGCTGGAGAGGTTGGAGCTGGGAGGCACCGTTTTGCGGTGGTTCTCCTCCTACCTCTCTAACTGGTCGCAATTTGTGTTGGCAGGAGGGCAGAGGTTGACGTCGAGGCACCTCACATGTGGGGTGCTGCAGGGGTTGGTCCTCTCGCCTCTCCTGTTCAACATTTATATGAAGCCGTTGGGTGAGATCATCCGTGGTTTTGGGGTAGATTTCCATCAGTACGCTGATGATACCCAGCTGTACATTTCTACCCCAAACCACCCCAACGATGCCGTCGAAGTGATGGCCCGGTGTCTGGACGCCGTGCGAGTCTGGATGGGGAGAAACAGGGTTCGACTCAACCCGTCCAAGACCGAGTGGCTGTGGCTTTCAGCGTCACCTTACAGCCAGCTGATTCCATCGCTGGCCATTGGGGGCGAATCACTGGCCCCCACAGAGAGGGCTCGCCACTTGGGTGTCCTCCTGGACTCTCAGCTGTCATTAGATGATCACATGACAGAGGAAGTGACATCACGACAGCGCGGAGCAGGCAAAAAGACTTCGGTCTGAAGCCGATCGCCCCGTTTATTGTGTCTGGCGGCTGCCTGGAAAGCCGATTTTCGGCTAGCAAGGAGCCGTCGCTGGGCGGGAAGCCCAGGGAAGAGAGGGGGAGATTTCCAGCCCCGTTTGGACTCTGCAACCTGAAGGTGAGGCTGATGACATCCCCCGGTGCCAGCGCGTTAAGAGGGCGATAACATGGCGCCCCAGAGTCGTTGACAGCTACCGAAGGGATGATCGGGATACCAGCTCTGTTTAAATCTTTTCCCTTGTTGACATTGATTGTTAAATGTTTTTTTTAATATTTATATTAATAAAGATTATTTTAAAAAAAAACATGACAGCCGTGGCCGGGGGGGCTTTTTATCAAGTTTGCTTGATTCGCCAGTTGCGTCCCTTTCTGGATCGTGACGCTCTACGCATGGTCACTCACGCCCTCGTCACTTCCCGCCTGGACTACTGCAATGCTCTCTACATGGGGCTGCCCTTGTGGTCCACCCGGAGGTTCCAGTTAGTACAGAATGCGGCCGTGTGGGGGATTCTGGGAGCCTCAAGGTGCTCCCACGTGACTCCTCTCCTGCACGAGCTGCACTGGCTACCTGTGGCTTTCCGGGTGCACTTCAAGGCTTGTAACCATCTTCAAAGCGCTCCATGGCACGGGGCCTGGTTACTTGCAAGACCGCCTCCTGCTACCAAATACCTCCCACCGACCAGTTCTCTCCCACAGATTAGGCCTCCTCAGGGTGCCGTCAACCAAACAATGCCGCCTGGCGACCCCCAGGGGGAGAGCCTTCTCTGTGGCAGCCCCTGCCCTCTGGAACAACCTACCCCCCGACCTACGTACGATCACCGACCTGCGCCTCTTCCGTCGGGCTCTGAAAACGCCCTGGTTTAGTAGCTTTTAATTGGTTATTTTACATTGGTTTTATTCAACTTGGATTTTAGAACGGGCCCTAATTAATTTAATATTATTTTAAAGTATGTTATTTATTGATATTCTTATGTTTTTATTGATGCCTGTTCACCGCCCTGAGTCCCGCAAGGGAGAAGGGCGGTATATACAAATTTAATAAACCATAACCATAAACCATACCATGCCATTTGTTTAATTGTCTGTGTATTTTTTCTCTTAAAGTTGCAAAGACTGATTTGAGTGTAAATGAATTAATTGCAGAGTCCATTATGTGAATATACATGTGCTATATTAATAATACTAGTCATAAATATTCTTATTTTTTATTTTCTGTAATTTTTCTCTTCATTCACTCCCCCTCCCCTACCAAGAAACAAACACATAAAAAGGGATTCTCAAAGGGAGACACAAACACTGCTTGCCAAACTTAATTTGTAACCTTTCCAGAGGTGGTTTGCGTCTGGTTTTGCCCAGATCGGGTGAACCGCTAGTGGTGGTGGCGGGAGGCAAGATAGTGCAAGCCATGATTCGTCATAATTGTGATGATTATGGCGTACAACTCATGAAAACCCCAAATCCACAATCTCAGAAAATTAGAATATTACATGCAATCAATAAAACAAGGATTGTACATAGAACAATATCAGACCTCTGAAAAGTTGAAGCATGCATATGTATTCAGTACTTGATTTGGGTCCCTTTTGCACGCTTCAATGTGGCGTGGCATAGAAGCTATCAGCCTATGGCACTGCTGAGGTGTTAAGGAAGACCAGGAGCTGAAGGCTGCTTCAATAGCGGCCTTCAGTTCTTCTGCATTGTTCGGTCTCATGTCTCTCATCTTTCTCTTGGCAATGCCCCATAGATTCACTATGGGGTTCATGTCAGGAGAGTTTGCTGGCTAATCAAGCACAGTAATCCCACGGTCATTGAACCAGGTTTTGGTGCTTTTGGCAGTGAATATTGTTCTATGTACAATCCTTGTTTTATTGATTGCATGTAATATTCTAATTTTCTGAGATTGTGGATTTGGAGTTTTCATGAGCTGTATGCTATAATCATCACAATTATGACAAATCATGGCTTGCACTATCTTGCTTTGCCTATGAGTCTTATCTCATATATTAGTTTCACCTTTTAAGTTGCATTACTGAAATAAATGAACTTTTGCACGATAGTCTAATTTTTCGAGTTTCACCTGTACATACAATATAGAACATCAGCCAAAATATTTGTTGTTATCTGAATTGTTAATAATATAGTATAAGACAATCATATTATGTTGTTATGTTTTATATTATGTTGTGTTACGATCATGACATATCAGTTTTGCTGAATAGAAAATAGAATGATTAACATTTGATTAACGTTTCTGAGGCCACAGTAGGAATGATCAGTGTAAAGACTGTAATGAACGAGTACAGGGTACTCAATTAATAAAGGCCTTTGATGCTGCCAAAGGCCAATTAGCTCATTAGTTTGCTGACATGGCTAAATCAAACTGTCCCTGCCTCCCCTTCTTTTCTAATTAAGCTCTAGCTTCTCACCTTGCTAATGAGCTTCCTACATATTTGCATACAAAAAAAGAATAAGAGGAGCTCATCTCTTTCTCAGTGTATAGCTAATATCTATTATAATATTTAACCTTTGCTTATTGTGGAGGCACATCTGTTCTGGCAGATGGAAGAAGATTTGCTATTGGTGGGACATGAACCACTGGCGATATCATCAGCACCATCAGCATCATTGAAATCCATGGAGGCTGCCCAAGAATTCAGTTCACACACATTCGTTCTGGTCTTTCGAGAGAAGGTTTTCATGGCTTTCACACAACTGAGCCTGTGGAGGGGATCAGGTACATACTTAACTGACCTATACAAAGCTTCTGTTTGGCAACCAACTGAGGGCCAGGCTTGCAACTTGGCGGCTTCACACAGAAGCTCAAAAATTCCTTTGATTTTTAGTAGTTAGTAGTTCACTAACCATTTAAATGAGAGCTGCCTTTTCTGTGTTGTCTCTTGAGAATTTCCAGATTAGCTAACTTTTGTATGCACACAGTCCCTGTTTTTTCCACATTCAGGAAAATGAGTCAAGAGTCCTCCTCAGCCAGATGTCCATTTATTTTAGCTAACATCTCAGAGGTGCCAGTTCTTTGATGACCTTATCTGGGCTTGGAAGCTAAGGAGGATTGGGCCTGGTTAGCATTTGGATGGGAGATGTTCATGGGAGATGGTTAGACTGCAAAACTGAAGCCATGTCTCGAAGAAAGCACAGTCAAATCAGTTTGGTATTACTGTCAAAAACACCCTAGTAACTGAACTTGACTTGAATGAGACTACCAAGTTCAGTAGCAATTATAATTATTTCATGAGGTTTCAGGTTTTCTTTTAATTGTTAGCCTTCTTGTGTGTCAGACACCAGCAGAAAGATTGGTTATACATTTTTAACAACACAGTCATAGATTATACTCTCTGTACTAAAAGAGGAGGTGGAGTTGCACTATATATAAGAAATAATTACATCTCTACAGAATAGAGCACAACAATGATGAGAACTATCTTGAATGTATTTGGGTCAATATTAAAGGTTGGGGGGGGGGATGATATTGTCATAGGTCTATACTACAGGCCACCCAACCAAGCAGAGGAAGTGGATGAACTTTTTGCTAACCAACTAACTAAGGTATGTAGGAAGCACACTACAATAGTAATGGGAGATTTTAACTACCCTGACATCAATTGGGAAACAAACTCTGCACCAAGTGGAAGATCCAACAGGTTCCTAACAAACCTAGCAGACAACTTTGTTTCCCAAAAGGTAGAGAAGGGAACAAGGGGATCAGCAATATTGGACTTAATTCTCATTAACAGAGAGGAAATGATAGAAGGTGTAGAAGCTACAGGAACTTTGGGGGCAAGCGATCATGAAATACTGGAATTCAACATTATGCAAACAAAAGTAGTTGAACAAAGTCAAACTAGAGTCTTAGACTTTAAGAGAGCTAATTTCAATAAACTCAGAGAGAGCTTGGGAGGGATTCCATGGATGAGAATCCTCAAGGGGAAAACAACTCAAGAAGCTTGGGAAATTTTGAAAAATGAGATTATAAAAGCCCAGTCCAGCGCAATACCAATGAAGAAGAAAAATAACAGTTCCCAAAAGAAACCAGCATGGCTGCATAAAGAACTCTCTGACAAATTGAAAGACAAAAAGGATAAATATAAAAAGTGGAAAAAGGGGGACATAACTAAGGCAAAATATCAGCAAATAGCCCGAGCCTGTAAAGACGAAGTGAGGAAAGCTAAGGCTCGCAATGAAGAAAGGCTTGCCAAAAAAGTAAAAAATAACAAAAAAAGCTTCTTCCAACATGTTAAAAACAAGAAAAAAGCTAAGGAAACAATTGGTCCACTGCTGGGAGAAAATGGCAAGAAGATGATAAGCAACAGGGAGAAAGCAGAACTATTTAATTCTTTTTTTGCATCTGTCTTTACACAAAGGGATAAAACAGTCCAACCAATCAAAAACAGCACCACAAAAATCAGATTAGGAACACAAGTTGAAATAGGGAAGAAAATGGTAAGTGAGCACCTGTCTGCCCTGGACGAGTTCAAATCACCAGGACCGGATGGACTACACCCCAGGGTTCTGAAGGAACTGGCAGACGAGATCTCAGAACCACTGAACTATATCTTTCAGAGATCCTGGAGCACCGGGGAACTCCCAGAAGACTGGAAAAGAGCTGATGTGGTTCCCATCTTCAAAAAAGGGAAAAAAACAGATCCAGGAAACTATAGACCCATCAGCCTGACCTCAATACCAGGAAAGATTCTGGAAAAGATAATTAAACAACAAATAAGTGAACACCTAGAAGCAAACAAAGTAATAGCCAAAAGCCAACATGGGTTTGTCAAAAACAGATCATGCCAGACTAATCTAATTGCATTCTTTGACAAAGTGACAAAATCAGTGGACCAGAGGAATGCTGTCGATATAATTTACTTGGACTTCAGTAAGGCATTTGATGAAGTAGACCATAACCTACTATTAGATAAAGTAGAAAATTGTGGGTTAGACAGCACCACCACCAAATGGATTCGCAACTGGCTGACCAACCGCACTCAACGTGTAGTCCTCAATGGAACTGCATCTACATGGAAGGAAGTATGCAGTGGAGTCCCCCAAGGCTCTGTTTTTGGTCCAGTACTCTTTAACATCTTCATCAACGATTTGGATGAGGGGATAAATGGGGAACTCATCAAATTTGCAGACGACACCAAGCTGGCAGGAATAGCCAACACTCCAGAAGATAAGCTTAGGATACAGAAGGATCTAGACAAACTTGACCATTGGGCACTATCTAATAAAATGAAATTCAATTGTGAAAAAAGTAAGGTTCTACATATAGGCAAGAAAAACAAAATGCACAAGTACAGTATAGGTGGTACCTTGCTCAATAGTAGCAACTGTGAGAGGGATCTAGGAATCTTAGTGGACAACAATTTAAATATGAGCCAGCAGTGTGCAGCAGCTGCCAAAAAAGCCAACACAGTTCTAGGCTGCATAAACAGAGGGATAGAATCTAGATCATGTGAAGTGTTAATGCCACTGTATAGTGCCTTGGTAAGACCACACTTGGAATACTGCATACAGTTTTGGTCGCCACGATGTAGAAAAGACGTGGAGACTCTGGAAAGAGTGCAGAGAAGAGCAACCAAGATGATTAGGGAACTGGAGACTAAAACATATGAAGAACGGTTGCAGGAGCTGGGTATGTCTAGTTTGATGAAGAGAAGGACCAGGGGAGACATGATAGCAGTGTTCCGATATCTCAGAGGGTGCCACAGAGAAGGGGGAGCCAAACTATTCTCCAAGGCACCTGGGGGCAGGACAAGAAGCAATGGGTGGAAACTAATCAAGGAGAGAAGCAACTTGGAACTAAGGAGAAATTTCCTGACAGTTAGAACAATTAACCTCTGGAACAGCTTGCCTCCAGAAGTTGTGAATGCCCCAACCCTGGAAGTCTTTAAAAAGATGTTAGATAGCCATTTGTCTGAAATGGTATAAGGTTCCTGCCCACGCAGGGGGTTGGACTAGAAGACCTACAAGGTCCCTTCCAACTCTGCTATTGTATTGTATTGTATTGTACTTGTTTTCTTTGAACAAGTGTTCCTCTTGAAAGCCAAACCTTCTCCCAGATGTCTCCAACCTGGTGTTCTCTAGAGATATCTGACTGCTTTTATAACCATCTACTGGTACACTGGACTTTTAGAGGGAATCAGATTACTTAAAGATAAGTCTGTGAAACATCCAGGGGCATTATTTCTATTCTTTCTGGGAAAGGATAGCAAGACCCTGGGAAAATCCAGACTATTTCTGGACTTGAAAGATTGGAGAAGATAAAGAATTCAAGGAAAAAAACTGAAATCCCCCAAAAGATGGAAATAATAACGAGAGAGCAGAATCTATGGAACAAAATGGAAAATGTGTGTGTTTAGAAGCAGAATGTGTGCACCAACCAATACAAAATATTTAAAGGTAAATTTTCAATGGCTATACTTTTGCACTCTATCCATGAGATGACAAGAGATCATGTTATACAACAATACTGTACATCAACACCAAGTTAATTCTGTCCAAACATCTATTAAAGAAAGAAAAAATACAATAAAAGAATATAAAACACACATGCTTCATCAGGCGTAAAATAAAACCATTCATGGACTTTTTGCTGAAAATAATTAAAAATTACCTAGGTGATTTTTGTTTTTGTTAACTAAAGAGTTGAATATGAAAAAAAGGGGAAATGTATATGATATTTTAAAGGGGAAAAGGGGAAAATAGGTTCATTTTGTCGTAAAGATTAAAAATCCCTATTTTTTTAACATCATTTTTTTCTTTCTTGCATTTTTTCTTTCATATTTTTTATTTTATGCTCTGTTTTATACTTTATCATGGTTTTTACTTATAATTTTTTTCAATAAAAATATTTTTAAAGGAACAATCAAATTGAAATTAATTTCGACACTACAACTTCCAACTTAATTATGAAGTATATAAGGCATTCTTCATCCTGATGATATTTCTCTCTCAGTATATTTTCACTTTCTAGGTTGAATTCTTTCTGCAATAAATTATGTATATATAAGTCTGTTGCCCCTGTTCTATTAATAAGAATAGCTTTGAAGCTTTATCACCAATATTGGAATATTTTTATGCCTAAAATTATGGAAAGGTACTGGTGACGCGAAGGTTGTAGATATTTTCCATTTCCTTCCTTTGAAAATGAAGATGATTAGCCATTCAGATTATTAGCTTTTCTTTTTTAGGCTTAATTGTCATGACAGCTGCTTACATGTCATGTTTCCCTGAGAATAAGACCTGGTCTTATTTTCTTTGGGGGGGGATGTCTTCATCCCCCACCCCCATTTACCGGTATTAGACGGGGGGAAAGCTCCCCAAGTGCCCTGTACCAGCTTACTGAAGGGTTGCTGTAGCCATCCACACAAAAGTGCCTCACGGCAGCTGCTCCAGCAACCACCTCTAGCAAGCAAGGCCACCAGGCTTCTTCTGCAGCTGATTGCAGCTAGAAAAACAGCAGGAGGCCGAGCGGCATACCCAATGAGTGTTGCACCTTGCGCCGGCTTACTGAAGGGTTGCTGCACCCATCCAAGTGCCTCATGGCCGCTCCAGCCACCACCTCTAGTAAGCATGGCCACTGGGTTCTTCTCCAGCTGATTGCGGCCAGAAAAAGAGCAGGAGGCCAAGTGATGTGCCCCACAAACCTTGCACTGACTAACCAAAAGGTCACTGCCGCCATCCACAATTTTTTTACGGGTATTTATTTCATCCGAACCCATGTGGCACAGCACAGCAAAGAAGAGCTGCCTTTTCTTTGCAAAAAAAAAAAAAGTCCCTTGTTGAAGGAGATTTTGGATTCGGTGCTCTTGGCTGGTATATTTGCAATTCCTCTTTCCAAATATCCCACTGGAAAAAAGTGACGACTGTTTTTCACTCTGATGATCATGGCAACATTGATGCCATGTGCAATAGTTCTCACTCCAGTCCATCTGCCTAGGGGGCGTTGTTCTCGCTCCTGATTGGCTACCTGTTTGACAGCCGGTATATATAAAGAGCTGTCAAACAGGGCTCAGCTGTTGCCAGTTAACTGAAACATATGTGTTGTCCAGGGTGTGGGGAAAAACATGCTAGAGCAGACTGCCATTTTTAAAGCACAATCTGTCTGTGCTGTGGCAAGTGGGGCCATTTAGCTAAAGTTTGCAGAGCAGCTGCCCCTTGTGCTAGTGCTTTTGAGGGCTCATCATCAAATACAAATGCATATCCTAAGAGAACAAGCAGATTCCCTAAGGGGGGAATTTCCTAAGGGAAAAGAGAAAATTGTTTCTCTGTACAGGATGATGGCTAGAAGACTGAAATTGATCAGATCTCTTATAGTGCCAGGGGAAAATCTTTATCACAGTAAAATTAGAGGGCAGTTTATGTCCCATGGAAGTAGATACTGGGTCAGCCGTTTCTATAGTGTACTGGATAACTGCTAAGGGGCTCATCCCTAGTCTTATTAAAGAGCGGCTTAAACCCTGTTGGCTGAGGCTGAAGGATTTCCAAGGAAATTTGATCCCAGTGTTACGTAAACACTATTGCAAGGTGCAGTTTAAACAATTCTGTAGGAGTTTACCCCTGATTATTGTCCAGGGACACTGCCCGAGCCTCCTGGGGCTGGAATGGTTCAAAGCCTTAGGATTACAAGTCACTGGGATCGACCAAATTCAGTGCAACCCCTATTTCCGGAGGATTTTTTGGGAGGGGGGTCTAGGGAAATATACTGGCATTCCCATCTCCTTCCATTTGGACCCTCAGGTCCCTCCCAAGCATCTCAAGCCATGCAGGGTTCCGTTTGCATTAAAACCTAAGGTAGATGCAGAACTTGATAATTATTAGCACAGGGAGTATTAGAACCCATGGATTATGCCTGGTGGGAGACCCCCATTGTCACCCAAATTAAAAGTGATGGATCTGTGTGCTTGTGCGCCGACTATAAATGCACATTAAATAGAGCAGTACAACAGAGTGCATACCCTGTACCTGTGGTGCAGCATCTGCTGCATTCATTGGGCCAGGGTACATTATTCGCTAAGCTTGATTTGGCTCAGGCTTATCAGCAGTTGACTGTTGATGAGGCAACTGCTGAACCCCAAACCATTGTCACTCATAGAGGAGCATTTAAGTGCCACCGACTCTAGTTTGGAGTCAGCATGACTCCAGGGCTATTTCAGAATCTTATGGAAAGATTACTGCAGGGCATACCAGGTGTCATCCCTTATTTTGATGATGTCCTGGTATCGGCCAGTTACCTAGACAACCTGCTCACTCACCTCCATGCCATCCTACACTTGTTCCGGAGCATCAGCCTGAAGCTGAAAACTACCAAGTGCAAGATAGCGGTGCTACAAGTTGAATTGCTGAAGTTCTTGGTGGACACTAAAGGGCTCCACCCTACACCTGGCAAGGTGCAAGCCATCCAACAGCCCGCCCCCCACTACCAAACAGAGCTGAACTATAGGCTTTTCTAGGCTTGTTAAATTTTTATAACATTTTCTTGCTGCACAAGGCATCGCTTATAGAGCCACTGCTCTGGAGCCATGGCATCTAGAACAAGACTTGTGCAGGAGCAGAGGAACAGATGGAGTGTTAGATCCAGAGGAAGATTGGCTGATGTAAGATTAAGAGAAACTATTTTTGGTGCTTAAAAATTTCCAGAGCTAAGCTAGTGACTAAACTTTTAAATCATGTATTGCGACCTATTTATATTTTTAAATCCTATCTATTTATATCTATTTATATCAATTTTATCATGTACTTAAGAGCTGACCTGTTGCGACTGCGAGAGTCCCCGCTCTCGCAGGTTTGGCCCTCCACTCTAACGAGGGCCCGCCTTGATGAGGGGTTTATTAATCCGGAGAGGTGGAAGAAGCGTGGTCTAAGGGGTTTTTTAGTTGTTAGGTTATTGTCTGTTTTAGGGGGTACCAGGGAGGGGGGAGGGTATAGATGCATAGAGATGGAGATGGAGAGAGAGGGCCAGGCCAGCAGACGACGGAGGGTAGCGGAGGGAGCCGTGAGTAGGGGGGAAACACGAGTCATCCCGTTAGAGGGCAATTCCATCCAGATGGTCGTGGGGAGACGCAGGTCCGAGGGGAGACAATCTCTATCCTCCCGGTTGAGGGCACAGAACCGTTGGTTACATACGGTGAAGTGCCACAACCCCCGCTTGCTAGGTGGTCGGGAAGTACAGAGCCAGGGCTTGAGGCTGATGTTTTGCAATGCCAGGTCCGTGGTCAACAAAGCCCCCCTTGTACATGACCTTGTGTCAGAGGAGGGGCCGGACCTGGCAGGAATAGCGGAAACCTGGTTGGGCCACGAGGGTGGACTCCCCCTCGTCGAAATGTGCCCACCAGGCTACCGTGCTTTTCATCAGCCTCGGGCCCTTGGCAGGGGCGGTGGGGTAGCGGTTATTGTAAAGGAAAGTCTTGAGCCGAGAGAGACTACTGTGCCACAGACTACCGGTTGTGAGTCCCTCTGCGTGAAGTGGGGCCTAGGGAGGCAGTTGGGCGTGCTAGTTATATACCTGGCTCCCCGCTATGTAGCAACAGCCCTGCCCGAGCTCCTGGAGGTGATCGCTACGGTGGCAGTGGAGACCCCCAGACTTTTAGTCATGGGGGACTTTAATCTGCCATCGGTGGGCGAATCATCCGAGGCAGCTCGGGAGTTCATGGCTTCCATGATGGCCATGGACCTGACCCAACTAATTTTAGGCCCCACCCACGAGGGTGGACATACACCGGATCTCATCTTTGTCTCCGGCCAGTGGAAGAGTGATCTGGGTTTAGGGGACATAGTCATCACGCCCTTGTCATGGTCAGACCACTCACTTCTCCGGCTCGACTTTCCAACCGCCACCCCCCTCCGCGGGGAGGCGGAACCCGGGTCTCCAATTTGGTTCCGCCCCATTCGCCTGATGGACCCGGATGGGTTCCAGATGGCGCTTGGGCCATTTCCTGTACCCTCGACCCGCGCCCCGATCGAGGACCTTGTGGTCGCATGGAATATTGCGACCACGGGAGCCTTGGATCAGGTCGCGCCCTTGCGGCCGCTCTTGCGGCGGCGAGTCACCACGGCTCCCTGGTTTACCGAGGAGCTGAGGGTGATGAAACGCCGCAAGAGATGCCTAGAGAGAAGATGGAGGTCTACCCGTTCTGAATCTGACCGAACACAGGTAAGAGCCCATTTACGGACTTACATTGTGGCGCTGAGAGTGGCCAAACGTCATCATTGTGCCACCCTCATAGCATCCGCAGAAAACCGCCCTGCCGCCCTGTTTAGGGTGACCCGCTCCCTCCTTCAACAGAGGGTGCGGGAAGCCCCGCTACAGGGTAGAGCAGAGGAATTTGTGA
Organism: Rhabdophis nuchalis; assembly: GCA_039707465.1. NCBI lineage: Eukaryota > Metazoa > Chordata > Lepidosauria > Squamata > Natricidae > Rhabdophis > Rhabdophis nuchalis. The sequence continues at coordinate 120,193,375 of CM077644.1, read as the reverse complement.
TTTTTCTGCAGGAGAAAATCGCTCAGATACAGAACGAGCTAGCCCCCATTGATGGCCCAGTGGGATGCCAAGAGACAGATCTTGTTTGGGAGGAGTTTGACTCCGTTACTTCCGAGGATATGGACAGGTTACGTGGGCGACTGCGAGCCACCACATGTTTATTGGACCCGTGTCCCTCCTGGCTTGTACTGGCATACTGGGCGGTGACACGAGGCTGGCTCCAAGAGGTTATCAACGCATCCTTGAGTGAGGGTTCCTTGCCTGCCTCCCTAAAAGAGGCTATGGTGAGGCCCCTCCTCAAGAAGCCCTCTTTGGATCCAGCTCTTTTGAACAACTATCGTTCAGTCTCCAACCTTCCCTTTCTGGCGAAGGTTGTTGAGAGTGTGGTGGCACAACAGTTTCCCCGTCACCTGGAGGAAGTTGAGTATCTAGATCCGCGCCAGTCCGGCTTTCGGCCCGGGCATAGCACCGAGACGGCATTGGTCGCGTTGGTCGATGATCTCTGGAGGGCCAGGGATGGGGGTTGTTCCTCCATCCTGGTCCTATTAGACCTCTCGGCGGCTTTCGATACCATCGACCATGGTATCCTATTGCATCGGTTGGGGGGGTTGGGGGTGGGAGGCACCGTTTTACGGTGGTTCTCCTCCTACCTCTCTGGCCGATCACAATTTGTGTTGGCAGGAGAGCAGAGGTCGACCTCGAGACCCCTCACATGTGGGGTCCCTCAGGGGTCGGTCCTCTCGCCTCTCCTGTTCAACACATATATGAAGCCGCTGGGTGAGATCATCCGTGGTTTTGGGGTAGAGTATCATCTCTATGCTGATGATACGCAGCTCTATATATCTACCCCAAACCACCCCAACGATGCCGTAGCAGTGATGTGCCAGTGCCTGGAAGCCGTACGGATCTGGATGGGAAGTAACGGACTCAGACTCAACCCGACCAAGACCGAGTGGCTGTGGTTTCCGGCTGCCCGATTCAACCAGCTAACTCCATCGCTGGCCATAGGGGGCGAACATCTTGCCCCTGTGGATGGGGTGCGCAACTTGGGTGTCCTCCTAGATGCCCGGCTGTCCATGGAAGATCAAGTGACAGCCGTGGCTAGGAGGGCGTTTTACCAGGTTCGCCTGGTTCGCCAGTTGCGCCCCCTATTGGATCGGGACGCCCTTCGCACAGTCACTCATGCTCTCGTGACATCCCGACTGGACTATTGTAACTCTCTCTACATGGGGCTTCCCTTGAGGTGCACCCGGAGACTGCAGATGGTCCAGAACGCAGCCGCGCGGGCAATCCTGGGTACCTCTAGGTTTACCCATGTAACACCTCTCCTGCGCGAGCTGCACTGGCTGCCTGTCGTCTTCCGGGTGCGCTTCAAGGTACTAATTATCATCTTTAAAGTGCTCCATGGCTCGGGACCTAGCTACTTGCGGGATTGGATCCTGCCCCATACTTCCTCACGGCCGATTCGCTCCCACAGAGAGGGACTTCTCCGGGTGCCGTCCACTAGACTTTGTCAGCGGGCGACGCCCAGGGGAAGGGCTCTCTCTGTGGCGGGCCCTGCCCTCTGGAATGACCTTCCCCCCGACATTAGAACGACCACGGACCTCCGCTCCTTCCGTCTGAAATTAAAAACATATTTTTTCTGCTTGGCTGGCCTGGGGTAGTCTCTCTCTATGGGGTTTTAGTTGTATAGTGGGAATTTTAGCTTAGATTGGGTATTTTAGCACAGGTACTATTCAATTTGTTTTTAAGATGTTTTTGATTGTATATTTATGGTTTTAGTTTCCCTGTGCACCGCTCCGAGTCCCTACGGGGAGAGGAGCGGTCAAGAAATTAAACTATTATTATTATTATTATTATTATTATTAAACGTCACTCGGAACACAGAGGGTGGAAAGAAAGGAGGGATAAGTTATTGGTGTTAAAATACCAAGCCCAAGGATAATCCAGCTGATAAAACTGTAACTGGAAAAACATAAAACCTAAGACAAGTAGCACAAACGAGCAAGAACTTTACAAAGTAGAAAAAGAAATGGAAAACAAAATTCAGTGGGGCAATACTAGTGAGATTTAAAGAGGCACAAAGAGAGTAGAAAGGAAAAAAGGAAAATGGTATCCGAAAAAGAATTTAGCCAAAAATAAAGAGAGAAATAAAGGGAGATGGGAAAGAGAAATTTGGAGGAGAAATATCCAAACAATCTATCGAAAAGCAATAGAAAAAATTCAGAAGAAAAGATATGACATATAAAAAGAAGAAAAAGAGAAAAGAATATTTAGGAATAGGAGATTAGTAGAATTATAATGATTTAGTAGAATGAAATGAAATATTGTAAACAACGTAATGGCATGTTTTTAATAGGATGTGTGTGAGCTGTGCTAATACTTCTAAATGTATAAAGTAATTATGTTCAATGCTGACCATATAAAAATTGAATTTGAAGACATACGTTGCTAATAGAAAATAGATGGAAAAGAAATGATAAATTGATTTATTCCTAAAGAGAAGAGAAAAAAATAATATTGTTTATATGTTAAAAATTAGAAATTGGAAAATATAAGTAGAAAAGCAATATGGCTAAAATTGGAAAATAATGTAGAAGTAATTATGTGTTTGTGGAAATGTTAAAGGGGGAATCTTGACAACACTGTTCACAAAAGATTTTTTTATTATGTAACAAAAATAAAATAAAAAAACTTTTTATTTAAAAAATCCTCTAATTTTGGACTTGCAGTGGGGATGGAAGTGGGCTAGTGGGGCTCCGTGAAGCCCAGCTGATATCTATTTGCCAGGAAACGCTACGGGGCCAAAGCCACCCTGAAGGGGTGGTGAGGATAGGAGGGACTCTTTGTAGATCACAAGGAAACAGCTATTTCCTTGATTGATCTAAATAAATCCTCCTGAACAGTAGCAGAAATGACAGCCATTATGGCCAGACCAAAGCTGTGACAACTGGGACAAGAAGATTATGAGCTGGAGCAGTTCGTGAACAGAGGATTGGAACTGGGTGAAATGATTTTCAACTTCTAAACTAGAGATTTGAACCCAATAAAAGAATTTTTAAAAGAAAACCCTCCAAAGTGTGAGCAAGTAACAAATTAGTACATGGAGGTGGATTATAGATACTGAAGAGAAATTAAACTTTTAATGGGAGAATATGAATTTTACTGGCAAAGATTAAAAATTGATCTGATCAGGGAGACAGGATAAGTGCTTTTAATTTTTTTTTTATGCAAAGGGGAAGGCATTGATAGAAGCAGCAGAGAAGGATTCCTTCAGTGGCTCCCAAAAAGAGAGCTTTTAACCAACAAGGTATATCAGCCAGGGCAAATTTCTGAAAAGAAATTTATATTGCCAATTTTCTATGCCAATTATTTTCAGATGTTAGACTTTCTGTGAGCTTCCAGTCAGGTTTTAAGCAAACACAAGCCCCAAAGTTCTACACAGAATCTACAATTTCAACCAATTCTTTGGTTGAAATGAATGGGCGGTCTCCTCTGGGGGCAGCATCTGTGTCAACATGATTGGCTTCCACACATTGCAGAGTTGTCTGTGCAGGGCTGAAAGACATGAGAACAGGGACTGCTCCCCCCACTTTGTGGGTGATCCTCCCAGAAAAGGCATTAGAGATGGGGATGTGGAGTGGGGGAGGATAGATAGCTTGCAGGCAGAGTTTGAGGGGAGAAACCATCAGTACTGCAGTTGTTAAACAGATAAACTAATAATAACAATATGGGGACACAATACATGTGGGGGGGACCTGAATTCACATGCTTCAGGAAAAAGATGGACAGATAAAACCACTTAAACATATACAATAAATTCAAGAATGAAACTTCTCTATAACTTAAAACAGTCCCTCATAACCTTGGGCTGTTCTTAAAGGTACAGAGAGGAAAGGAAAAATTGAACAGAGTTCTCTTTGCTTTGTTTTGTGGGCCAGACAAAACAGGGTGAAGGCATTTTTTTCATTACCTCGAGAACAAAGTTTCTGCCTTAGTATTAATCTGGCTAGCATCCTTGCATCAAACAGCAAATGGTCTGATCAGCTTCAGCAGCCTGATTCAGCAAGAGCAACTGATTGAATAGCCAATCAACCAGGCTGCAGGGATTGCCACAGACCACCGCCGCCTGTGTGCCTCACATTTTGGGGCAGTTAAATGTGGCGGGGATCCTCACTTCCACTTGGATTTTGATAACGAGCAGCACAGGCCTTTTTATCTATTTAAAACAAACCCTATCACCCTATCTGGATTTAACTGGAGAGGGTGGGGTGGGGAATGATTTTCATGGAGGCAGAAGAGGGACTTGGCTACTCAAAGAGGCTGGCCCAATGCTGGTGGTGCTTGGGATTGCAGAAGCTCTCTTAGAAGGACATCTGCTGCGGGATCCCAGGCCCTTCACAGGACTCTAGCATTGCACTTGCTCTCCCCACTAGACCCCTTTGAAGGGCAGCATCAAAGGCGGCATGGCAGACCACTTCTCGTCCCATAGCCAACACTACGGCGGGTTTCATAGTGTTGTTGCCCCTCAGCTCTCTCTCAGCCTTGATTCCCACCGGTACGAAGTCTCCGAGACTGTAAATGGGTGGGGCATGCACGCGGAAAAGATAGGCATGCGCATGCCCTGCCAAATTACAGTCTCGGAGACTTCGTAGCAGTGGGAATTTGCGCTATAATTCCGCAGGACCTGCACGCGCCTATCTTTTTCACAGTGTGCAAAAGCGGCGAGTTCCTGCACGGCCCCTGATCACTCCAGACGCCATCGGGGAAGACGAGGAACGCAAGGGAGACCTCGCGGATGGCCTCGCTGGCAGCGCACAGACTCGCCGCTGCTTCACGCGGTATTCTCTGGACAGAGACAGTGATAGGCAGACAGAGAGAGGCACAGAGAGAGAGAGAGACTGAGGGAGGGAGGGAATCAGAATCTGACAGACACACAGAGAGAATGACAGAGAGAGACAGGAAGGGAGGGGAGAGACACAGAGATAAGAGGGAGGGAGGAAAGAGAGATACAGAGAGGCAGACACAGAGAGAGAATGACAGAAAGAGGGAGGGAGGAGGGAGGGAGGGAGGGAGACAAAGAGCCACAGAGAGAGAGAGACAGACAGACACAGAGAGAATGACAGAGAGAGACAGAGAAGAAGGGAGGGGAGAGAGACACAGAGATAGAGAGGGAAGGAGGAGAGAGAGACACAGAGATACAGAGAGACAGACACAGAGAATGATAGAAAGAGACAGAGAGGGAGTGAGGGAGGGAGAGAGATATAAAGAGCCACAGAGAGAGAGAGAGAGAGAGACAGACAGACAGACAGACAGACTCAGAGAGAGAGAGAGAGACAGAGAGAAACAGAAAGAGAGAGAGAGAAAGAAGGGAAGAAAGAAAAGAAAGAAAAAGAAAGTGGGAGAGAGATGAAAGAAAGAGAACTTATGACTACAATTGAGCCCAAAATTTTGGTTGCTAAGCAAGACCGTTGTTAAGTGAGTTTCATATTTTCCAAGTTGGCCACACCCACCCGGTCACATGACCACCGAGCCACTCCCACAAAACAGGCTACACCTTCTGGCTCTCAAAAGAAATTTCAATCGTGGTATTGTTGATATTTGGCTCTTTTGACTAATGAGTTTGCTGACCACTGTCCTAGGGAGCTTCCTGTCACAACCCTCGAGCTATAGCTTCCCATGTGGGGTTCACTTTGGCTTAGTTGGGTGAACAAATTCTGCCTCCTATCAGTTTTCAGACAAAAAGAAAAAAGCATCAAGGAGGACTCTTGTTCCCTCACAGAATACAGGCACCTCCTTTTGAGAGTACTTCCACCAAGCGGTTTTCAGATCAAAAAGGGGTTCAGAAGGAGTTGCTGCCCCCTACACAGTGAGTATGGGCACCTCCTAAAATTCTGCCTATCAGTTTTCAGACCCTCAGATGTCTGGAAGGACCTGCTGCTTCTCCTAAGCAGTGAGTATGCACACTCCTAACACAAGGGTTTGCTCGGTGACTTCCCAACTTTTCCCAAGTTCAATTCTCTCATTCACTTTTCCATTCCATTTTCACACTCTCTCCTTTCCCTAACAGAAAGTCCTGTGCTCTGGCAAATCCCCCAATGATCTCCAGACTCTTTTCATAGAACATATCTTTCTGAGGTTAGGAAATACACAGAGGAAGCAATATCTAGCTGTGATTGGGAGAAGGGTCCTCTCATTCTCACATAGGCATACACACATTTCCCATGCTTTTCTGGGCTATAAAATTAAATTTTAGAGGTACTCACCTTCTTTCCAAACAGCCTTTGAACTCAACACTCAAAACCCCTTTAAAACCCTATTCCAAATAGAAAACGTCCAGGAAAAATCCACCCAGAGGCTCAATGGGTCCGTGCCAGAAAGAGAGGCTTACCCACATCAGGTCCATTGGTCAGGTTAGCTTGGCATCCCATCTGGGATGCCAAATTGTTGGAAGACATATCCATCTGGTTTAGTTCCAAGTGTGGACTTGTGTGCACTAGCCAGTCACATCTTTGCTCACATGCCTTCACTCTACCTTATGTAATTTTGTAGCCTCCTTTGGCTGAGCCTCCATAGCTCCTTGCAAGAGGACCTTTCAGTTATGCTTCTTGAGTTAGTCTGCCAAATAGAATTCTCAGCCCCATATGCAAAGCATCGCTAAAGGACATTACCACATTCATTTTATTTCAGAATAAGTACAACAGTTTGCAGAATAAGCCAGAAGCTGCATCTAGGATTTTTTCTTTCCTTTTTTTAAAATCTTAAATCTTACAGTAGAAAAACGAACAAGAACTAATAATCAGAGAAAAGAAAAGAAGGGAGTGAGAAAACAGAAGTGCAGCAAAAGAAAGAAAGAAAAAAAGAAAGAAAGAAGAAAGAAAGAAAGAAAGAAAGAAAGAAAGAAAGAAAGAAAGAAATGATTTCCAACTTTTTTTACAGAAATATACATGAAATTTACATTCAACTCATGCTCTATGGTTACAACATAACATCCATTTTAAACAATCTATTAATATTACTAATCACCAAACCCATATATCATAATTTTATTTTTTCTATTCATTGCAAAAAGTCCAAAAGTGGTTTCCAGTTAGTATTAGATAATTTTCCCCCTAATCAGGTGTGTCAGTTCTGCTATCTCAGCCATGTCCATCAACTTTACCAACCAATTTTCCCCTGTAGACTTTATCCAATCTTTCCACCAAGACTACACAGAATATACACTAGGTAAAAACAGAAAATTCCCCATTTCAAGAGAGGGCTTAGAAGTCATGTAAAACCCCATATAGGAGAATATTCCTAAGGTAACACCTGTCTTTCTCTTCTCTCAGGGCTTAAGGAATGGTAAAGTCAATATCATAATTCAATATATAATTCTAATAGTATCCAAAGGAGAATCAGATATTGGAAAAAGATACCAGAAATAGATCTGAATACAGTGAAATGCCTAGAGCCTTTGCTAATGGAAATAAATGGCTTGTTAATTTGTGTTGCTGGATTTTTTTATATACAATGTTTACAGGCTCCTGTGATGTTTTGGTATCTTAATCCATCCTCCTCTGGATTGGAAAGGAAGAGAATTCAAGGTTTTGAGTTTATGTCCTGTTCTTTTATCTATTTACTGCCAAGGATATTTTGATGTTCAGTCTTAGTCACCTTGTCTTTTACTTCAGTGCCTTCACATATATTTATTCTTTTGTTTTTATCTTGTCACAGCTTCAGGCAGTCTTATTTTCCCAAAATATAAAATGATCTTTATGTCTTAATTCTGTGCTCTTTCTGCTTAAAAAATGCCCAAAGTCTTTTCTAGTCTAGAGACATGTGAATTTTGGCCTGATCACATGGAAATTAGGCATCAGTTTTGATCTGTTGCGAATCCAGTGGCTCTATGAATGTGTCACCACATTCCCCACATAGAATTTAAGTTTAGATTATATTCTCACTGGAAGATTATATATACATTATATTTTCTCCCAGACAGATTTATATATATCCCAGTTCTCCTTGATTCCCATCACCACGTGGTTGAGAAGGCTCGAAGCTGGGGGCAGCAAGAGCTATGAGGGAAATCAGTTCTTCCTGAAGGCGAGAAGGCTGGGAGCTCCCCCCACTCTTGTCCACTAGCCAAAAAGGAGGCTTCTCTTTTTCTCCTCTAGGGGAGAGGGAAGCCTCGAGCCTTATCAAACCACTCTGTCCCATTTGATTGCTTTGTGACACTTGGGTTGCAAGAATAAAAAGAATAAGGCAGCGTGTCTCCCTAAAAGCTCCAAGCTTTTTCGTCTTCAGGCAGAGCTTCTACATTTTCCCGGGCAAAGTCACATGCCCTCACGCACGCCTTGAGTCTTCCCTGAGCATCCGGCAGCTGCAAGGGAAGGCAGGTGGGCCACGGCTCGAGGCCCGATTCATGCTGCAGAGGTGGAATGCCAACTCTTCAGGTTGCAAAGGTGAGAGGCGCTCGCCCACCTTTGCTCAGCTTTGCACGGGGGCGCCTGATGAGCCAAACAAGTGTGAATGGCTGGGCTCCTCCCTTTCCCTGTTGCGTTGGCTCCTGGTGTGAGGGAGTCACTGTGGGTGTCAGCCTCCGCTTTCCTGTTTGCCTCAGCTGCCATATGAAACGGGGAGGGTTTTTTTTGCATTTGGGTTATTGGGACTATATGGTGCAGGAGAGCGAATTGCAGAAGGAAGTACTCTGTTGCCATCTACTGGTACCATCTACTTCGCATACAAGTGGTTGGGTCATCTTATGGTCAAGGTCAACCGTCTTACATGCCAACCTGATGATGCTTTTTGGAAATGAAGCCACATGACACCTAGGGGCTTTGCACATTGGACCATGGAAGGGGGTTACTAGGAAAAGGGGGTTGGACATATATTGATATGTATGCTTTCGCGCCTAAATGCTTCAGACCTTGCTTAACATCTATGCTATTCATTCCATAACCAGTAAAAGTACTTTTAATTCCACTAAAAAAGGGAGTCGAGGGGTTTCTTTCTTGGTTATTGGACCGAGGGTTGGCTGTGCATACGTATAGCAACACCCCCGGGAGATGATAGAACTTCGCAAGTTCATCGACAAGAACCTGGCAAGGGGTTTTATTGAACCGGCTAGGCCACGGGTGGCAGCTCCAGTGATGTTTAGAGAGAAAAAAGATGGTGATTTGAGATTAGTGATTGATTACAGAAACTTAAATTCCATTTGTGCAGAAAATGTTTACCCCCTCCCCCTTATGAAAGATATGTTGGCACATCTTGGCAAAGGTAAAAACTTTACAAAATTGGACCTTAGAGAGGCCTATTACAGGATTAGAATCAAGGAAGGAGATGAATGGAAGACCGCTTTTAATTGTCCTTTAGGGTGCTTTCAATTCAAAGTTTTACCGTTTGGCCTGCAGGGGGCGCCTGCAGTTTTTATGCAATTGATTAATCAAGTGTTACATCAGCACCTGTACAAGGGTGTTATCGTATATATGGACGACATCCTTATTTACACACAAACATGTGAAGAACACGTTAAGCTAGTACGCTCCGTTCTTAAAAAGTTAATGTCTGCAGAACTATACACAAAACTTTCTAAATGTGAATTTCACCAGACTAACATAGATTACATTGGTTACTGCATATCCAGTGAAGGCATCGAGATAGACCCGGCTAAAGTCCGAGCTGTTACTGAGTGGGCACCTCCTCGCACACGTAAGCAACTACAAAGTTTCTTGGGATTCGCTAACTTTTATCGCCAATTTATCCCCTCTTTTGCTAGTATTGCCTTGCCAATTACTAAGCTGCTGAAGACTAAGGGGGATGTCAAACCACGGCCAAGTAAACCTCTCAACTGGACTATGGAATGTCAAGCTGCTTTTGAAAAACTAAAAAGGCTCTTTGTGGCTCTTTGCGGCTGAGCCGGTGTTAAAGCACCCTGACATTGAGGCTCCTTTTGTTGTTCAAGCCGACGCCAGTGACGTTGCAGTGGGAGCAGTACTGTTAGAATAAAACAAAAACGGACAATTACAGCCATGTGCTTATACCTCTCGTAAGCTCACTGACACTGAGAGGAGATGGGCAATTTGGGGAAAAGAAGCTTTTGCTGTGTGTTGGGCTCTTCTCACTTGGCGTTATTTACATCCTTATTTACACGCAAACATGTGAAGAACACGTTAAGCTAGTATGCTCCGTTCTTAAAAAGTTAATGTCTGCAGAACTGTACGCAAAACTTTCTAAATGTGAATTTCACCAGACTAACATAGATTACCTTGGTTACCGCATATCCAGTGAAGGCATCGAGATAGACCCGGCTAAAGTCCGAGCTGTTACTGAGTGGGCACCTCCTCGCACACGTAAGCAACTACAAAGTTTCTTGGGATTCGCTAACTTTTATCGCCAATTTATCCCCTCTTTTGCTAGTATTGCCTTGCCAATTACTAAGCTGCTGAAGACTAAGGGGGATGTCAAACCACGGCCAAGTAAACCTCTCAACTGGACTATGGAATGTCAGGCTGCTTTTGAAAAACTAAAAAGGCTCTTTGCGGCTCTTTGCGGCTGAGCCGGTGTTAAAGCACCCTGACATTGAGGCTCCTTTTGTTGTTCAAGCCGACGCCAGTGACGTTGCAGTGGGAGCAGTACTGTTAGAATAAAACAAAAACGGACAATTACAGCCATGTGCTTATACCTCTCGTAAGCTCACTGACACCGAGAGGAGATGGGCAATTTGGGGAAAAGAAGCTTTTGCTGTGTGTTGGGCTCTTCTCACTTGGCGTTATTTTCTGGAGGGCGCCACCCAACCTTTTGAGGTTTGGACTGACCACAAAAACTTGGAGACCCTAAAATCCCCACGTAAGTTGTCCCCAAAACAACTCCGGTGGTCCCAACATTTTAATCGGTTTAACTTCACCCTCAAGTATATTCCGGGAGGGAAGAATTTTATGGCGGATGCTTTATCACGGCTTCCCCAATACAATTGTTCCAAACTGTCTGTGGTGCAACCTGTGATGCCAGCGCAAAGCCTGCCTGCCCCTGTTGTTACCAGAGGTCAAACCTCTATAAGTCTGGATATACCTCCTGATCTGTTTACACAGATTAAAAATGGCCTTCTATCCGATGATTGGTTTAAGTCTCACTCTGGAGATTGTACTCATAAAGACAGACTGCCTTGGATTGGTGCAAAGCTATATGTTCCTACTTCTTTGAGGTCTCTAGTCCTCCAACGAGCACACGACTCCCGCATGGCCAGCCATTTTGGTTTTGTGAAAACTCTGCATTTGGTTAAACGGCAATTTTATTGGCCGTCCTTAAAGAAAGACATTGAGTCCTACATTGCAAGTTGCCCTGTTTGTGCTGCAGTGAAGCGTCCTACGGGAAAACCTCATGGTCTCCTCCAAACGGTGGCACGTCCAGAGGTCCCTTGGAAAGAAATATCTATGGATTTCATTGTTGACCTCCCAAACAGCCAGGGTTACACCGTTATTTGGGTGGTTACTGATTTATTCTCTAAACAAGCTCACTTCGTACCATGTTCCAAGATACCATCAGCTAAAACTTTGGCTAAATTGTTTGTTTCAAATATTTATCGCTTACATGGTGTACCTAACCGCATCATTTTGGATAGGGGTGTTCAATTCACCTCCCGTTTCTGGAGGGAGTTCCTGAAGATGATTGGCTCCACCCAGGGCTTAAGCTCCGCCTACCACCCTCAGTCTAATGGATCTTGTGAAAGAACTAATTCTGTCTTAGAACAGTATATCCGTTGTTTCATAAACTATCAACTATCAACTGGGCGGAGTTGTTACCTCATGCCGAGGTGGCATACAATAACTCAGTGCAGAGCAGCACTGGCATGACCCCTTTCAAGGTCGTTTATGGCCAGGACTTTGTCCCTATCCCCGAATTGCCTCAAGAAGCACCTACAATTTTGTCCCTTTCTGAATGGAGTGCTCAACTTTCCAAGTTTTGGCCCGTTGCTTGAATGTCTTTAGATAATGCCCACCGGTCTCATAAGAAGTACGCTGACAGAAAGAAGGTTCAACCTCCACAATACAAAGTAGGAGATCTAGTTTTCCTTTCTACCAAAAATCTTGAAACTACCCAAAAGTCAAAGAAGCTTGGTCCTAAGCATGTAAGGCCTTTCCCAATTGTTAAGATTATTAGTTCTGTGTCTGTTAAATTGGACTTGCCAAAGAATCTCCATCGTCTTCACCCGGTCTTCCATGTGCATCTTCTGAAACCTGCACGTTCGTCCCCTCTTCATTCACCAAGGCCGATACCTCCTGCCCCTCTTCTGGTTGAGGGTGAAGAACATTTTGAAGTCAAGGACATTTTAGACTCTAGGAAGCACCGGAATAAGGTTCAATACTTGGTTGCTTGGAAACATTTTCCCCTTTCAAATGCCGAATGGGTTGACAAGTGTCACGTTAGAGCCCCTAAGCTCTTACAAAAGTTTTATGATAAATATCCTGACAAGCCTTGATCATTCATCATACTACTTATATTTGTCTTTGCCTTTTCTTTCTGGTTTTTCTCTCCTTTTGGTTTCTCTTTTCTGCAGGGATAACTCCTCTTTTCTGGAGGAGGGACAGATGTCAGCCTCTGCTTTCCTGTTTGCCTCGGCTGCCATATGAAACGGGGAAGGGGGGGTTGCATTTGGGTTATTGGGACTGTATGGTGCAGGAGAGCGAATTGCAGAAGGAAGTACTCTGTTGCCATCTACTGGTACCATCTACTTCGCATACAAGTGGTTGGGTCATCTTATGGTCAAGGTCAACCGTCTTACATGCCAACCTGATGATGCTTTTTGGAAATGAAGCCACATGAGACCTAGGGGCTTTGCACATTGGACCATGGAAGGGGGTTACTAGGAAAAGGGGGTTGGACATATATTGATATGTATGCTTTCACGCCTAAATGCTTCACACCTTGCTTAGCATCTATGCTATTCATCCCATAACCAGTAAAAGTACTTTTAATTCCACTAAAAATGGAGTCTTGGTTATTGATGAAGCAGACCTGACAGTGGGTGGACTCGAGCCAAGGAGAGTCGGCTTTACACCTAGACGTGCAGGGCTAGGGGAGGAATGGAAGGGGAGGAAGTCACTTCAGCTCCTCTGGGCTGTCTCTCTCTGCTTGGAACACCCATAATAATATTCACAAACGAGCCGCATGGGCACCCTTCGGCCCTCCGTCCTCCCAGCCTTTATTTGTCTTGCTCTCTCCCTTTCTTGGTCGCCTCCTTCCTCTCTTGGCTTCTCCCTCATCTTTCCCTTCCTCCAAAGGAGCTGCAGGCAGGCAGGCGCAGTGGTCTTCTTGTGGTCTCTTGGGCTGTTTGTTTGGCCTGGCCCAGTCTTCGCAGCTGCGAGGGGGGAAAATAGACCCCCTCGTTCTTTGGAGCGATACACAACCATAAACTCCAGGAGCCCCAAGGCTTCACAGACACCACCCTCTCCATCTCGACCCCCACCCCTCCACTAGGCCATCTAATTTGGGCAATTTACAGTCAAGAGAGAGGAACTGGAGCAGCAAGCGGGAGAAGAGGATCCAGAGAGTTCAGCTTCATGCACAATGTAAAAGGAGCTCAATTAACTTTTGTTTTCTGTGCCGCTTTTTGGAAACTGATTGTTGCATGTGCATTCAAGCCAGAAACCAGGAAGACAATTGGGTGAGGCTTGGCATGCAAGGTGACATGGCTCCGTGCGCCATCTGTGGCACGTGTGCCATAGGTTCGCCATCATGGCTCTAGGCTGTGTTTTGAATCCCAAATTTGGTTGAGTTCTCAGATGCCATGTGGTGAGTTTCTGTGAAAAGCTGATATTACCTTTATTATGTAAAGTGGACTAGCTCAGGCTTTAATGGCTCATTGACAAAGGGGGTGGGGGCAGGAAGTTGCAGGGAGCTATTCTGTCTTTAAAACATGTTCCTCCCTTTTTCACATCCAGGGGGAATGTAATATTCTGTCTTTTCAATATTTCCTCGGATATTTCATTTTTCTGGGAGAGGGATGGGTGATAATTTTCCACAATGATTTCGGGTTTTTTGTTTCTATTGTTTGGTCAATTTTATATGTCACAGAATCACATTTGTGCAATGGGTGATTGTATGAATGTAATAAATTTTATCTTTATATAAGATAATTTTTGAGGGATCATCATTCTTCCCAATTTTATAATTTTAGTTTAATACAATAAGTACCTTAGAATGTATATGAATCCCAACAAGACTGTAGGTGCCCTTTAGAAATAGATTTACATTGGGAGAACCCATGCTCACTTTGAAAAGCAAATATTATTTTGGTTCGGACAAAACGACCAGATTCAATGCATTTCATTATTATTGATTAATGCATTGTTTCTCACGCATGGCAATTTGAATATTTGTGGACTTCTACTCCCAGAATTCTCAGCTAAGATTAATGAGTTACCCCATTGCTTGTTCCCATTTTAATCTGTAGGGAGAGTCTCCCCACAAAAGAAGGCTCCCCTAGGATAAAAGCATTTGCTTCACTACTGGGAAAACACTCCAGGCAATTTCTTCAACAGTTAGGTTTTATGAATTAGATACTTTTGTATTTACTGAAAAAACTGGAGTATTCCATTCAAGCAGCCAGCGTCAATGAATGGATATTCAGTAGCCATTCACAGAAAACCAGACAGTTGCATTCATAAACAAAGTGCTGTCAGCTGCAGCCTTCACAGAAAACAAGCTGATCGGATTAAAAGCAAAGAAAGATTCCTCAAATTTACATTCCCCACCCAGCTCCAAGGATTGGGCATGACCTCCAAACCACAATGGGACTCAGGCAACAATAATTAGAATACTAAAAGGGCACCCTCAAGCACAGATTAAAGCACATTTCACAACAAACCTGGGCATCTAAACTACAAAGCCCTAAAACCACATAAAAATCCATCCACTCACCAGACTGTTTTGTCCCAGAACCAATTCTTGTGTCACTTCGCTTCTGATTCCTAAATAAATGGAGACCTCCTTTTTAACTGCAGCCTACCTCCAATTCATTTCTCTTGCATCTTTCTCCCGATTTGGAGTGAGATATGGATTGGATTTTAATTCCAATACATTATTGCATTATCCTGAAAAGCAGGAAAAGTAGATGTCCTGTGCATGTTTTTGCTACTGCTAGAATAGTAACGTATTGGTTTTTTAAAATTTTATTGTTAGGTAAATTTGATAAAATCATTTCAGATATAACAGGAAAAATATATTGAACCAAAATATATTATTGCTTTGTGTGGTAATAAACTAAATGTCCTATTCAGTAGTTATAATTTCTCCGCAGAAAGACCCCTTTGCTTTTCAGGAAGATGCTTCCTTTTGGGTTTTGTTTTATAGAATCTGTGATGGATACTCTGCTTCTTCATGCACATCAATATAGGTTGTAGGAACTTGTAAAAGTGAGAAGAGGGATTCACTAAGTGACTAATTTCTCAAACAGAAAACTCTGGAAGCCTTATTGACCTGCTGAAAATTGTGCAAAGAAATCCTTCCATAATTTTGAGAAGCTGGCTATCATTAAGCAGCACTTGGAAAAAGCCACTCTACATTTGCTCAAGAGTACCCTTTCCTTCACACTGTCAAGGGTTTTTTTCAGTAATGGTATCCTATTATCTTCACTACTGGTTTGGCAGTGGGAGCATACACATCACATGGCAGGCCACCAGCAAGAGCAGCAGCAGAGAGAAGCAACCAAGTCAGGCCAGTGTCTTGGGAGAGCACATGGAGCATTCCCTGAGCGCTTGAGGTATGACCAGCACCAACAAGGGCCGGAAGAAGTGGCTGCAAGATCTGAAATGCCAGAGATTCAACCCGGCTGCTTCTCTCCAATGCAACGCTTTCTGGATGGGACTTCTTACAGGTAAGAAGAACCCAAACCACTTTGGCCCACCTGCACCGGCATCACCACACCCCAACTTGCTGCAACAGTACCAGGTAATCGCTCCTGCTGGTGGGGGCTGCACTACTCCTTGCACCACCTTCTACGGTGGAGATTTCCAGCCCCACCATGAGCTGCTCCCCAAAAGAGGTTCCTGGACCAGGTGCTTTGTGTTGGACTTCCTGGCCGGAGGCCATACAGAACCTGAGCTGGGATGGGTCCGAAAGGTGGTCCTCCACGCATGGCCCTTTGGCCGAGCATGGCAGGCTGCAGGCTAGATAAATTGCTTTGGCCCAGTGGGGTATAGTTTGAGGCCAGAGGTTCTAGGTGAGCATGGCAAGTGAGCATAGATTTTCCAGGGAAAATGCATGCAACACCCCCAATGGTGAATCACATTATGTAAAACAGCAACCTACTTACCTAAAACTAGGAAGTGGCGAAGGCTTGGGAGAGAGGAAGCTGGAGAGCAGCTGGGCCACAGACACCACGTGGTCTAGCCTAGGGCATAGGTGAGATATGATAGCTGGGGAGCCAGGAAAGTGGGTGAGGGAACCGGAGAACAGCTGGACTGCAGGCACCCCGTGGTCTAGGGCCTAGGCATGCTGCGAAGGCTGGTGAGCAAGGCAAGTAAGCGGCAAGAGCAGATGAGGTGAGAAAAGAAGTGGCTGTAAGAGGCAGGGTGTCCAGGGTGGTGAGGGGCAGGGCCAGTCAGTGGTAGGATTTGCCGGTTCACCAAACTGTGCAGAATTTTAACAACTGGTTTGCTTGAACCGGTTCAAACTGGCTGAATCTCACCTCTGGTTGAGAGAACAGAGGTGGGAAGGAATATAGAAATTGTGATCCTTGGAGGGGCGGAGTCGCGCCACGCTGATACAACATGGGGTCTCAGCGCTCTGAAACCTCCATTGAACTTTTGCCGCCCCTTGGTTCTCTGCGAACCTAAACCGTCCTGGAGGGATGGCAATGAGAAAGACAAAGCCTTACTGGTCACAGGGGTATTGCAAAACCCCTGTTTGACCCAAGGGAAGAGCTTCTGCAGGGCAGCAAACAGGCAGCCCCCAGGGCTGACAAAGGTGGTGGCAAGCTCCAAAAGGAAGGAAACAGACTGAAAGGGAAAGTGCTAAACCGGGAAGGTATTTTATCTTTTTTTAAAAAACATTTTGCTTAAAGAAACTTTTTTTTTAGTAAACTAAAGCTTTTAATTATGAAACAAGCGGCGGAATTAATCTAATACCCTTTGAACTGGGAGGTTTCCTTTTTTTAAATATTTCTTTGAATTGTGGATTCAAGCGTTAGAACGAGATTTTTTTTCCCTTTGAAAGTGATTGGACTATTTTTTTTTCTTTCTTTTTTTTTCTACCTAAAACTTTGAATCTGGGACTATTTTCAGATGGCGAAGGTTGGTGATGATGAAGGAGAAGGAGAAGGCCGAAGAAGAAGGAGAATGGAGAGTTGAGAGGAAATATTGAATGATCTGAATGTGGTATGCTGGTTTGAGCAGTCTGGCGTGGAACATCTGCATCCGGTTTGTGGAATGGAGGACCTGGCCGAGGACGACCCGGGAAGACCTTAAAGACCTTGGAGTGAGTGCACGGGACTGGAGGAGGTTAGTTGAGCCATTAGAGGGCTGCATCTTACATCAGGTCGCATGATGGACTAATTAGCCATGTGGCACTAAATGCGAACTAAGCCCATTTGGCCGGGAAAAGACAGATGGATGGGGCCTGTAACGGGACTGGATTCGATCTCCCCATCCATAAGACTCTGGACTGTCTGACTTTACCCCCCATCCTGAAGACTATTCTTACACTAAATCACTTTACTTTTCGGACTTGTGTTTGCCTTCCTGGACTTGGCCTACCTTTGGGGCTTTTATCATGTACTCTAGGCGCGACTTCCTTGGCCTGCGAGAGTCTCCCCTCTCGCAGGCCTGGCCCTCTTGTTTAACACGGGCCCACCTCGATGATGGATTGATTATTCCTGAGAGGTGGGCGAAGCGCAAGTTGAGGGGGTTTCTGGGGAGGTTTTTAATTCGGTTTTTAGGGGGTTCCAGGGAGGAGGGAAAAAATAGTCCTGGGAGGGGACAGCAAATGAGGCCGGCCGGCGGAAGTAGGGTAACGGAGGAAGGGGAGGGGGGGGCGTTTCCATGGTGGCTTTGTCCATCGACCCGGTCTTGGGGAGGGCAGAGGCGGAGGGAGGCGGAATGGTCACCATCAGTTGGAAGACCGTGGCCGTTGGATTCAGGCGGTCACGTGCTCCAACTCTCCGCCCTCCCATCGCAGACTAGGTGGGCAGGAATCACAGACCCGGGGCCCTAGGCCGATGTTATGCAATGCCAGGTCCGTGGTTCAGAAAGCCCCCCTCATCCATGACCTTGTGTCAGAGGGGGACCCGGACCTGGTGGATATAACGGAAACCTGGTTGGGCCACGAAGGGGGTTTACCCCTCGTGGAAATGTGCCCACCAGGTTACCGCACCTTCCATCAGCCTAGGGCCCTAGGGAGGGGTGGGGGAGTGGCGATTATGGTTAAGGAAGATCTTGAGCCAAAGGAGACCACAGTCCCTCAGACAACCGGGTGTGAATCTCTCTGCGTGAGATGGGGCCTAGGGAGGCAGTTGGGCGTGTTAGTTGTATACCTGGCTCCTCGCTATGCAACAACAGCACTGCCCGAGCTCCTAGAGGTGATAGCCGAGGCGGCGGTTGAGACCCCCAGACTGGTAGTCATGGGGGACTTTAACTTGCCGTCGGTGGGCAAAGCCTCTGGGGTAGCTCGGGAATTCATGGCCTCCATGACGGCCATGGACCTGACCCAGGTAGTTTTAGGCCCTACTCACAAGGGGGGAAACACACTGGATTTGATCTTTGTCTCGGGACAGTGGAGTTGTGATCTGGGAATAGGGGATTTAGCCATCACTCCCTTGTCATGGACAGATCACGCTCTCCTTCAGCTGGACTTTCCAATCGCTTCACCTCACCGCGGGGAGGCGGAACCGGATACTCCTAGATGGTTCCGCCCCAGGCTTCTAATGGACCCGGAAAGGTTCCAGAGGGAGTTTGGGCCAATTCCTGTAACCCTGCCTCGCGACTCGACTGAGGACCTAGTGGCCGCATGGTTAAGTGCGGCTGCAGGGGCCTTGGACCGAGTCACGCCCTTGCGGCCTCTCTTGCGGCGACGAACCACCCAGGCTCCCTGGTTTACTGAGGATCTTCGGGAGATGAAGCGCCACAAGAGATGCCTAGAGAGCAGATGGAGATCTTCTCGCTCCGAAGCCGATTGAACACTAGTGAGAACCCATATTAGGGCTTACTTAGTGGCGATAAGGGTGGCCAAACGTGAGTATTGTGCCCCCCTTATTGCATCCGCAGATAACCGCCCTGCCGCCCTGTTTGGGGTGACCCTCTCCGTCCTTCACCAGAGGCCGCGGGAAGCCCCTCTACAAGGGCGAGCAGAGAAATTTGGGATTTATCTGCAGGAGAAAATCACTCGGATTCGGAATGAGCTACCCTCCATCGACAGTGGTTCTGTGGGACTGTCCGAGACTAGTCTTGAGGTTCCTTCTTGGGAGGAGTTTGACTTTGTTACCACCGAGGATATGGACAGGTTGCCAAGGAAACTTAGGGCGACCACATGTTTATTGGACCCATGTCCCTCCTGGCTTGTACTGGCATCCTGGGAGACGACACGAGGCTGGCTCCAGGGCATTGTCAATGCATCTTTGAGTGAGGGGTCCTTACCTGCCATCTTGAAAGAGGCGGTAGTGGGGCCCCTCCTCAAGAAGCCGTCCCTGGCCCCAGCATTGTTAGAGAACTATCGTCCGGTCTCCAACCTTCACTTTTTGGTGAAGGTTGTTGAGAGTGTGGTAGCCCAACAGTTCCCGTGACACCTGGAGAAAGTTGATTATCTAGACCCGCGCCAGTTCGGCTTCCGACCCGGTCACAGCACCGAGACGGCATTGGTCGCGTTGGTTGATGATCTCTGGAGGGTGCGGGATAGAGGTTATTCCTCTATCCTAGTCCTATTAGACCTCTCGGCGGCTTTTGATACCATCGACCATGGTATCCTATTGCACCGACTGGGGGGGTTGGGGCTGGGAGGCACCGTTTTGCGATGGTTCTCCTCCTACCTCTCTGGTCGGTCGCAATATGTGCTAACGGGAGGGCAGAGGTCGACCTCGAGACCCCTCTTATGTGGGGCTCCTCAGGGGTCGGTCCTCTCACCCCTCCTGTTTAACACATATATGAAGCCGCTGGGTGAGATCATCCGTGGTTTTGGGGTGGAGTACCATCTGTATGCTGACGACACCCAGCTGTACATATCCACCCCAGACCACCCCAACGATGCCGCCGAAGTGCTGTCCCGGTGTTTGGAGGCGTACGGATCTGGATGGGTGGTAACAAACTCAAGCTCAATCCTGCCAAGACTGAGTGGCTGTGGTTTCTGGCACCCCGGTTAAGCCAGATTACTCCAACTCTGGCCATTGGGCGCGAAACATTGGCCCCCGTGGAGAGGGCACGCAATTTGGGTGTCCTCCTGGATTCCCGGCTGTCCATGGAGGACCATGTGGTGGCCGTGGCCAGGGGGGCGTTTCATCAGGTACGCCTGATGTGCCAATTGCGCCCCTTACTGGACCGGGCTGCCCTTCGCACAGTCACTCAAGCTCTTGTGACGTCCCGACTCGACTACTCTAATGCTCTCTACAAGGGGCTTCCCTTGAGGTGCAATCGAAAGCTACAGTTAGTCCAAAACGCAGCCGCGCGGGTGATTATGGGAGCCACCAGATGCTCCCACATAACACCGATCCTGCGCGAGCTGCATTGGCTTCCTGTGGCCTTTCGGGTGCGCTTCAAGGTCCTGACGACCATCTTTAAAGCGCTCCATGGCTCGGGGCCTACTTATATGCGAGACCGCCTCTTGCCCCATACATCCCTTAGACCGATACGCTCCCACAGAGAGGGCCTTCTCAGGGTGCCGTCGGCCGGACAATGCCGACTGGCGACACCCAGGGGAAGAGCCTTCTCTGTGGCGGGCTCAGCCCTTTGGAATGACCTACCCCCTGAATTACGCACCATCACCGACCTCCGCCTCTTCCGCCAATGTCTGAAGACATACTTGTTCCAATAAGCCGGCCTAGCCTAACCTCCCACGGGGACTTTTTAGAAAGTTTTAAATTGGGTATTTTAAAATTTGGCTTTTAGCATAGGATAGGATAGTTTAATATATATTTTAAATTATGTATTTATTTTTTGTATTTTGTATGTTTTTAAATTTCCTGTGCGCCGCCCTGGGTCCTCTGTGGAGAAGGGCGGGATATAAATATAAATAAATTCAAAATTCAAAAATTCATAATTGCTTTTGAAGACTTATTGCTTATTTTTAAAGTTGAACAAGAATTATACCCTTTACTTTACTTTTTTTTTTAACAACAAAGAAAAAGGATATTTGTTACTTTGCCACTGGAGGTCACTATTTGGTCTTTATGATTGTCAAGGTTACAAAACATAAATTGTTTACAACAGGTGTTTTTTTGATAACTGACAATATTTTCATTGGGGAAATACCAAAAGATAAAATAGGCCCGAGACCAGGGTGGCAGTGAGAACCAAACTTCATCACTTTTTGGATTTGTCAACATGGCTTTATATCTAGAAGAGGATGCTTTAGAAAATCAGAATGTTTTGGCTGAAATCTTAAACCTACTGAAACAAAATAGAAGAAGAACGGATGAAAAACTGGGCAGACTTTTGTCTCTTACATTAAGCTGTGAGCAGTTGGAGGCTCCAGAAATTAAAGAGGGAGATGAGGGTGCTGAGGATAAAGAAATACTCATTGTGGTTGAAGACAAAGATAAAGATACGATAATAGAGAATTTTACCAACAGATTAAATGTGGGAGAAAATATAAAGAGGGAAATTCCTAAAAGAGAATTTGAGGAAGGTGAGCCTCATTTTGGTTATCAAGGAAAAGAGGGGGGGGGGGGAATTGAAGATGGATGAAAGAAGAGGAATCTCTCCAGAAATACATCTGACATTCAAAGATAAACAACATGTAAAGATAGAAGTTGGGCAGCGGTATTATTTGAGAGTTATACTGGACAATAAAGTGTGAAAAGAAGTCTATAAAAAACCTGGAAAGAAGAATAAAAAGAGACGGGGGCCACAAATGGCAAGAGAGAAAAATCCAATTCGCTACTGGAAAGACACTGGTTGATAAGGAAAGTTGTTATCTTTTGATGATTAATAACTAGTTAGATTGTTTTAGAATATCATTGAAGGATTATTAGCTAGTCAATAATTATTTACAATAAGAGTAACTAATAATAATGTTATAGTTTAATGATATATATCTATGTATGTGTAGAAATATATGAGTATGAGATTGGATATAAATAATAAGACTTATTTTGTAGGAATGTTGATGGATGTAATTTAACAAAATGGGGGAGAATTTTAGCAGACTTAAGACTGTTTTAGATATTACTGAAGAATCACCAGCTAATAAATAATGAGTTATAATAAGAGTAACGGAATAATTATAGATGATATATTGATATATTGATACAGGTGTATGCATATATGCATGTATGTTTGGAATAGACAATGGATGCCATTATGTGGTTATGTTTAAGTAAGACATGTTTGAAGAAGAAGATAGACCAAATATGGAATATTAGAGGAGAATTCTGGTGTAATGATATTAAGATATATAATGAATTTTTTGAGTCAAAATCTATAAAATGAGATCATCTATGAATAATAATGATTTTAGAAATGCACAAGAGTTATGTGTAACCAGTCGACATACTTTTCAAAGAATATAATGTAGAATGATGACTTTTCATTTTTGTTTTATTAAAAATAAATAAAAACTTTTTTCAAGGAAGAAAAAAAAGAAATTGTGATCCTTAAACTAAACATTAAATACAATACTGTAATTATTAAAAAAAAAAGCCATGCAGATAGTGTCTAAACCAAAAATGTTATAATGCATTGAAGAGGCCATGCTTTGGATATAACAAGCTTAAGCTCCACTTCCTACCCTCTCAAAGAATGACCTTTGAAGACTTTTTATGGGTCCAAAGCAGTGGTGGGTTTCAATTTATTTTACTACTGGTCCATTTGCGGGCAGGTGAGCGGAGCCTCCCACCACCACCACTACCAGTTCACCCGATCCTGGCCAAACTGGGAGAAACCCACCTCTGGTCCAAAAGCCCTGGAAATTCCTGGCTACTCTGGAATAGAAGAACCATTTGCTTGACCAAAACTTGGGCACCAGATCTCTGTTGCAAAAATCCAACAACTCTTAGATGTCACTCAGACATTTTTCAATTTGAATTGCAATATACAGTATTTTGAGTTGAAATATTATATATCATCTTTCTTTCTAGTGACATGCAGTTGGTTCCTCATCTTTGGAACTTAAAGTTAAGGAGTGGTGGGATTCAAAAAATTTACTACCAATTCTGTGGGCTTGGCATGGCTTGGTGGGTGTGGCAGGGGTTGTCTACTGTAACATTTCCATTCCCTCCCCACTCTAGGGGAAGGTTACTGTAAAATTCCTATTTCCTCCCAATCAGGAGGCAGAGAATAGATGGGGGCAGGGCCAGTCAGAGGTGGTATTTACTGGTTCTCTGAACTACTCAAAATTTCCACTACCGGTTCTCTAGAACTAGTCAGAACCTGCTGAATGCCGCCTCTGAAGTTAAGCCTAGGCAGTTCAGAAATGAATCAGAAGGATGATTCTGACCTGGCACCAGGACATCTTTCTGCTTTTCCTTAAAGCACCCACATTATTTTTATTTACATAAGCCTCAGGAAAAGTTTTTCTGCTTTCCCAAGTCATTTCATTAATAAAAATGCAACTCTTAAATCAATTGCTACTTTTTTCAGAGTCATGGGAAAGGCTGAATAATGCTGGAATACTTTGACAAATAGCATTGAAGGCAGCTCAAAATTACTTCATCCTTTGTATTATCTGTGTTTATGCAAAATAATTTAAAAATTATTACTAAAAAAAATTACTTCATCCAATTCATTTCTGGTTATGGCATTTCTACATTGCTTGTCCTATTTCCTGGCACTACTTATGGCACAATGTTCAGTATCACAATCCTTTCTCACCTATCAAATTGCATTAAGAGTGATATCAGGCTTATGTTAATAAAAATAACCCTTGAATCAAATCAAATGGTAGGTTTTTCTGGCTCCAAAAAAAGAGGTGAATAATTAAAGAGCTTTTTTCACTAAAGGAGTGATTAAGCAAGCAATCAGGGAAAAGTTAATGTTCAGTGGCAGAAGAAAACTACTTCAAGAGAAACCATTCGTCATGATTAATGGTCAGTAGAAGCACCATACCAAAAGGGAGAGACTATGCAAATGGAAGGTGAAAATACTCAACAGACTCTCTAGAATTAGGATGAGTGCTTGAATGGCATCTTTGATAATACACAACCCTACCTAGCAACCCATTTTTGGTCAGTCTAGAGCTACATGCCCGTATTTTTCGGAGTATAAGACGCACCTTTCCCCCCCTAACAGAGGATGAAAATTTGGGTGCATCTTTTACACTGAATGTAGCTCCACCCACCGGGCCCAACCCTTTGGCATCTGCCTCGCAGCAATTTACCTCTTTGCAGCAAACGAGGCTTGCTTGCAGAGGTTTCAATAAAATATATCAATTTCTATAACAGATGATGATCGGGAGAAATTGAAAGTGAAACTTGCTGTTTGCTCCTGGTGGCAAATTGCTGGGAGGCAGATATTTTTTTTCTTCTGCTAATCAGTCTGTTTGCTGCAAGGAGGTAAGTCAACAACTATAAATGCCTATAGAATGTTCAAATTATTAGACTTACTTTTTTAAAGACTGCTTTATTATTGTTCTAGACAACTTAACAAAATGAAGCAGCTTTTTAAAATAAATGCTTGATATGAAGAGGCCCCCTGCTATTATTTTTAAAAATGCTATTTTTTTAAACAGCAGAGAATAACCATACTTCCAGAAAGCACATCAATTTTAACAGCATCTGTACAAGTATACTCTGAAATATAACACTACAAACAGTGTATATTGTCTGTATTGTTTGTTGCAAGGAGACAAATTTCTGGGAGGCAGATATTTTTCCCTTGTTTTCCTCCCCAAAATCTAGGTGCGTCTTATACTTTGGAGCATCTTATACTCCAAAAAATATGGTAAGCCTGGGTCCCATGTTTGGATCCTCTTCCCTTCACAAACTTTTCCTTTGTCTTTAAATATAATTTTTACTGAAGACATTTTGAACAAAGTAAAAACCATAAAAATAAAAATAAAAATGATGAATAAAATTAGTAAATAGGGGGAAAAGAAAAAGATTGTAAAAGTTGGCTTCTACACTTATTGAAAGCAGTTAGAAATACATTTGTATTTTACATTCTCTTTAAAGTCACATCATAAATTCCTTCAGACAAGGTAATTTTGCCAACTCTACTAGTTTTGTTATGTTCAACAACCAGTCCTCCAATATGAATATTTCAGAATCTTTCTATTTTTTTGCACATATGATAGCCTTGCAGCAAAAATTATAGTAATAATCAAATAATCTTCAGTGCTGATCTTTAAAATTTCCTAGGTAGGCAGCACAACTATAGACATCTCTATAATGGAATGTATGGACATAGAAACAGGGTTGGTCTAATCAGCTACAGTTGATTATCCTGACATACAGGGGCAGTTGAGCAAACACACTTATAACTTCTTTCATAAAAGGAAGAAAAAAAGTAAAGGAGAGTGACTACAAGCAAAACAAAATTAAAAGGGCCCCAAATTATCCAAGAAAGAACAAAGATGGATACATCACATCCAAATGTCACAAAGATAACACCACTACTCCTTCCTATATATGTGGTCAAGGGCAAACAATAATTCATTCATGCCTTGAATAAAGTTGAAGATGGCAGACCTGACATACTGCCTTCCTTGACAGAGACATTAGTCCTGTAGAGTAAGGATGTCTACAGGACTACATGCAGGTTACACCCAACCCAGCTCCACATATGGGAAAAACATTGTGAAATGTCATGTGACAGCAACGTGACACGGCGAGTTTGACACCCGTGCTGTAGAAGAAAGAAAAAGAGAGGGGGAGTCACACATAAAATTCACAGTTACTTGGGTGGTCAACAAGACTTATCTGGATATTATTATTATTATTATTAATAATAATAATAATAATAATAATAATAATAATAATAATAATAATAATAATAATAATAATAATAATAATAATAATAATAATTATTATTATTATTATTATTATTATTATTATTATTATTATTATTATTATTATTATTATTATTATTATTATTATTAAATTTATAGACCGCTCCCTCTCCCTGGGGGGACTCGGAGCGGTGCACAGGGAAGTTAAAAATACAATAAATATACATAAATAACTAAAAGGCAAATTAAACAATTATCCCTACGCTAAAATTCCCAATTTAAATTACTAAAATCCCATGATAAAAGAGACTACCCTAGGCCGGCCAAGCAGAAAAGATGTGTTTTTAATTTTAGACGGAAGGAGCGGAGGTCCGTGGTTGTTCTAATGTCGGGGGGAAGGTCGTTCCAGAGGGCTGGGCCCACCACAGAGAAAGCCCTTCCCCTGGGCGTCGCTCGCTGACAAAGTCTAGTGGACGGCACCCGGAGAAGTCCCTCTCTGTGGGAGTGAATCGGCCGTGAGGATGTATGGGGCAGAATCCGATCCCGCAGATAGCTAGGTCCCGAGCCATGGAGCGCTTTGAAGATGACAACTAGCACCTTGAAGTGCACCCGGAAGACGACAGGCAGCCAGTGCAGCTCGCGCAAGAGAGGTGTTACGTGGGTAAACCTTGAGGTTCCCATTATTGCTCGCGCGGCTGCATTCTGGACCAGCTGAAGTCTCCGGGTGCACCTCAAGGGGAGCCTCATGTAGAGAGAGTTACAATAGTCCAGTCGGGATGTCACGAGAGCATGAGTGACTGTGCGAAGGGCATCCCGATCCAATAGGGGGCGCAACTGGCGTACCAGGCGAACCTGGTAAAACGCCCTCCTGGCCACGGCTGTCACTTGATCTTCCATGGACAGCCGGGTATCCAGGAGGACACCCAAGTTGCGCGCCCCATCCACAGGGGCAAGATGTTCGCCCCCTATGGCCAGCGATGGAATCAGCTGGTTGAATCGGGCAGCCGGAAACCACAGCCACTCGGTCTTGGTCGGGTTGAGCCTGAGTCCGTTACTTCCCATCCAGATCTGTATGGCTTCCAGGCACTGGCACATCACCGCTACGGCATCGTTGGGGTGGTTTGGGGTAGATATATACAGCTGTGTATCATCAGCGTAAAGGTGATACTCTACCCCAAAACCACGGATGATCTCACCCAGCGGCTTCATATATTGTTCATGGAACTTTTCAAGCAGTCTAAATAATTTAATATGTTTGGAATCAACTCATTCAGTCTCTGAGGGAGGGAAGTCTTCCCATGATACTAAATATTGGGTTTTCCCTTGATGTATGTGAGGGTCCAATATGTCTTTCACTTCAAAATTCTGCTCTGCTCTATCAGGTCATTGCGATTGTAAGCATAGGGAGGATGAGATTTCTCGTTTTAGGAGGCTGTAATGAAATACTGGATGCACATGGATAAGGGTTTTTGGTAATTTAAGTTCTGGGTTAATAACTCTTTTTATGGGAAAAGGGCCAATGAACTTTGGGCCCAGTATTTTGGAAGGTTGTCTAAATCCTTTTGGTAGACAAATAAATCTTATTGCCAACTTAAAAGTCTTGGTTTCATGCACTATTTGTTGGCTTGTTTTTTATACACTTCCATCACCTCATCCAAAGTTTTCCTTACTATCAGCCAGATATTTTGTAGTTAGATGACCCACTCCTTTAAAGAGGTGGTAATGGGGTAGCTTTGGGCAATTCAGGAATAGATACAAAGTGCTGCTCAGAGGCCACTTTAAAGTGGGTGAAATGAGTGATACTGTGCACTCAATTGTTGTAAGCAACCTCAGTGAAAGGAAGAAGGTACATCCAATTGTTTTGTTTATAATTAATGTAACACCTGAGATACTGCTCAGGACCCCATTTGTACATTCATAGACTCCATTAGTTTCCAGATGATGCGAGCAGCTAAGTCCCTGGGTGGTCCCCAAAAGTTTTTAAAAAATTTTTGCCATAACCCTGGTGAATTGAACTCCACAATCTGAGATTATTCTTTCTAGGGCTAAATGCAGCTTGTAAATATATTGCACAAACAATTTGGCCAAAGGACAGGCAGAGGGGATTTTTTGGCAGGGCACAAAGTACACTTGTTTGGAAAATAAGTCAGTTATCACCCCATCACCATGTTCCTGAACTTTTGGGTAGTTCTCTTATAGTCAATTGAAATATCTTTACATGGGGTTTTAGGCTTTGCTACTGGCTTAGGGAGTCCTGGTGTTTTCCCTCATGCCTTTTGGCAGAGGCACAAATAGGACAGCTAGCTACATAGCTCTCTATGTCTTTCTCTAGTGACAGCTCTTTCATTGCAGCTCCCACCTCCCTACTTGACTTTGCCCTCAGTGGCTTAGGGGGTAGGGACCTCCAGGGCATCTTTAAAACATACCCCACCCCCATGAAGCGATTGAAGTTGCATAGCTCTGGGTCATCATCATTGTGAAGAGTGACCATAATCTGTGCTCCCCTCTAATGCCGTGGTCACATGCCACTCCTTCGCCCCTCCAGTGGTTATGTCTGGGCCAAACTCCTGCATGTAGGTCCAGACCTGGACTAAGAAGAACCCTCTCAGTCTATGAGTAAGAAACTTGCCTCTGCTTAGAAAGAACACTGGCCACCGGATTCTCTTCTTTGGAGAAATATTTTTGGCAAACATATTCCTAGGCTATACAGTGTCAAGATTACAGTTCTTGTTCCTTCTGCACAGATCAGGGAGCACCCAGACTATTAGGTTCAGGCCAGGGTACTACATTTTCGAAAGAATTTTGATAAACTAAAGCATCTCTAAAGGAGAGCAACCAAGGTAATAAGGGGCCTGGAAGGAAAAACTTCTGATAAATAGTTGGAGATGTTGGATTTAGCCTAGAGAAGAGAACATTGGAGAGCAACACAATAACTGTTTTGAAATATCTGAAGGCTTGTCATGCAAAAGATGTGAGCAAAATTATTCAACGCTGTTTCAGGAGATAGTTCACAAAGAATGAATTTAAATAACAATAATTTTGGTTGGAAAAGTGTTTTGGTAAGGGCTATCAGCAATGGAAGGGCTTAGCAATTAAGAAGAAGAAACCTAGGAAGGATCTGCCCTCATTAATCAGATGTTTAAAGATAGTAGCAGGAAACTTGTAGCTTCAGATGTGAAAGGTTTTGTATGTATGTAACCTCACAATAATAGAATAGAATTCTTTATTGGTCAAGTGTGATTGGACACACAAGGAATTTGTCTTTGATGCATACGCTCTCAGTGTACATAATGCTATAAGTGATTAATCCTGATCATAATCATCATAAAAATGCATTCATCATAAATCAAAAGATACAATAGTGATAGTCATAGAATACTAAATAAACAACCAACATAAATCTTACTAGGAAACTAAATAAAACAATATAAATTGTGAAGATACAAGCAACAAAGCTATAGTCATAAGTAGAAAAGGAGATAGGTAATAGGAAAGTTGAGAAGAATAATAGTAATACAGCCTTACTAAATAGTTTGACAGTGTTGTGGGAATTAGCTGTTTAGCAGAGTGATGCTATGTGGGAAAAATCTGTCCTTGTGTCTAATTGTTCTGGTGTGCAGTGCATCATTTTGAGGATAGAAGTTGAAACGATTTATATCCAGGATGTGAGGCTTTTGTAGATATTTTTGTAGCCCTCTTTTTGACTCATGTAGTATTCAGGTCCTCAACAGAAGGCAGGTTGGTAGCAACTGTTTTTTCTGCAGTTTTAATTATCCATTGAAGTCTGTGTCTGTCTTGTTTGGTTGCAGAACCAAACCAGACAGTTATAGAGATGCAGATGACAGACTCAATAATTCCTCTGTAATACTGTATCAGCAGCTCCTTGGACAGTCTGAGCTTTTTGAGTTAGTGCAGAAAGAACATTCTTTGTTGTGCTTTTTTGATGATGTTTTTGTTGTTAAGTGTCCATTTTAGGTCTTGAGATGTTATAGAACCTAGAAACTTGAAAGTCTCTACTGTTGATACTGTGTTGTCTAGTATTGTAAGAGGCAGTAGTTTAAGAGGGTTTCTCCTAAAATCACATTATAGTATTGAGTGTGTTTAGTTCAAGATTGTTCTGGTCACACCACAACCTCTCATCTGTATGCAGATTCATCATTGTCTTGAATGAGACCCATCACTGTTTTATCATCTGTAAACTTCAGTACTTTAACAAAGGGATCTTTTGAGGTGCAGTCATTGGTATATAGAGAGAAGAGAAGTGGAGAAAGTATACAGCCCTGGGGACCCCCAGATATCTGTACATGTATCTGGTGTGATTTTGCCTACCTTCACTTGCTGCTTCCTGTCTGTTAAAAGTTTGTGAAGCACTTACAAATGTGGCTAGGCACAGCTAGCTGATTTAGTTTAGTTAGATGGATATCTGGAATGATGGTATTGAATGCCGAGCTGAAGCCTACAAAGAGGACCCTTGCATAGGTCTTTGGTGAGTCAAGATGTTGTAGGATGTAGTGCAGAGTCATATTAACGTAAGCATCAGCCAATCTATTTGCTCGGTAGGCAAATTGCAAGAGGTCTAATAGTGGATCCATTATAGTTTTCAAGTGGGCAGGCACTAGCCTGTCAAAAGTTTTCATAACTTACAGATGTTACAGCAACCGGTCTGAAGTCATTCAGTTTCTTGGTGGAGGGTTTCTTCGACACTGGGATGATAGTAAAGCATTTGAATCAAGCAGGAACATAGCACATCTCTAGTAATTTATTAAAGATGGGGGTGAAGATAGAAGCCAGTTGGTCAGTACAAGCTTTTAAGCACAACAGAGTTAACTTGTCTGGGCCTGGTGCTTTTCCTGGCTTTTGTCTGTGAAATAGACCTTGCACTTCATTTTCTGTAATCACCAGGAGCCCAATGGGATGAGGGTCAATTGTAGGAGGCTTGGCTCTTGTTGGTGTGTTTGAGATGGGGATTGTAGAGATAGGTGGCAGTAGTTTTCTCTCAGACTTACAGTAAAACACCTTCAGGTCATCTGCCAGTTGTAAAGTAAAGTTGTAAAGTAGAGTTAGTTCATCCAGTCATGTTTCCTGTTTGTTAACCAGGAGGGTTGGCCCTATGGTACCTGAAAGCAGATAAGAATTTTAGCAGAGTTTTAATTGATCAAAGTTCATAAGTAAACTTTCAAGGCTCTGGAAAATGAGAACACGGGAGAAAGGAAGAAGAATAGCTGTCAATCTTGTCCCTCTCTCAAGGTATTCCACATAAGATATGAAGAGGAATCAGCCAGATATCCAAGCAAGGTAATCAAAGCAAAGCAAAGCAGGTGCTCCAGAAAGTGAATTAAACTAGCCTGCAGTCCAGTGAACACATGGCATAGAACTCAATTAAAAAAAAATCAGCAAGCATTAGCTATATTCTGAGTAGTGGTGTTTTTGATAGTCTTCATCCTAACAGGGAAAGAGGCATACTGAATAGTGGTGCATTTTCTGCCCTGGGAAAACACATCCCCTGCCATGGAAAGATTTCTAGGTGAACATTTGGCACACGTTTATTACTGAGTCACATGAAATGTTCTCATTCTTCACAGATCCAGCCTCTGCTACACGAAAGCATGTGGAGCTGCTGAGACTCAGGCCACACTCTGCTGAGTGCTATTCATAAAGACAGGCAGGGAAGGGGGAAGAAGCTTGCTGATCCTGCCTTGCTGTCAGAGTGAACTTTCCTATTTCCCTGTCTGCCTTTGATGTTATAAAGCTGGACATCCTCATGTCTCGATGAATCATTTTCAATGCTATTATGTATTCATAATGGCCTAAATATAGTCAGAGAAATAGGGCTGGCGGGCAGAATTCTCTGGGTGGTCGCAATGGCTGACTTCTCCATCAAGATGAAATGGCACAACTCTCCCCCCATTTTGCTTCCCCCAGGGGAAGGAAACCAAACCCCTCTTCATCCAAAAAGCATAAAACTCAGCCATAATTCTAGTAGTTTTCAGCCCTTTCCCCCAGTGGCTATATTCTAATCAGACTGCAGGAAGCCCAGGCATGTTTGCTGTGACTTCTAGAAGGCCATAGTATTGGCAGATTTTGTAACCAGTTTTCCTCTCCAATGCCCTTGTGGCTTCTTTTCAGTGCCAAACCCCTAAAGCCATGTTTTTCATTAAATGAAAAAGGTTAATGATTTCAATTATGTAAAGAGAAGCAGTTAAATGATTATAAATAAATAAATAAATTCCCCTGTTCACAAAGGGTTGTGGGGAACTAGAGAGAAGGTTCTAAAATCCTTATTAGTTCCAGATGGAAAATAATTGTTTAGGAAGGGAAATGAGGTCAAATGCATGGGTTGCAATTTTTTTGGTTATGGAGGGGTATGTTTCCTGAAAACAAACAAATAAGTGAATGAATCCTCTGAAATACTGAAGCTACGAAGTTGGAGTTGACGAGTAGGGTTTGAATTCTGTGAAAGTACTTGACTCTCATCTGCAATCATAAAACCACTAAATTCCTGATTATCCTATAAGCATCTGCCTCCTGATACATTCTATGTGAGGGTTTTGTTTTTAATTCTAAGAAGACTTTCAAAAGGGAGTTGAATTATCATGCTGTCCCTCCAGGCACAACATGGTTTTCTGAAGAGCCTTGCCCTCATGCACTTTTGGAAGGAGTGACATTTTAAAAGATTAGTTGGATTGAATTATGGCCAGGGAACAATAAAGCAGACAATATGTAACCAGGGCAAGCAGCAGCCAGAATCCAAAAGACAAGGACTGATGCCTCTGACCAAAGACTACCCCTCTTTAGTTGTTATGTTTGGAGGGAAGATCATCACCATAATCCAAAGTGTCTTGAATATAATTTACTTACCTTCTGTATTCCAACAGCTGGAAAGTAAGTCATCTCTTATTTCTTCTGTTTTTGAAACTTGGTTCTTTCCCAGAAATGGGCAATTCAGAAACGTGATAAACTGCAAGCATCTCTCTCTCTCTCTCTCTCTCTCTCTCTCTCTCTCTCTCTCTCTCTCTCTCTCTCTCTCTCTCTCTTTCTCTCTCTCTCTCTCTCTCTCTCTTTCCCTCCCTCCCTCCCTCCCCCCCCTCTTACTGCAGCCTGATTTTATAGTTGTTGAAATTCATTTTTTCTCATTAATCTACACTCAGTGCCCCATAATGACAAAGTGAAAACAGAAGTTTAGAAATGTCTGTAAATTTATTAAAAAGAAAAATAACTGAAATCGCATTGGCTTAAGTATTCAGACCCCATGCAACAACCGTTGAAATTTAGCTCAGGTGCCTCCCACTTCTCTTGATCATTGCTGACATGTTTCTACACTTAGATTGGACTTGACTTGTGGTAAATTAAATTTGCTGGACATGATTTGGAAATCGTATTCTATAGAGAGGTCCTACACCTCTCTATATAAAGGCCTCACAGCTAGCAATGCATACTGTAGCAGAGCAAAAACCATGAGCTCAAAGGAATAGCATAGTGGCCTCTGTAATTCTCAAATGGAACAAGTTTGGCACAACCAGGACTCTTCCAAGAGTTGGCTGCCCAGTCAAACTGAGCAACTGGGGGAGAAGGTCCTTAGTAAGATCAAGAACCCAATGGTCACTGTGATGCTCCAGAAATCCTATGTGGAGATGGGACAGAGTTCCAGAAGGACAATTATCACTGCAGCCCTCCACCCATCTGGGCTTTATGGCAGAGTGGCTAAACGGAAGACTCACCTCAGTGCAAAACACATGAAAGCCTGCCTGGAGTTTGAAAAAAAGCACCTGAAGGACTCTCAGACTGTGAGGAACAAGATCCTCTGGTCTGATGAAACCAAGATTGAACTGTCTGGCCTCAATTCTAAACATCATGTCTTTAGACTGGGCCAAAGGTTCACTTTCCATCATGACAACAATACTAAGCACATAGTGATCCATTTGGGCCGCGCAACATATCATCTAGCCGTGCGGTGAACCAGCCGGCCAAACTGAATCTGAACTGTCCACCGCATGGTGATATGACCCTTCATTCTACTACTACTCCCACTCCCCCCCATCCAACAGACGTCCCCTACCTTACTTTATCTAAAGCATCACCTCTCTGAACTCTAACTATATCTTGCTGTAAATATCTAGGCAATTCCCCCATTATGGCCATTATGGGCTTCTTGCAATTACCAATCACTCAATATGTACTCAAGGATTGATCTCCTCTCCCTGCAGGAATCCCCCCTTTCGCAGGTCTGGCCCACGGGTTTAACAAGGGCCCATCTCAATGAGGGATGGTTTAATCCAGAGAGGTGGGCGAAGCGCGAACTCAGGGGGGTTTTAGGCAAATTTTTAATTAGGCTTTTAGTGGGTCCCAGGGTGGGGGGAGGGTTTATTCAGTCAGAGGGGGGTCAAGATACAGGGCCGGCCAGCGGAAGTAGGATAAAGGATGGGTCCATTAAGGAGGGGGGAATGGGGTCGTCCCTGCTGAGGGCTTTCCCATTCGATCGGTCTTGGGGAGGGGCAGGGGCGGCGGGAGACAGGATGTCCACCGTGGGTCAGGGGATCGTGGCCGCTGGTTACGAGCGGTCACCTGCCCCAACCCCTTGTGCTCCACTTGTGGGCTAGGCGGTCAGGGACCACAGAGCCGGGGGCCCAGGCTGATGTTCTGCAATGCCAGTTCCGTGGTGAACAAAGCCCCCCTCATTAATGACCTTGTGTCAGAGGGGGACCCGGACCTGGTGGGAATTACGGAGACCTGGTTGGGCCCCGAGGGGGGTTTACCCCTCATGGAAATATGCCCACCAGGTTACCGTGCATTTCATCAGCCTCGGGCCCTAGGCAGGGGGATGGGTGGCGGTTATCGTTAAGGAAGGTCTCAAGCCGAGGGAGACCACTGTGCCTCAGACGACCAGCTGTGAGTCCCTCTACATGAAGTGGGGCCTAGGGAGGCAGTTGGGCTTGCTGATTGTATACCTGGCTCCCCGCTATGTAACAGCAGCCCTGCCCGAGCTGCTCGAGGTGATCGCCGAGATGGCGGTGGAGACCCCAAGACTGGTAGTCATGGGGGACTTTAACCTGCCATCAGCGGGCGAAACATCTGAGGCAGCTCGGGAGTTCATGGCTTCCATGACGGCCATGGACCTGACCCAAGTAGTTCAGGGCCCCACTCACGAGGGGACACACACGCTGGATCTTATTTTTGTCTCTGGGCAGTGGAAAAGTGATCTCGGAACAGGGGATTTAGCCATCTTACCCTTGTCATGGACAGATCACTCTCTCCTTCGGATGGACTTTCCAACCGTCACACCCCACCACGGGGAGGTGGAACCGGAGATATCGAGATGGTTCCGCCCCAGGCGCCTTATGGACCTGGAAAGGTTCCAGAGGGAGCTTGGGCCAATACCTGTGTCCTTGCCCCGCAACTCAACTGAGGACCTAGTGGCCGCATGGTATAGTGTGGCCACGAGGGCCTTGGACTGAGTCACGCCCTTGCGGCCTCTCACGCAGCGTCGAATCACCCAGGCTCCCTGGTTTACTGAGGAGCTGCGGGAGATGAAACGCTGCAAGAGATGCCTAGAGAGTAGGTGGAGATCCTTTCGGTCCGAAGCTGACCGAACACTAGTAAGAGACCGTATTAGGACTTACTTAGTGGCGATAAGAGTGGCTAAACGCGAGTATTGTGCCACCCTTATCGCATCCGCGGATAACCGCCCTGCTGCCCTGTTTGGGGTGACCCGCTCCCTCCTTCACCAGAGGCTGCGGGAAGCCCCTCTGCAGGGTCGAGCAGAGGAATTTGGAATCTATCTGCAGGATAAAATCACTTAGATTCGAAACGAGTTGCCCTCCACTGAAAGTTGTCCAGTCGGTTTATCCGATGCTGGTCTTGAGATAACATCTTGGGAGGAGTTTAACTTTGTTACTACCAAGGATATGGACAGGTTGTTGAGGAGACTTAGGGCCACCACATGTTTATTGGACCAGTGTCCCTCCTGGCTTGTACTGGCATCCTGGGAGGTTACACGAGACTGGCTCCAGGATATTGTTAATGCGTCTTTGAGTGAGGGGTTCTTACCTACCACCTTGAAAGAGGCGGTGGTGAGACCTCTCCTTAAAAAGCCTTCCCTGGACCCAGCATTGTTGGAAAATTACCGTCCGGTCTCCAACCTTCACTTTCTTGCAAAGGTTGTAGAGAGTGTGGTGGCTCAACAGTTTTCTCGACACCTGGAGAAAGTTGATTATCTAGACCCGCACCAGTCAAGCTTCCGGCCCGGTCACAGCACCGAGACGGCATTGGTCGCGTAGGTGGATGATCTCTGGAGGGCACGGGATAAGGGGTTGCTTCTCTATCCTAGTCCTATTAGACCTCTCAGCGGCTTTCGATACCATCGACCATGGTATCTTATTGCACTGATGGGGGGGGTTGGGGGTGAGAGGCACTGTTTTACGGTGGTTCTCGTCCTACCTCTCTGGTCGGTCGCAATGGGTGTTGGCAGGAGGGCAGAGGTCGGCCCCGAGGCCCCTCACATGTGGGGTTCCTCAGGGGTCGGTCCTCTCGCCACTTCTGTTCAACACCTACATGAAGCCGCTGGGCGAGATCATCCGTGGTTTTGGGGTGGAATACCATCTGTACGCTGATGACACTCAGTTGTACATATCCACCCCAAACCACCCCAACGATGCCGTCGAGGTGCTGTCCCGGTGTCTGGAGGCTGTACTGGTTTGGATGGGTAGCAACAAACTCAAGCTCAACCCGTCCAAGACCGAGTGGCTGTGGTTTCTGGCACCCCAGTTCAACCAGGTAAGTCCAACACTGGCCATTGGGGGCGAACACCTGGCCCCCGTGGAGAGGGCACGCAACTTGGGTGTCCTGGATTCCCGGCTGTCCATGGAGGACCTATCAGGTACGCTTGATACGCCAGTTGCGCCTCTTACTGGACCGGGTGGCCCTTCGCACAGTCACTCAAGCACTCGTGACATCCCGGTTGGACTACTGTAACACTCTCTACATGGGGCTCCCCTTGAGGTGCACTCGAAGGTTACAGTTAGTCCAGAATGCGGCCGCGTGGGTGATTATGGGTGCCAAAAGGCAATCCCACATAACACCTCTCCTGCGCGAGCTGCACTGGCTACCTGTGGCCTTTCGGGTGCGCTTCAAGGTGCTGACGACCATCTTTAAATCGCTCCATGGCTCGGGGCCTAGCTACATACGAGACCACCTCCTGCCCCATACATCCCTTCAACCGATCCACTCCCACAGAGAGGGCCTTCTCCGGGTACCGTCGACCAGGCAATGCCGGTTGGCGATGCCAAGGGGAAGGGCCTTCTCTGTGGTGGGCCCTGCCCTCTGGAACGACTTACCCCCCGATCTACGCACCACCTCGGACCTCCACCTCTTCCGCCAGCATCTTAAAACGTATTTAAGCCGGCTTAGCATAACCCCCCGTTTCTGACTTTTATCTGTATAAATTTTAATTCTTAGGGTTTTATAAGGGTTTTTAGCACGGGATTTAATTTAATAGTTTTTTAATAATGTATTTTGTAATTTTGTATGGTTTTTAATATTGCCTGTGCGCCGCCCTGGGTCCTTGCAAGGAGAAGGGCGGGGTATAAATTTGAATAAATAAATAAAATAATAAATAAACATAGCCAAGATAACACAGTAATGGCTTAGGGACAACTATATGAATGTTCTATAGAGTCACCCAGCCAGAGCCCTGACTTGTACTCTATTGCATATCTCTGGAGGGAAAATGGCTCTCCACTGATGGTTACCATTCAACCTGACTAAGCATTGATAGAATTTGCAAGGAAGAGTGGCAGAAAATCCCCCAATCCAAGTGTGCAAAACTTGTTGCATCATAGTCCAAAAGACTTGGGACTACAATTGTTGCCAAAGGTTCTTCAACACAGTACTAAAAGAAGGGTCTGAATACTTATGCCAATGTATTTGAATTTGAATTTATTTATATTTATATCCCGCCCTTCTCCACAGAGGACCCAGGGCGGCGCACAGGAAATTTAAAAACATACAAAACTACAAAAATAAATACATAATTTAAAATATATATTAAACTATCCTAATCCTATGCTAAAAACCAAATTATTAAAATACCCAATTTAAAACTTTCTAAAAGTCCCCGTGGGAGGTTAGGCTAGGCTGGCTTGTTGGAAAAGGTATGACTTTAGACATTGGCGGAAGAGGCCGAGGTCGGTGATGGTGCATAATTCAGGGGGTAGGTCATTCCAAAGGGCTGGGCCCGCCACAGAGAAGGCTCTTCCCCTGGCACCCTGAGAAGGCCCTCTCTGTGGGAGCGTATCGGTCTAAGGGATGTATGGGGCAGGAGGCGGTCTCGCAAATAACTAGGCCCCGAGCCATGGAGCGCTTTAAAGATGGTCGTCAGAACCTTGAAGCGCACCCGAAAAGCCACAGGAAGCCAATGCAGCTCGCGCAGGATCGGTGTTATGTGGGAGCATCTGGTGGCTCCCATAATTACCCACGCAGCTGCGTTTTGGACTAGCTGTAGCTTTCGAGTGCACCTCAAGGGAAGCCCCTTGTAGAGAGCATTACAGTAGTCGAGTCGGGACATCACGAGAGCTTGAGTGACTGTGCGAAGGGCAGCCCGGTCCAGTAAGGGGGCAATTGGCGCATCCGGCGTACCTGATGAAACGCCCCCCTGGCCACGGCCGCCACATGGTCCTCCATGGACAGCCGGGAATCCAGGAGGACACCCAAATTGCTCGCCCTCTCCACGGGGGCCAGTGTTTCGCCGCCAATCGCCAGAGTTGGAGTAATTTGGCTGAACCGGGGTGCCGGAAACCACAGCCACTCAGTCTTGGCAGGGTTGAGCTTGAGTTTGTTACCACCTATCCAGATCCGTACAACCTCCAAACACCGGGACGGCACTTCGGCGGCATCGTTGGGGTGGTCTGGGGTGGATATGTACAGCTGAGTGTTGTCAGTGTACAGATGGTACTCCACCCCAAAACCACGGATGATCTCACCCAGCGGCTTCATATATGTGTTAAACAGGAGGGGCGAGAGGACCGACCCCTGAGGAACCCCACATAAGAGGGGTCTCGAGGTCGACCTCTGCCCTCCCGTCAACACATATTGCGACCGACCAGAGAGGTAGGACGAGAGCCACCGCAAAACGGTGCCTCCCAGCCCCAACCCCCCCAGTCGGTGCAATAGGATACCATGGTCGATGGTATCAAAAGCCGCCGAGAGGTCTAATAGGACTAGGATAGAGGAATAACCTCTATCCCGCGCCCTCCAGAGATCATCAACCAACGCGACCAATGCCGTCTCGGTGCTGTGACCGGGTCGGAAGCCGGACTGGCACAGGTCTAGATAATCAACTTCCTCCAGGTGTCGTGGAAACTGTTGGGCTACCACACTCTCAACAACCTTCACCAAAAAGTGAAGGTTGGAAACCGGACGATAGTTCTCCAACAATGCTGGGTCCAGGGACGGCTTCTTGAGGAGGGGCCTCACTACCGCCTCTTTCAAGATGGCAGATAAGGACCCCTCACTCAAAGATGCGTTGACAATGCCCTGGAGCCAGCCTCGTGTCATCTCCCAGGATGCCAGTACAAGCCAGGAGGGACACGGATCCAATAAACATGAGGTCGCCCTACGTTTCCTTGACAATCTGTCCATATCCTCGGTGGTAACAAAATCAAACTCCTCCCAAGAAGGAACCTCAAGACTAGTCTCGGACAGTCCCACAGAACCACTGTCGATGGAGGGTAGCTCATTCCGAATCCGAGTGATTTTCTCCTGCAGATAAATCCCAAATTCCTCTGCTCGCCCTTGCAGAGGGGCTTCCCGCGGCCTCTGGTGAAGGAGGGAGCGGGTCACCCCAAACAGGGCGGCAGGGCGGTTATCTGTGGATGCAATAAGGGTGGCACAATACTCACGTTTGGCCACCCTTATCGCCACTAAGTAAGCCCTAATATGGGTTCTCACTAGTGTTCGGTCGGCTTCGGAGCAAGAGGATCTCCATCTGCTCTCTAGGTGTCTCTTGTGGCGCTTCATCCCCCAAAGCTCCTCAGTAAACCAGGGAGCCTGGGTGGTTCGTTGCCGTAAGAGAGGCCGCAAGGGCGCGACTCGGTCCAAGGCCCCTGTGGCCGCACTTAACCATGTGGCCACTAGGTCCTCAGTCGAGTCACGAGGCAGGGTCACAGGAATTGGCCCAAGGTCCCTCTGGAACCTTTCCGGGTCCATTAGAAGCCTGGGGCAGAACCATCTAGGAGTATCCGGTTCCGCCTCCCCGTGGTGAGGTGAAGCGATTGGAAAGTCCAGCTGAAGGAGAGCGTGATCTGTCCATGACAAGGGAGTGATGGCTAAATCCCCTATTCCCAGATCACAACTCCACTGTCCCGAGACAAAGATCAAATCCAGCGTGTTTCCCCCCTCGTGAGTAGGGCCTAAAACTACCTGGGTCAGGTCCATGGCCGTCATGGAGACCATGAACTCCCGAGCTGCTCCAGAGGCATCGCCCGCTGACGGCAAGTTAAAGTCCCCCATGACTACCAGTCTGGGGGTCTCAACTGCCGCCTCGGGTATCACCTCTAGGAGCTCGGGCAGGGCTGTTGTTGCATAGCGAGGAGCCAGGTATACAACTAACACGCCCAACTGCCTCCCTAGGCCCCATCTCACGCAGAGAGATTCACACCCGGTTGTCTGAGGGACTGTGGTCTCCCTCGGCTCAAGACCTTCCTTAACCATAATCGCCACTCCCCCACCCCTCCCTAGGGCCCTAGGCTGATGGAAGGCGCGGTAACCTGGTGGGCACATTTCCACAAGGGGTAAATCCCCTTCGTGGCCCAACCAGGTTTCCGTTATACCCACCAGGTCCGGGTCCCCCTCTGACACAAGGTCATGGATGAGGGGGGCTTTCTGAACCACGGACCTGGCGTTGCATAACATCGGCCTAGGGCCCCGGGTCTGTGATTCCTGCCCACCTAGTCTGCGATGGGAGGGCGGAGAGTTGGAGCACGTGACTGCCTGTGTCCAGCGGCCACAGTCTCCCAACTGATGATGCCTATTCCGCCTCCCACCGCCCCTGCCCCTCCCTAAGACCAGATCGATAGAAAACGCCTCAGTGGAGACGACCCCCCCTTCCCCTTCCTCCGTTACCCTTCTTCCGCCGGCCGGCCCAATCGTTTGCCGTTCCCTCCCAGGACTATTTCCCCCCCCCTGGGGGAGCCGAATTAAAAAGTTATGTAAA
Organism: Rhabdophis nuchalis; assembly: GCA_039707465.1. Taxonomy (NCBI): domain Eukaryota; kingdom Metazoa; phylum Chordata; class Lepidosauria; order Squamata; family Natricidae; genus Rhabdophis; species Rhabdophis nuchalis. The sequence goes on along the minus strand of CM077644.1, from coordinate 120,152,106 downwards.
AAAACCCTTAATTTGCGCTTCGCCCACCTCTCAGGAGCAATCAGTCCATCCTCGAGGTGGGGCCGTGTTAAACAGGGGGGCCAGGCCTGCAAGAGGGGAACCTCCCGCAGGCAAAGGAGATCACGCCTAGAGTACACCGCTAAAAACATGGAGGTCATCCAACCCAGGGGACATGGTGCAAGTCCATAAACAGAGTCCAGGGTAAAATAAAGTGACAAATGGTTAAAATTGTGCAAATAGATAGTCCGAAAAGGCAGAGGGGTAAAACAGTCAGACAGTCAGACTAACATCTTTCGAATGGGGGGGGAGGGTGTCACAATTTAGTCTCGTCACCATCCCATCCATCTGTCTTCTTCGGCAACACAGGCCTCAGTCTGCACTTAGTGCCGCACGATTAGATGGTACGACGTGCGGCCTGATGTAAAATGCAGCCATGTGCTGACACGGTTTACTTCCTCAAGTCCAGAGCACACACTTTCAGATCTTCCTGGGTCATCTTCGGCCACGATCCACCAACGACCCGGCTGCGTGGCTTCCTCATCCATCCTCTCACTTCCTCTCTATACCAGTCCTTCATTCTCCCTCTTCTTCCATCTCAATATCCAACTCCTTCACCACTCCTTCGCCACCTACATCTCCTCCTCCTTCTTCCACCACTTTCCTTCTTTCCTTCTTCATAACTCGTTCCTCCTCTCCTCACTCCACGCTCCACATCTCCACATCTCCACGTTCTTCTCATCCAATCTTCCTCTAACATCCTCTTACCTTCTCAGCTCCTCCAGCACCAGCTCCATTCCACCAACATTCCATCAACAAACAACAATCCATTTTCGCCACTCCAAAGCACACCAGCCTCCCAATGTGATATTTCAATTGTTTTTCTTTTTAATAAATTTACAGATATTTCTAAAATCCTGTTTTCACTTTGTTGTTATGGGGCATTGAGTGTAGATTAATGAAAAAAAAATGAATTTCAACAACTGTAGAATCAAAGTGCAGCATAACAAAATGAACAACACTGTATGATCCAGATACACCTCTTTTTCAAAGCTGGGATTGCTGTGGATAGTAGTATCATAATATCTCCAAGAAATGCCATACTATTTACCTTTTTTTCTCTATTCCCTATTTATTGTAAGTCACTGCTTTTATTGTTCATTGAAAATTTGCTGCATACAGATTGCACAGATTTGCTTTTACAGCTTGGAAGAAGAACCATCAGAATTCCTACAATGCCTGAAAATATTTGTTGTACAGCTATAGAAAAACCAGCATCCATTGGTATCACTGAATCATGGTACTCTTGGCCAATTAGGTAGAGTGGAATCATACTAATTGCTGTAATGACAAGACTTCCTTCAGAGGATACTCATTGTGAACGGGATTTATTTTCCATTCAGAAGCACCAAGTGGGACAGTGTTCTCCCCTGTTTTCTATGCAATCCTGTGAGATAGGTGGGCTGAGAAAGTGTGACTGGCCCAAAGTTACCTAGGGAGGTCCCATGGCCAAAGGTGGTAGAACCTGGGTTTCCTGGCTCCTAATTCAACACTTTAAGCACTACACCACAGTGTTCTCCCCTTTCCCTCCATCTTCTGCACCTAAAAATATGATTGTCTGGCTTCTTCTGCATTGAGATAGATAGAGGCAGAAGATAGCAGCAATTATTTTGAATGTATTGTTCTTATGCTGTATGAGAATTCAGCATCAGGGTTGAATTCATAATACTCACAAACACTCCTTAAGATTACATTGACTGCCTCATTTAAAGTCCTTTTGCTTTGATAAATGACAGTTCTTGACATTGAGAAACATAAAGGGGTTGGGGGATATAAGACATTATTTCCCCTTAAAAAATTGACCAGTAATGTGTTAAATATGGCTTCACTTCACATGCAGAAACTTGGAAACAGAGATAGAGTGGGGATTCCATTTATCCCCAATGATAAGTGCTGGTCTAGCTTGGCCTGAAATATTTATTCTTAAACATTTCATCCCTGGGAGAACAGTCTTTTACTCCTCTCACTTAGATCGATCTAGAAGCATCTCTCACTTTACTTAAGAAGTCTGTTTTGAAGAGATTACTGTTGTCTGAGTAGGACATTTTTAGTGTGGGCAAGAACATAGTATGAAGCCTGTCAAAGGTGTGTTTTAATGTCTAAGTCCTGACAAGATACGAACAAATGGGCTGGAAACCAATTGACTCAGACACTCCTGGCACATTTATAGATAAACTCCCTTAGCCCTTCTCTTCATACACAATAGCTGAACATTCTGTATTGGTATTTTATTCTATGCTATGTTGGTATTTTCAGTTCAATATTTTTTTTTTCAAGTAGGACATGCTGCATCTCATTTAGATGCTGGATGATACACAAAACCTTCTAGTCTCATGATTGGAAATATTTTCTCCTTCTTTTCCTTCTCCTTTGCCCATGCCAAACACTTGATAGGAAGTAATAATCTCAGCTTGAAATGCTATGCACGCTCCCCCAAGCACTGCTACCTTGTGTGTGCAAGTCTTGGCAGGAAGCCCTCTCCAATAGACAAATTCCAAGAGTGCAGGAGAAGGTAGCCCAGCTGGAAGAAGGGCAGAGAAGAGACAGGACCCCTGCACAGATTAAAAAACAACTGCTTGATCCCTCAAAGGAGAATCGTGAATGTGAATAGTTTTCCAAGGTTTTAATGAAGATAAACATGAGAGTTGTGTATTTCTCCAGATTTAGAAAGCAGCCTGAGTAGAACAGAACAGAATAACAGAGTGACAAGGGATCTTGGAAGTCTTCTAGTCCAACCCCCTGCTCAAACAGGAGACCCTGTACCAGTGATGACAAACCTTTTTGGCACCGAGTGCCAAAAAGGGAGCACTTCACGCTCATCTGGACCATGACCAGGAAGAGGAGATGCCCAAGTGGGATGCATGCACCAGAAAACAAACTTCTGGTTTCCGTTACACAAATGCACGTTGGCCAGCAAGTCTTCAGGTTACTGCCATGCATGTGCCCACGCCGATCAGTTGACTAGCACGCATGCTCATGCTAGAAAATGAAAGACCAGACACCATGCGTGCCAGGACATATGGCTCCGCATGCCACTTCGGGCACGCATGCCATAGGTTTGCCATCATGGCCCTATACCATTTCAAACAAATGGCTGTCCAGTCTCTTCTTAAAAACCTCCAGTGATGAAACACCCACAACTTTTAAAAAAAATACATCTCATTGAATGAATGGTTTGATTCAGTGGTGGGTTTCAAAACTTTTTAGAACCTATTCTGTAGGTGTGGCCTGTTTTGTGGGAGTGGCTCAGTGGTCATGTGACCAGGTGGGAGTGGCTTGGCAGTCGTGTAACTGGGTGGGTGTGGCCAACTTGAAAAATGTGGTGAAACGCACTTAATGATGTTCTTACTTAGCAACCAAAATTTTGGGTTCAATTGTGGTCATAAGTTGTTTCTTTCTTTCTCTTTGTTTCCTTCCTTTCTTCTTTCCTTCCTTCCTTCTTTTTGTCTTTCTTTCTTTCTTTTTCTTTCTTTCAAAAAGACTGACCGCCTGTTGCTCCGGATCTTGCGGCTTTTGGGGAGTTTTCTTTTTAAAAAAGCCTCTCCAGATGATCTTGAAAACTTCCGAGGTTGCTTCTGGAGAGGGCAGGCAAATGGAAAGTATACTACCCGGGTGCCTGCAGCAACCGAGCCTACAGCAACTTGCACAGTAAAGGCAATTAAGAACTTCTCGCACTCATGAGAAGATTTTCTTTACTGTGCAAAGGCTTGCTTTGTAACGCATGGATTTCTACCCCCGCCCCATTGCAAACAATATGGCTGTTAAAGAGAAGGAAGAGAAGGAAGCACAGGCTTCTTCCAACCTATCTAGACCTGCGCCAGTCCGGCTTCCGACCCGGTCACAGCACCGAGACGGCATTGGTCGCGTTGGTTGATGATCTCTGGAGGGCGCGGGATAGAGGGTATTCCTCTATCCTAGTCCTATTAGACCTCTCAGCGGCTTTTGATACCATCGACCATGGTATCCTATTGCGCCGACTGGGGGGGTTGGGGCTGGGAGGCACCGTTCTGCAATGGTTCTCGTCCTACCTCTCTGGTCGGTTGCAATATGTGTTGACGGGAGGGCAGAGGTCGACCTCGAGGCCCCTCGTATGTGGGGTTCCTCAGGGGTCGGTCCTCTCGCCCCTCCTTTTCAACACATATATGAAGCCGCTGGGTGAGATCATCCGTGGTTTTGGGGTGGAGTACCATCTGTACGCTGATGACACTCAGTTGTACATATCCACCCCAGACCACCCCAACGATGCCGTCGAAGTGCTGTCCCGGTGTTTGGAGGCCGTACGGATCTGGATGGGTGGTAACAAACTCAAGCTCAACCCTGCCAAGATTGAGTGGCTGTGGTTTCCGGCACCCCGGTTCAGCCAGATTACTCCAACTCTGGCCATTGGGGGCGAAACATTGGCCCCCGTGGAGAGGGCGCGCAATTTGGGTGTCCTCCTGGATTCCCGGCTGTCCATGGAAGACCATGTGGCGGCCGTGGCCAGGGGGGCGTTTCATCAGGTACGCCTGATGCGCCAATTGCGCCCCTTACTGGACCGGGCTGCCCTTCGCACAGTCACTCAAGCTCTCGTGACGTCCCGACTCGACTACTGTAATGCTCTCTACATGGGGCTTCCCTTGAGGTGCACCCGAAAGCTACAGTTAGTCCAAAACGCAGCCGCACGGGTGATTACGGGAGCCACTAGATGCTCCCACATAACACCGATCCTGCGCGAGCTGCATTGGCTTCCTGTGGTCTTTCGGGTGCGCTTCAAGGTCTTGACAACCATCTTTAAAGTGCTCCATGGCTCGGGGCCTAGTTATTTGCGAGACCGCCTCTTGCCTCATACATCCCTTAGACCGATACGCTCCCACAGAGAGGGCCTTCTCAGGGTGCCGTCGGCCGGACAATGCCGACTGGCAACACCCAGGGGAAGAGCCTCTGTGGCGGGCCCAGCGCTTTGGAACGACCTGCCCCCCGAATTACGCACCATCATCAACCTCCGCCTCTTCCGCCAATGTCTAAAGACATACTTATTCCAACAAGCCGGCCTAGCCTAACCTCCCATGGGGACTTTACATATTTTTAAATCGGGTATTTTAAAATTGGGTTTTTAGCATAGGATAAGATGGTTTAATTTATATTTTAAATTGTGTATTTATTTTGTATGTTTTTTAAATTTCCTGTGCGCCGCCCTGGGTCCTCTGCAGAGATGGGCGGGATATAAATGTAAATAAAATTTAAAAAAACAAAAAAAACACCTCTGAGTTCTATGCTCCAGCATAGGAAGTGGGTGGGTGGGGCAAACATGGTGTGGACAGGCAGGGGGGGGGGGAGAGAGAGAGAGAGAGAGAGAGAGAGAGAGAGAGAGAGAGAGAGAGAGAGAGAGAGGGAGAGAGAGAGAGCCCAGCGACTTGGCAGGCAGGGGGAGCAAGCGGGGGGGGCAGGCCAGGGGAGGGAGTGTTCCAGTATGGGGCCTCCGGAACAACGGGTATGGGAAGGCATGTTAAATTTCACTGTCCAGTACAGCCGTACCGGTTGAGACCCATCTCTGGTTTGATTCCTGGATGTCATTCAGTTCAAAACACATAAACATAACAGTATTATGAATAACTACATTTCATTTTCATTTTTAGTTTTACTAACACATAATGTCTACATGTTGCATCATCTTAACATCTGTTTTTACTTTTTCCCCTTCTTATTTCTACCTCTTAGTTCTTTTCCCCCTCTTCCACTATCATTCTAATATTAAAAGATGTAATCCTTCCTTTTTTCATTATTCAATATTTCAATATGCACTTCTAACATCAATTGTAATCTTTCAAGCATTTAATGTATATTCATTCTTAACCACATTTTTACATATTTAATATTTTCCCAACCGTTCAATCCTTATGCTTCTGCTATTAATATTCTTATTTTCATTTAAATATGTTCTTCATTTGTCTAATCTCAAATTACTTGGTCCTAGCTTCTCACAGTTAATCACATTTTTATACATATTTAATAATACCCATATACAAATTCTGTTTATCTAGTTTACAAACTTTTTTCAACATATAATTCTAATAATAATATACATTCTATTACTACCTTACTAATATATATTCAAAAATGATGTTTATCTCTTATACCACATACAAAGCAGATATCCAACTTATATAGTTCTAATATTCATGCAAATTGTTAAAATACTTTCATAGAAAGTTTTGTTTTACATTCCTTTTCTTTCCCTTTATACCCATCTTTCACAGTCATCCAAATTTTTAATCTTTTTTTGGTGGGGTTGTCTCCCATACGCTTCTTTTAATTCTTTTAGTCCACCTACTTTTGAATCTATGTTATAACTATGCCTTCTAGTTTTCTCTCCCTTTTTCCCTTTTCCACACTGTCTAATAATATAGCTACCTATTCTAACCCCTTTTTCTTCTCTCCAGTTGTCTTCCTGTTGCTCCCATTTCCCTTTTACATTTTTTAGAATATTTCCTTCTGTTCTAATCCCCTATTCACTATCAATTGTACTGGTATCTTCTTGTTGTTGTCTTCTTGTTGTTGATTTCCTGACTCTGCTGTCTCCTCCATTCTTTCTAGTGATTCCATTCTTTCCTCCTTGTCCTGTTCTTTACTTTTATTATATTTGCCAAATTTTGATCTATACAATCAAATATTTCCTTCATATCCTTGTGTTGTTCTTTTATAAAATCCTTAATGTCTTGTTACATCAGCTCCACCTACTTGCATTTTACAGTCAATTCAATTTAAGAAAAGAAAGGGTTTTGTTCACGCCTCTTCCAATCACTTTAATTTGCTCAACAATATTCAGAATCACTTGCTAAAGGTCTTGTTTATTGTATAAGTCTCCAGTACTTTTAAAGTAAATACTTATAATCCAGCAATGTAAAAGGTCCCAAAGCTACACAGCTCTCCTTTTAGCAGCAGATGGCGCTCCCACTTCAACTTGGTACTGCCTCTCTGCATAATGCTGATAGTCCGATTTTAATTATTACTAGCTATACCCGGCCACGCGTTGCTGTGGCCCAGTCTGTTTAAATGGCCAACCAAACTGTGTGTAGATCTACACGTGCACACATACACACAACCACCATATAACCACCAACCTACCTACCTACTGTATTTCTCCCTCTCTATCTATCCCTCTACCTACCTACCTACTGTATTTCTTTCTTTCTCCCTCTACCTACCTACCTACTGTATTTCCCCCTCTCTATCCCTCTACCTACCTCTCTATCCCTCTACCTACCTATTGTATTTCTCCCTCTTTCTCTATTCCTCTACCTACCTACCTACTGTATTTCTCGCTATCTATCTATACACCTACCTACCTACCTACTTACCTACCTATGGTATTTCTCCCTCTCTGTCTATCCCTCTACTTACCTACCTATTGTATTTCTTGCTTTCTCCCTCTACCTACCTACTGTATTTCTCCCTCTCTATCTATCCCCATATCTACCTACCTGCCTACCTACTGTATTTCTCTCTCTCTGTCTATCCCTCTACCTGCCTACCTACTGTATTTCTCCCTATCTATCTATCCCCCTACCTACCTACCTACTTACCTACCTACTGTATTTCTCCCTATCTATCTATCTCCCTACTTACCTACCTACTATATTTCTTCCTTTCTCCCTCTACCTACCTACCTACCTACCTACCTACCTACCTACCTACCTACTGTATTTCTCCCTATCTATCTATCCCTCTACCTACCTACCGACCTACCTACCGACCTACTGTATTTCTATCTATCTATCTATCTATCTATCTATCTATCTATCTATCTATCTATCTATCTACCTACCTACCTACCTACCTACCTACCTACCTACCTACCTACATTTCTTCCTTTCTCCCTCTACCTACCTACCTACCTACTGTATTTTTCGCTATCTATCTATACACCTACCTACCTACCTACGGTATTTCTCCCTCTCTGTCTATTCCTCTACTTACCTACCTATTGTATTTCTTGCTTTCTCCCTCTACCTATCTACCTAACTGCCTACCTACTGTATTTTCCCTCTGTCTATCCCTCTACCTACCTACCTACCTACTGTATTTCTCCCTATCTATCTATCCCCCTACCTACCTACCTACCTACTGTATTTCTCCCTATCTATCCATCTACCTACCTACCTACCTACGACTACTGCAATTCTCTCTACATGGGGCTCCCCTTGAGGTGCACCCAAAGACTTCAGCTTGTCCAGAATGCAGCCGCGCGAGCTATTATGGGAACCTCTATGTTCTCCCATGTAACACCGCTCCTGCACAAGCTGCATTGGCTGCCTGTCGTCTTTCAGGTGCACTTCAAGGTGTTAGTTATCATCTTTAAAGCGCTCCATGGCACAGGACCTAGCTATCTGCGGGATCGGATTCTGCCCCATACATCCCTGCGGCCGATCCGCTCCCACAGAGAGGGACTTCTCTGGGTGCCGTCCACTAGGCTATGCCAGCGGGCGACGCCCAGGGGAAGGGCCTTCTCTGTGGCGGACCCAGTGTAGTTTAGTTTTAGTATAGTGGGTTTTAGCGCAGGGACAATTTGTTTAATTCTTATTTTAACTATTTATGTATTTTATATTTGCTTTTTTAACTTCCCTGTGCACCGCTCCGAGTCCCTTTGGGGAGAGGATGCGGTCTATAAATAAAATTATTATTATTACAGTGGTACCTCGGTTCACGAACTTAATTCGTGAACTGACTCTGGTCGCGAACCGAATTGTTCGTGAACCGAGGCACAGTTTTCCATATGCTAAAAGCATAACAAAAATTTAAAAAAAGTCACTGAAAGTACTCACAGTGTGCGTGCTGGGGCTTTTTTCTGTGTTTTCTTCTCTCTACGATCTTCCTACAGGAAGTCACAACCATGTGACAGCCAGGAATACATTAAAAATGGCCGCGGTTCCTGTTTGTGAACCGAAGCAGAGTTCGTGAACCGAAGCACATTTTGAGGAAAATTTCTGTTCGTAAACCGAATTGGTCGTGAACAGAGGCGTTCATGAACCGAGGTACCACTGTATTATTATTATTACCTACCTACCTACTTACTATATTTCTTCCTTTCTCCCTCTACCTACCTACCTACCTACTGTATTTCTCTCTCTCTATCACCCTATCTACCTACCTACCTACCTACCTACCGTCTATCTATCTATCTATCTATCTATCTATCTATCTATCTATCTATCTATCTATCTATCTACCATTTCAGGCAAATGTCTATCCAACATCTTCTTGAAGACTTGCAGTGTTGGGGCATTCACAACTTCTGGTGGCAAGCTGTTCCACTGATTAATTGTTCTAACTGTCAGGAAATTTCTCCTCAGTTCTAAGTTGCTTCTCTCCTTGATTAGTTTCCACCCATTGCTTCTTGTTCTGCCCTCAGGTGCTTTAGAGAATAGCTTGACTTCCCTGTGCACCGCCTCGAGTCCCTTCGGGGGGAGAGAGCGGTTTACAAATTAAATTATTATTATTATTATTATTATTATTATTATTATTATTATTATTATTATTATTATTATTATTATTATTATTATTATTATTATTATTATTATTATAAACATTTCCATCTATCAACCTGTATCTTTCCAATGGTAAAGCAGTCTCATATCCTCTGCTATTTGTGGCTAAATTCTCCAGTCACTTCCTTAATCAAATTTGTATGGACTTCTCCATGCAACTCGTTCTTTGTTAGATCTTTCCTGTAGTTTTGGTGCCCTTCTTCTTCTTCCTTAATCACCTTGTATTTTCCAATTAAATAATCTAATTTTTTCTTAAATGAATTAGATATTTCATGTAATATTATGTCTTTCAAACTGACAGTTTCTTTCTGCTGTTCAGAAAAAGCCATTATCACCAGCTGATTAAAAGTCTGCTACTCTGGCTTAAAAAAGTTTTTAACAAGTTAGCACTTAGAGTCACAATAAAGTCTCCGGTTGAGAATGAGCTTCAAAAGAACATCTGTAAAAACAATATGCTTTTCACTTTTTAAACGAACTGTGAGGCTTTGAAGTTCCAAATCAGGCTAGTCAGTAATGTAAATAAAGGTATCTTGTTTCAATATACATACTTCAGCCGTTCGAGGAGCAGCTCCATCTTTCACTCTGTTACAATTTTTAACAATTTTTTTGTTTCTTTTTGTACCTTTTAATTATTTAATTGTTTCAAGTTAAAAAGAGTCAAATACTTGCATGAGGTAGAACAACATAGTCTTGAAAAGAATAAATTTTAGTCCAGGTTACCAAAAAAGAAAAAAAAGAAGAAAACTTAATCCATTCGTTTTAAAAGGTTTAAGTAAGCATTTAAATAATGCTTATTTATTTCGTGGATAAGCATCCACGAAAATAGCATTTAAAATGTAAGACAACACACAGTCCAAAACCATCCAAAACTTATTCCACTAATTCCTTCTATTCTCAGATTTAATTATTTTAAATTATAAATCCAGTAGGAGGGCAATGTTTATAATAATAAAAAATAAGCTCCAGATCAAATTCCAGTATTTTTTAAAATGCTTTTTCAGTGCCATGTTTTCACTTTGAGAATTCAATTTTCTTTTACTTAGTTTTTTTTTAAAAAAATCTCTTCTTAAATATTCTGATTTTTTTTAATGTGCTTATTCCGTTACTAGCCAATATTTCCAATATGAATTTCTTGGGATCACTTTTAAATAAAAAATATTCTCTTACCCAGTTCACAAGCCACTCACTTTCTCTACTCTTGCACACTTAGGTTTTCAGGCTGTCTTCAGCTTCACGGCAGCTATGTTTGCTGCCACTGCCCCAGAATGGCTATGGTCCAAATTCAGACCCTTCAATAAGGAGAGGTCAGAGCTGGCTGTGGAGTTTGCGGACCAGGCTTCCGATGTCACTAAAAGTACAGCCGGACATCTCAAGCACCCACAACTTCTGAAGGCAAGCCATTCCTCTAGTTAATTATTCCCATGAAATTTCTCCTTAGTTCTGTGTTGCTTCTCTCCTTGATCAGTTTCCATCCATTGCTTCTTGTCTTGCCTTCTGTTGCTTTGGAAAATAGGTTGACCTATTTCTGTGGCAGCCCCTCAAATAATGGAACACTGCTATCATGTCACCCCAGTCCTTCTTTTCATTAGATTAGACATAGCCAATTCCTGCAACCATTCTTCATATGTTTTAGCCTCCAGCCATCTAATCATCTCTGTTGCTTTTTTCAATATCTTTCTTATATTGTGGTGACCAAAACTGGTTGCAGTATTCCAAGTGTGGTCTTACCAAGGCATTTATAAAGTAGTATTAACACTTCGCATGATTTTGATTCTATTCCTCTGTTAATACACGCTAGAATTGCATTGGCTTTTTTGGTGGGTGCTGCCAGCTCATATTTAAGTGATTGCCCACTAGGACTCCAAGGTGCCTCTCGCAATTACTGCTATTCAGCCAATTTCACCTAATATGTATCATACATTTGGTTTTTATTGCCTAAATGTAGAACCTTACTTTTCTCACCACCAAATTTCAATTTGTTAGATAGGGCCCCGTGTTCAAGTCTGTCAAGATCCTTCTGGATCTTGAGCCTATCTTCTGGAGTGTTGCTTCTTCCTGCCAGCTTGGTGTCATTTGCAAATTTGATAAGTTCCCCTTCTGTTCCCTCCATTGGATTGGAGTAATTCAGATTACTCCAATCCAATGGAGCTTTCATAGTCTCCTTTTATGCCTTCTTGATCATCTCTCATCATCTGAAAGCTTCAGACTCTTCCATTATTATTTCTTAATCAGAACTGCAGAAAAAACAATTACTGCCAAACTGCCTTCCATTGAGGACTTTTACACTGCATGAGTCAAAAAGAGGACCATGAAAATATTTACAGACCCCTCGCATCCTGGACATAAATAGTTTCAACTCCTACCCTCAAAATGACACTATAGAGCCTTGCACACCAAGACCCCTAGATACAAGAACAGTTTTTTACCAAATGCCATCTCTCTGGTAAACAGATAATTCCCTTACCACTGTCAAACCATTCACTAAGGCTGCATTACTATTACTATTAGTCCTCTCATCATTCCAATCACCAATCTCCTCTCACTTATGACTGCAGGACTGTAACTTTGTTGCTTGTATCCTTATGATTTATATTGATATTGATTGTTTCCTGATTACGTATTGTACCCTATGACTATCATTAAGCGTTGTACCTTTTTTTTATATTGAAAAAGTTTTATTGGTTTTACATTTTTTCTATAGGGTAGGGTAAGGGATACAAAGAAATTTTGAGAGCATTCACGTCCGAGTCGTCGGCCCTTCCGAGACCTCAAAATACACAATAAAAAAATAACAAAAAAAAAGCATTTTTCATAACACTACAAGGTAAAAGCAAGTACATATACCTAAATTCTCAATTCCATGCTGTCAGACATTTACAAAAAATCCAGAAAATATTATGCAAAATTGTTCAGGAAAATCAAGGCAAAGTTATTTTTTCGATCTAAGTCTCTTGGCTATTGTATCTTCTTTTTCTCCTCCCTGGCCCCCAGCGGGCGGGGCCGTGGCCCCCTCCGTCCCCCCTGGATCTTCCCCCAGGGCAGAGGAATGTTTTTTAAGAAAGGCTTCCACCTCAGCAACTGTTTTAATCCTCACTCTTCCTCCTTCCCAGAACACCAGCATCCCTTCGGGTGTCAGCCACTTGAACCAAATCCCATGATCAAATAAAATTTTAGACAAGAAGGAAAATTTCCTCCTTGCTTCTCGAATCTTTCTAGGAATCTGCTTCAAGATAGTGACCGTTTTTTGTTGGTAAATTAAAGGGTTCCCTCTCTGCGCCTTCAAGATTTCCTCTCTGGTTGACCTTCTAACAAATTTCACATGTATCTCTCTAGGCACTTCATTTATCCTGGCATATGCTGAGTTAATTCTATAGGCTAGGTCAATGTCCCCCCTGATCTCATCCTTAGGTTTTTGTAAATAGTCTGCTAAAATTGTGCTCATAAGATCAGGGAGGCATTCACCAGGTTGCTCAAAAACATTCTGAAATCTCAAAAAATATGTCATTCTTTCCATTCTGTACCCTATGACTATCATTAAGCATTGTACCTTTTGATTCTTGGCGAATGTATCTTTTCATGTCTTTCTTTGTATACTGAGAGCATATGCACCAAAGACAAATTCCTTGTGTGTCCAATCACACTTAGCCAATAAAGAATTCTATTCTATTCTATTCTATTTTTTTTTTATTGAAATTTTTATAATATTTTACAATATTTCACCCAGTGCTGTACAAAACAAAAGGAAGAGTTGGTTTCAAGTGTCTTCTGTTATCTTTAAAATCTCCAAAATCCACGTTCTCTAGGTACAGGCGTCAAGGCATCCAAAGTTCCAAGTGCATAGTCCACAAATGGCTTCCAAGTCTTCCAAAAAATATCTTTTTTATAAACCCCCTCTCTGAATTTAATATCACACGTCATTTTATCATTTAAGGCTAATTTCCACATTTCACAGAACCATTCTTCTATTTTAATATTTACCTCTATTTTCCAATATCTTGCTATTACAATCCTACCCATTATAATCATAATTCTAATCAATTCTTTCTCATGTTTTGTTAACTCAGGTTCATTAATTATCAATAACAATATATTTTCTGATCTCAATATTATTATTCTTTTCATCATTTCACCCATCCTTTTTTCTAATTGCTGCCAAAACTTTTTAATTTTCACACATTTATACCACATATGTTCATAAGTTCCCATTTCCATATTACATCTCCAACATTTATCGCTCATTTTTTTATCTATCAATGATAATCTTAATGGGGTCCAATACCATTTCCAAACAACCTTAAAATTATGCTCTTTAATCCTTATAGACAAAGTCCTCATGATTCGACTCTTCCAGTTCTCATTCCAATCCAAATCCAATATTTTAATCTTAAGGTCTTCCTCCCAGTTCCTTTTCATTACCATTTGTGGATTTCCATCAAAATTTATAATCTTATATATCTTACTAACGAGTCCTTTTAACCCAATTTCATCTTTAATAATTTGAGATACTAAACTTTCAAATTTAGTTTTACTTCTATCTATTTTACATATTCCCTTTACTTTCATAGTCCATTTTTCTACCTGTATTTTTTCGAACCAATTCAACTCCAATCTTTGGATTACTTTTTTTTTCCTACTCTCAATTCCTAGAGCTCTTAACCAATTTACTATATTTCCTATATTTTCATCCTCAATTACTTTATCCCGACTTATATTAGTTTTAATTGGCCAACTTTCAGTTGTCTTCCCCAGGAAAGCTATATCCGGGATCAATTTTTTAACAAATTTATTCCAAATCTTGCTCAGCCCCTTTAACCAATAACTATTAATTGCCTTTGTTTTTGCTCTATCTAGAAACCATATAGACCCAAATCTCTTAATATCTTTTAGCTCCAGATCGCCCCAATGACCATCTCCACCTTTGAGTATTTTTATCACGGTTCGAATATTATACGCCCGATAATAATTAAGTAGATTGGGAATTCCCAATCCACCCTCTTTTTGATTTTGATACCACATTTTCTTCATTATTCTTGGTTTTTTCCCACCATTACAAAATTTATCCAATTTCTTCTGATATTCTTCTATATCTTTCTCTATCAAATTTAGTGGTAGCATCTCAAACAAAAAATTAAACTTTGGTAACAACATCATTTTACACATTGCAATTCTACCAAACCAAGACAGCTTTATCTCTTTATACTTATCTATCTTTCTCTCTACTTCCTTCAACATCACCTCATAATTAATTTTTTTCAATTCTCTAACTTTAAGTGAAAGTGTTATCCCCAAATATTTCAATGTATTCTTAACTCTTATCCCAAATTGTTCTTGCATATTTTCCCACTCCTTACCATCTTTATTCATTAGTAGTTCAGATTTTGACCAATTTACCTTTAAACCTGTCATTTCTTCAAATTCTATCAAATGTTTATTTATCCTCTTTAAATCTTTCTCTATATCTTTCAAAATAATCAAGGTATCATCCGCATACAAATTAATCTTATATCCCTTGTACCCTTCCAATCCTTCATCTTCTTCTATCAATTTAATCAAAACCTCCATAACTAACAAGAATAATGTTGGGGACAAGGGACATCCCTGTCTCGTACCTGCTTCCAATTTAATCTCTCCCGTCATTGTTCCATTCACCTTTACTTTTGCACTACTTTTTTGATACAATTTTGAAATAACATGTATAAATTTATTACCAAAGCCTAATGCCTCAATAATTACCTTAATAGTATCCCATTGTACAGAATCAAAGGCTTTGAAAATATCTAACGATATTATACCTATTTCATCACCATTATTTTCAGCAACGTCTATAATGTTCAATACTCTTCTAATTATATCACTCATATATCTACCTTTAACAAAACCTACTTGATTATAACTTATATATTTATCTATAAAACTATTTAATCTATTACTTATAATAGCTGTAAATATTTTTGCATCCTGGTTGATTAAAGAAATGGGTCGGTAGGACTCGATCCTCTCAAGATCTTTATCAGGTTTAGGAATTATAGATATTACTGTCTTATTCCATGACATCGGGACTTCTCCACCATGTAAAATTCCATTAAATAATTTTTGCAGTCTTGGTGTTATTAGTTCTTTAAATTCTTTATAGAATTCAGCAGGTAATCCATCTTCTCCTGGGGTCTTCCCTAGTTTTAACTCTTGTATTATTTCGTTGATCTCCTCCTGTGTTATATCTTTTTCCATCAAATCTTTATATGTTGGATCTATTTTTATAGCATATTTTCCAAGATGATTCTTCAATTTTTCTAAATCGATTGGTTTCTTTAAATATAATTTTTGAAAAAAATTCCTAGCTATTTCGCATTTCTCCAATCTCTTATAACACCTTGTACCTTTTTCATCTATCAGAGAACCAATTTCTCTCTTTTGAGTTTTATTTTTCGCCATCTTTGCCAATAACCTAGAATTTTTATTACTAAATTCAAAAAAGTCCCTATTTAAATATCTTAAATTTTTTTTAACTACTTCAATATCTTCTTCTATCAATTTAGTTTTTAATAAGTTCAATTCCTCCAAACATTTTTTATCTTTCGTAAGTGAGAATTGGTTCTCCAATATCTTAATTTGTCTTGTATCCTGTTCTATTTTAGTTTTATATTCCCTATATTTTCTACTTGACAATTTAATACTTTCTCCCCTAAATATTGCTTTCATCGTATCCCAAACAATTTCAAATTTGACCTCTCCATTATCATTCAATCCCCAACTTTCTTATATTTTTGTTTCTAAAGATTTGTTGAATAATGTAGATAAAGTAGATGTGGGAATTTTTAAGGATTCTGACCATGCAGAAGTTACGATGGAAATAGATTTTAACTTTGAGAAAAAGGAAAGAGGTTGGAGATATGATGAAAAATTGTCTATTCTATTCTAAACTCAGTCAACTGAACATTTAAAGTTGTATCACAAATACCATTGACTGGTGTTAATGGTTGATACAGGTTGCTGCCAGTGTCCTAGGTATCAACCAAGTACCTTCTTAAAATATAACATGTTCTGAGTAGTGCAGTTTTTTGCACTTCTGCTAGTGTTGTTGTTGTTGTTGTTGCAGTTTCTCAGCAGGAGTCTCAGAATCAGCAAGTATCATGGTAAAAGAATAGACAGGTATGAAGTTCCTCTGCCCAACAATTAGTTTCCCAGACTTCCATGCCCAGATAATCTTATGAAGAAAGGGCAATTGTCAGGGATTATACATTTCTAATTAAACATTGCAACCCCAAAGCTTACATCAGCTTTCATAATTTCAGAGTAAATGTTTTCACAGTGGGACTAAAACTATGAAATATACATTTTTATTCACATCTGCAGTTCAGGTTTTGAACTGTAGGAGTCAACAAACATTATTGACTGTGATTGGAATGTCCTTGGACTAAAATGATTCATTACATATCTATGGAAGTGGCTTTGCATTGTGGAAAAGTTCTTAATCTGGCACAAACTGACATGATTTGCCTTGATGAAGAATCATTTTGCACTGCCAGGCAACCTTGCCCAGAAGAGGCTTCTGTCTACCTGCTGGACGATGCACAAAAGCCTATTTTGGCTTTCTGAAAATGCTAGAGGAAGTATGATATCACAGCTGTACAATGTGAAGCCACACAGCCGCTTTGCTCTTTGGTGGGAAGAGAATGTATTGCTTCATGACGTGGGGACATGGCACCTGAGCCTTCATTAAAGTGAAGCATCTCCTTCAAGACTGCACAACCTGAGTTTATTGCACTGGTATAATATGACCAGCCCACTTCAGTAGCATCTCTCTCTCTCTCTCTCTCTCTCTCTCTCTCTCCTCCCACTCCCTCCCCCACACAACATATGTGAGGTCTGTTCTAATTTAATCAATGTCTCTCCTTACAAAGGTCCTGTTCTACTATTTTAAATTACTATGTGTTATACTAAGCTGGTTATTAACAACTATGAAGTATCGAAAGCATTTACAAAGGGAACCCATCAGATTTTAGATATTGATTTTATTACTGAAACAACAATCCCTTTGTGTATGACTCTTAACACTATTTCAAGCATAGTTCTGCACCAACTCTAGTGTTGTATTTATTGATTTGATTTATAGTCCCTTTTCTATTCCAACACCTCTCAATCATGAAAAGTTTGGGAAACTGTATTGCATGTTATATCCTAAAAAATTCCCAGCCTAAACTTAGTATGCTATAAGAATTACATATTGGAATTCAATAATTCTGTCTTTTTTCTTCCTGGCATTTAGCATAACCTAACCTGAGGGATTTTATACTTCTCCAAATTCTGTGATGCAATTCTTGGTCCAAAGAAGTTTTCTAAATGTCTTCTAAAGCAGGGGTCTCCAACCTTTGCAACTTTAAGTCTGAAGGACTTCAGCTCCCAGAATTCTCCAGCCAGCTTTGCTTTGCTGGCTGGAGAATTCTGGGAGCTGAAGTCCTTCAGACTTAAAGTTGCAAAGGTTGGAGACCCCGGTTCTAAAGTAGGCATATTCAGTGAAACTACACGTGAAATATAATTAAAGAGAAAATAGGTAGAAAACGGCATACTGAAGTATGTAAATGTAAATTAATACTCAAATTTGAGAAATACAAATTAATGCAGAAATAGGATGAAATGGGTTTCTCAGTGAAAATGTGCAGAAGTGGCATATATTAAAAATAGGGTGTTTTATTTATCTTTGCACCAAGTGAGATCTCTAAATCAAAGCTGTTTTAGTAGTCCTATCAGTAGAAGACCATCACAAATCTGACTTATACCTGAAGTTCCCTTAGAATTAATATGCACAACAGCATACATTTATATCACATGGAATTCATGAAACAGATTTCAACCTCCGAAATCCTAGATTTTGTGGCATTTCATCTATGCAGAGCCTGATCTCTTGATTTCTGTTTTTAATTCAATGTATTTATGGTGAGGGGAAGCTGCTTTCTACAATTATCTTAGGCTTAGAGCAGAGGAAGCAAATCCTCATATAATGCATTCAGGGTGTATGCCTTTAGAACAATGCAAAGTAAGTAAATAAATAAAAGGGGGTTGAGGTATGAATGAATAACCTGTCTCAATGAAGGGCTCTCTGTAATGACAGAATGATAGAAAGGTCATTGGTTCACACTTGGGGACACAAAATTTCAAAGATAGCAGCAGCAGTGTCATTAGGTGTAGTGCTTGCTCCCTCTAATGGCCAAGAGGCAAAAACACACTTTTCTATTGTATACTATCGTCCCCAATGTCCAGAATTAGCAAACCAATTTTTTTCCAGAAGGTTACAACCCATAAGTTGATCTCTGGCTTGATTGTTAATACTCTCAATTGCCAACAAAGACAGAAAGGAAATGATTAAGCTAGTGAACAATTAAAATGTCAGGTTTATGAGTTCACTGCTGCCCCTTGGAACTTCTGTTATGCATATTGTTTGGATGTTACCATTACTGTAGAAATTGCTAGATGGAAACAACCCATAATTGCTTATAATTTTTCTGCTTAGGGTCCAGATTTGACCACTCCTAGGTTCCACTTAAATACCATAAACTATTTTGACTGAATTACTTTATAGTAATGAACATTGGTCATACGAAGAACCCAGAGGTGAGTTGCAAATCCCAGCGCTACCTGTTTGCTCGTGTGCACGCTCATGCATGACACTTCTGCGTATGCACAGAAGCATCTGGGTGGGTGATCAGAGCCTTCCGACGCCACCACAACAGTTCGCCTGATCCAGGCTGAACCGGGAGCAACTCACCTCTGGAAGAACCACTCTAGTCATAGGATAATCTAACTTATAATCGGAGTTTTCAATGTTTTAATCAGGGATGTTATTATGGTAAACAATCAAAACCAATGTGGATCATACATCAGGAAGTCACAAACTCTGATAGATATGGAATATGATCTAATCCCATCAGGAAAGGCTACTTGCCTGCCCTAAACTTAACACTTAACACTCTATTTGATTGTTGTAGCCATGATAACACTTGGCCTTGTTTACCCTGAAAACCTATATCTTTGAAGCAATTCCTATTTGTTTTAAATAAATAGAGACTAATAAGATTTTATTTTTTCTTGATCATTTCAAATCAGCACCTTTAAAGCATGACAAAAGAACTTTTTAAACTACAGCCTTGGTTTGGGTTGTGTTATTTCTACAAAGTTTTAATTGGAAACACCAGTTCTTTAAGCCCAACATTCCAGCAAGTAACAAAAAAGCAAATATAGCAAGCAAACTGTTTGATCAGACAAAGGATCCCGACTCAGGCATGGTCAAAACAACAGGAACGTTTATTCACACTATTTACAACACACACAAGATTCAACTGGCAAGGTTTCTTGTCAGGAGCCTCTTATATAGAGTTCCTTAAGCAGGAACTTCTGACAAGCACTTGCAACATTGTAAGTGTTTTCCCGGGCAGATTCCAGACAGCTTGTCTCTGTTAATCACTGCAGCTGCTGGCTCAGCTCCGGAATGCGGTGACTCACAGGTTACCAGACGAGTTGTCTGGGACGTAGGCTTGAGGACACAACACTCCTTCCCCCATAGTCAGTGCGCATGTGTCTAGGTTCTCTGTCCAACACAGTACATGCGCACGCGTAGTCGTTCAGATAGGCAGGGCGGTGTCGGGTCCGCCCTGACCGCCTTAGTTCTTGAGGACGCTCCTCCCTGTGGGACACGGAGCCTTCGCCTACGTCGTCGCGGCCTGCCCTCGGAGGTGGAGTCACCGTAGGCGGCAATGGCGACCCTAGCAAGTCCGGGCGAGGGGGCGTGGCGACCGGGCTTGAGGTAGTTGGCATTTGCTGGCGAGTATTATTCTGGTAGGGTGGTTCCCCGATGGGCGAGGCCCCCAGCTGAGAGTCAGATTGGGCTGTGAGGTCCTGGCGGTCTCCCCATGCTGTTCCCGCCGATACGAGGTCTGGACCGGCTAGGGACTCCGGGGTTCCAAACAACTGCTCGGCTTGAGCAGAGAACAACGGCCCAACGGGGGCCAACGGGCAGGAACGGCCTGGCGTGGTGACTGCTGTTTCGGGCAGGCGGCGCCTCAGTTGATCCAGGTGGCGCCGCCACTCGGATCCATCCTGAAGGCCGACTCTGTAAGAACAGGGTCCGGTTACGTCCAAAATGGTTGCGGCAATCCATCGCGGCTCCCCTGAAAAGTTCCTTGCCCAAACCAGGTCCCCAATTTCAAATAAACGAGGAGTGGGAATCTGCAGGTTGCCCCTCTGCAACCCGTCGTAATCGGGGTGCAGTCTGTCCAGAGTGGTCCGCAAGCGTCGGCCCATCAAGAGCTCCGCGGGGCTTTTCCCTGTGGCCGGGCAAGGTGTGACATGCTGTCCCAAAAGGTACGCAGCCACCCTTGCCTGCCAGTCCCCTTTATCCAAACGGGCCAAGGCTTCCTTGGCTGAGCGCACGGCTCGTTCCGTGCGTCCATTAGACGCCGGGTGATAAGGGGCGACCGGCGCGTGGCGGATCCCTTGGGTGGCCAGAAAGTCCAAGAAGGTGGAGGATTGAAATTGGGGTCCGTTGTCGGACACAACGACGTCCGGCAACCCGTGGGTCGCGAACAGACGGCGCAAGGCACGCACCGTGCTCTCCGCTGTGGTGGAAGCCATGAGAATCACCTCCACCCAGCGTGAGAACGCATCCACCACCACGAGGAAATTCTGGCCATGGAAGGGACCCGCGAAATCCAAGTGGAGCCTGGACCATGGGCTCCTGGGGGCGTCCCACTCCCTCGGCGGGGAGACCGGCGGGGCCGGCCGGGACGATTGGCAGGAGGAGCAGGCGGCCACCCATTCCGCCACTTCAGCGTCCATGCCGGGCCACCAGACATAGCTCCGGGCCAATGCCTTCATACGGACGATGCCTGGGTGGTTGGCATGGAGCGACTGAAGAACCATGTGCCGGAGAGGGGAAGGGACGATGACCCGATCTCCCCAACACAAGCACCCGCAATGGAGCGAGAGCTCCAGCTGGCGTGACTTGTAAGGCCGAAAGTTTTCAGCCACACTGCCCGAAGGCCAGCCCCTCAGCACCCATCGGCAGACCTGGGCGAGGACGGGGTCTGCGCGGGTGTGAGCGGCAACGGCGGAAGAGGACAGGGGCAAGTCCGACTCCGCGACCATCAGGACAGAGAGAGCAGGCACAGGGGCCGGATCCGGCCCCGGGAGAGGGCAGCGGCTTAGGGCATCAGCATGCCCTATCTGCTTGCCAGGACGGTATAGCAGCGTATAGTCATACGCTGCCAGGAATTCCGTCCAGCGGGTCATCCTGGGCGACAGGATGGGGGGTGTCGGACGGTCACCGGCCAATAGCCCAAGGAGCGGCTTATGGTCCGTGACAACAGAAAAGGTCCGCCCATAGAGATAATTGTGGAACTTCTTAATCCTGGACACTACAGCCAAAGCCTCCTTGTCGATTTGGCTGTAGTTTCTCTCCGTTTGAGACATTGTCCGGGAGTAAAAAGCAATGGGGGCTTCCGAGCCGTCTGGAAAGACGTGGCTAAGGACAGCCCCCAGGCCAAAAGGGGAGGCATCGCACGCAAGCATCAGAGGAAGCCTGTCATGGTACTGGACTAGTACCGCATCTGACATGAGCATGGCTTTGACAGCCGCGAACGCGTGTGCTTCGCGGCTGCCCCAGTGCCAGGCCGCGGATCGGTCGAGCAACCGATGCAGCGGCTCGGCTAGCGATGCCTTATGGGGAATAAACGGCGCGTAGAAATTCAAAAGCCGAGGAATGCCTGCAGCTCCGTTTTGGAGGCAGGAGTGGGGGCCTTTTGGATGGCCTCGACCTTGGAGGGGGTTGGGTGAATTCCTTGGGCGTCAATCATGAAACCCAGGAATTCCACCCTAGGCGCAGCAAACGTACATTTGCTGCGTTTCAACTTTAAACCCGCGCCCCTGAAAACTCTGAGGACCTTCCGTAACGTTTTGGCGAGTTCTGATATGCTGGAAGCAGCAATCAGGACGTCGTCAAAATATGGTACAACGCCAGGGAGCCCATGGAGCAGTCGCTCCATGAGGCTCTGGAAGATCCCCGGGGCTACGGACACGCCGAATTGGAGACGGCGACAGCGGAAAGCCCCACGGTGGGTCACGATGGTCTGCGCTTCCGCAGCCTCGTCATCCACCGGGAGCTGTTGGTAGGCCTGCGCCATATCCAGTTTCGCGAACACTCGACCTCGTCCCAATGAGTGGAGTAGGTCTTGCACCACCGGAACCGGGTATGGGTTCGCCTGAAGCCCGAGGTTGATCGTCGACTTATAGTCGGCGCAGATCCTCACGGACCCGTCGGGCTTAATGGGGACCACAATGGGGGTCTCCCATTTCGCCTGATCGACGGGTTCGAGCACGCCCTGCGCCACCAATCGATCCAATTCCGCTTCAACCTTGGGCTTCAGCGCGAACGGCAGCCTGCAGGCCTTCAAGCGGACTGGAGCAACCTGGGGGTCCAAATTTAGGGAAACAGGAGTGCCTTTGTACGTTCCTAAGGTGCCATCAAAGACGTCGTTGAACTCTCTGATTACTTCGTCTACCGGAGAACTGGCTGGCACGCTGTGTACTCCTTGGACTGACAGTCCCAAGGCTGGAAACCAGTCCAATCCGATCAAGGCAGCTAGGGGTTTGGCCACTACCAGGATGGGAAGGGATCCGTGGAAGGGGCCGTAGTCTACTCTCACTCTGTGCAGACCTAGAATGGGAATTTGTGAGCCCTGGTAATCTTTCAGGATCGTCGCCGTGGGGCCGAGATCCCGCTTCCTGAGCTTGGGGCAAAGCTTAACTAAATGCGCCCAGGACATGAGTGATCTAGAGGACCCTGAATCTATTTCCATTTTTACCCCCACCCCCTCTAAGCAAACCACTGTTGACAGTCTCCTACTCTCTGCCTGGTCGTAGCTTAGAGCTGGGGGCATCTCCGCCAGCGCGAAGCAGTCGGTCGGCTGTGGCTGGTAGCGTCCTGAACGTTTCTGCGACCCTCGTTGTCCTGGTGGAACGGTTCTGGAGGCGGCAGCTGGCGTTGTCGCTGGAGCGGCAGCACGGCACAGAGCTGCTAGGTGTCCTTTCCTGCCACATCTGTGGCACACCGATGCCTTGAATGGGCACTCTGGTCTCTGGTGGGCCCCTCCGCAGCCTAGGCAGTTCCCGGACTTCTGCTGCGGTGTGAATGCGCGATTCGGCACGCGCCCGGTCACCCTCATGCAGTCCCCACGGTCTTCCTCCTCCAGCTCATCCAGCGGCGCTATTTCGTCTACCAGACACGCTCGCGGAGTGGGGAAAAGAGGAGGGCGCGCGCGGCCCATGTCGGATGTGGAGATCTCCGACAATTCTGTCGCGCGTGCTTCTTCCACCGCTTGCTCGAGAGTCAGGACAGTTTTTGAAAGCAAGCGGCGCTTTAGGCGGATGTCTCTTACGCCGCATACAAACTGCTCCAGTAGGGATTCCTCCAGGAAGCCAGCAGGGAACTCGCAGGGAATTGCGGTCGCTCTCAATTTCTGCAGGAACTCGGCTACCGACTGTTGCGGCTGTTGCACACATTGCCTGAATGCATAGCGATGCACTACGCGGGAAGGCGCCGGCGCGTAGTGTGCTGTCAGGCGGCCCAGGAGATCGTCCCACGGCACTTCGTGCACCGCTGCGGGTGCTGCTATGGTTCGGGCGGTAGCGAACAATTCAGGGCCGCCGCACTGGAGGAATAGGCTCAGCTTCCTGGCAGGCGCGAGTTCGCCGTAGTCGCTGGCTATCAAGAAGCACTCGAACCGGGCTAAGAAGGAAGCCCATTGTTCCTTCATCGGGTCGAACGGTGCAAACGGAGGCATTGTCGCCGTAGCCATGGTGAGGCTGTGCGTCGCGCTGCGCTCTGTTGTTGAAGTATTCGTTACCCGTTGCGTTCTAAGGCCATGGCCTGAATCCCACCTTCGTCGCCAGTGTTTGATCAGACAAAGGATCCCGACTCAGGCATGGTCAAAACAACAGGAATGTTTATTCACACTATTTACAACACACACAAGATTCAACTGGCAAGGTTTCTTGTCAGGAGCCTCTTATATAGAGTTCCTTAAGCAGGAACTTCTGACAAGCACTTGCAACATTGTAAGTATTTTCCCGGGCAGATTCCAGACAGCTTGTCTCTGTTAATCACTGCAGCTGCTGGCTCAGCTCCGGAATGCGGTGACTCACAGGTTACCAGACGAGTTGTCTGGGACGTAGGCTTGAGGACACAACACAAACTGTATTTTGAACCTTTCTAAAGGAAAGTAAAAGCTAGTGAAAACAAAAGCCCTTAAACTTCTGTGCACAATAACTTTAAGCAGTGACACACCCTCTCAATGAATACAGTAACGAGCTAAGTATATTCTGCAAGAAGAGGTTTGTTATACATCTGGGTTTGCTCAGAGTAACTGCTCTGGGTATGTGCAAAGCATGTTCTGCAAAAAGAGGTTTGTCAGGTATCTGAACATTCCCAAAGTAACAATTCTAGGCATGGGCAGAGGGAGCTCTGCCAGGATAAATGTCAGTCACATTGGTTATATTTCCTGACTAATCTGAGAAGCAGGATTTTGGGTTGTGTGTTTTTTTCAAGTAGCATGGGACATATTTGTTTGATGTAAAATAGAGACCTGACCAGCAAAAGGAAGGCTTAGGAAAATAAACAAACTTCAGTCTCTTGAACCATGCAGTCTGTCTGAGGATACGCACAGGATGAAGTTATACTGTTTTACTGTAATTTCTACAACACAGAGAAAAATAATACTTTAGATTAGTTCTAAACCCAGCACCCAGCATCCTAATTTTATTTTATTTCGTGTTATTTTTAGAGGCCGAGATCTCAAGATGTTATCATGGCCCAGTTTCTGAAAGCTTGTATCATAAACAGCCTTCATCGTTGTCTGATGGGTTGTCTACATAACCAAGAATAAGTTGATGACTGCACTGAAACAGAATTCATTAACAATATTTGCTGTAAACTTTGCAGACAAGATATGATAAATATTCCCACCAAACAGGATAAATTATATATCACAGAGGGCACTTTTTGTTAAAATGGCAAACTCTGTACATTGCATTAATGAGAATTCAATTCCATTTTTAGAAATATCAAAACTTGGGGTTGTATTGCCCATTAGTTTGAAAAATAGATGGATATCATCTGAAACAGTATTCCTTTTGTGAAGATCTTCAGAATTTAGTCTTAGGTAATTGATTTGTGATATCTATATATGTATATGTATAAAGAGTGTTTCTAATTTATTCAGCCACTTGTAATTTTCATAGCTAAGAAAAACTTCTTGTTGAGCCTGGATGTAACAAAATTTAAGTAGATTTTATTACAACTTTTTTTAGAAGTAATCTTTATAGAGTTTTGCCTTCATTCAAAATTCAACAAAGAAACCCCCCAACTCCATTGATTTAGAGAAGAGATATTTTTAGTAAGTTTGAAATGATAGCAGTGGTCTGATTCAAAATGTGTGAAAGTTACAGATTGAAAGTGACCCCAAATCCTTCCCCCAAGGGTCTCCAATCAACATCCAGTATGATGTTGTGGAAAATGTCTGAAAAGCCATGAAGGTAATCATAGACGCATAAGAGTAACTTAAACACTGACACATTCCTAAATCATATTGAAAACATGTTTCAGATTAATAAGGTTGAGTTGTGTGTGTGCTGGTGGGGAGGGGGGGGGTTACACTTAGTGGTTGCCATTGTTAAGAGTGGGGGACCAGGATGCTATTCAGCCAAGTCATGGAGAGAAGAAAGATACATTTAGATGATTTCAATGTAAAGGATGAATTTCTATGTTTCAAAGTTGTATTTGTTAGATCACAGATCATTTATAAAATAAAATATCATGATTAGAGTCACAGATGTTTATAACAGAATGGGTCTTTTCACAGGAAAGTAGATTGATTTTTCACAGATATGTACCTTTGAAAAACAGTTTGAGGTAACCTTCAAAACTTTATTTTATACAGAATGGTGCTGGGGTATATTTTCACAGCTAGGCCTTATCAACAACAACATTTGGCTTGTATGTTTATACAACAGTCATTAAAGGTTGCTTGATGAATGATATTTCTGTGAAGTCTGTCACAGCTCCATCACAATAAATTTACTTATGATTGACAATGCCACTGTTGTGCATATCTGTAGTAAGAGTGTCATGAATTGGATGTGGAGAAGATAAAATGCACATTTTTTTTGTTCTTCGACTTGCATGCATAATTGGCAAAAGAAGAAATGTGTTTATAAATGATTCACAGATCCCCATTTTAAAAGTGCCGAAAGGGAGGAGGAAAAGGTCGAAAGCAAGGAAGGGCTTTAATGTTTCCTTAATCCATTTCCTCAGCCACAGGTAGGCATGTGTAATGGTAGGGGAATGACTTTGGAAAGTGGGAGGAGAGATGGGGAAGAGATGCTATCTAGATTAGCTAAGAGAAGGCATAGCCTCCAGTTGCATAATGGGCAGAGGAACAGGTTTGTAAGGGAGACCCTCCCAACTTCTCAGGCTGAAAAGGAGAAGGTGGGACTTTGAGACTTGCAAGATTCTGTTAATGTAGTGTTACAATGAAGCAGAATTAGCTCATCTGGTCATGTTTTCTGTTTATAATCTTAAATATTAAGAATCAGGACTCTGCTTACTAAATATCTGTGCCATGGATAGGTTGGAGAAAGAGAACAACTATGATGTAATGATATGAACATTACAGTGGCTCAGTTTGTGAAAAAACAATTATAATTCCAGAGTTTGCATTAATATTTTCATTAATCATTACTCCAAAGATGAATGTCTAGGTTTCAGAGAGCTGATCTATAAAAAGATCCAAGTTGAAGTTATGACTTAGGATAGGATAGTAAATTGCTTTGAATTAAAGTGTTATAAAGTGCAACCCTTTATAGTCTCAGTTTTTAACCCCTTAAATTAAGTGTCCTACCCAAGAGCATGAGTATTTCTCCTTCATTTGTTCAATACAAAGGCTCAATCAAGATTACATGGAACTATTTACTAATGGCAAGTATTACAATCCTGGAAGCATGATGGAGTTTTCTGAGTTGTATGTGACTTTGCAGCCTTGGAATTTAAACAGAAAAGGACCTTGGTTTATTACTACCGAAAAGTAGTAGAGATATTGAAGAAGGCTTGTAAAATGTTTTAAGAGCAAGTGATAAAAATGTCACAGTGTGAGTTTCTCACAAGCACAGAGGGGGATATTTCTGATGAGACTAAGATTCGATGTATTGACCTCTTCCAGCTTGTTACCTTAGTATCTGTTCTGCATGCTCATGAGCATTGTTTCATGTCTTTGTAAAGAAATACTATTGTATTAGCACCTTTAAAGGTTACCACCTTTAAAGGTTACCACCAATATCAATAGCAATATTCCACACTGCTAGTGCAAGGGTTGAAGTATATAGCATATATCTCTCTGTGCATTCAAGTTGATTTTGATTCCTGGCAACTGCCTGGACTAGTCCCTGCGGTTTTCTTGGCAAGGTTTTTCAGAAGTGCCTTGCCATTGCTTCCTTCCTTTCTTCCAAAGAAGAAGTACCTTGCCATCCCTCCCTAGGGCTGAGAGAAATATTATTATATTATTATATTATTTTATTTATATATCTATCTATTTGTGAACAAGAAACAAGACCACCTGATTGACTATCTACCTATAATCTATCAATAATTTGAGGGCACACACCAGTATTTTTAACCGGCTAAAACTATAGGGTACCCACTAAAGTCACTTTATTTTCTTGTCTTATCCTGCAAATCAGGGGAAAACGTAAAGTTTGTGTAAGCTATACAGAAACAACCGATGGTTTGGGGCAGATACATTGATGAAGAGAGAGCCCTGAATGGAACATGGTATACAATAGAACTGCATTGCTTCAGAGAAATTCAGACTGAATTGTTGAACTCAGATTTCAGCCATTGTGACCTTTTCTCTGTATGATTCAATTCTGACATTTTGAAAGACAAGAATGCTATTTTTAAAATACATCAGCATGCACTTCATGCAAAAGCAGGAGGCCAGTGACTAGTGCAAGATAGAACAGGATAATGGCTTGTATATTCAGAATTATGAAAAGAAGGAAGGGTTCCATTTATGACATGAAATATCAAAATGAATCCTGCCAAAATCTAAATCTAAGTTCTTTTTAAACTCATTATTGTGTAAGTTTGGGCAGATTGCCAACCATGCAACCACATCTGTAGTGACAGGTCGAGAGGAATTGTTTAAATGCCTTTTTGTACCTTACTATAATGTTTCTTCATGTGATTTTGACACAGAGATAGTAATTAGGAAATGGAAAACTGCCAGGCACCATCCTACTAAATTCACATGTGCTAATAAATTTGTTGCCTGTTGACTAGCCTTGACTGATTAACAGCAGTCTGTATTTCATACCTTTACCTGAGTTTTCCACCATCTGGAATTACCCTCTCCCAAAAAAACTTGCCCATGATCATATTGAAGAGGGTTTGTTCACTTGTAATGATGCAAAAATTGACAATGCAGTGTTGAAAAATGGAAAGAATTTCTCCCCTAAACACTGATGGTCCACAACTCCAATCACTAGATTTTAGGCAGCTGCCCTGGAAATATGTTGTCCTGATTACACACAAGGCTGGTTTATGGTAAACTTTCATTCTCCCTTGATCAACAGGTTGCAGGGGTTTGGATGTCAGCAAAGGTCCAAGTGCAGCCCCAGGTACTACTTCCACAAGCTTCTCAAAGAAAGAGGCTGGCAGCAATTGTACTTTGCAATTCTCATTGCTGTCCATCATACAAAATTCATTTCTACTTCCCTGACCACAGGTACACAGCACAGTCGTGACAGGCAGGAGACCCCTACTATCACAAGCTCTGCAATGCTTATATGTATATATTGTGATGAATAAAACGTATCTCCAGTAAAAGGGGAATGTTTTTAAATGGTATCCAGGAGACAGGCCTAATACAGGTCCATGTTCTTCAACAGTTTGAATAGTGTGTGTTTCAATTCCTTTAAAATTATTTTTTTAAATGTATTTATTAATCTTTGCTTTTAAAGAAGGAAAAAATTGAACAAACAAGCAAGCAAAAACAGAAAGGAAAAGGGGGAAACAAGAAAAGGATTGCTGCAAGTAGTTATCCACTTACAATCATTTGTTTAGTGGCTGTTTAAGGTTACAACAGCACTGAAAAAATGACTTATAACTGATCCTCAAACTTATGTGGCAATATCTCCTGATCACATGATTAAAATTTGGGCATTTGGCAACTGGCCTTATTTGCAATTGTTGCAGCTTCTTAGAGTCATGGGATTGCCATTTGTGTCTTGCCCAGCTGCTTCTAACAAGCAAAGCCAATGGGGAAAACTGGATTCACTTAATGGCCATGCCATTCACTTAACCACTGCAGTGATTCACTTAACAACCATGGCAAAAAATGTAAAATCCAACATCACTCATTTAACAACTACTTTACTTAGCAATGGAAATTATGATCCCAATTATAGTGGTAAATTGAACATAGGTGTTGATTACCATCTTTAGAGCGCTCCATGGCACGGGACCTAGCTACCTGCGAGACCGCATCCTACCTCATACATCCCTGCGGCCGATCTGCTCCCACAGAGAGGGACTTCTCCGGGTGCCGTCCACTAGGCAATGTCAGCGGGCGACGCCCAGGGGAAGGGCCTTCTCTGTGGTGGGCCCAACCCTCTGGAACGACCTACCCCCCGACCTCAGAACAACCACGGACCTCCGCACCTTCCGCCAGAAATTAAAGACACTCCTGTTCCATCAGGCCGGCTTGGCCTAAGTTATCTACCTAGCCTGCAGTCTGTAAAATAAATTGTTTTAATTGGGTTTGTATGGGATTATGTTTTAACTTCTAAATTTTAGCACAGGGATAATTATTTAATTTGATTTTAACTATTTATATTGTGATATTGTTGTGTTTTTTAACTTCCTGTGCACCGCCCCGGGTCCCTTTGGGGAGAGGGTGCAGTTATATAAATCCAAATAAATCAAATCAAATCAAATCAAATACCTGAACAGAAATATAGTATCTATAATTGGGTACAGGAATTAACTGAGATTGTACAATATACAGTATTGTTGAGAAATACTACATAACAGTGATGGCTAACCTTTTTTGGCTCAAGTGCCAAAAGCAGGGGGAGCGCAGGGGGGGTCGTGCTTGGGCGTGCCACACCCATAATGCTATGTGAGTGACTCCCTGCTTTTAGTGTGCTTTTTTCGCCCTCCCCAGGCTCCAGAGGCTTTCTAGGAGCCTGGGGAGGGTGAAAACAGCCTCCCCCCTACATCCAGAGGCTTCAGGAGCTTCCCTGAAGCCTCCAGTGGGTTAAAAACAGTCTCAAAAGAAGACCTAAATCAGCTGGCCAGCACACACAAGTGTGCTGGAGCTGACAGGGCAACACCTCGCGTGCCCTAAGAAATGGTTCTGAGTGCCGCCCGTGCCATAGGTTCGCCATCACTGCTCTATAAAAAAACAAAATACATGAAATCATTTTACATCACATTACAACAATGTGATGTAAAACTGACTGTATCAAAATTATGTACCTCAGTCCCCTTAATCCAATTTTGTAACTTTTCAGTCTAGCCCCATGATGGCGAACCTATGGCACGGGTGGAGCCTGGGGACAATGAAAAAAGGGCACCAAAAGTAAGGGTGCACCCATAGCATTATGGGTGTGGCACGCCCATGCACGACCTTCCCCTGCACTCCCCCTATTTTTGGCATGCAAGCCAAAAAAGGTTAGCCATCACTGGTCTAGCCAATCTATTTGACTAGAATTTGTATTTCTCTCACTCTGTTTTTGTGGCCATTTTTTCAATTTGTATAACACAATTTTTTTTTAATTCTCCAGGGTAAACAGAGCTTTCTATGTGCTCTATAGTCTTTTAATCTATGGTGGGATTCAAAATTTTTTACTACCAATTCTGTGGGTGTGGCTTGGTGGGCATGGCAGGGGAAGAATATTGCAAAATCCCCATCCCCTCCCCACTCCTGGGGGAGGGATACTGCAAAATCCCATTTCCGTCCCCACCCCACTTACCTGCTTTCCAGCGCTGTTCTCCTGAGCAGGGCAACAGAAGAAGACCCAGCTGATCAGCTGGGACTCGGGAGGCAATGAATAGATGGGGGTGAAGCCAGTCAGAGGTATTCTGACCTACTCAAAATTTCCACTATCAGTTTGCCAGAACTGGTCAGAACTGGCTAAATACCACCTCTGTAATATACCACTCTTATGCCCCTTGTCCCAAATTATCTGATGATGAACATTTCATATGCCTACGTTTGTTGAAAGCCCTTTCCAAATATTTTTTGTTTGGTTACTTAGTTGTGTCTATGCAGATTCTCAGTCATCCAGGTCATGGTTGTCCCAAAGATGCTTTTTCAAGAGGCAACTGGACTTTCTTGTTTTTCTTTGAAGATGTTTCATTTCTCATCCAAGAGGTTTCTTCAGCTCTGACTGGATGGTGGGAAATGGAACGATTTATATTCCTTGCAGACAGCTGGTCATTTGCATTCTTTTAGAGATTCGTTGAGACCACTTGGAGGTTTATCTATGTCCTCAGGTAGTGCAAATGGCTGTGGAGCCTTCTTGGAACAGCTGAAAGGACTGTGGTTTATCTGCTCCAAGAAGGCTCTATACCCATTTGCACTATTCAGGTGACCCTGAGGCCACAGTTAATCCTCCAGGTGGCCTTGATGACTCTCTAAAAGAATGCAAATGACTAGCTGTCTGCAGGAAATGGAATATATCCTTCAAACCCCAACCATCTAGTCAGAGCTGAAGAAGCTTCTTGGATGTGAAGTGAAACATCTTCAAAGAAAAACAAGAAAGTCCAGTTGCCATTTGATCAAGCACTATTAAGTTACTTAGTCGTAATCCCCTACCTTAAGATCTTCCTCCTTCCGTTTGCCTTTTAAAATCTCTCCATATAATCTTACCCACACATTCTGTTTATTAGATGGGTTTACCTATCAAGTACATCGGTGATACTACAGTCTTAAGTGTGATTGTATCAGCTAAAATGTCCAAATATCAATGGGTCTCTCTAGCTCAGTGATGGCGAACCTTTTTTGGCTCATGTGCCAAAAGCGGGGGGAGTGCAGGGGGGTTGTGCGCAGGCATGCCACACCCATAATGCTATGTGCATGACCAAAGCACATATGTGTGCACGACCAACATTCCCCACCATTTTTGGCATGCTTTTTTCACCCTCCCTAGGCTCCAGAGGCTTTATAGAAGCCTGGGGAGAGCAAAAACAGCATCCTCCGCCCCCCACTCCGGAGGCCTCAGAGCTTCTCTGAAGCTTCCAGAGCATGAAAAACTGGCCCTACAGGCAAACCAGAAGTTTGGGAACAGAGTTCCGGTTTGCTCATAGGGCTGGTTTTATCCCACTGGAGCCTTCAGGAGCCTCCAGGAGGCTTAACTGAAGGCTCCGGAGGGCAAAAATGACCCCATGATTAAACCAGAAGTGACTTCTGGGTTGCTCGTAGGGCTGGTTTCATCCCTCCAGAGCCTTCAGGGGCCTCCAGGAGGTTTCACTGAAGGCTCTGGAGGGCAAAAAATGACCTCATATCGAGCCAAGCAGACCAGCATTCCAAGAGCCCCATACCACATAATCCCAGGCAGAACACATCACAGTCTTGGAGTGGAGAGCTTTGAGGCCCCTCAAACTCAGAGAATCCAGTGAGTGGGGTCTCTTGCCGCTTTTGAGAAGCCAATCTTTAGCTGGCCTCCCTGAGAAATTTGTTCAAATTGGCATCAGCAGCATGGCTCAGCTCCCTCCAATCAGTCAATCCGGCTTGGTCTGACCCAACCGATGTTCACCTTCCTCAGCCAAGGGAACATGACAACCCAGACCAGTGCATCCACCTCATTCCACTTGGTACAAAGCTGATTATGCCTAAGCCTTCTTTGCTGGGCTCGGTCTACTGGGATGACAGCTCAGCCAGGAGCTACCACCAGCCAGCAGCTGGGGTCTCTGGGCCAGTCCAGCCCAGTAATGCAAAGGGAGGCTGTAGGTCTGCCAAGGTTGGGTATCCCTTCTTGCCAACCACACATTTGACTGCCTCCCATGGACCAGATCCCCCCTGTATGGGCATTCTACCCCAGAAAGGTGTGAGTCCAATGCCAATGGATGCCATTGCCAGACAACATGAACGGGGAAGCAGCTGAGTGGATAGCCCAATTTCATGGCAAAGGAGCCCCTGAACTCCCATGATGCCAATGAATTCCTGCAACTGCTAAGGACCAGATTTGAAGAGACTGCCCAGGGATAAGAAACAGAGGCAGATATCAAGGACCTAAAGCAGAATGGATGGCCCACAAAGGAATGGTCTGGGAATATCCAGAGAGTGGTGGAAAAACTAAGAGACTGACCAGAATGCCTCTTCATCCCCCATTTCAAAGAGGCTTTGTACCAGGATGTCTGGCAAGCCCATGCCTTCCAAAGGGTCCCTGATCACTTACAAGAGTGGTACCAAGTGGCAGTGACCATGGACCATGAGATCCACCCACACCAGAAACCCACACCAGAAAAGAAGCCTAAGCGACCCCTGGGACACTGAGCCAGTGTAAAACTAGGCTGATGAGCCTAGACTGACCTCCACAGCTGCCAACCCCAAACAACCCTTAACTGGGTGAAATGGTAGCAACCACTGCAGATGGGCTACCGGGCTGCCCACAAGTGTGCAAGGAGTATAGGGACCAGGCAGATGCATTCAGTGAGCATGAGTGCAATCCCTCCCCACCCACCATCTCACTGACTGCACAATAAAATTCGTTTCAGGGGCTAAACTGCCCAAGCCGAAGATGTATTCCATGATCCCTAGGGAAATGGATGAGCTGAGGAAATACATCAACACCAAGTTGGTGAGGGGCTTCATCCAGCCTGCCAAATGTAGGGTGGCAGCCCCAATGCTATTTAAAGAGAAAAAACATGGGGGGATGAGGCTCTGTGTAGATTTCCATGGAATTAACACCGTATGCATTAAACAGCTATCCTTACACCTCATGAAAGACATGCTAAGTCACATAGTGAAATGCAAGGCGTTCATCAAGCTAGACCTAAGAGAAGCATACTATGGGGCATTGATTAAGGAGGGAGATGAATTGAAATCCACCTTCAACTTTCCATATGACAGCTTCCAGTTTAAAGGCATGCTGTTCGGACTACAGGGAACCTCCGTCATCTTCAAGTAGCAGATCAATGAGGTGCTGCATGAGCATCTATATAAGGGGGACTTAGTCTATCTGGGCAACATTCTCATATTCAGTGAGATGGTGGAGGAGCACATCAAGTTAATGTGCCAGATCATGAAAAAACTCCTAGCAGTGAAGCTGTAAATGAAGCTGTCAAAATGCAAATTTCACAAGACTTCCCTAGACTACCTGGGTACCTAGTGTCAAATGAGGGAGTTGAGATGGACCTGGGCAAAGTAAAAGTGGTGCTGGACTGACAACCCTCATACACCCGCAAGTAACTCCAGAGCTTCCTGGGGTTTGACAACTTTTACAGACAGTCCATCCAAGCCTTTGCTGAGGTGGCCTTGCCCCTGACAGAGCTGCTAAAAATGGGATGGCCCTTTCCAAAGCCACAGCTTAACCAAACACTGGCTTGGTCCTTGGAATGCCAGTGAGTGTTCAAGAGGCTGAAAAGGCTCTTCACAGAAGAAACCATCCTTCAGCACCCCAACCCTGAGCAGCAATTTGTCATTCAAGCCAACACTAGCGACTGTACTCCAACCCTATGCATATGTGTCCAAAAAACTCACAGACACTGAGATATAGTGGGCAGTGTGGGAAAATGAAGCCTATGCCATTAGAAGGGCTCTCCTCTCTTGGAAGCACTTTCTGGAGGGGAATAAGGTACAATTTGAGGTTTGGACTGATCACATAAACCTTGAAGCACTAAAGACCCCTTGAAAACTCTCTCCCAAGCAAGTCCTCTGGGCACAATATTTTAAGCAATTCAACTTTGAGCTGAAATACATCAGGGGGGAAGAATGTGCTCATGGACACCTTGTCAAGAATTTTAGATTGCTGGCTAAGTGGGAAAACTTTGGATACTTAATCGGAAACTAACTTTGGCTATGGCGTATAAAGAAAATCTTTATAAGATGTTCTACAGATGACATCTCCCCACAGCACAACTCTCCAAAATGTTTAAAAATCTGGCCCCAAATTGTTGGAAGTGTAAAAAAAAAACCCTCCAGGCACCTTTTATCATATGTGGTGGACATGCAATGAGGCCAAAAGATATTGGAAAATGATTCAATCATGGTTGGAACAAATAGTGGGAGACCAAATATTGTTTAAACCAGAAATTTTTCTCCTAGGCATAATACTGGAGGGGTTTAAGAAAAATGTACTCTATCTAATTATACATGTACTAACTGCGGGGCACATAACTTTTGCGCAGTATTGGAAAAAAGAAAATACATCATCAGAGCTAGATATAATCAGAAAAATGTTGGCCTGTGCAGAAGCAGATAGGCTCACTCTTGAACTTCAAAATAAAGGGGAATCAGAATATTTTGAAGTCTGGAACAGATTTTATGATTGGTATAAGACAAAGTAACAAGACTGGAACAAACTGTATATATTAAACCAATTTCATTGTAATTTTAGTACAATGACAATAAAGATTATTATTATTATTATTGTGATTGAATAGTTAATGGTTGAGACTAATTGTGTATAATGTGAATGTATGGTCACTTCGACTCTGCGGTACTGCATTGTTTTTAAATATAAAAATAATAAAAATATATTTTTAAAAAAAGAATTTTAGATTGCTTTGTTATTTGGTTTCGCTATGTGCAGTGGTGGGATTCAACCAGTTCACACCAGTTCAGGAGAACCAGTTGTTTACTTTCTGAGCAGTTCAGTGAACTGACTTTTGGAAGAAAGCTCTTTCCAACAGCCTTTTGTTTTTCTCACATTAAGGGGTTAATCCTGACGGGAAGGCAGGAAGGAGATGTTCTAGTGTGCCTCTGTGTGCTGTTTCTAGCCTAATCTGCTTATCTTTATTGTCCTGCTTAAGCATTTTCAGAAACTGCTTCTTTGGTTAAACCTCCTTAACAGCTGTTAATGGTTAATGGCTGTAACAGCTGTTAATGGTTCTTAGCAGTACACCTAGACTTTCTATAGCCTGAACAGCTTCTCTGGAGTTTTTTTCGCCCTTTGCTGGTACTTTTATTCCAGTCCTTGATTTTTTTTAAAGGGCAGATGTGGGTTCCTACCAGTTCGGCCCAGTTCAGCCAAACCGGTAGTGGTATGCCGGCCTGGATCGCAGAACCAGCAGTGACCCAGGCTGGCCATACTCCCAAACCGGTTTTCCGGTCACCGTTGCCATCTTTTTCTTTTACAATTTCCATTGAACTGCACATGCGCGCACACACTCGAACCATGCACACAAGCAAACCAGCAGTAATGCCAGCTAGAACCCACCCCTGTTAAAAGTGAAGGGTTGTTTACACTGCTTTAGAGGGTTCCTGGCACTGTCCTTTTGGGGTGTACTTCCAACATGACTGAATCCCCTCCCAGCCACTTCTTGCCTCCTCTGTCCCCAATTAAGGGTGAGAGGGGGTGATTGCAAGCCTCTTTCTTCCCTGGATCCATAATCTTCTCTAAATGGTGTGAACTAGCTAGTCTTTGGTTTGTTTGTTTGTTACCAAAGAAAGGGCTTCGGGAGGTCTCTCCACACACATTGATGGAAAAGCATTGAGGTAATATTTTCAGACTGCCACTGCCTGCCTGATCGAGTTAAGCAATGCTGCCTAGGAAAAAATCTTTTTCAAGCTGCATCTTTCCCTCTTCCCTCCAACACAATCTTTCCTTAAATCTGGATGATTTACTTAGGACCATGATGGCGAACCTATGGCATGCATGCCACAGGTGGCACACATAGCCATATTTGCTGGCACACCCTCCAGAAGCCTGTTGGGGGCATTTTTCTCCCTCCCTAGCCTCCAGAAGCTTTCCTGAAGCCTATGGAGGCTGAAAAACGGCCCCAATTTTTCAGCCAACCAGGAGTTTAGAAATGATCTGTTTCTGGCTTCCGGAGGGCCTCCAGGGGGACAGGGGTGGCTGTTTTCACCCTCCCCCCAGACTTCAGGAAAGCCTCCAAAGCCTCAGGGGTCATGCACCCGTGCGCGGGAGGGTTGCATGCACAGGTGGAGGGGAGATTGAATTGGTCTAAATTGGCATGCCATAAGGAAAAGGTTTGCCATCACTGTCTTAGGATATCTTGTGAGGTGAGTGAGACCAACTGGTATCTTTTTTTTTTTAATAAAACATTTTTTATTGGTTTTACAATATGTATGGGAAAAGGGTTATAAGGTAAAAATTACATTTTAGTGGCTTCCATGCCGGAGGTGGTGGTCCTCCCAAAACTTCATACAAATACAATATTTTTTAAGAGAAAAACAGAGGGCAAGCATACATATATGTTACATTGTACAGTTCATACGTTCAATCATATTTTTCATTGCCATCTAGTTTCAACTATCACAGTAGAAATTTCAAGTAAAATCATTTCTGGGATCTAAGTCTTTTTGCTATTGATTCTTCTTCTCCCTTCCCATCGACGGGCGGGGCCATGCCCCCTCCCCTGGTTCCCTCTTCTTCGTCTCCTAGGAGTGAGGAATGCTTTTGAAGAAAGGCCTCCGCCTCTCTTAATGTTTTAACTCTAATTCTACCTCCATCCCTGAAGACCAACATTCCTTCTGGCAGTAACCATTTGAACCAAACTCCTTTTTTATATAATTTTTTGGACAAGAAGGAATATTTCCTTCTTATCTCTCTAATTTTTTTTGGAATTTGTTTCAAAATAGTAACTTCTTTTTCTTGATATTTCAAGGGTCCTCCCCGCTGGGCCCTCAATATCCCTTGTGGACCTCCTTAAGAATTTAATATGGACTTCTCTTGGTACAACATTTATTCTAGCGTATGCTGAGTTAATTCTATAAACCAGGTCCATATCCCACTAGAGTTGTTCTTTATTCCTTTTAATATAATCTGCTAAAATTGTACTTATAAGATCTTTAAGATCTTCTCCTTCTATCTCTGGTACGTTCTGGAACCTGAGAAAAAAAGACATTCTTTCGAACTCTATCTTGGTTATATGACCTCCTAGTTCTGCACTTTCCTTCCGAATTTCCTTTACCTCTTCCCTCATCTCAGCTGATCCCACCTCCAACGCCTCAATTTTTTGTTTGTTATCCATTGTATTTCTTTGTGTTTCCAACAGCTCTAGTTTTAAATTTGTCAGGTCTTTTCGAATTTCATGTACGTTTTTCATTATGTCCTGGAGCATCTCATTTGTTGACAATTCCTGGGTGCTCTCACCAGTCCCTTCTTTTTGCAACAATGCGGTAATCTTTGTCTGCTGCATAACTGGACTGGAGCGAGCTGATGATGGAGCAGAAAAGGACTTTCCAATAGGTGGTTTTTTAGAAGCCATTGTCCCGATTATAAAATCTAATTTGTAGAAAAGATGGCGTCAGAAAAGCAGGCAGCCAGAAAAGTCCAAAGTATCAGAACAGCTCGAAAAAAAGTTCAGTCCGGGTAGCATATAAAACCCAAAAAAAACAAGAAGAAGGAATTTTGTTATCAAAATCTAGATGTCCACGTATTGGGAGAGATGCCAAAGGTTCCCCGAGGAGGAATTAAGCTAGAAAATTTAAAGTCTTGTGATCTTAAATGCCGAAGAAAGAGTTCATGAACAAAGAAAAGTTTTCTGGCAGGGAACAAAGAGGAGCCATTTGCCCCACCTCCTCACAGGAAGGAGAGTGAAAGTTTCATTTTCTTGTTGCAAAAAGTTTCCACACTATAATGTTGCAACTGCAATAATGTAGATACAATTTTTTACTATTGT
This sequence comes from Rhabdophis nuchalis, assembly GCA_039707465.1. NCBI lineage: Eukaryota > Metazoa > Chordata > Lepidosauria > Squamata > Natricidae > Rhabdophis > Rhabdophis nuchalis. Next base: position 120,112,611 of record CM077644.1, on the reverse strand, counting down.
TATTTCAGATGGCAAGCTGATTCTCTTTTTTCCCCATTCCTGGGGAGAGCTTTCTCAACTGCCGCTTTTTTCCGAGGGGGGGTCAGATCAGATTAACTCCCCCCTCCATTCTAAAGTTGATTGAAAGTAAAACTCACAGTGCTCGCTTGTCCCTCAATTGCAGACCAGGAGATTAGGAAAGACCCTCCATCTCCAGCACTCCAGACAGCTTTCAAATTCTTCCATTGATTCCGGAGTCCATCGGCGAAAGGGCGAAGCCCCCCCCCCCTTTCTGCTTCCCGGCTCCTGGGGCGAAGCTGGAAGCACGCCCCACCAGCCGCCGCCTGGTTAGGGGTTTCCAGCAAGCCACCCGTACGGCAGGGGATTCCTCCAGAACCCCCTGTGTCCCCGGGGGGGCCACCAGGAGAGCAAGCGGCGGACGAGTAACAAAACACATCCGTCGCCTACGAAAACCGGAAGTCGAGTCCAACTGGTATCTTTAAGTGGTGCAAATGGATCTAAGGATTGCTTCTCCTGAGTGGAAAAGAGTGCTTTGTCAGTTCACTGAGCACAGAAGTCTCGTGTCTATGTGGATTCTCCAGGTCATGGTTGTCCCAACGGTGCTTTTTTCTTAGTTTCCAGAAAGTCCAGTTGCCTCTTGAAAAAGCACCTTTGGGAGTCTCTTGCATTGCTGTGGAGTGGCCAAGGCACATGAGTGCTCACTTTTAGTGAGATTCTTTTAAAAAGGAGGTAGGGGTGTGGATCTTCCCTCCAATTTCGTTTTAGTTTTCTCTCATGACAATAAGGTACAGTAACATGCCTTTTATTTAGATATCTGTGGCATGTACTAATTTTATTGTGATCCTGACAAGCTTGGGAGGGCAGAGACTTGGGCCTGGGTCCCCTATGTAGTTCATTAATTTGTCTCTTTAGCTCAGCATTTTGCAGCCCGAGTGTGCCCACCCACTTTTTGGACAGCTTAAATGATATCTCTGCTAAAGGGTTTCACTTTATGAGCAAAAGTTGACTACTGATAGTTATCATTGCATTTTAACTATTCTAATTCCTCAAGGTGCTCTGGCACCCTGCCTGATTTGTAACTCTGGGTTGCAGGTATTTCTAATCTATTGATTGGTATTTAGGGCAGCTTTTTGCAAGCAAAGAAGCTTTTTGTATTTTTGTACAGGTAATCCTTGGCTTACAAAGTTCATTCAAAGTTACAATGGCACTGAAAAAAAGTGACTTATGATCATTGAAGCATCCCCACAGTCACGTGATAAAGATTCAGATGGTTGACAACTGTCTCACATTTATGACAGTTATAGTCTCCCAGGGTCATGTGATCCCCTTTTGCAACCTTCTGACCAGATTCACTCAACAGCCGTGTTACTAACTTAACAACTTCAGTGATTCACTTAATAAAGAAAGAAAAGTCATAAAATGGAGCAAAACTCACTTAATAAATTTCTCACTTAGCAACACAAATTTTGGACTCAGTTGTGTTAAGTTGAGAAGAGAAGCCAGGCATGACAAGGAGTTGCTGGGAGGAGAAGGGAGGGGCGTGGCGAGGAGAGGAAAAGCATATGAGTGACGTTGAGTTGGCCATGCCCACCCAGTCACATGACCACCCAGCCACGCCTATGCAGTCGGTCATTAGGACAGAAAATTGGTTGTTAAATTTGAATCCCACCACTGGCTTTATGGTTTAATTTCCCATTTCTAATTTTTTTTCATAGAAGTTAATAGTTTTGAGAGAATTTACTGTAATTTTATTTACTGTATTTTTTTAAGGAAACTATTGAAATGGCGTAAGTAACAAACTCTAAGTATGCCTTATCAGGACAATTTATTTGATAGCTACAGTATGTACTGTATTTATAAATTGCTAAACCTCCCTTCACATTTAGAATACCTATAATTACCAGAGCTGCTGTTTATAGGTTGGCCACAAGATGGAGGCTCCTCCATCAGAGATTTACTGTTTTCTGAAGTAAAACAGTAGGAAAAGACAGGAACATACAGCAACCACCGCTTCTCTCCCTTTCATGAGTAATATATTCAATGGGAATCTTGCCATAATTTTCTCAAAGTTGATTCCATCTCCTGGTCATTTTCCTGTAGCTTTACAGAAGAAATAATAATTTAGCTGCTCTTGGAAGTAGTCCTGCCTGCTCTAAATTAATATGCAGCCTACACAGAATAGCAAGAAAGACATACTGGAGGGTGCAATGAAAAGAAACAAACAGCAGTGTTTTACAGCAAAGGACTGGCTAAGGCCCCAAATACCACTTAAGCTTAGATATGCCAATGCTGCCCCTCCTTTTGAGCCATTCTAAAAATGCAAACTTTTGCATCAGTGGAAGATGATGCCATCAATGAATGCACCCTACGGGCTCCATACACATGGTTCTCACTTAGTGACCACAATTGAAGCCAGCAACTCCATCACTCAATAGTGCAGTCGCTAGTGAAATTATGCCATTTTCTATTAAGCAAGATATCAAGTGACCACGGCTTGTGATTTTTATCTCTGGCTTCTCCATCACATCTGCATCTCCCTCAGAAACCTGTTGCCTTCTGCGCTGTCATAAAAATAATCTAAGATTTTGCAGCATGACTTCATGGAGCAATATTTTGCTGCAGAGATATGCTTTCTATTTGGAGCCTTTCTTCCAAAAGGGCATCCTGGAAAGCCAGATGCTAAATAGATAACCAAAAAATGAGTATTTCATATCACTTCAAATTTGTTGTCAATATTCTTGGTCACCATAAAGCTTGTATGTCCTGCAAGCATCCGTCTAACACGCTTTCCATAGGCTGCATAAACTAACAAGCAATGTGGGATATAGCCATCTCTTTTGCAGAGAAAAGTGCCTACCAGTGGCCAAACTTATATTTCCTAACATTCATTCATCAATGTTCTTTGTGTGTCCCACTATCCACAGTCATTCTCTTATATGTTTCTTTTACGCAGGGGGGTAACACCATTTTGCCTAAATATAGTAGTATTCAAGGCATAGTATCCTATACAATTAGACGATAAAGTCCTCTGTGTGCCACCAGCTGGTCTAATGCTAATGTTTCTTACTCTTCTATCTTTGGCTCTCATATTTTTAGTGCTGCAAATAATTTGTTTTGCCTGGAAGTTTAGAGCAAGTGAACAGGGACTTTTTTCAGTTGTCTGCACCAGCTTTTGCCTGGCATGTCGGAGAGGGTCTTCTCCTTCATGCCTCTCAATCAACAGAAATGCCACAAAGAGGGACGTCTGACAACATAACCAAGAGAATAGTTTCAAATGTAAATATTCTTTTAGTCAGAAAAGAGTAGGCCATGTAAAACTGAAGCAAATTATCTTATTATATTAGCTACCTTCACATATACAGGAGATCAACAGTCTGCTGTGAAGAGAATGAAGAAAGTGAAGAGGAACTAAAGAGCTTCTTGATGAGGGTGAAGAAAGAGAGTGCAACAGTTGGCTTGAAATTCAACATTAAGATTTTATTTTTCAAGATCTCCGCAGATGGGGACTACAACCAAGAAATTAAAAGATGCTCGCTCCTGGGGAGGAAAGCTATGGCAAATCTAGACAGCATACTAAAAAGCAGACATATCACCCTGCCAACAAAAGTGTGTATAGTCAAGGATATGGTTTTCCCAGTTGCAAGGTATGGCTGTGAAAGTTGTATCATAAGAAAGGTTGAGCACCAAAGAATTGAGGCCTTTGAACTATGATGCTGGAGGAGACTCCTGCCAGTCCCTTGGACTACAAGGCAATCAAACTGGTCAGTCCTAGAAGAGATCAACCCTGACTGCTCTTTAGAAGGCCAGATCCTGAAGATGAAATTCAAAAACTTTGCCATCTAATGAGAAGGAAGGACTCACTGGAGAAGAGCCTAATGCTGGGAAACATTGAGAGCAAAAGAAGAATGGGACGACAGAGAATGAGGTGGCTGGATGGAGTCACCGAAGCAATTGGCATGAGCTTAAATGGGCTCCAGGGGATGGTAGAACACAGGAAGGCCTGGAGGAACATTGTCCATGGGGTCGTGATGGGTCGGACACAACTTCACAAATAACAACACAGTCTGCTTATACTTTTAATTTTACTTTGATTATCGTTCCTTCATTCTGTACATCTTTACACCCTGTGCACCTTTCTAAGACATCTAGTCTGATTTCCTACCAATATCATAGTGTTCCCCTTATATTGATAGTTTTAAGTAAGTAATAAATAAAACTTTCAGTATAACTCAATGTATAGAATTATAATAAGAGGATATAATTTTGAGGTCTCTTAAACACCCTTCTGAAATGCAACAAAATGTTTCAGATGGTATGATTGCTGCAATAATTGGCTGACCTGTACTATTCTGTACAGTAAAGTCCTGAACTTAGCATAATTCTGCAATTCCCTAAAGTTTCAATTTCCCTTCTGGAGCTACAAAAAGATTTCCTGGCAATCTTGTATTCTTTGCCTGTTCTAGTTTGATTTGGTTACGCTCTACTGATGGTTAAGAAAAGCTGAAGACAGAGAAAGGTGCTCATACACACACACACACACACACACACACACACACACTCCCCATCACAATCTTATATCTATAGAGCTTTCTCTTGACTGTGCTGCATTTCACTGCTTAAAATGTCAGTTAATATAGAATACTACCAGGATGATATTTTATATTGATATCATAATGTTTTAACCCACTATGCATGTTTGGAGCACTTAATAGTAGTTTCCTCATAATACTTTGTAAAGGTATTATGGCCTGAATTGACCCATAGTATTTAATCAAATATAAGTGGATGGTTGATTCCAGGCCAAATGCTGTTACCAACTGTTGTTTTTGTCAGTCTGTGCTTAATCCCGTTTTTTTTCAGATAACATTCAGCTGACATATTCAAAAGTTGTTGCTGTAACAACACAACTCCTTGACTATCTTTGATGAATCAACTCCTATAACACAAGTTGTTGCCCAGGACTTGAGGACAGACGTCTTATCAAACCTTAGCCAAATCACATCACAGAATCCTTTAGGATAGGATAGGATTCTTGTATTGTTATATTGAAAAAGTTTTATTGGTTTTACATTTTTCTATAGGGTAGGGTAAGGGATACAAAGAAATTTTTAAAAGCATTCACGTCAGAGTCGTCGGCCCTTCCGAGACCTCAAAATACACAATAAAAAAATAACAAAAAAAAAGCATTTTTCATAACACTACAAGGTAAAAGCAAGTACATATACCTAAATTCTCAGTTCCATGCTGTCAGACATTTACAATAAATCCAGAAAATATTATACAAAATTGTTCAGAAAAATCAAGGCAAAGTTATTTTTTCGATCTAAGTCTCTTGGCTATTGTATCTTCTTTTTCTCCTCCCTGGCCCCCAGCGGGCGGGGCCGTGGCCCCCTCCGTGCCCCCTGGATCTTCCCCCAGGGCAGAGGAATGTTTTTTAAGAAAGGCTTCCGCCTCAACAACTGTTTTAATCCTCACTCTTCCTCCTTCCCAGAACACCAGCATCCCTTCGGGTGTCACCCACTTGAACCAAATCCCATGATCAAACAATGTTTTAGACAAGAAGGAAAATTTCCGTCTTGCATCTCGAATCTTTCTAGGAATCTGCTTCAAGATAGTGACCTTTTTGTGTTGGTAAATTAAAGGGTTCTCTCTCTGCGCCCTCAGGATTTCCTCTCTGGTTGACCTTCTAACAAATTTCACATGTATCTCTCTAGGCACTTCATTTATCCTGGCATATGCTGAGTTAATTCTATAAGCTAGGTCAATGTCCCCCCTGATCTCATCTTTAGGTTTTTGTAAATAGTCTGCTAAAATTGTGCTCATAAGATCAGGGAGGCATTCACCAGATTCCTCTAGAACGTTCTGAAATCTCAAAAAATATGTCATTCTTTCCATATCAATCCTAGACACATGCCCATCTATTTCCCCAACCTCTTTAGTAACATTTTTAATCTCTCCCTTAACCCCCACCAACCCCCCTTGCAATTCTTCAGTCTTCTGTGTGTTTTCCAGCACCTGGTTCCTGGTATCCAATAGCTCCTTCTTGAAATTGATGTTTTCAGCCCTCTGGGCCTGAATTTCATTTACCAAAGTTTGTATAACAGTTTCAAGAGAAGCCAGCCGTTGTTCTAAACTTGCCAGTGCTGTTTCTTGAGCCATGATTATCTGTTAAAGTCAGTGCCAGCCAAAATGGCGTTTTCAGGGTGGGGCTGGTGAGACTAGCCGGGAGCCAAAAGTTCAGATCAAGGTTGGAACGTTGTAAAATTCAGAAACCAAGAGAGAGACAATTTTCCAGCTCAATAGTTATAATAACGAAGGTAATCCAGAAAGGAATCACAAATCCAACAAGAAAAAAATTCTTCATTAATATCCAGAGAGAGTCCCACTTGTAAAGAGACGCTGGGAATTTTCCATGATTAAAATAGTCAGGCAGGGACAGAGAGAAGCCACTTTCCACCGCCCATCTCAGAGCCCAGAGGAGAGAGTAGAAAAATAAATTCTTTATAACCAGCCAGACCTAGAAACAATGTTGCAAGTAGCCGCATACCACTTTCCCTTGTTAGAGACAGTCCGGATTTAAGATTTCCGCTTTCTCTTCCAGAGAAGCCATTTTTAAGTGCCGCTTAAGTCCGAGGGGGGGGGGGTTGGAAACAAACACCCCCCTCCCAGTCCGTTCAGCCTGGCTGGCAGCAAGGAAAAAGTCTTTTTAAAACTCACTCTCTCTCGCAGCTGAAGCCCCGGCGAGCCTTCCGATCTCCTCCGCTCAGCCCTCTACATTAAAGTGAATGGCGCCGACAGCCGTTGGCGAAGGGAGAACCCCCCGCAGCATGTTCCTCCTCACCTAGGTCGCGGAGGGGATCGCTCTCCCCACCGCCGTGAGGAGAAACGTCTCCTCCGAGCCGACCCTACGGGAGACCTCCGGTAACCGGAGTGTCTCGCCCCCGTGGGGGGGCAGAAAAGGCAACAAAGCGGCGAGCGAGCCCAAGGCTCGCACGTCGCTGCTGGAGCCGGAACCGGAAGCCCAGGATTCTTGTATTGTTATCAGCTTTCTCGGGACCAGTTTGTGGATTCTGTGCTGTCAGAAGTTGTTTAATACACAGTAAAGCGCTTGTTTCAATGCTAGTTGTACCTTATTCAATTATTAGATTTTGTTTCCTGCGTACTCTAAAAACAGAGGTAATTATTTTGTGTATTATGGCTATTCAAATTGATTCCTTTAATTATACATCCCCCCCCCCCAACTGCCACCCACCGAGTGACCAAGCAGGGAAACTGGATGAATGTTTTCTCTTCATTTCTTTGGGGAAGGAGAAATTCTGTAACAGTTTCTGAAGACAGAATTTCTTCAGATTCCACTGAATGTGCCCCATGGTAGAGTTTCCTCATAAAGTCTTCCCTTGAGATTTAAGAGAAGTATCTTTTTCTCAAAGATGCTTTTTCAACTGGACTTTCTGGTTTTTCTTTGAAGACATTTCCGCTTCTCATTCAAGAAATTTCTTCAGCTCTGACTGGGGAATGAAAAGATATATTCCATTCCTCATTTATATTCTTTTAGAGAGTCGTTAAGACCACCTGGAGGTTTATCTGTGTCATCAGGTTCACCCAAGTGGTGCAAATGGGTGTAGCGTCTTCTTGGAACTATTGAAAGGACTGTTGTAGACTGGAGAGAAATGATGTTCCAAAAATGTTCCACACCCATTTGAACCATTTGATGGCACAGATAAACCTCCAGGTGGCCTTAATGACTCTCTAAAAGAATGCAAATGACCAGCTGTCTGCAGGGAGTGTAAATCCTTCCATTCTCCACCATCTAGTCAGAGCCGAAGAAGCTTCTTGGATGAGAAGTGAAACGACTTCAAAGAAAACCCAAAAATTCCAGTTGCCTCTTGAAAAAGCACCTTTGGGACAACCAAGACCTGGATGGCTGAGAATCTCCATAGACATATCTTTTTCTCCAACAATGAAATTGTCATAACCAATTGTTGTAATATTATCTAGGGCTTGGTTTAATTTACATTGGAACACTTAGGATGCCCATTGGCAAAAAGAGCTGAAGTGCTGAAGGCACTACAAAAATATCCAGATACCTTAACTCCTTGCCCACCTCAATAAGGCAAACCATTATTTATATTTAATATAAATAAATCCTTCATCATTAGTTGTAAAATTGACTCTACTGTAATGTTACATTCAAGGTTTTCAATTATACAGAATATGGAGAGTTTTCAGGAAGGTTTACAGAATATAATCAAGTTAAAACATACCTGCACTGGGAAAATTACACATCCATCTTAGAAGCTGGGTTTATTTTTATTATTATTCCAGCAATTTATATTGTAAGAATCCTAAGAAGTTTCATGCAGGAATTTGTGTTGAATTTAAGTTTTTTGACAAATGACCACCCCAAACTGTTACAATATTGTCTCTGTAGTCTAGCAGTCATATGGCTATGTTCATTGGTTTGCACTGCACACAAAGTATTTAACTAATGGATTTATATCCACTTTTCTGCCCTTCATTTTATGCCTACAACATCAATGCTATTAAGTAAGTTGAACTAACAGTGGTTGATTCAAAATTACACAGTGAGTTTTATTGTACTGCAATCAGTTTCATGGTCTGTAATGTATAGCACACCAAGGTAGCTCCAAAAGCATAGAACTCAGAGTAACAGTATTGGAAGGGACCTTGAAGGTCATGTAATCCAACCTCCTGCTCAATCAGGAGACTCTATCTATACCATTTCAGACAAATGTCATATCTTTTCTTGAAAGCCTTGAGTAATGGGACACCCACAACTTCTGAAGGCAAGCCATGCCATTCCAGCTGCTGATTGTTCTCACCATTAGGATATTTCTCCTTAGTTCTAGGTTGCTTCTCTCCTGGATTAGTTTCCATCCATTGTTTCCCTTCTGGTGCTTGGAAAATTGGTTGACACCACCACCCCTTCTTCTTTGTGGCAGCCCCTCAGATACTGAAACACTGCTATCATATCATCCCTAGTCCTTCTTTTCAATAGACTAGACATACACAATTCGTGCAACCATTTTTTATATGTTTTAGTTTCCAGCCCCTAGTCATTTTTGTTGCTCTTCTCTGCACTCTTTCAGACTCTCAACATCTTTTTTTATATTGTGGTGACCAAAACTGGATGCACTATTCCAAGTGTGGCCATACTAAGGCTTTGTAAAGTGGCACTGTTACTTCATGTGTTTATGATTCTATCCCTCTATTAATGCACCAAGGATTGCATTGGCTTTTTTTGCTGCTGCCGCACATTATTGGGTCACATTTAAGTGATTGCCCACTTGGATTCCAGGATCACAGTTACTGGCATTGAGCAAATTTGGCCTGGTCTGTACCTGTACCTGTACTGTAAGAACCTGCCCCAGCTAGCTTCTCAAGAAAGTAAAACTCTTGAAGCGGTTTACATTTCAAAAGGAACTTTTACTGAGATAGTGATTGCAGAGAAGTCAGGCAGACTCTGAAATTTTTGTACAAAGCATTAGACTAGCTTTCCCCTTCAACCCCCACCCCATGTCCCCCAGTAGCCAATAAAATGCTGCAAAAGTATTTTGGAAACTCCGAGGTAGGAGGGGGAGAAAAAGTCGTCCTCAGAATGCCAGGCTGGAACTGGTTGAGAGGGAGTCTGTGCAGATGACTAATTCTGTCCCCCTCAAACTCCCAAGCAATTACAGCAAAAGCGAAAGCATGCAAAATATTCAACCCATGAAGTCTCCCCACCCCCACCTTCAGAGGGGCAGCATTCTGACAAGGACCTGACATGTACAGTTGGTTATTTTTGCCTAAGTGTAGATTTTATCTACATTGAATTTCATTTTGGCTCGGGGCCTAGTTACATGCGAGACCGTATCCTGCCCCATACGATCCGCTCCCATAGAGAGGGCCTTCTCCGGGTGCCGTCGGCCGGGCAATGCCGGTTGGCGACACCCAGGGGAAGGGCCTTCTCTGTGGCGGGCCCAACCCTCTGGAACGACCTGCCCCCTGAACTCCGAGGATGCAACCCTATCCAAAACTGTTCCACTGTTCAAATACCCTTTCTTCTTTACCAAAAACATCTTCATCTTGTTTAGATTTAATTTCAACTAGTTCTCCCTCATCCAATCCATTATTAAATTTAGGCAGTATCCAAGGGCATCATTTATTTTCTTGGAAATGGTTAATAAGCAATTGAACTGGGAAGCATCAACATACTGATATCCCACATCAACACTCTAACTGACTTAATTGTTAGGATTTGTTTAAGAGTTAAACTGTGTGGATAAAGGTTTAGGTGGCAAATAATTCTCCTACAGCATCAATTCTGGACATATCTGAAGGAGGGAAAGAACAGAATTTCTATAAAACAGTGACCCAAGGCCCTGTCTTTTTAGACAATTAAGGATACCATAGTGAAAGCCATCAATTCGTCTAAGAAAGCTACCAAGACTGCATACCCCCATTAAAAGTTACCCCAATGAGCTTTTATAAACCATTTGAAAGTCTGGTTGGAAAATAGGAGCTTGTTCCGGAAGAGGATTCAGCATTGCGTGGCACTATATTATATTATTGCTATGAAGGGTTACCCATTTATTTTAACTTGGGACCAGTCTGTTCCCAGATTGGTCAAGAAATTTCAATGACATGCTGGATTATTGCCTCCTCTTAGCTGGTTAGGAAGGCAGACAGACTGATGAAGAACCAGTGACCTGAAAAAGCTAAGAGTGCTACAACTCACAGGCAGATGGAGAGACAATGCTCCATGTTGTGAGAGACAAAAACCAGCTCAGATCTTCTTTACTGTCCAGATCTCTGCCTTGGCTTTTGCTTCTCAATTTGGATGAAAGATTGCCATGACTTTTTGACTGAAGCGATTAATTAGAGGCACTGTAGAATTGGGGAACATGTGCTGGATTCCACATCTGCCCCATGGCAGCAAGGCTCAATATGTGAAGTGTCATTCCTTTTCTTGCTCCTGCATACCACTTTAATCAGCTATGACACATAGACCAGCTGTTCACAATGGCAATCCCCCCTCTGCTGTCCTTGAAACAGAGGAGAGAATAGGGCCATGCCAAAATTTGGACATAAGATATAATCATCTTTCAGCAAGGCCAGAACATTCAAAGGGTACATTCAAGAACATATTCTGTGAATATACAGTACTTCATACTTGGAATCTTAGTTACTGAAATATAACATAAATACATACAAAATTCAATCTTGGAACATGTACAAATATAAATAAGCTTTATTTAGAAGGCAAAATTTAAATGTACTTATGAGGAAAGTATGTTTGGAATATTACTGGTATTTATATAGGTTTGTGAGGATGTCCAGACGGACACATGTCATTCCCCTACAAAAAGCAAAATGTACCCATATGGTATTTTTGAATATTAACTTTCTCTTTTTGTTACAATAAGAAGTGGGACTTTCTTATTTGTTATTTGTTTCAACCTGTTCCAAGGGCTGCATTGAGAATGTCATTCTCTGGATCCCAACCTTCTAGATCCCTTGCAGTGTTCTCTCCCAACTAGACCAATGTAGGAGAGCTCGATTCTACTTGGAAAAGTTGGCTCCAGATGTAACAAGGGCTGAAGCCAGAAAGAACATTATAGGTAACAATCATCCCCTAGAATTAAACCCAGAAACTTGCCAGAAACAGTATAGCTGTTGTAAAACCACTGTTATTCTGCTAAACCTGCTAGTGCCAATGGGAATTTCCAGATAAGTAGCTGCATATTACAAACTAGAGAGAAGGATTTGCTTTTGAGCTTTAATTCTGTTTTTGAGCTTGTAAGTGGGGAGACTAGAAAGAGTTCCAACAGCAACTGATAAAGAGGAGGAAAACTTATCAGAGGTACAAGCAACAGGAACAAAACAGTTAGAAATCTGAGGACAAGATTCTTAACTCAGTGGTTACAACAGTAATGGAAGATCTGTATCAATTACAATAGGCAAAGGTTGTATGTAAATAGTGAAAAAATGAATTCGGCACCATCTTACAGCTGTGTGAAAAAGTCCTGGATGCTTTACGGTTTATGACATTTTTTAGATAGGCCATTGATTTTATGATATTTTATGCTAACTCCTATGCAAATATTGTTACATTTAAATAAATAGTGGTGGTTTTTTAGTGAAAACCATAAGCTGTTTGCAATTTAATGTTGTTTGGATGGGGATCATGAATTTTCTTGCATGCTTACAATGCATTCTTACAATGACTATGAAAACAGATCAGCTGATGCATACCCAGTGGCATATGTGTTGCAATTACTAAGGCCGATGCTAGTGTTTTGTTAACATTTTTATTGTATGTGGCCTTGAAAAGGACCGTTTAGGTAACCAAACATGATTACTAATGAAATTGGCCAGCCCTTATTGCTTATCACTAGGCGGCATCGCTTCGGCATAGACTGTATAAGCCTTTACATATGATCTTTGGTGACAATGTGGTGTCAGGCTGCAATAATGGATTCAATCAGCTCTTGCTTGGTCTTCGGATGCTTCTTGCTTATTTCGTAACCAATCTTGGCCCACAAGTTCTCAATTGGGTTTAAATCTGGGCTCTCAGCTAGCTAATCATGCTTCTTCATCTACTCCTGGACAGACTTAGCTCGATGACAAGGAGCGTTGTCATCCTGGAAGTAAAAGTCCTTCCCTACAAGTTGCTGAGCTGAAGGAAGCATGGTCTTTTCCAGGACTTCAACATACTGCTTGGAATTCATGATTCCCTGCACAATTTCTATCCGACCAATACCAGAAACAGCAATGCAGCCCCAGATCATCACTTGCAATGGATGCTTCACAGATTGATTCAGGCAATATGGCCTAAATTCTCCAGCTGGAAATCTTCTGACATACTTATTGCACTGATTCCCAATCAAGTAGAAATTGCTCTCATCACTGAAGATGACCTTGGCCCACTGTACATTCTTGACCCATGCACGTCGACAAGAGTGGTGAGCATCTGTGAGCAAAGGTTTACTTCAAGCCCTGCAGCCTTTGAGCCCTCTGTCAAGCACTCTGCGATGCACTGTGCTTGTGCACACTTTTACATCACAAGTTTCACCCCAAATCCTTGTAATTTGAGGTGAGGTGAACTTCCTGTAAACCATCAAAATGTGTTGCAGAGCCTGATCTTGCTGTTTTATCAACTTTCTTGGTCATCCAGAGAAGAGCCTGTCATCAGCGGAACCAGTTATTTGGTATTTTTCAACCACTCTGCTCACTGTTGTGCAATGGCATTCCACTCCCTTGGCTATTTTTGTAAAGGAGTAACCCTCTTCATGAAGCACAATGATGTGATGCTGCTGCTCAGTACTGGTGAAAGCAAAGGCCTTCATTCTTGCCTGCATCAAATGTTCCCTCTAAGCTGCGTGCCTGCACGGCTGCGCACGTCACATAAAAACACCGTGCAGCAGTTTCCAACTGCTCCAAGCTGCAGGGCACCCAGGCTGATTTCTGTCACAGAAGTTACACCTCTCCACTCTCGGGGCGGAGGCAGGGAAAGTTTGGGTCTGTGGTTGGTTGCGCAGCCGAAGTTAGGCAGCGGCGGCAGGGGAGAGAAAGCGGGCATCTTCTGCCCCCTCTTGCTCGCACCTGCCAGTTCCCAGGACAATCTAGAGCCAGCGGGGAACAAACAACGGCTGTTGGCTGCCACTCGGATTGGATTGGATTGCGCCTCACCCCCACCTCCTGGCAGAGGCTTCACTTGACTGAAGCAGGGAAGCTCATTAACTGACCGCTTTGGGGGGTTCCGGCTGGCTTTCAGCACACAGCGGTATTTAAACTACTGCTACTTTTATTTGATTGCAATTTATCTAAAAATAAAGGCCTTTGTAAGAAACCTGCTAATAATGAGGATTTTAGTTTGGAAAGGGAATAATACAGAATCCTGGAGAAGGGGGAAATGGAAATATCTACCTACCTACCTACTCACTCTCTCTCTACCTCCCTATCTACTGTATTTCTCTCTCTCTCTCTCTCCCCCTCCCCCCCCTCTCTCTATTTCTCTCTTTCTATCCCTATACTTACCTATCTACACTTTCTCTCTTCCTATCTATCTACTGTATTTCTCTCCCCCTCTATATACCTATCTACCTACTCTCTCTCTCCCCCTACCTATCTACTCTATTTCTCTCTCTCTATCCCTCTATTGACCTACCTATCTACACTCTCTTTCTCCCTACCTACCTACCAGGGGTGGGTTCCTAAGGGCTCGCAGGGGTTCCCGCGAGCCCTTTCATCAAATTTTCAGATCCCAAGCGATCCCTTTGGACCGTGGACCCGGAAGTATCTAAGGAACACGTGGCTCGCTCGTGTATCCCTAGCAGGGAAAGTTTCAAGGCCCAGGCCCTTTAGCTTTGAAGCTGCCGGGCCAGGCCGGCCCTGCTTTCCCTGTTGGCGCGGGGGGCGGGGGGGTGTTCGCGCAGCCTAGCGCGCTCTTCTTCTGCCGCCCCTAGCCGGCAGGCTTCAAAGGCCAAGCCCTTCAGCCAGCCACCGGCATCCCCACCGGGGATGCCGGTGCGTGAAATTTAAAGCACCCTCTATGAAGCTGCCGGCCCCTTTTTCAACACGTTAGCGGCTAGTCATGTTGAGAAAGGCCCCGGTGCCTGGCAGCTTGAAATGTAAAAGGCCTGTGCCTTTTAACACGCATTTGGGGGTAGGCTAGCTTTCACACAATGGCCAAAAGCCCCCCAGCTCCCCTCTGTCTCAGCCTCATCTGGCTGGCTGCCTCCCTTCTCCCTCTAGTCAGATAGGTTTACTTGCATCTTGTTGCCTCTTTGCATCCATCGGAGAGCTGCTGATTCTGCCTTCTGGTAAGTGACCTGGTTTTTTTCCCTCTTTTATTTTTTTTAATGATTTTTTAAAGATTATTTTATTTATTGTGCATATAATTTTTTTAAATTGTTTTACCTAACTATTGAATAGAGAATTTTTAAAAATGGTTTACTTCAATTGATTGTGTGTGGGTTCTTTTTTTAAATTGTCTTAGACCAGGGATGTGCAAACTTGGGAACTTTAAGACTTGTGGAATTCTGGGAGTTGAAGTCCACAAGTCTTAAAGTTCCCAAGTTTGGACATCCCTGTCTTAGACTATTTAAAAAAAGATTCTAGGAAAAACAAATTAATATAAACCATTTTTTAAAATTCTATACTCAGTACTTTATAATGTATTGAGTAGAGAATTTTTAAAAATGGTTTACTTCAATTGATTGTGTGTGGGTTCTTTTTTTAAATTGTCTTAGACCAGGGATGAACAAACTTGGGAACTTTAAGACTTGTGGAATTCTGGGAGTTGAAGTCCACAAGTCTTAAAGTTCCCAAGTTTGGACATCCCTGTCTTAGACTATTTAAAAAAAGATTCTATGAAAAACAAATTAATATAAACCATTTTTTAAAATTCTATACTCAGTACTTTATAATGTATTGAGTAGAGAATTTTTTAAAATGGTTCACTTCAATATACAGTGTTAACTGGTTTCATTTTCAGTCTTTTGTAGGAGGGATTCTAGTTTTTGGTGTTTTCCTGGCACTGTCATAGTTTGCGTGGGTGTATTATGTCCTGCAGCAGTTGTATACATTAATAATGATCAAGTACTACTAATGTTTCCTTATACATTTTAGTGACCTTTCCTTACATAATTGGTGTTGTCTTTCATACTTTTGGATTTCTATTTTCTGTTTCTGTTACTTAGCAATTGCTAAAACAAATCCCACGTGAAAAAATATTCAAAGCCTTCTTGATTTTAATTGTCACTTTATTTATTCCTGCACATTATAGTATTTATTCATTTTCATATCTGTTTTTCCACTGTTGTGCAAACATAATTCCAGCAGCTGCTAACATTCCCACCTGGTCACATGGCCAGAAAGCCACTCCCACCCGGTCACATGGCCAGAAAGCCACTCCCACCCGGTCACATGGCCAGAAAGCCACTCCCACCCGGTCACATGGCCAGAAAGCCACTCCCACCCGGTCACATGGCCGGCAAGCCACTCCCACAAAGCAGGCCACACCCACAGAACCTGTTCCAAAAATTTTGAAACCCACCCCTGCTACCTACTGTATTTCTCTATCTCCCCCCTCTATCTACCTATATACCTATCTACCTACTCTCTCTTCCCCCCCACCTATCTACTGTATTTCTCTCTATATTTCTCTCTATCCCTCTACCTACCTACCTATCTACACTCTTTCCCTACCTACCTACTGTATTTCTCTCTCTTTCTCTTCCTCTCTATCCCTCTACCTACCTACCTACTTTTTAAAAATTCTTATACTCCAGTGCGTCTTATATTCTGAAAAATACGGTGTATTCTTTCTTTAAATGGCTTATGCTAGCATACATTTTACACCTTCCTCTTATTTTTTCCATCAATAACCTAGATAGTCAGAGAAAAAGAGAGAGAAAGAGAAGAGAGACAAAGAGGGTCACAGTTTCCATGGCTGATTGGAGACAACAACCTGTCACTTAAAACTACCAAACTATCCCCAAGTCCAAAAAAGTTTTCTAATCCCCATCACCACCTTTGGAAGACAGCCATAGAAAGGATGCTGACGGGCCCTCTGCAGCCTGTGAGCAACTGTTGTTCCAGCACATGCCACAGACCATATTCATGGAAACAGAATTTATAAATTTAATTTATAATTAATTTATAAAATATATAAAATAAAAATTTATAGTACTTTTAAATGTATAAAATATAGTTCCTTTATAAAATATACAATTCATAAAATATATTCAGGTCTCTGGCCATTAATAAAACTTATTCTTAAAATAAATATTATATACGAAATAGTATATAATAGCTTAAAAGTGCAATTCTGAATTAGACAACCATCTAGTGCAAATAAAGCCTGCTAGTTGTGGGGGAAAGGGTGCAATAAGGGGGAAATGTACATGCTAAATAAGCTACCTTACAGTTCCAATTCAGCAATTGCTATATCAGAGGATATGGTTAAGGAAAAAGAACATTTCTTTTCTTGATTTATTTTTGATTAGGAACAATTATTCAGATCAAAGAAAGGAGGAAGTATTCAAATTCTGGAAATGAAAATTATGTTAACTAGTGTCAAAGTGAAAGACACTTTGATGTTGGGATTAAGGCATCGGGTTACAAACCAGGAGGCTATGAGTTCTTATCCCACCTGAAACACAAAATCATCTGGATGATCTTCAGCCAGTAACTTCCCCTCAATCCCAGGAAGGAGACAAGGCCAGAAGACCTTGGCAGGGACAAGTCTAGGCAATCTCCAGGAATCAACACTGAATCAAATGCACCAAAAAGTTGAATTACATTTATTTGTATTCTGGGACCAATAAAACAAAAATGCAGAATATAAAATACAGAAACCCCAACCAGAGAAACTTGGAAAGTGGATTGACCGATAAAGCTGTAGGCTTTCATTGTGTTCTACTTGTCATTTATTGGAGCTAGTTGAAGAAAGGAAGGGGAACTAAGAGCAAGTATTAGGGATACAGTAGAATGGTGGGATTCAATTTTTTTTACTACCGCTTCTATGGGCGTGGCTTGGTGGGCATAGCATGGCTTGGTGGGCAGGGCAGGGGAAGGATACTGTAAAATCTCCATTCTCTCCCCACTCCAGGGGAAGGTTACTATAAAATCCCCACTTCCTCCCGATTAGTTGGGGCTCGGGAGGCAGAGAATAGATAGGAGTAGGGCCAGTCAGAGGTGGTATTTACCAGTTCTCTGAACTACTCGAAATTTCTGCTACCAGTTCTCCAGATTTGGTCAGAACCTGATGAATACCACCTCTGCTCCAGTATGCAGATCCAAAGCCAGAAAAGCACTTCCCGGTAGCGCCTGAGTCCACAAGCTGTACCTGTCAGCTCCACCGTGAACAAGCAGTGTGTTTTCCATGGTTTGCATGGTAGTCCTGCGATCTAACATGTGTTAGCATGCCCAGAAGGGTACATTCAGTCAGAGCTCCTTACCTCAAGGGCATATGTTTCCTTGGATTACCATTTGACCTATTACCATTTGACCTATGCAATAAGAAGTGAGCCATGCACTTCCACACCAACTCAAAAGCTTTTGGGGTGGGTGGGTAGGGAATGAAATACAGCACAGCTCTACTGAAAATCATTTAGCACATTAAAAAAGAGAGACTGCTGCCTTCCAGGTAGACTTTTTAGTGTTGTTTTTATCAGGCAACAAATCTGATGTGGATCAAGGAGTGGATAACGTTAAGAAACACTAGACTTTTAGACTTAGAGGGACATGACCTGTTGTTGGGCTGGCACGCATTCTTGTGGTATAAAGGAACTAAAGCGCATGGCTACTTTAGGAGACTTTATATAAGAGAGTCCTTGTTTTTAAACTGGGAAAAGGTGAAGAGGTTACACTACCTTAAAATTCCAGTCTGGATATAAACTATTGAAGCGTTTTCATATGCAATAATATATAAAAAGGAACAAACAATTAGATATGCAGAGTTATTAAATACAGAGGGTGAGCTCAAATCTATCCAGGACCTAAAACAGGAAGGAATAAAAATGAATTGGTATATCTATATGCAAATACATTCTAGACATAAGGAAGATCAAAAAAAGGAAGGTGTCTATGATAAAATGACGGAACTGGATAAAATCTTAACAGGTATTGATGAAAAAGTAATTAAAACACTTTATGCTTATTTGTTAGAGTTTAAGCTTCAGGAAGAACAAGTAAAAGAAACTATGGTAGCTTGGGGGGGGAAACTTTGGGCATGGGATTGAGCTAGACAAGCGGCAAAAATTGTGGATGCACAATTATAAAATGACAATGTCAACAACATAAAGAGAACTTGTATAAGATGTTCTACAGGTGGCATCTATCACCAGCGAAAATTGCAAGAATGTCTAAGAACAAATCTGAAAAATGTTGGAAATGCTACCAGACACCTGGCTCTTATTACCATATGTGGTGGACTTGCCCTGAGGCTAAGAGATACTGGACTATAATCCACATATCCACATTTTTCAACACCTTAAGAAAGACCTCCAACTCTAACTTATCAACTTATCAACAAAGGAACTAAAGAGGCTTCCCAACTCAAGTAGCCTCAAGCCGTCTGCAATTCTGAAACTACCAACGAAGAGTCTATGTGTGCCTCTGTGTGAGTTGGGAGTGGGAGGAATTTAAATTATTCATTCCAGGCAAGGACACCAGAAACCGAGGTCCGAGGTTGGTCTTGAGGCTCCATTCTGGGAGGAGTTTGACTTTATCACTACCGAGGATATGGACAGGTTGTCAAAGAGACTTAAGGCCACCACATGTTTATTGGACCAGTGTCCCTCCTGGCTTGTACTGGCATCCTGGGAGATGACACGAGGCTGGCTCCAGGGCATTGTCAACGCATCTTTGAGTGAGGGGTCCCTTCCTGCCGTCTTGAAAGAGGCGGTGGTAAGGCCCCTCCTCAAGAAGCCGTCCCTGGACCCAGCATTATTAGAGAACTTTCGTCCCGTCTCCAACCTTCACTTTCTAGCGAAGGTTGTTGAGAGTGTGGTGGCCCAACAGTTTCCGCGACACCTGGAGGAAGTTGATTATCTAGACCCGTGCCAGTCCGGATTCCGACCCGGTCACAGCACCGAGACGGCATTGGTCGCATTAGTGGATGATCTCTGGAGGGCGTGGGATAGAGGACATTCCTCTATCCTAGTCCTGTTAGACCTCTCAGCGGCTTTTGATACCATCGACCATGGTAACCTATTGCACAGACTGGGGGGGGGTTGGGGCTGGGAGGCACCGTTTTGCGGTGGTTCTCGTCCTACCTCTCTGGTCAGTCGCAATATGTGTTGGCAGGGGGGCAGAGGTCGGCCTCGAGGCCCCTCGTATGTGGGGTCCCTCAGGGGTCGGTCCTCTCGGCCCTACTGTTCAACATATATATGAAGCCGCTGGGTGAGATCATCCGTGGTTTTGGGGAGGGATATCATCTGTACGCTGATGATACTCAGTTTACATCTCCACCCCAGACCACCCCAACGATGCCGTCGAGGTGATGTCCCGGTGTTTGGAAGCCGTACGGATCTGAATGGGTAGTAACAAACTCAAGCTCAACCCATCCAAGACTGAGTGGCTGTGGTTTCCGGCACCCCGGTTCAGCCAGATTACTCCAACTCTGGCCATTGGGGGCGAAACACCGGCCCCCATGGAGAGGGCACGCAATTTGGGTGTCCTCCTGGATTCCCGGCTGTCCATGGAGGACCATGTGGCGGCCGTGGCCAGGGGGGCGTTTCATCAGATACGCCTGATGCGCCAATTGCGCCCCTTACTGGACCGGGCTGCCCTTCGCACAATCACTCAGGCCCTCGTGACATCTCGACTGGACTACTGCAATGCTCTCTACATGGGGCTTCCCTTGAGGTGCACTCGAAAGCTACAGTTAGTGCAGAACGCAGCCGCGCGGGTGATTACGGGAGTTCCTAGATGCTCCCACATAACACCAATCCTGCGCGAGCTGCACTGGCTTCCTGTGGTCTTTCGGGTGCGCTTCAAGGTTTTGGGGTAGAGTATCATCTCTACGCTGATGATACTCAGCTGTATATATCTACCCCAAACCACCCCAACGATGCCGTAGCGGTGATGTGCCAGTGCCTGGAAGCCGTGCGGATCTGGATGGGAAGTAACGGACTCAGGCTCAACCCAACCAAGACCGAGTGGCTGTGGTTTCCGGCTGCCCGATTCAACCAGCTGACTCCATCGCTGGCCATAGGGGGCGAACATCTTGCCCCTGTGGATGGGGCGCGCAACTTGGGTGTCCTCCTGGATACCCGGCTGTCCATGGAAGATCAAGTGACAGCCGTGGCCAGGAGGGCGTTTTACCAGGTTCGCCTGGTACGCCAGTTGCGCCCCCTATTGGATCGGGACGCCCTTCGCACAGTCACTCATGCTCTCGTGACATCCCGACTGGATTATTGCAACTCTCTCTACATGGGGCTCCCCTTGAGGTGTACCCGGAGGCTTCAGTTGGTCCAGAACGCAGCCGCGCGAGCAATTATGGGCACCTCTAGGTTTGCCCACGTAACACCGCTCTTGCGCGAGCTGCACTGGCTACCTGTCGTCTTCCGGGTGCGCTTCAAGGTGTTAATTACCCTCTTCAAAGCGCTCCATGGCTCGGGACCTAGCTACCTGCGGGATCGGATCCTGCCCCATACATCCTCACGGCCGATTCGCTCCCACAGAGAGGGACTTCTCCGGGTGCCGTCCACTAGACTTTGTCAGCGGGCGACGCCCAGGGGAAGGGCCTTCTCTGTGGCGGGCCCAGCCCTCTGGAACGACCTTCCCCCCGATATCAGGACAACCACGGACCTCCGCTCCTTCCGCTTAAAATTAAAGACACACTTTTTTCGCCTGGCCGGCCTTGGGTAGTCTCTTTTTAGGTTAGGGGTTTTAGGGGTATTTTTAGTTTAGTTTATGGGTTTTAGCGCAGGATCAATTTAATCCATTTTTAATTTTGTATTTTGTATTTTGTCTGTGGTCTTATTTGTATTTTTAATTGCCTGTGCCCCGCCTCGAGTCCCCTTGGGGAGAGAGAGCGGGATATAAAATTAAATTATTATTATTATTATTATTATTATTTGACGACCATCTTCAAAGCGCTCCATGGCTCGGGACCTAGTTATATGCGAGACCGTCTTCTGCCCCATACATCCCTTAGACCGATACGCTCCCACAGAGAGGGCCTTCTCAGGGTGCCGTCGGCCGGACAGTGCCGGCTGGCGACACCCAGGGGAAGGGCCTTCTCTGTGGCAGGTCCTACCCTGTGGAACGACCTACCCCCTGAACTCCGCACCATCACCGACCTCCGCCTCTTCCGCCAGTGTTTAAAAACACACTTATTTCACCAAGCCGGCCTAGGATAGCCTCTACTGTGACGAATTTTAGATAGTTTTAATTGGGGGATTTTAATTGGTTTTAGCGCAGGTTACCATTTAATAGATTTTTAAATTTATATGTTTTGTATTATCTTTGTATGCTGTTTTTAAATTCCTGTGCGCCGCCCTGGGTCCTTTTATTTATTTATTTATTTTTATTAAATTTATACCCCGCCCTTCTCCTTGTTAGGACCCAGGGCGGCTTTTGGAGAAGGGCGGGATATAAATTGGATAAAATAAAAAATAAATAAATAAAAATAAATAAATAAACCCTTTAAACTTCTTGGGGGCTGCTGAACCTCCAAACAAACGTCCCGGCTCCATCAAACCTGGATTCATGGCCTCTGGTCTAGATGCGGCTGTCTCTCTCCTCCTGCCTGCTCTGTCGCCCTGTTCCAGCAAACACTCCCTGCTGGCTCTCTGCAGGCTGCAGCAAACCTGGATTCATGGCCTCTGATACGGCTGAAACTGTCTCTCTCCTGGCCCTCTTCCAGGGTGAGTTCATTACAGCACCTGATGCCTGACACCCAACTGTGCACCACCTCTCTCTACGTGGTTTGTGGCAACTCCGACTCTCGGACATTGACACCAAGCTCTTGGCATGCCCCAACATCCACCCACCATACTAGGAGGGTGAAGAACCCCTGCAAGACGAATTACAACCCTGTCGTGGTGGGCCTTCACGAAGAAATCTATGACTTTTATAAGGACATGTCTTTTCGACCCGAAGAGGAAAGAATGCGGGTGGAGGTGGTGAACAGGATTGAATACGTAATAAAGGAACTCTGGCCCAATGCGGATGTGCAGATATTTGGAAGTTTTAAGACTGGTTTATATTTACCTACTAGCGATTTTGACTTGGCGGTGTTTGGAAAATGGGAGACTTTGCCACTGTGGATCTTGGAAGAAGCACTTCAAAAGCACAACTGTACTCAGCGGCTGACCTCCGTGCCCTACGGGAGTCCCCCCTCTTGCAGGTTTGGCCCTCAGCTTTAACGAGGGCCCACCTCGATGATGGGTTCATTAACCAAGAGAGGTGGTCAAAGCGTAAATTAAGGGGTTTTTTAATTAAATTTTTAATCCAGGTTTTAAGGGGCTCCAGGGAGGGGGAGGGTCAAACCAAAATTAGGGTGGTGGGTGAGGGGGAAAACCCACCGGGGAATATCTCCAGGCTGGCTAAAGTGTCTAGAATTGGGGAGGGGGTGAGGGTCTGTCCAACAGAGGGCTATTCCATCAAAACTGTGTGTGGGAGGGGCAGGTATGGTGGGAGCCGAGGGCCACATCATATAAGGGGAGGGCGCACCCGCTGTTTGCGAGCAGTGGCGCGCTCTGGCCCTCATGGCTCCTCTTGCGACCCAGGGGGTTCAGGATCTCAGGGCCTGGACCTTCGGCTGATGTTGTGTAACGCCAGGTCCATGGTTAATAAAGCCCCCCTCATTCACGATCTGGTTTTAGAGGGGGGGCGGACCTGGCGGGTATTACGGAGACCTGGCTAGGCCAAGAGGAGGGTGCCCCTTGTTGAAATGTGCCCACTGGATTACCGTGCATTTCATCAGCCACGAGCCCAGGGTTGGGGTGGGGGGGTGGCGGTTGTTATAAAGGAGGGTCTGGACCTGAGGGAGACCACTGTGCCGCAGACAGCCGGCTGTGAGTCTCTATGTGTGAAGTGGGGTCATGGGAGGCAGCTGGGCGTGCTGATTGTGTACCTGGCTCCCCGCTGCATATCAGCAGCTCTACCCGAGCTTCTCAATGTGATAGCCGAGATGGCGGTTGATTCCCCCAGGCTGAGACGGCTCGGGAGTTCATGGCCTCCACGACGGCCATGGACCTGACCCAGTTAGTTCATGACCCCACCCACACTGGAGGACATACGCTGGACTTAGTTTTTGCCTCCGGCCAGTGGTTGAGTGATCTTGGTTTAGGGGAAATAGCCGTTGAACCCCTGTCATGGTCAGATCACTCTCTCCTTCGGCTAGGCTTTCCAACCGCTACATCCCACCGCGGGGAGGCAGAACCGGAAGCAGTGAGATGGTTCCGCCCCAGGCGCCTGAAGGACCCTCAGAGGTTCCAGATGGAGCTTGGGCCAATACCTGAGACCCTGACCCACGACTCGACTGAAGACCTAGTGGCCGCTTGGAATAGTGTGGCCACAGGGGCCGTGGACCGGGTCATGCCTTTGCAGCCTCTCACCTGGTGCCGAACCATCTTGGCTCCTTGGTTTTCCGAGGAGCTGAGGGTGATAAAATGTCGGAAGAGATGCCTAGAGAGCGGTTGGAGGGCCACCCGCTCCGAGTCTGACCGGACACTGGTAACGTCACATTTGAAGACCTACTTAGTGGTGATGAGAGCAACGAAGCGTAATTATCTTTCCACTCTCATCGCGTCTGCAGATAACCGCCCTGCCGCCCTGTTTAGGATGACCCACTCCCTCCTTCACCAGACGGCGCGGGATGCCCCCTTACAGGGTCGTGCGGAGGAATTTGGGTGTTATCTGCATGATAAAATCAATCAGATCCGGGACGGGTTGGCCTCCGATTGGACTAGTTCAGGCGGGCTGACGGAGGCAGGCCTTGAGCATGCTATCTGGAGAATGAGAATGCTAATCCTGTGACTCCTGAGGACATGGACAGGATGCTGGGGTTTATTGGACCCGTGTCCCTCCTGGTTGGCACTGGCCTCCCGGGAGGTTACATGAGGCTGGCTCCAGGGAATTGTCAACGCTTCTTTGAGTGAGGGGTTTCTGCCGGCCGCCTTGAAAGAGTTAGTTCAGAATGCAGCCGCCCGGGTGATTACGGGAGCTTCGAGGCACTCCCATATAACACCAATCCTGCGCGAGCTGCACTGGCTTCCTGTGGTCTTTCGGGTGCGCTTCAAGGTTTTGACGACCATCTTCAAAGCGCTCCATGGCTCGGGGCCTAGTTATATGCGAGACCATCTCCTGCCCCATACATCCCTTAGACCGATACGCTCCCACAGAGAGGGCCTTCTCAGGGTGCCGTCGGCTGGAAATTGCCGACTGGTGACACCCAGGGGTAGGGCCTTCTCTGTGGTGGGCCCTGCCCTGTGGAACAACCTACCCCCAGAACTTCGTACCATCACCGACCTCCGCCTCTTCCGCCAGTGTTTAAAAACACACCTCTTTCATCAAGCCAGCCTAACATAGCCTCCGCTGAGACTAGCCATAGTTTTAATTCGGGGATTTTAATTGGTTTTAGCGCAGGATGGGGATCAAATAAGTTTTAAATTTTGTATTGTGTTTTTTGTATGTATTTTAGTTTCCTGTGCGCCGCCCTGGGTCCTTTTGGAGAAGGGCAGGACATAAATTTAATAAAATAAATAAATAAATAAAAATAAAATTATCCTCTCAAGAGGAAATTATCCGTAAGATTATGGATTGTGCAGAAATGTGTAAACTGACATTTGAAATTAGAGAACAAGAGGATGAACAATTTTATAAAGTATGGAATTTGTTTTATCAATGGTTAGATAAAAGAAATCAGGAGACATAATATATAAAAGAATTTCAAGAAATAAAGGTCAATTGTTATGAATGGTAGATATTGTAATAAATTGAGATTATGTTATCTTAGAAAGATATTTTGTATATTAACTAGGTTATTAATGAGATACATATATAATGGAAAATTTGGATAATCTGGTTTTATATAGAGAAAATATTATGGGTGTTTGATTAAGTGATATATTTTATAGTAGTAATGTATTTGCTAATGACAATTGAGAACAATGTTATAAAACAGGAATTTATGGAGAATTTTTCTTTTTTTCTTTTTACCTGTTGAATAACTATAGAAAAAGATTAATTTTTGACAAATACTATTTGTTATTATACAGATAATTAATTATCTGGTATGAAATCAAGAAAAAAAAAGTCTTAATTCCATACATATATATTTATATATTTAAACTTAATAATGATGATATATTGGGTTACACTGAATGGAAAATTAATAACTACATTTGTAAATGTAAAGACCGACGCACAAAATCCTATGACCGAACGACATGTTATACAAAGTTGAAAATGATTGAATGTTTTTACTTGTTTTTTATGTTGAAAATAAAAGTTTATTTTAAAAAAATGGTTTCCTGCCTGGAAGGCTCCTAGAGTGGCGCTGAAAGGCAAAATGGGTAGCAATATGCTCCCTCCCATATTTGGGCATACCAGCTGCTTTCACACACATACACACACACACACACACAAACCAAGGTGGCTGCTGCAGATATTTCCCTCACAAACCTGTGAGGTGGGTTGGGGTGGGAGAAAGGGAATTACCTAATGTCACCCAGCCAGCTTTCATGCCTACAAAAAAGCTAAAACTAAAAATAAAGCTCAGTTTCCTGATTTCAAGGCAAGCACCTTCACCACTACCTCAAACTGGCTCTTTCCCCCATTATGGTCAAAGTTTATGTTGAAACATTACGACCAATGTTTTCCCCTTGCCCCCTCCCTTGTTCCTCTTCTGTGGATATTTACAATGTCCTTCTATGATTCCTGAAGTGCCTTAGCATTCGGAAGCAAGGTACAAGTAACAGTGCTTACAATATTTCTTGCCAACATTCAGAGGAAGCAGAAACTTTCTTTTTCAGGAGAGTTTCCTGTCACCTTGGCTCAATATGGGAGCTGAAAAAATGAATAAGCAATGGTTGAAGAGGACCATCAACCAGCAAGGCAGTGATAACTGCCTCATTATTACTTCCCAGGTGCTAAGTCTGCCAAGGGCCCCAAGGGGGCCCCGAGGGGGATTTACCCCTCGTGGAAATGTGCCCACCAGGCTACCGTGCATTTCATCAGCCCAGGGCCCTAGGCACGGGTGGGGGGTGGGGGTTATTGTTTTTTTTATATTGAAAAAGTTTTATTGGTTTTACAGTTTTTCAGTAGGGTAGGGTAAGGGATACAAAGAAATTTTGAGAGCATTCACGTCAAAGTCGTCAGCCCTACCGGGACATCAAAATAGATCATTAACAAAAAACATTTTCCGCACACTACAAAGTGAAAGCAAGTACATATTTCTAAGTTCTCAATTCTATGCTGTCAGTCATTTACAAAAATCCAGATGCACATGTTATACAATATTACTCAAAAAATCAAGGCAAAGTTATTTTTTAGATCTAAGTCTCTTGGCAATTGTATCTTCTATCTCTCCTTCCAGGCCCCCAGCGGGCGGGGCCGTGCCCCCCCCTGCCCCCCCTGGATCTTTCCCCAGGACAGAGGAATGTTTTTTAAGAAAGGCTTCCGCCTCAGCAACTGTTTTAATCCTCACTCTTCCTCCTTCCCAGAACACCAGCATCCCTTCGGGCGTCACCCACCTGAACCAGATCCCGTGGTCAAACAATTTTTTGGACAAGAAGGAAAATTTCCTTCTTGCTTCTCTAATCTTTCTTGGGATCTGCTTCAGGATGGCAACCTCCTTTTGTTGGTAAATTAACGGACCTCCTCTTTGCACTTTCAAGATTTCCTCTCTGGTTGACCTTCTAACAAATTTAACATGTATCTCTCTGGGTACTTCATTTATCCTGGCATATGCAGAGTTTATTCTGTAGGCTAGGTCAATGTCCCCCCTGATCTCATCCTTAGGTTTATGTAAATAGTCTGCTATAATTGTGCTCATGAGTTCAGGGAGACATTCACCAGTTTCCTCAGAAACATTCTGAAATCTCAAAAAATATGTCATCCTTTCCATATCAATCCTAGACACATGCCCATTTATTTCCACAACCTCATTAGTAACATTTTTAATCTCTCCCTTAGCCCCCGCCAGCCCCCCTTCCAGTTCTTCATTCTTCTGTGTGTTCTCCAGCACTTGTTTCCGTGTGTCCAATAATTCCTTTTTAAAGTTGATATTTTCTGCCCTCTGGGCCTTAATTTCTTGTACCAAAGTTTGTATAACAGATTCAAGAGAGGCCATCCTTAGTTCTAAGCTTGCCAGTGCTGATTCTTGTGCCATGATTAGCTGTTAAGATCCGTGCCACTAAAATGGCGTTTTTTGGGTGGGACTGTTGAGGCAAATCAGGAGCCAAAAGTTCAGTTCAGGGTTGTAAAGTTCAGGAACCAAGAGAGAAACAGTTTTCCAGATCAATAATTATAATAACGAAGGCACTCCAGAAAATAAATCACAAATCCAAAAAAAAAAAATTCTTCTTTAATAACCAGAGGGAGTCCAAATCACAAAGAGACGCTGGGAATTTTCCATAAGTAAAATAGTCATTCAGGGACAAAGAGAAGCCATTTTCCACCGCCCAGACTCAGAGCCAGAAGGAGAGAGTGGTAAAAAAAAATGTTTCAAATCAGCCAGACCTAGATACTTTGTTTCAAAGACAAACCGCAGATCACTTTCCCTTGTTTCAAACAGTCCAGATTAAAGATATCCGCTTCCTCGCAGCGAGGAGCCATTCTTAAGTGCCGCTTTAGTCCGAGGGGGGGTTTAACAAGCAGACACCCCCCTCCAAGTTCTTTCAGCCCAGGCTGACAGCAAAAAAAATGTTAAACCACTCACTTTCACCCTCGCAGCCGAAGCCCCGGGAAGCCTTCCGACTCAGATGGCCAGCTCTCTCCATGTTTTCAGAACGATGCCGCCCGCCATTGGCGAAGAGGAAACCCCCCGCAGCATGTCCTCCTCCACCTAAGCCGAAGACAAGGGTCGCTTCCCAGCTGCCGCTGGGAGAGGACGACCCAGGCAAGCCGGCTTTACGGAAGACCCCCAAAAACGGGGCGTCTCGCCCCCGTGGGGGGGCAGGAAAAGAAACAAAGCAGCGAGCGAGCCCTAGGCTCGCCCGTCGCTGCTGGAGCCGGAACCGGAAGTCCCGGGGGTGGCGGTTATTATTAAGGAAAGTCTGGAGCCGAAGGAGACCACTGTGCCTCAGACGACCGGCTGTGAGTCCCTCTTCGTGAAATGGGGCCTAGGGAGGCAGTTGGGCTTGCTGGTTGTATACCTGGCTCCCCGCTATGTAACAGCAGCCCTGCCTGAGCTACTCGAGGTGATCGCCGCGATGGCGGTGGAGACCCCCAGACTTATAGTCATGGGGGACTTTAACCTGCCATCGGCAGGCGAAACATCTGAGGCAGCTCAGGAGTTCATGGCTTCCATGACGGCCATGGACCTGACCCAAGTAGTTCAGGGCCCCACTCACGAGGGAGGACACACGCTGGATCTGATTTTTGTCTCTGGACACTGGATTAGTGATCTCGGAACAGGGGATTTAGCCATCTTACCCTTGTCATGGACAGATCACTCTCTCCTTCGGATAGACTTTCCAACCATCACACCCCACCGCGGGGAGGCGGAACCGGAGACACCAAGTTGGTTCCGCCCCAGGCGCCTGATGGACCCAGAAAGGTTCCAGAGGGAGCTTGGGCCAGTACCTTTATCCCTGTCCCGCGGCTCGACTGAGGACCTAGTGGCCGCATGGTATAGTGCGGCCACGGGGGCCTTGGACCGAGTCGTGCCCTTGCGGCCTCTCATGCGGCGTTGAGTCACCCAGGCTCCTTGGTTCACCGAGGAGCTTCGGGAGATGAAACGCCGCAAGAGACGCCTAGAGAGTAGGTGGAGATCTTCTCGATCCGAAGCTGACCGAACACTAGTGAGAGACCATATTAGGACTTACTTAGTGGCGCTAAGAGTGGCCAAACGTGAGTATTGTGTCACCCTTATCGCATCCGCGGAAAACTGCCCTGCCACCCTGTTTGGGGTGACCCGCTCCCTCCTTCATTTGAGGTCGCGGGAAGCCCCTCTTCAGGGTCGAGCAGAGGAATTTGGAGTATTTCTGCAGGACAAAATCACTCAGATTCGGAACGAGTTGCCCTCCACTAGTGGCCCAGTCGGGGCGTTCGGTGCTGGTCTTGAGATAACACTTTGGGAGGAGTTCGACTTTGTTACTACCGAGAATATGGACAGGTTGCGGAGGAACCTTAGAGCCACCACATGTTTATTGGACCCGTGCCCCTCCTGGCTTGTACTGGCATCCTGGGAGGTGACCCGAGGCTGGCTCCAGGGCATTGTGAATTCATCTCTGAGTGAGGGGTACTTGCCCACCATTTTGAAAGAGGCGGTGGTGAGGCCCCTCCTCAAGAAGCCATCCCTGGACCCAGCTTTATTAGAGAACTATCGTCCCATCTCCAACCTTCACTTTTTAGTGAAGGTTGTTGAGAGTGTGGTGGCTCAACAGTTTCCCCGACATCTGGAGGAAGTTGATTATCTAGACCCGCACCAGTCCGGCTTCCGGCCCGGTCACAGCACCGAGACGGCATTGGTCGCGTTGGTTGATGATCTCTGGAGGGCACGGGATAGAGGTTGTTCCTCTATCCTTGTCCTATTAGACCTCTCAGCGGCATTTGATACCATCGACCATGGTATCTTATTGCACCGATTGGGGGGGTTGGGGCTGAGAGGCAACGTTCTACAGTGGTTCTCGTCCTACCTCTCTGGTCGGTCGCAATGGGTGTTGGCAGGAGGGCAGAGGTCGTCCCCGAGGCCCCTCACATGTGGGGTCCCTCAGGGGTCGGTCCTCTCTCCCCTTCTGTTCAACACCTATATGAAGCCACTGGGTGAGATCATCCGTGGTTTTGGGGTGGAATACCATCTGTACGCTGATGACACCCAGTTGTACATATCCACCCCAAACCACCCCAACGATGCCGTCGAGGTGCTGTCCCGGTGTCTGGAGGCCGTACGGATCTGGATGGGTAGTAACAAACTCAAACTCAACCCGTCCAAGACCGAGTGGCTGTGGTTTCCGGCACCCCGGTTCAGCCAGTTAAGTCCAACACTGGCCATTGGGGGCGAACAACTGGCCCCCGTGGAGAGGGCGCGCAACTTGGGTGTCCTCCTGGACTCCCGGCTGTCCATGGAGGACCATGTGGCGGCCGTGGCCAGGGGGGCGTTCTATCAGGTACGCCTGATACGCCAGTTGCGCCCCTTACTGGACCGGGGAGCCCTTCGCACAGTCACTCAAGCTCTTGTGACATCCCGGCTGGATTACTGCAACGCTCTCTACATGGGGCTCCCCTTGAGGTGCACTCGAAGGCTACAGGTAATACAGAATGCAGCCGCACGGGTGATTATGGGTGCCTCAAGGCAAACCCACGTAACACCTCTCCTGCGCGAGCTGCACTGGCTGCCTGTGTCCTTTCGAGTGCGCTTCAAGGTGTTGACGACCATCTTTAAAGCGCTCCATGGCTCGGGGCCTAGCTATATACGAGACCGCCTCCTGCCCCATACATCCCTTCGTCCGATCCGCTCCCACAGAGAGGGCCTTCTCCGGGTGCCGTCGGCGGGGCAATGCCGGTTGGCGACACCCAGGGGAAGGGCCCGGCCCTCTGGAACGACCTACCCCCCGACCTTCGCACTATCTCGGACCTCCGCCTCTTCCGCCAACATCTTAAGACGTATTTATTTCAGCAAGCCGGCCTAGGATAGCCCCCCATTTCTGACTTTTTAAAAATAAATTATAATTTGGTAAGGTTTTAACATGGGTTTTAGCACGGGTTAATTAATTTAATATATTTTAACTGATATTTATTGTATTTTGTGGTTTTGAATAATGCCTGTGCGCCGCCCTGGGTCCTAACAAGGAGAAGGGCGGGGTATAAATTTAATAAAATTAGAAAATAAAATTAGAAAATTAGAAGGCAGCCGCCCTTCTGCTGACCACACTCAGCTGCTTGGCAGCCTGCAATACCTGTAATTGCAAGAGAGGCTCCAGCTTCCTACCTTGCTTCTCATTAGCTTCCTGCTGTTCTGCCACATGGGTAGGGATGAAGAAAGGTGTCTTGAGCCCCTGCCTGGCCCAGCCCAGCCCAGCCACACCCATACCAACCCCCCATAGTGAGAGGAATTGCGTTGAAATAAGCCAAGGATCCTCCACTTAACCGGTATCTCTTCTGGATATATTGGCAGAGAAAGTTTGGCATTCCTGTATAAATTATGCTAGAATGTAGACTGTTAAGAGTACAATCCATGTGGTAATTCTGTCTGAACTGCTGATGATCCATTACAAGATAGGACATTGTCATGATGGTTACGATTAAATCTCCAGGAAGCATGGCCAGGGATACAATGATAGCCTAAGAGAGGCAGTGTCAAAATGCCAATATGGGTTTTAGAAAATAGAATGCACATCTTAAGGCACTGCAGGTCTTAAGGGCTTGTTCCTCATTTTAGTTATGCATATAGAAATAAATAAAGCAAAAAAATAAATAACCACAGACTATTTATACTGTTGCATTTTGGTGGCATGATGTGGGAGTCCTCTTGGAATGACCAGATGGCATTGTCGCTGTTTATCTGTTGGAAGAAATGTCCTTCTCAGTTCAGTTCCAAGTGGAGAGAAAGACACTGGAAACATGGTGGCTGTTTGGAAAGATGGCTTTTAATAGTGGACAGGACCACTTAGTTTGTGGTCCTGGGGGAAAAGGGGGTCACATGCCTTGAAGATCTTGAAGAAAAGGGGGAGAGATGCTGACAGTGCCCTGGTTTTATGCCCTCTAAGGCCCCACCTAAAATTTCCTGTTCCTATCCAAGAAATGTATCCCATTGGTTGTCAGACTCACTGGGGGTGTGGGTCTTAGCTAACTTTGTAGATTGTCTGTGTCCCAGGCCTCGCTGAATCTTGCTAGGTGATGTAATCTCTCCCGGTGCCATGTGGTGAGTTTTGTTGCTAGGTGGGTAGCGGGCCCCTGAGGGCCATGTCTTAAGACCATCTACCCTGGAGCTGAAGGGGATCTATATCTTTGTTATGTAGAATAGACTAGCCCAGGCCTTAATGGCTCACTGACAAAGATGGGGGCTGAGTTTTGCTTTGTTTTTAGGGGAAATATTCTGCCTTTTTAATATTTCCTAAAATATTTCATTTTCCTAGGAGATGGGCAGGTGCTAACTTCATACATATCTATAGACTGGGAAAGGGTGGAGGAAGATATATGAATGTAGCTTTCTATTCTAATATACTAGGCCTTGCTATAGTACATATTTAGATTTGGCTTCCATTAAAACATTTTTTGGAACAGCAGTTGAAAGACAGAACCAAGAATCAGTTATAGATAGTCTGGTATTCTTTCTTAGAATTATGACTTATTTAGCAGAAGCTACAACTTTTAAACATTTCAGGAGTTCATTGGTAGTGATAGAATAATCTACCATATTCAGATTGAATTATCATAAGAAGACCTATTTCTAATTGTTTAGAACTTAATACATTGGAATTGAACTACAATTTGTAAATACCGTATTTGCCGGCGTATAAGACGACTGGGCGTATAAGACGACCCCCCATCATTTCCACTCAAAATATAGAGTTTGTTATATACTCGCTGTATAAGACTACCCCCTCTTCCGCACACCTTCCACACACAATGTCTCTGTGGCTCTTTGTCACCTTCCCTCCCTCCCTCCCTGTCTCTCTCTGTTTCTCCCTCCCTGTGTGTACCTGACAGACTCTGATTCCCTCCCTCCGTCTCTCTCTCTCGCTCTGGGCCTCTCTCTCTCTCTGTCACTGTCACTGCACTTCAGACCAGCGGTGGAAACTTGCCTTGTAATTGCACGCGTGGAAAAGCGGCAAGTCTCTGCGTGGCTGCGGATGGTTTCCTCCTCCCCCCTGTCTCTTTCCCCTCTTGCACGATGGTTTCCTCCTTCCCCCCTGTCTCTTTCCGTGCAAGTCTCTCTCTCCGTGCAAGTCTTGCGCGGAGGAGAAAGAGACAGGGGGGGAAGAGGAAACCATCGCGCGCGAGAGAGACTTGCATGGAGGGGAAACAGACAGGGGGAAAGAGGAAACCATCGCGCGAGAGAGAGACTTGCATGGAGGGGAAAGAGGAAACCATCGCGCGCGAGAGAGACTTGCATGGAGGAGAAAGAGACAGGGGGAAAGAGGAAACCATCGCGCGCGAGGGAGACTTGCATGGAGGAGAAAGAGACAGGGGGAAAGAGGAAACCATCGCGCGCGAGAGAGACTTGCATGGAGGAGAAAGAGACAGGGGGAAAGAGGAAACCATCGCGCGAGAGAGACTTGCATGGAGGAGAAAGAGACAGGGGGAAAGAGGAAACCATCGCGCGCGAGAGAGACTTGCATAGAGGGGAAAGAGGAAACCATCGCGCGCGAGAGAGACTTGCATGGAGGGGAAAGAGGAAACCATCGCGCGCGAGAGAGACTTGCATGGAGGAGAAAGAGACAGGGGGGAAGAGGAAACCATCGCGCGAGAGAGAGACTTGCATGGAGGAGAAAGAGACAGGGGGAAAGAGGAAACCATCGCGCGCGAGAGAGACTTGCATGGAGGAAAAAGAGACAGGGAGAAAGAGGAAACCATCGCGCGAGAGAGAGACTTGCATGGAGGGGAAAGAGGAAACCATCGCGCGCGAGAGAGACTTGCATGGAGGAGAAAGAGACAGGGGGAAAGAGGAAACCATCGCGCGCGAGAGAGACTTGCATGGAGGAGAAAGAGACAGGGGGAAAGAGGAAACCATCGCGCGTGAGAGAGACTTGCATAGAGGGGAAAGAGGAAACCATCGCGCGAGAGAGAGACTTGCATGGAGGAGAAAGAGACAGGGGGAAAGAGGAAACCATCGCGCGCGAGAGAGACTTGCATAGAGGGGAAAGAGGAAACCATCGCGCGCGAGAGAGACTTGCATGGAGGAGAAAGAGACAGGGGGAAAGAGGAAACCATCGCGCGCGAGAGAGACTTGCATGGAGGAGAAAGAGACGGGGGAAAGAGGAAACCATCGCGCGCGAGAGAGACTTGCATGGAGGAGAAAGAGACAGGGGGAAAGAGGAAACCATCGCGCGAGAGAGACTTGCATGGAGGAGAAAGAGACAGGGGGGAAAGAGGAAACCATCGCGCGCGAGAGAGACTTGCATGGAGGAGAAAGAGACAGGGGGAAAGAGGAAACCATCGCGCGCGAGAGAGACTTGCATGGAGGAGAAAGAGACAGGGGGAAAGAGGAAACCATCGCGCGTGAGAGAGACTTGCATAGAGGGGAAAGAGGAAACCATCGCGCGAGAGAGAGACTTGCATGGAGGAGAAAGAGACAGGGGGAAAGAGGAAACCATCGCGCGCGAGAGAGACTTGCATAGAGGGGAAAGAGGAAACCATCGCGCGCGAGAGAGACTTGCATGGAGGAGAAAGAGACAGGGGGAAAGAGGAAACCATCGCGCGCGAGAGAGACTTGCATAGAGGGGAAAGAGGAAACCATCGCGCGCGAGAGAGACTTGCATAGAGGGGAATGAGGAAACCATCGCGCGCGAGAGAGACTTGCATGGAGGAGAAAGAGACAGGGGGAAAGAGGAAACCATCGCGCGAGAGAGAGACTTGCATGGAGGGGAAAGAGGAAACCATCGCGCGCGAGAGAGACTTGCATGGAGGAGAAAGAGACAGGGGGAAAGAGGAAACCATCGCGCGAGAGAGAGACTTGCATAGAGGGGAAAGAGGAAACCATCGCGCGCGAGAGAGACTTGCATGGAGGAGAAAGAGACAGGGGGAAAGAGGAAACCATCGCGCGAGAGAGAGACTTGCATAGAGGGGAAAGAGGAAACCATCGCGCGCGAGAGAGACTTGCATGGAGGAGAAAGAGACAGGGGGAAAGAGGAAACCATCGCGCGCGAGAGAGACTTGCATGGAGGAGAAAGAGACAGGGGGAAAGAGGAAACCATCGCGCGCGAGAGAGACTTGCATGGAGGAGAAAGAGACGGGGGAAAGAGGAAACCATCGCGCACGAGAGAGACTTGCATGGAGGAGAAAGAGACAGGGGGAAAGAGGAAACCATCGCGCGAGAGAGACTTGCATGGAGGAGAAAGAGACAGGGGGGAAAGAGGAAACCATCGCGCGCGAGAGAGACTTGCATGGAGGAGAAAGAGACAGGGGGAAAGAGGAAACCATCGCGCGCGAGAGAGACTTGCATGGAGGAGAAAGAGACAGGGGGAAAGAGGAAACCATCGCGCGTGAGAGAGACTTGCATAGAGGGGAAAGAGGAAACCATCGCGCGAGAGAGAGACTTGCATGGAGGAGAAAGAGACAGGGGGAAAGAGGAAACCATCGCGCGCGAGAGAGACTTGCATAGAGGGGAAAGAGGAAACCATCGCGCGCGAGAGAGACTTGCATGGAGGAGAAAGAGACAGGGGGAAAGAGGAAACCATCGCGCGCGAGAGAGACTTGCATAGAGGGGAAAGAGGAAACCATCGCGCGAGAGAGAGACTTGCATAGAGGGGAATGAGGAAACCATCGCGCGCGAGAGAGACTTGCATGGAGGAGAAAGAGACAGGGGGAAAGAGGAAACCATCGCGCGAGAGAGAGACTTGCATGGAGGGGAAAGAGGAAACCATCGCGCGCGAGAGAGACTTGCATGGAGGAGAAAGAGACAGGGGGAAAGAGGAAACCATCGCGCGAGAGAGAGACTTGCATAGAGGGGAAAGAGGAAACCATCGCGCGCGAGAGAGACTTGCATGGAGGAGAAAGAGACAGGGGGAAAGAGGAAACCATCGCGCGAGAGAGAGACTTGCATAGAGGGGAAAGAGGAAACCATCGCGCGCGAGAGAGACTTGCATGGAGGAGAAAGAGACAGGGGGAAAGAGGAAACCATCGCGCGCGAGAGAGACTTGCATGGAGGAGAAAGAGACAGGGGGAAAGAGGAAACCATCGCGCGCGAGAGAGACTTGCATGGAGGAGAAAGAGACAGGGGGGAAAGAGGAAACCATCGCGAGAGAGAGACTTGCATGGAGGAGAAAGAGACAGGGGGAAAGAGGAAACCATCGCGCGCGAGAGAGACTTGCATAGAGGGGAAAGAGGAAACCATCGCGCGCGAGAGAGACTTGCATGGAGGGGAAAGAGGAAACCATCGCGCGCGAGAGAGACTTGCATGGAGGAGAAAGAGACAGGGGGGAAGAGGAAACCATCGCGCGCAAGAGAGACTTGCATGGAGGAGAAAGAGACAGGGGGAAAGAGGAAACCATCGCGCGCGAGAGAGACTTGCATAGAGGAGAAAGAGACAGGGGGAAAGAGGAAACCATCGCGCGTGAGAGAGACTTGCATAGAGGGGAAAGAGGAAACCATCGCGCGCGAGAGAGACTTGCATGGAGGAGAAAGAGAGAGGGGGAAAGAGGAAACCATCGCGCGAGAGAGAGACTTGCATAGAGGGGAAAGAGGAAACCATCGCGCGCGAGAGAGACTTGCATGGAGGAGAAAGAGACAGGGGGAAAGAGGAAACCATCGCGCGAGAGAGAGACTTGCATAGAGGGGAAAGAGGAAACCATCGCGCGCGAGAGAGACTTGCATAGAGGGGAAAGAGGAAACCATCGCGCGCGAGAGAGACTTGCATAGAGGGGAATGAGGAAACCATCGCGCGCGAGAGAGACTTGCATGGAGGAGAAAGAGACAGGGGGAAAGAGGAAACCATCGCGCGCGAGAGAGACTTGCATGGAGGAGAAAGAGACAGGGGGAAAGAGGAAACCATCGCGCGCGAGAGAGAGACTTGCATGGAGGGGAAAGAGACAGGGGGGAAAGAGGAAACCATCGCGCGTAGACTTGTAAGAAGGGGACCTCGCGGATGACCCGGCGTATAAGACGACCCCCCCACTTGGAGGCATGTTTTTCAGGGCAAAAAAGTCGTCTTATACGTCGGCAGATACGGGTAACCCAGTTCTCCAAATGTTTGCCAACCATTCCACTGGTTAGACAGCAATTCTTTTCTTATCCAACCAGTTTGTTCATCTCTGCCAGTTCAGGGCTTTCTTCTATACAGCTAAACTTAGCATTTTTAAAAACTAACATGCATCCATATATTTTACTTTAAGTTGCCTGAAGTCATACACTTAAAGTTTTGACTTTTGTTAACTTTCACAATTCATCTTGTCCATAGAACTCCTGCTTGGAAAGGAATTTGTAATCCAATTGGTATTTCACCTCTCTGAATAGCTTGATGTTTTCTTGGTCATTACCTTGAGTCTTTTATAAATTATTCTGATGTAAAATTTCAGTTGTCCACACTTTTTTCTTTCCTTCTGTTAGGACAACATTCAGTGTCTGAATGTCTTCCTTTGAACATTTTTCTTTCTCTTTTAATTCTACAATTAGAGAATGTAAACCTGTTTAATCCTAGGATGCCTATTAGGATCATGAATGACGCAAAGAACATGTTTTACTTTCTTTAAATGACATTTAGCTAGACAATTCCACTTGGGTCCAGATTCAGATAAAAAGAAACTGAAATCATTTATGTGGTTTAGGATTTTGGCTAAATCAAACTCAGAACAGTCGTAAGGAATTAGTAAAGTTGCCATGCCTTGCTCCTCCCTTTCCTCTAATGCTACAGAGAGTAGCATTAAATGGACACTTCTCCAGATGGAGGGAGGTAAAGAGTGGGGTCCCCCAAGGTTCAGTACTGGAACCCCTGCTCTTCAACCTTTTCATAAATGATCTAGAAGTAGGAGTAAACAGCAAGGTAGCCAAATTCGCCGACGACACTAAATTATACAGGGTAGTAAAAACTGAGAGAGAGTGTGAGGAGCTCCAGAGAGATCTCTTGACACTGGGGGCGTGGGCAAACCAGTGGCAAATGAGCTTCAACATTAGTAAATGCAGAGTGATGCACGTTGGAGCAAAAAACCCCAACTATATCTATAAATTGATGGGGTCTGAACTCCTTGCAACTAACCAGGAAAGGGACCTTGGTGTCCTGGTGGACAGCTCAATGAAGGTGTCAACCCAGTGTGCCGCAGCAATGAAAAAGCAAACTCATGGCTAGGGATCATTAGGAAGGGTATAGAAAATAAGTCAGCAAGTGTCATTTTGCCTCTTTATAAATCTATGGTGAGGCCCCATCTGGAGTATTGTGTACAGTTCTGGTCACCATACCTTCAGAAGGATATTATGGAAATGGAAAAGGTGCAGAGGAGGGCAACCGGAATGATTAGGGGGCTGGAACACCTTCCTTACCATCTGAGGCTGCAACGGCTGGGCCTCTTTACTCTAGAGAGGTGCCTGAGAGGTGACCTGAATCATGCACGGTGTGGACAAAGTAGAAACGGAAAAAACTGTTTTCCCTATCGCACAACATTAGAACTAGGGGGCACTCCATGAAACTTTTGATAGCTAGACCTCAAACAAATAAGAGGAAGTACTTTTTCACCCAGAGGATCACTGGTCTATGGAACTCCCTGCCAGAAGAAGTGGTGACAGCTGTCAGCCTCGACACCTTTAAGAAAGGATTAGATGAGTTCATGGAGAACAAGGGTATCAATGGCTATAATTATGGATGCTTAAGGACACCCTCCGGGATGGAAAGATGGGCAGGATATCTCTCAATGCCATTTGCAGGGAATCATAAGCAGGTGAAGACATCTGCTTGGGAAGACCCTGAAGCAAATGGGGAGCCACTGTGTGAGACAAAATGCTGGACTGGATGGGCTGTGGCCTGTTCCAGCAAGGCTGTTCTTATGTTCTCCTATTGAAAACAGCCTGTGTGCCAGCCTGCATTTTCACACATCTTCCCCTTTACCACTCCTCAGCCATCACTGTAGTTGAAATCAAACCCACCCACTCCCCCAGCCCAGACAATCGCAGATCCTCCTTTTCTATTGGGCTCCATTGTCTTTTTCCCATTTGAAGAAGCTTCTCAGTGATTGCACATTATGGGCTGGGGGA
Organism: Rhabdophis nuchalis; assembly: GCA_039707465.1. Lineage (NCBI taxonomy): Eukaryota > Metazoa > Chordata > Lepidosauria > Squamata > Natricidae > Rhabdophis > Rhabdophis nuchalis. Next base: position 120,073,083 of record CM077644.1, on the reverse strand, counting down.
TTACACTGTTATTAAATTGCATGTTCTTTACTGTGAATGTTTTTAACAGGAACATATTGCAAGTCCCAAGTACAGAGCTGAAAATGTTTCAGGTTTTTTAAATTATGTCAAAATATGTGCTACTGTTTAGGTATCAGGAACAATATTTTTTAAACAAGAAGTTTCTACAATAAAATCAGAGCTGTGCAAGATTGTATGGGTGCAATCCATTATTAGCCAACCAAAATTAGCTTTCAAAATCAAAGTCTGCTCAACCAATCTTTTATTAATGGAGAAAAAATGGAGCCAATATCAATTTCATATCAAAATGTGTTTTCCCTGCTCCTGCTCAATGGCAAAAAAAAATCAATTCAAAATCCTCCCGCTATTTCAATTTTTCTTTTAACATTTTAAACCAGGCAGTGTGTACAGCTTGCCAGTTTTCAGGTATTTAAATTTCTTTGTGTACCTTACCATTTATGGGTATCAAATAAGCTATTTCTAAAGAATTATGCATACAAGTATTGCCTCTCTGTGTATCTCTGTGTCAGGACAAATTAACATGAAAATTTCCTTCTTATTTATCATTTGTAAAGTGAAAAATGGATAGGATAGGAGAGCCAGTTTGGTGTAATGGTTAAAACACCAGGCTACAAATTGGGAAACTGTGAGTTCAAGTCTCTCCTTTAGCCCAAAGTCAGCAAGATGATCTTGGCCAATCACTCACTCTCTCAGCTCTAGGAAGCAGGTAAGAGCAAAGCACTTCCAAAATCTTGCCAAGAGAACTGCAGGAACTTGTCCAGACAGTCATCAGGAGTCAAAAATGGACTTGGAAGCACAAAAAACGAAAAGTACAATTGAATGTCAAGGAAGCTGCTTTAGATGGGCTACACACAGGGAAGCTTAAGGTGCTCTTCTTGTCAGTAAATACTGTGTTTGAAATAAAGAGTTCTTTAGATTCCCCAGGCTATGTATGCCCCTCCTTCCCAGATTCTCATTCTCCATTTCAAATCCCACAGGGTTTCTGAAACAACTTTTCCTCCAAAATCCTGAGACATGTTTTCTCCCCATTTTCTGCCTATGGCTGTTTTTTTGGCACAGGAACCAAAGTTTGAGAATCCTGTGAGACAGCTTCTTGAAAGCAACATTTCTGTTAAACTCTCCAAATCTCACCCCTCCCCAATTAGTTGTATGTATGCAGCTCTTGCAATTAAAATTGCTCAGTCAAATATTAGTTGTCACATTGTGTTAAAGGCATTCTCAGCATATTCCCTTGGAAGTGCTGGACTGCCTGCCGTCCCATCATCTGCTCATGGGCCCCAAATATACCCAGCCAGAATGTCTCATTGGCAGGTTTTGTGAAACAGCAAGCTCTTCGTTCTATGTGAGAAGAGGACAAAACTTTTCTTGACAAGACAAAATATGGCAGCAAAATAAGAACTGGGGGTAATAATTTCTAACAGAACCAAAATTGCATTGAATACTAAACATAAATAAACCAATTCAGTTTTTCCCAACCAAATGCCCTCTGTATGGGTTGGCTGGCACTTCCTATCATTCTTGGCACCTATGAATTAAAAAAGCCAAACAAAAGTAAAGGGGAAAGTTGTAATTTTAATATCACAATCTACTTAATGATTCTGTTAAGCCACCTTTCTCTTGAGGAACGCTGTTTATAGCTTCTTTGTAGCAAGGAAAGTATAACAGGTACTCAACTCATATCTGACTATTGACATAGAAGAGGAATTCATTCTCAGGCCGTGAATAGATAAGTAACATGTTGCTTTACATTCATGTTGCTGAATCACAAAATATTCCAAACATCCTCTAATTATTGTGTTAGGTGCTTGTCATATAACTTATATGTACAATCATTCACCACTTTGCACAGCTCTTCCAGGAACTTATTTACTTTATTAGAGTTGTCCACTGCCTGACTCCCATCAACTTCTTTACATCTTGTCCCAGCATAATTGTTTTATACTGTTATTTATGACATAGTTAGCTACCCAGAGTCGCTTGATAGTGAGATTAGTAGCATATACATTTAATAAATAATGCTTCCACTAATCTTGCCAAGATTAACACATTTTTCAATACATGTTCCAGCTTTCATTCAGCCATGGCTTCTTCCAAGTTGTTCATATGTCCGCATAGAGTCTCTAACAAATCCTTTGTGCCAGCTCGCTGATAAAAGAACTGAGATTAGAGATGTTCCCACAGGAGTTGGCATCAAAATCTTAAAATTATCAGAGGAACTCTTGGACCCAAAACTAGAAATGGGAGAGAATTATAATGGAAGTGAATTATGGCTGACAGTTAAAATGGACCAAGATATTTCTGGCTATTGAAAGTTTATGATTTTAGTATTGGTGGTGGTGCGTCTCAATGGAAGTGGGTAGTGTTACATTGCTGAAATTTTGATGTTCTTTGAATTTTGCTTCAAGATGGGATTGCAACCTCCTGAAGTAGAGGAGAGGCAAGGGTTGATGGGAACATTGGGAAGGGTGCACAAGGGGGTAAGGAGTGCACAAGAGGCACTGCGCAGATTGTGTAGTGGTGCCCAAGAAGTGCTGCATGGATTGGAATAGCTTTAGGATGTCGGCATGTAAAAACATATAGAAGATGCTGTCAGAAGGGAAAAACAATATTATATCTGAAACTACAGAACAGTCATGGCTTTCCTGTCATGGGATCTCAAAATATTCTTATATGAAAGGAAATACATGAGCAGAGCTTAAAAGTGAGTCTTCGTGAATCGTGTTGGAATCAAATTTGTCATGGCAGAGCAAATGCCAGAACAAAGTACAGGTAGTACCAAGAACAGAACAGAACAGAGTTGGAAGGGACCTTGGAAGTCTTCTAGTCCAGCCACCTGCTCAAGCAGGAGAACCTATCCCATTTCAGATGTGACTGTCTAGTATTTTCTTAAAAATCTCCAGTGATGGAGTGTCCATGATTTCTGAAGGCAAGCTGTTCCACTGGTTAATTGTCCTCACTGTTAGGATGTTTCTCCTTAATTCCAGGTTGCTTCTCTCTTTGTTAGTTTCCAACCATTGTTTTTTGTCCTACCCTATGGTGCTTTGGAAAATAGGTTGACTCCCCAGATACTGGAACACTGCTATCATGTCATCCCTAGTCCTTCTTTTCATTAGACTAGACATATGCAATTCCTGCAGACGTTCTTCATATGTTTTAGTCTCCAGGCCTTTAGTCATCTTAGTTGCTCTTCTCTGAACTTTTTCAAACATCTCAACATCTGTTTTGTAGTATGGTTACCAAAATTGTTTGTAGTATTCCAGGTGTGGTCTTACTGAGGTCTTATAAAGAGTTTTGTTAAAGTGGCAATAATATTTCATGTGATCTTGATTCTATGCCTCTGTTTATACAACCAAGGATTGTATTAGCTTTTTTAGCTACTGCTGCTGCACACTGTTGGCTCATATTCAAGTGATCATCCACTAAGGACTCCAAGGTCCCTCTCACAGTTACTGCTTTTGAACCACAGCTACCTTTGATTTTTCCTGCCTAAATTTAAAACTCAATATTAAAATTCATTTTGTTATATAGGGCCTGTTGTTCGAGTTTGTCAAGATCAGAGGTGGTTGCTCCTGATTTGACCCGGTTCAGCCAAACTGGTAGTGGCAGCAGCGGGAGGCTCCGGCCTCTCTCCCAGATGCTTCTGCGCATGCACAGAAGCATTGCACGCAAGTGTGCGTGCAAGCACAAGCAAACCGGTAGTAAACCAGTTAGCAACCCGCCACTACTCAAGATCTTTTTGGATCCTGAGCTTGTTTTCTGGGGTGTTGGCTATTCCTGCCATTTTGGTGTCATCAGCAAATTTGATGAGTTCCCTTTCTATTCCCTCATCTAAGTAATTTATGAAGATATTAAAGAGTACTGGGCCTAAGACGGAGCCTTGTGGTACCCCATTGCTTTATTTCTCTTCATATGGATGTAATACCATTAAGAACTACTTGTTGCGTACAAATTGTCAGCCAGCTACAAATCCATCTGGTGGTGATGTTGTCTATTCCACATTTTTTTAGTTTACCAAGAAGTAGATTATGGAAATAAATCTCTACCATTCAAATACCTTTCAGAGTTTTTTTTAAAGATAGAAAGACATCTGGCACCTTATATATTTTAGAAAATAAATGCAACTCCTATCTATTCTTCAACAAACTTCTGCTAAAAAAAATAGTTAAAATTTTAAATTATTTTATTTATATTCAAATTATAAAACTTTGGTATATGAGATTGGTAAACTCAAAAATGGGGATCTTTCCTTTAGATAAGAATGGAACTATTTTTACTTGTGATAAAGGGGAAAATATACCATTTCCTTCCCATAGCTGCAAGTAGACCTTTTAAGCTGCAAGTGCTGCTTGGTGTAGTTGTATACAATACATCCATCCATTAGGTAAAGTTACCTCTATTTGGGATTCCTGGGATTTCTCTCACTGTGCCTTCCCTTCTAGCATTATATGTTTCTTTCACAAGGTTTCCAGCTCTCTTTCTTTATGTGCTACAAAAATATGTGAGACATAATCGGCCTGAGTTGCCAGGAGGCAAGAGTCCATGACAAAGCCCTTGGACTATGCATGGTATTTCTTGTCTTGTGCCAAGGCATGGATTCACCTGTGTAGGTCTGACAGTGCTGAATTGTTTTGAGCGAGCACTGTGCAATCAAGTGGGGATAGTGAAGGCAATGGGGTCAGGCCAGCTGCCCAGAATGTCTTTCATCTCAGACTTATATTAGTGGCACATAAAGGCTGTAGGGAAGAGGCTGGTGGTCAGGTGAAAGGCAAGCTTGTTCTGCTGTCTATCTACCATCTCTCTGAGGTCACCAGTTTCATTCAGATAGCTTACTTCAAAGACCTATGATGGAGCTTGATTTTTTTTTAAGTTGGAGGATAAAAGCAAAGCTTTTGAAAAGCATTTTGCTGTGCAATAAAATCAAATATTTTTTAAAGCCCCAGGGTGGGCTAGCCACTTCAAGCAAAGGGACTTCATAATGATGGCCAAAAGGAAGTCTGATGCTGATTCATAAAGTACCCACATTTCATTTCTCCTACAGTATAAACTTAATTCAACAGGTATCAGTAGCAGAAAAAATGGCATAAATAACTAAAAAGAATATTTACAGATTCAAGTTCATTGTGTTTGCACCATTAAAGTCTTCCAAAGTGAAGATACCAGACCTCCCTGTTTTCCTTTTTTCATTATTATTTTTCTGCTAGATAAGGGGGGGGGGGGAACCCATTGTTTGTGATTCCCAAACTAAACTAGTGCGCTATACATGAACTCTTCTTTCCATTATTCTTATTTCCTTCTTCATAGACATTTAGAGTGGAGAAATCTGCAACCATTCTCCTTTTCCAGACTCATAATAGTTGTGTTTAATCATACAATCTGCAGTACTGACAGATCTGATTGGGAATGCTTAACTTGTTAAATTCTTCTTTATGTGGCAGCTTGTGTAGAGAAGAAAAGCCAAAACAAAATATAACTGGCATCTGCAATCCTCCATCCAGAGTGTCCTTCCTTGCTTTCAGGACTTCTACCTTTATCTGGTATTTCTCTTTTACAAATAGACACATTGCAATGACAGCTAGCTTGCATAATGCCAAGCCTCCATTCACCCAAGCGTCCATTGACTCCAGTAGTCATAATTCCCCAAAAGTGTCCTCATAATTCAAGCACTAACCTCAAAGTTGGGGACCCAGTCTTAGATGATACAAACTGATTATGTGCCTGTTTAAGAATGGGATGTGCAAGTGCTATAAATTTGCCTTTCTCATTGAATGCTCAATGGTATCAAAATTGGAGCTGGATTAAGACATCAGCATGAGGAGAAAGATTAAAGAAATAGTCAACTTACCCAAATTGCTGCCCTAATCAAAACTGGAATCCTTAAAAAATACCCCAAAGTAGAACCTTTGGAAGTCCCATCGGTTCGGCTCATGTAGTTTGAACCTCTAGTCATTCCTTTTTTTCTTTTTTGACCTCTAGCCCCCACTGCAAAGAGGAGGAGAGGTAGCTCAGCTTCTTCCTTATTCCTCCAATTTGTTTTTTGCCACATGGGATATATGATGAAATGTTTTGACCTATAGTTGGAGGAATGACTTAGAAAAAGTGGTTCTAGACTTGAAAAGAATGAAGGCTGAGGCACCCTCTTTTATTCTGAGCTGTTCCTGACCTGCTTTGGTTCAAGAATTCCACGAAAAGAAATAACAGCAGAATTCTTTAGATGTGATACAGATGATATTTTAAGAGTCAGCTGCTTTTCAACATAAGTGATATAATCTATTGGTTACACCAAGATCAGGAACACTGATTCCATATTGTATTTTTATCTTCACTGTACCAAGTGAAGTTATTTTTAAATGTATATAGCGAGTCTATTTCTCCTACAATTTATTGTTTATATGCAGGTTCTAAATATGAGTTGTGAAGAAGTTTGTAAGAAGAGTCATGCTGGATTAGAATCAAATGCTTGTTAGGAAAGACAAAAAGAGATATGAGAGCATCCCGTCCTCCTGCTGTTTTTCCCCAGGATTTGTATTCAGAAAAATATTGCTTCTGATTGCGGGGAAGAATATGTAGCAGTCATAACCAATATGTACCAATCATAACAACTGACATGTATTTATGCATCCCACACTTTTGGGAAATAATAATTCCCACACTAAAAGTGAAAAGAATATTTATTTGGCTGTGTAAAAGTACTTCCTGAGGTAGGGACAGAATCCAGAGTACTATTTACACACCCATTTCTGACACAAGCAAGCCTTTCATTAATCTATTTGAAATGCTGGTCTAAGCAGCATAATAGTACATCTGTCTTTCTGCCTGCCAATCATTCTTTTCCAGCAGGTGGAAGGGAAATTGTGGGGGGGAGGGGGGTGCACCAGCCCAGTGCACCTGGTTTCATTTGAGCAAAGTCAAGAATGTCCTAAATTTTCAAATAGTAACCTATGGTGATGAAAGACAGCTACTGATTTGGCTCTGATGGAAGTTTCCCCATCCCCCTTGAAGACTTCTCTTTGACCAGCTACCTCCAAAGATAACTGTCCTCTAAAGTTTCTATAGTCCAGATTGTCTATGATATCTGGAGGAATGCTATGCTATTAAAAAAATCATGACTTGATCTATATGAATCTCTTTTAAAGGAAGCATTTTTTGAGTCAATACCTAAACAGCCAAGCAAAATTTCTCTCTATGGAGGTAGTGGGGTCTTCTCCAAAGGGCTGCAATTTGTTTTTAATGGTGCCTTAGCTTTGTACTTACACTTTGGGCTGGCAATTTTCAGTTTTATTGACTTTACTAGAGGCAACTTCCCCTTAACAGTATAGTGCAGTTAAGGGGAATGGATTTTTTTTTTGGGGGGGGGGTGATTTTTGTCATTGGCGCATCTAACTTTTGGTGAGGGAATACTTTCATAATCACAGTATCTTGAAGAGAAAGATTAAAAACGTATTTCACAACATGCTCTAAAATTTTAAATGGTCTTTGCAAGTTTTTTTCTTTAACATGTTTTTACTCCAGTTCAGTATTTTTCCTTAAAATGTTTTCTTATAATCCTATTGCTTAAATCCTTGTTTTTTGCATTTATTTTTGCTATCAAATAACTTCACTATTAGTCATTATGTTATTTAAGGAAGGATGTATTGTAATTATGTTGGGCAGAGAGACTCTTGAAGGTAGTTTATAAAATTAAGAACAATTGCAAAAATAAATGCCAGGAAATATTTGTAAAAACTATGAATATTCTGATCTGTTTCTCATCTATATAAGTCATATTCATATCATACAAGCAGCTTAGGAATGTTTATTATTTATTTTCAATTGTCAGTAATGCCATCAGTTATAAACTGTGTTCAGAACTGTTTCTGGATACAAGTAACATGCATATCTGCAATAAACTTATAGACACTTAACAATAGTCTCAAGAAACGTCATAAAATGGAACAAAACACACTTTTCAGTCATAGTCTCTTACTGATTTTTTTGAAGATCTGTGCCATTTTTGGGACATCATTGTTGTTGAAAATTGAGGAGAATTTCCAGAAGTGAGCCAAAATAAGGAAGTGTGGAGTATTTTTTTTATTTTAAGTTTTATGAACAAAAATAAGGATTTCAAAGATTGTGGTTTTATTTTGTCATTTTCATAATTTTGCCAACTTTATCTGACATAGGAAAGTAACATTTGCAATTTTGGATTGTTTGTTGTGGGAGGCTGAAATCTGATTTTACAAAGAAAGATTTATTTATTGACCACAAAAGGGAGCTAAAGAATAGACAAAGATGAAGAAATACCAAAGTCATCTAAGCCAGAATGAGTACACAGACACACACAAAAATGGAGGCTTATTTAAACAAAACAATTTGCTTTATAGATCAATTATGTTCCAAAAATGTTACAAAAGAGGAGCAAGAGGAACAAATTACTCAAGTAATTGGAAGAAAGATGAGTAAACCAGAAATGCAACCAAGTTCAGAAAATTATCAAACCACTAAGGCTCTACACTCAAGTAATTGGAAATGCAAAGGACTTAACTGTAATATTGGAATATAGGTTATGGCACAAACAGTGCTTACTATTAAGCTGAAATGAAAGAAGAAGAGTTGCAAGTAAATCTATAAACTTCATGAGAACAAATCTGGGCTCTCCACTTTAAAGTGGAAATGGAAATTGACTGTTTTAGAAGTCAGATTGGAGAATCTCTGGAGAAAAAGAGAAGTTTATATTTATTTAAAAGACATTTTGAAGGCAAAAAAAATTATTTTATGAAGACAAGTTGGAGGGAGTGACTTAAATTTAATAAGTTAATTGGAGTTGTTATTATTTAATCTTCATTTTGATTCACAGTCTGGGACTGGTAAAAACTTAATAGTTCAGGTCCTAACCAAGGATCTAAGAGCTGTTAAGGTAATATATGAGTATATAAGGCAATTCCGAGCAGAGTGTTTTTTTGCTAAATCAGAATATTCTGGCAGCTCTGCTTCATTATTCAATTATTTCTTCAAAATACTGATTGTTGCATCCCGTTGGAAGAACTCCAACAGGGGAGTATTTCCTCCCAACAGCATTGTAAAAAGCTTAAAACAAACCTTCCCCTTTAAGAAAGTCAAGCCCCAGCACAATACCAGCAAAGGAGGAAAAAACTCAGAAGAAGATCAGGTGACAGTAAGTCTGGACATACTGCCAAGAACCTTTAGCTGTTACAATGTAATAAGGATTAACCAAGAGGCAATTTCTGTAAGCAGGGCAATAAAGATTAGGCTAGAAACAACACTAGAATGTCTCTCTTACAGGATTAGCCCTGTAAAGTGGGGGAAAAAACAAAAGGAGATTTCTTCCCATAACCAGTTCTCCAAACTGCTTAAAAAGGTAATAACCAGTTCTAGCGAATAGGTGCAAAACAGTTGAATCCACTGCAATTAGGTGTTCTGGCTTTTCTTTGGCAATTCCCCTCAGTCTCTAGCCAGCACCTATTGGAATGACCTTGATTCCCACAGGATGATCTGTTGTTGTTGTCTGGTCTGACATTCCAAACTCACACACACACACACACACACACACACTATGTAGAAAGCTGAGAAGTGGAAAGATGGCTGCAGCAAGCCTGATCCGTTTCAAAGTTGACATCGATATTCTGCTTTCAGTCTTGTTTTCAAGAAATTTCCCTTGTTCACCTCCTTCAGCAGAGGCTCTTTTGCTTTTTCTATGCAGTCATTTAAGGTGAGTTTTTCCTCTTCCATGGTTTGTTTCACCTGTAAGAGTTCTCTGCCACCCTGAGATTTTGGCAAATACAATTGATCAATATCACTTTTTGGGTGCACAGCATGGTGCATTGTCATTAGTTTTCTTATCTTTCGATCCAAGTCATCAAGTTGTAGCTAAGTCCAAGCTGAGTATCATATTACAGGCACTGTCCAGATGTTAATTGCCTGTATGATATTTCCTCCACTCAGCTTTGATCTCAAGATTTTCTGGACTTGCTTTATGTATTTTATTGAAGTAGCTTCCTTGACTTGGTTGCGCAATAGGTCAGAAGCTTCCAAAACTCCTAAGTAATTATACCCTTTTTCTGGAGTTACAGCTTTTATCAACTCTTCATTATCAAGTTTGAATCCATACTCTTCAACAATTTTTTCTGCCTTAACAGCTATTTTGCACATTTGTCACACCAAACTGCATTCCAATGTCCCTGCTAAATTCCTCAGTGCTTTTCAGCAGTGAGCTCAATTCAGCTTTGGTTTCCCCCCAAAAAAATTAAATCATACATGTAGAGCAAATGGGGAATTTTCAACCCTTTTTAGCCAATTCATAGCCAAAGTTTGTCTTGTTTAAAATGCTTGCTAGTGGCATCATCGAAAGTACAAATATTAGAAGTGAGCATGAGTCACCTTGGAAGATTCCTTGTTTGATTTCAACTTCACCAAGTTCTTCTCCACAGGCCTTCAGCTCAGTTTGCCATAGCTTCATGCAAGTCTTAAGGAATTTTTGGATGTTTCTGCTCATTCCAAAAATGTCTAAGCATTTCTCAATCCACCTGGGTGGAACAGAATCAAATGCTTTCTTACAATCAATGCAAGCCATGAACAAATGTGTTCATCTTTTCTTTGAATTCTTCAAAACCAGTTTATCAATCATCAGTTTGTCTTTGGTTCCTCTTAAATTTTTGCAGCACCCTTTCTGTTCTACAGGCAGCAAATCCTTGATTTCTACATATCCATAAATTTGGTTAGTTATAATGCCTGTAAGTAATTTATATGTTGTCAGCAGGCAAGCTATTGGCTTGTGATTTTCAAGTTTGTTTCACTTTTCTGTATCATTCTGAATGAAAAAAAGTTATTCCAGTTGTTAGCCATTTTTCATTTTCCAGAACCTGATTCATCTGATTTGGTAATCTTGCATGCAAACCTGCTAGTGATTTCAACTAGAATCAATGCAGTTCATCTAAACCAGAGGTACTCCAATTCTTACCTTCTTTGCTTATTTTTACACCATATTTTTGTTATGTGTACATCTTTCATTTTAGTAACTATTACAGTGCTTTCAATCTGCATTCCCATTGTGCTTCTTGTTGTTTTCCCACAAGTTCTTCCAAAATTTCCAAGTATTTTCTTTGTTAGGTTTTTCACTTGTGGTAACACTATGTCCACTTTCAGGGGTCTTATAGAAATGATGCTGGTTCGCTCGAAATTGTGAATTTTGCTGAAACTGCAATATTCAGTTATCATAGCGGTTTCTTTTCTCTGTAATAGCCACAACTCTTTGTTTTAGTTCTTCAACTAGAACTGTAATTTCCTTCTTTTCCAAGTCATATCTTAGTGTCAGGCTAATTCTGATTTTTTTATTCTTCAGGTTCTCTTGCCTCAAATTATTTAAATTACTTAAATGCAATCAAATGTTCTTTATTTTTTGGTGGATGATCTCTGGAGGGCACGGGATAGAGGATGTTCCTCTGTCCTGGTCCTATTAGATCTCTCAGCGGCTTTTGATACCATCGACCATGGTATCTTATTGCCCCGACTGGGGGGGGGTTTGGGGGTGAGAGGTACTGTGTTACGGTGGTTCTCATCCTACCTCTCTGGTCGGTCACAATGTGTGTTGGCAGGAGGGCAGAGGTCGGACCCGAGACTCCTGATATGCGGGGTTCCTCAGGGGTCGATCCTCTCGCCCCTCCTGTTCAACACCTATATGAAGCCGCTGGGCAAGATCATCCGTGGTTTTGGGGTAGAATACCATCTGTACGCTGACAACACCCAGCTGTACATGTCTACCCCAAACCACCCCAACGATGCTGTTGAGGTGATGTCCCGGTGCTTGGAGGCTGTACGGGTCTGGATGGGTAGTAACAAACTCAAGCTCAACCCTTCCAAGACCAAGTGGCTGTGGTTTCCGGCACCCCGGTTCAGCCAGTTAAGTCCAACACTGGCCATTGGGGGCGAAATATTGGCCCCCATGGAGAGGGCGTGCAATTTGGGTGTCCTCCTGGATTCCCGGCTGTCCATGGAGGACCATGTGGCAGCTGTGGCCAGGGGGGCATTTTACCAGGTACGCTTGGTACGCCAATTGCGCCCCTTACTGGATCGGGTTGTCCTCCACACGGTCACTCAAGCACTCGTGACATCTAGGCTGGACTATTGTAACGCTCTCTACATGGGGCTCCCCTTGAGGTGCACTCGGAGGTTACAGCTAGTCCAGAATGCAGCCACGCGGGTGGTCATGGGAGCCACAAGGCAGTCCCACGTAACACCACTCCTGCGCGAGCTGCACTGGCTACCTGTGACCTTTTGGGTGCGTTTCAAGGTGTTAATGACCATCTTTAAAGTGCTCCATGGCTCGGGGCCTAGTTACATGCGAGACCGTATCCTGCCCCATACATCCCTCTGACCGATCCGCTCCCATAGAGAGGGCCTTCTCCGGGTGCCGTCGGCCGGACAATGCCGGTTGGCGACACCCAGGGGAAGGGCCTTCTCTGTGGCGGGCCCAACCCTCTGGAACGACCTGCCCCCTGAACGCCGTACCACCACAGACCTCCGCCTTTTCCGCCGGCGTCTTAAAACGCATTTGTTCCAACAAGTCGGCCTAGGATAACCACCCGATTTGGACTTTTTAGTTATAAATTTTAATTAGAGAATTTTAAAATGTTTTAGCACGGGGTAATTTAATTTAATTGGGTTTTAATAATTGGTTTATTTATGTATGTTGTGTTTTTAATTCGCCTGTGCGCCGCCCTGGGTCCTTTTGTAGGAGAAGGGCGGGGTATAAATTTAATAAAATAAATAAATAAAATAAATTTTTAATTCTAGGAGATTTTCCACTTTGGTTTTCCCTTCTTAATAGCTTTATTCTTTCTTATTTTCAAGCCCAATTCTTCAATATTATCGTAAGATGCTCAGTGGTGGGATTCAAATAATTTAACAACCGGTTCTCTGCTCTAATGATTTCTTCCAACAGCCAGTTCACCAAACTGCTCAGAAAGTTAACAACTGGTTCTCCTGAAGTGGTGCAAACTGGCTGAATCCCACCACTGAAGCTGCTGCATACTTTAGCTGGTTTGTTTGAGCTGTTTCTGTTGGAATAGTCTGGACAGCTTCATTCACATTCTTCAATAATTGAGCCAAACTTCTCTTACTAACTTGATTCAGTTTTGGCTATTAATTTCTTTCCATGTTTTCCATCTGAATCAATCTTCTCAGTGAATTTTGCACTAGCTGTTGGTTCTTCAAGACCTAATCCAGCTCTTGCTTCTTGTTTCTCATCCGCTTCTCCGATTTCCTTCCTATTACTTGTTGCTCTACTTCTAAATTATCTTTATTATCCGTTACTGTACACTTGAGCCTTGATCTTGCGCTGCGCTGCTTGCAATCTCTTGTAATTCTGCATTAGTGAAGAGCTTGTGCTTCAAAATAACATGCCTCTGGTCACTGATTGCCCAATCCAGGTGATTCATCTTCCAAATCTTAAGGACGCACTTTTGAAATCCATGTTTTGTTGGCTCAGATCAATAATAAGGTTCCATAATTGAGTAATTTTCTTCCTTTGTCCAGATTTTTTGCTTTTTTAATTCATTTTCCAGTCACCTATCAATTCCATGCCCTGGTTGCCTAACAGAGGGAGCTGAGCCATGTGGCATATTTTTTGCCATATTATTTAATGCGAGTCTTATTGATTCAGGCAATACTTGATCAGACATAGAATTCACTTGATGTGTTTTCTCAACACATAGGCTTGGAGCAAGTTTAGTCTGGCTCTTCAATAGAGCACACAATCCTATCGCCATGATAAGATAAAGCTCCTTGGGGGGTTGTTGTTGAGCCATGGTGGTGCAGTGGTTAGAATGTAGTACTGCAGGCTATTTCTGCTGGCTGCTGGCTGCCTGTAATTTGGAAATTCGAATTTCACCGCACTCAAGGTTGACTCAGCCTTCCATCCTCCCAAGTTCGGTAAAATGAGGACCGAGATTGTTGCAGGCAATATGCTGACTCTGCAAACCACTTAGATAGGGCTGTAAAGCAAAGCACATGCTCAGCGAACCAATTGTTACACTGGTTGAATCCTACCACTGAGTTGCACCCAAAGTGCCTATTACTATTGGTACTACCCTTGCTTGCCTTTGCAACAGTTGTTTTATTTCTATTTGTAGGTCTTTTGTTATCATCTCCAGTTCTTTCTTTTCTATTCTGCTGTCTCCAAGTACTGTCACATCCAGTATCCAGACTTTTTCCCCCTTTCTTATCAACAATTGTTAAATCTGGAGAGTTATGTGACAGGTGCCTGTCTGTTTGAAGTCCCAGAGCAATTTAACTTCTTCATTTTCTATTACTTTTTCTACGTTATGGTCCCACCAGTTCTTGCTTACAGGCAAATGAATGCTTTTCATTCATTCAACAGGTGGTCCAACTGTTTCTTCAGCTTCTATGCATAGGCAGAATTTATTTATTTTAATAAAACAAAAATACAAAAAGGAAAAATCATCATTCTACATTGTATCCTTTGGAAAGTATGTTGACTGATTACACATAACTCTTGTGCATTTCTAGGACCATTATTACTCATGAATAATCTCGTTTTATAGATTTTAGATCAAAAGATTCATTGTATATCTTAATATCATTACACCAGAATTCTCCTCTAATATTCCATATTTGGTCTATCTTCTTCAAACAAGTCTTACTTAAACATAACCGCATAATGGCATCCATTGTCTATTCCAAACATACATGCATACATACATACACACACACACACACATATGTGTGTGTGTGTGTGTGTGTTACATTTTTGAGCTGATCAATAAATAAGTCAGGGAGACTAGGATAGATCTATTTCGAGCTTATTAGCTCTCATTTATTGATCAGCTCAAAAACGTAACACACATATAAAAAAATTACACAATGGAATTCTTGGCTTTCTGTCTAGATGGTCTCTGGTGATGAGCCGAAAGGCAGAAAAGGAAAAGCAGTGTGCTTCCTCCCTTAATTGGGGCCTTAACAGGGTGTTGTGGAAACAATTATATATAACTATCCTCTTGTCTCAGCTGACAAGAACAGAACCTAGCTGGCTTAATGGCAAGGCTCTCGCCTGGCATGTAACACAGCCCTGTTTCGAATCCCAGTAAGGGTATGGCTAGCTGATGAGAGCTAATAAGCTCGAAATAGATCTATCCTAGTCTCCCTGACTTATTTATTGATCAGCTCAAAAACGTAACACACATATAAAAAAATTACACAACGGAATTCTTGGCTTTCTGTCTAGATGGTCTCTGGTGATGAGCCGAAAGGCAGAAAAGGAAAAGCAGTGTGCTTCCTCCCTTAATTGGGGCTTTAACAGGGTGTTGTGGAAACAATTATATATATGTGTGTTAGGTTTTTGAGCTGATCAATAAATAAATCAGGGGGACTAGTATAGATCTATTTCAAGCTTTTTAGCTCTCATCAGCTAGCCATATCCTTACTGGGATTTGAACCGGGGCTATGTTACATGCTAGGCAGGAGCCTTAGCCATTAGGCCAACCGGTTCTCTTCCTGTTCAGCTGAGACAGGAGGATAAGTATATACTTGTTCCACAACACCCTGTTAGGCCCCAATTAAGGGAGGAAGCATACTGTTTCCTTTTCTGCCTTTCAGCTCATCACCAGAGACCATCTAGACAGAAAGCCATGAGTTCCATTGTGTGATTTTTTAATATATGTGTGTTAGGTTTTTGATTTATTTATTGATCAGCTCAAAAACACACAGCCAAGATGTTAATCCTAATAAATGGATGTTTTTTGAACTTTATCTTGAAGCTGTGAATTAATTGGGGTTTTCTCTTGGGAGCTTCACAGAGTGCCAGAACTGACTTTTAAAAATCCATCAAGATTTCCGGGCTACCTGAGCCCCGTGCACTCCAATCACTCCCTGATATCTGGAGCACCTGGAGAGAAAATCAGGCCACCATGGCAGAAGGTGGATTATCAGAAGAAAGCTTCATTTCAGCTGGAGGCCAGCCAGCCACCCTGAACAGCGGAGCTCCAGATTTCTAACCCGTGAAGCCTTTCCCAGCGGCAGAAGCAAGGAAAGATGAGTACTGGTGGAAATTAGCCCCTAAAGCAGCTGAACTTGAGTTCCCTTGATGGTGACTCAGACCACTTAGCTCTATTCCTTGATTCAGCTGATATCCACTTAGAATGCTATGGGCAGCTCTACCCATCCCCCAGAGCCATGGTGAGCGCCATCGCAGAGGGTTTGAAGGGGGAAGCAAAGGAATGGCTAGCAGCCCTTCATAAGAGGAGAGCCCCCCAACTGCAAGACATAAATGACTTCCTACAAGTGCTAGAGGCCAGGTTTGAAGAGGGGGAGGAAGAGGAACTCAGCAACCTAAAGGAGAGGGACCGCCCCATCAAAGAGCACATCAATGAATTTAGGAAGGTAATTGGAAGACTACCCCCATTACCAGAACAGCTGCTGGTGCATTTTTTCAGAACAAGCCTGGACAAATGAATTGCCCAAGGAACCAGACACAATAGAGTGAGGTCAACCTAACCTGAAACCACCCCGCCAACAGAGAGACATGGCACCACAGCGAGACCTGAGACCAGCCCTTCCTTGAAGTTCAGTGAGGTGTTACAGATGGGGGGGAATGTAATAAAAGTAAAGTAAAAGGGATGGGCCACATGGTAGCTGCATGCCCAACCCCAGCCTCGAAACCGAGGCCAGACCCACCACCCTGGGCCCGACCAGAACGAGGCCCCAGACAAGCCATCAACACGTCCAGAAGGGCCCTTCATGCTGCAGGGGTATCCTCCCCCCCAGGCGAAAGTGGTGGAACCTCAGGAAACGATGACCAGTCACTCGAACCCTATGACAGTGAGGACGAGGGAGAAGACGTCCCAATGGTGAATGAATCAATTCACCCTTTCCTTTTCCCAATATGCCTCACAGCCCCAAAAACAGGAAAACAGGGGGATTTTCAAACCCTAGTAGACTCAGGCTGTACTAGGTGCTTGATCAACTTAACCACAGTCCTGAAACTGGGGATCAGAGCAAAAAGACTGGCCCACCCGATCCGGTTTGAGCAGGTTAATGGGTCCCTAATGGGAGGAGCCTATGCCACTCACCTAACTGAACCAGTGAGACTAGAACTAGAAGATCACTGGGAAGTAATTTGATTCAAAATAGCCCCCAAAATGACAGACGCAGTCATACTGGGACTTTCCTGGATAGACAAGTGGGGACCGACCATCTGGTGGCAAGGGGGTACCCGCAGACTTAGGATATCAACGGGCCCTCAACCCCTCCCTCACGAGCAAGCAGAAACACCACCCATGATGGAGACCCCCCAAGAGAGCCCACGAGAACAACTGGCAACCACATCTGACAAAACGCCAGAGACCAATATTCCGATAGAATATCAGGACCTTGCAGAAGTATTCAGCAAGGCTGAGTGCGATGTTCTACCTCCCCACCAGGAGACAGACTTGCCATCGAAATCGAAGAGAGAAGGTGGGCCACGTGGGAAAAGGAGGCTTTCGCAGTGAGATGGGCACTGCTAACCTGGAGACACCTATTGGAGGGGAGCCAGAAACCATTCAGAGTCTGAACCGACCACAAAAATCTGGAAGCACTTAGGACTCCAAGGAAACTATCACCCAAACAAGTCCCATGGGCTCAATACTTCAACCATTTTGATTTTGTCTTGAAGCAAATTCCAGGTGGGAGGAACTTTCTAGCTGATGCCCTCTCCAGCCTCAGTACAAATGCGAATGGGAGCACATGGTGGTTGCCATTATTCCTTCTACTCAAATAGCTGCCCAAGTAACTACCAGGCGGCAACACTGTAACAAGCAGGGCCAACCCGCAAGCAACCTAACCACAAGACTCAAAACTGAACTGTTAGCAGACCCCTGGTTCCAAAACAGCCAACACATCCTGATGAAAAGAGATAACCTTGCATGGAAGGGGACAAAACTCTATGCTCCAGAATCCCTACATATCCTAGTCCTCCAGAGGAGCCACGTCGCCAAACCGGCAGGCCACTTTGGGTTTCTAAAGACTTTGTACCTAGCCCGGAGGCAATTCTGGTGGCCTGGCATGAAGAAAGATGTCGATAATTACGTGAAAAGTTGCACCATCTGTGCCACAATGAAGAGATGACTGGGAAAACCCCCTGGACTGCTGCAAACTATAGCAGAACCAATGAGACCATGGGAGGAGATTGCAATGAACTTTATAGTAGAGTTGCCAAAAAGTGGGAGGATCACAGTGATTTGGATTGTAATAGACCTGTTCTCCAAACAGGCCCACTTCATACCCTGTAGCAGACTAGTCCCTTCGGGGAGAGGGGGCGGTCTATAAATCAAATCAAATAAATAAATAAATAAATAAAATACCCTCGGCTCACAAGCTGGCTAAACTATTTGTGAAGCATATCTACCGACTCCATGGAGTACCTCGAAGAATCATCTCAGACAGAGGGGTCCAGTTCATGGCTAAGTTCTGGAGGAAGTTCCTGCGGTCCATTGGGTCAACTCAGGGTCTTAGTTCAGCTTTTTATCCGAGTACTAATGGGGCAGCAGAGAGACTGAATGCCATGATAGAGCAGTACCTGAAGTGCTACGTGAACTATCAGCAGTCTAATTGGGCAGATCTTTTATCTTTTGCTGAGGTCACGTACAATAATGCTGTTCATAGTAGCACAGGACTCACACCGTTCAAAGTAGAAAGCGGCATGGACTTTGTTCCAATGCCTGAGTATCCAAGGGACCCTCCCTCCTCAGTCAGCTTGACTGATTGGATGTCGATATTGAAAGCAACTTGGGAAAATGTGAAGAAAGCACTAGCCAAAGAGGCACAAACCTACAAGAAACAGGCAGATAAACACCAGGCTCCACAACGGCCATTCCAGGTAGGAAAGAAGGTCCTCTCCACAAAATACTTGAGATTAAAACTGCCTAGCAAAAAACTGGGCCCAAAATTTTTGAGACCATTCCCCATAGTAAAGATCATCAACCCAGTCACAGTGCAATTGAAACTGCCTCGATTGTTGGGGAAGACACACCAATCATTTACAATACAATAGCAGAGTTGGAAGGGACCTTGTAGGTCTTCTAGTCCAACCCCCTGCATGGGCAGGAACCTTATACCATTTCAGATAAATGGCTGTCTAACATCTTTTTAAAGACTTCCAGGGTTGGGGCATTCACAACTGCTGGAGGCAAGCTGTTCCAGAGGTTAATTGTTCTTACTGTTAGGAAATTTCTCCTTAGTTCTAAGTTGCTTCTCTCCTTGGTTAGTTTCCACCCATTGCTCCTTGTCCTGCCCCCAGGTGCCTTGGAGAAAAGTTTGACTCCCTCTTCTTTGTGGCACCCTCTGAGATATCGGAACACTGCTATCGTGTCTCCCCTGGTCCTTCTCTTCATCAAACTAGACATACCCAGCTCCTGCAGCCGTTCTTCATATGTCTTAGTCTCCAGTCCTCTAATCATCTTGGTTGCTCTTCTTTGCACTCTTTCCAGAGTCTCCACGTCTTTTCTACATCGTGGCGACCAAAACTGTATGCAGTATTCCAAGTGTGGCCTTACCAAGGCACTATACAGTGGCATTAACACTTCACACGATCTAGATTCTATCCCTCTGTTGATGCAGCCTAGAACTGTGTTGGCTTTTTTGGCAGCTGCTGCACACTGCTGGCTCATATTTAAATGGTTGTCCACTAGGATTCCGAGATCCCTCTCACAGTTGCTACTATCGAGCAAGGTACCACCTATACTGTACTTGTGCATTTGGTTTTTCTTGCCTATATGTAGGACCTTACTTTTTTCACAATTGAATTTCATTTTATTAGACAGTGCCCAATGTTCAAGTTTGTCTAGATCCTTCTGTATCTTAAGCCTATCTTCTGGAGTGTTGGCTATTCCTGCCAGCTTGGTGTCATCTGCGAATTTGATGAGTTCCCCATTTATCCCCTCATCCAAATCGTTGATGAAGATGTTAAAGAGTACTGGGCCTAAAACAGAGCCTTGGGGGACTCCACTGCATACTTCCTTCCATGTAGATGCAGTTCCATTGAGGACTACACGTTGAGTGCGGTTGGTCAGCCAGTTACGAATCCATTTGGTGGTGCTGCTGTCTAACCCACAATTTTCTACTTTATCTAATAGTAGGTTATGGTCTACTTTATCAAATGCCTTACTGAAGTCCAGGTAAATTATATCAACAGCATTCCTCTGGTCCACTGATTTTGTTACTTTGTCAAAGAATGCAATTAGATTCATCTGGCATGATCTGTTTTTGACAAACCCATGTTGGCTTTTGGCTATTACTTTGTTTGCTTCTAGGTGTTCACTTATTTGTTGTTTAATTATCTTTTCCAGAATCTTTCCTGGTATTGAGGTCAGGCTGATGGGTCTATAGTTTCCTGGATCTGTTTTTTTCCCTTTTTTGAAGATGGGAACCACATCTGCTCTTTTCCAGTCTTCTGGCAGTTCCCCGGTGCTCCAGGATCTCTGAAAGATATAGTTCAGTGGTTCTGAGATCTCGTCTGCCAGTTCCTTCAGAACCCTGGGGTGTAATCCATCCGGTCCTGGTGATTTGAACTCGTCCAGGGCAGACAGGTGCTCACTTACCATTTTCTTCCCTATTTCAACTTGTGTTCCTAATCTGATATTTGTGGTGCTGTTTTTGATTGATTGGACTGTTTTATCCCTTTGTGTAAAGACAGATGCAAAAAAAGAGTTAAATAGTTCTGCTTTCTCCCTGTTGCTTATCATCTTCTTGCCATTTTCTCCCAGCAGTGGACCAATTGTTTCCTTAACTTTTTTCTTATTTTTAACATGTTGGAAGAAGCTTTTTTTGTTATTTTTTACTTTTTTGGCAAGCCTTTCTTCATTGTGAGCCTTAGCTTTCCTCACTTCATCTTTACAGGCTCGGGCTATTTGCTGATATTTTGCCTTGGTTATGTCCCCCTTTTTCCACTTTTTATATTTATCCTTTTTGTCTTTCAATTTGTCAGAGAGTTCTTTATGCAGCCATGCTGGCTTCTTTTGGGAACTGTTATTTTTCTTCTTCATTGGTATTGCGCTGGACTGGGCTTTCTCATTTTTCAAAATTTCCCAAGCTTCTTGAGTTGTTTTCCCCTTGAGGATTCTCATCCATGGAATCCTTCCCAAGCTCTCTCTGAGTTTATTGAAATTAGCTCTCTTGAAGTCTAAGACTCTAGTTTGACTTTGTTCAACTACTTTTGTTTGCATAATGTTGAATTCCAGTATTTCATGATCGCTTGCCCCCAAAGTTCCTGTAGCTTCTACACCTTCTATCATTTCCTCTCTGTTAGTGAGAATTAAGTCCAATATTGCTGATCCCCTTGTTCCCTTCTCTACCTTTTGGGAAACAAAGTTGTCTGCTAGATTTGTTAGGAACCTGTTGGATCTTCCACTTGGTGCAGAGTTTGTTTCCCAATTGATGTCAGGGTAGTTAAAATCTCCCATTACTATTGCAGTGTGCTTCCTACATACCTTAGTTAGCTGGTTAGCAAAAAGTACATCCACTTCCTCTGCTTGGTTGGGTGGCCTGTAGTATAGACCTATGACAATATCATTCCCCCCCCAACCTTTAATATTGACCCAAATACATTCAAGATAGTTCTCATCATTGTTGTGCTCTATTTCTGTAGAGATGTAATTATTTCTTATATATAGTGCAACTCCACCTCCTCTTTTATTTGGTCTATTTCTTTTAAATAATTTAAATCCTTCTAGCTGTATGTTCCATTTGTGGGTTTCATCCCACCAAGTTTCTGTAATGGCAACAATATCGTATCTGCCCTCATTTACTTGAATTTCTAATTCACCCTGTTTATTCCTCATACTCTGTGCATTGGTGTATAGACATTTGAGTCCATTTTGATTGACCCTGTGTTTTCTGTCTACGAAGCCTGTGTTATGCCTGACTATGGTTCTCTTTGCCCCTATTTCTTTGCCACTTGTATGGTTCATGTACATGGTATGGCACCCACTGTTAATTGTTTGGTTTTGCTTGACAGCAGTGTTGATAATATTACCTGCACAATTATCCATGTTACACGCACTGATAACCCTATGAATTTTAGTTTGCTGGGGACAGAAATATTCTTTATCTATTGATTCTCTGTCCCCACTATTCAGTTTAAATGTTTAGCCAGGAAATCTGTGAATTTAGTGCCAAGTAACTCAGTCCCTTTCTTGGATGGGTGCAAACCATCTCTTTTGTACAGTTTATCATTGGACCAGCTGCAGGCATCATGACTAATAAGACCAAAGCCTTCCTTTTTACACCACTCCTTTAGCCACACATTAAACTCTGCTATGCGCTGGCCCTTTCCTTTTTGTTCCTTGTATACTGGTATAACCTCTGAGAAGATAAGCCTACAACCTGTACTACTAAGTTCGTACCCCAAACTCTGGAAATCATTCTGCACAGAACCTACATCTTTATGGGACAGATCATTTGTGCCAAGATGTATAATAGCATCAACTTTACAGTCCTTACTTGCATTCTTGACTATCTTAAGAATACGCCTCTTGTCTCTGCTGGCTGTAGCACCCGGTAAACATCTGACATCTTTCAAAACCTCCATATCCTTACCTAAGTTTACATCTCTTACGATTGAGTCACCAATCAGGAGGTGACTTCTCTTTTTGGGTACCTTGCTCTTGTTGTGTGACTGATGCATGATCCCTGGTTCACACTTTTGCATTTCTGAAGTAGGTTCTTCACTTTGGACCACAATCCGCTGCTTATTTGAGTCGTCATTATTACCTTGACCTGTCACTTTAGTGTCCCCATTAAGATCAGCAAGGGCGCTATATCTGTTATGCTGGGACACAGCAAAAGTTTTGTGTTTGTGGGTCACAGCTCTCACCCTGCCAGATCCCACAGTTGTCCAGGCTGCTCTTCTTCTGTGGGATCTTTGCGGTAGGGGAGGCTGGTAGTGTGGCATCTCCACAGGGTGGAGTGGCCGAATTGGACACTTAATTTCTGCCTGGAGATCACAAATTACAGATTCAAGATATGTTATGTGTCTATGTAATCTATTAATTTGTCTGCAAGGGGGACAGTATCCAAATTTGAAAAGAGTACTGCGGAAGACAGGTGCAAAACAGTTATTACATTGAACTAAGCCAGTCATTTCATAGCAGCCTCTTGAAACCCGTGATTGGATCCACTCTGAGTCCACTGCCCCAGATGCCCCCAGGCCCTATGGTCATAGGGGGTCAAACCCATTATGAAGTTCAATGAATCCTTGATTCGAGGTGGCACAAAAGGCAACTCCAATACCTAATCAAGTGGAAAGGTTATCCCTTATCAGAGGCATTGTGGGTGAAACATAGAAACATCCAAGCTGATCACCTTATAGCAAAATTCCATGCAGAAAACCCAAGCAAGCCTAGGGGAGGGACACATCCCCAAGTTATTTATTTATTTATTTATTTATTTATTTATTTATTTATTTATTTATTTATTTATTTATTTATTTATTTATTTATTTATTTATTTATTTATTTATTTATTTATAAAATTTATGTAACCGCACCCTCTCCCCGAAGGGACCCGGGGCGGTGCACAGGAAATTTAAAACAACACAAATACAAAGTATAAATAATTAAAATCGAATTAAATAGTTTATCCCTGTGCTAAAATTTGAATAGTTAAGACATAATCCCTTACAAACCCAATTAAAACAATTTATAATACAGACTGCAGACTAGGTAAATAACTTAGGCCAAACCGGCCTGATGGAACAGGAGTGTCTTTAATTTCTGGCGGAAGGTGCGGAGGTCCGTGGTTGTTCTGAGGTCGGGGGGTAGGTCGTTCCAGAGGGTTGGGCCCACCACAGAGAAGGCCCTTCCCCTGGGCGCCGCCCGCTGGCATTGCCTAGTGGATGGCACCCGGAGAAGTCCCTCTCTGTGGGAGCGAATCGGCCACAGGGATGTATGAGGTAGGATGCGGTGTCGCAGGTAGCTTGGTCCCGTGCCATGGACCGCTTTAAAGATGGTGATCAACACCTTGAAGCGCACCCGAAAGACCACAGGTAACCAGTGCAGCTCGCGCAGGAGCGGTGTTACATGGGAATATCTAGACGTTCCCAAGATCGCCCGCGCGGCTGCATTCTGGACCAGCTGCAGCCTTCGGGTGCACGCCAAGGGGAGCCCCATGTAGAGAGCATTACAGTAGTCCAGCCGGGATGTCACAAGTGCGTGAGTGACTGTGCGGAGGGCGTCCCAGTCCAATAAGGGACGCAACTACCGCACCAGGCGTACCTGGTGGAAAGCCCCCCTGGCCACGGCTGTCACGTGATCTTGCATAGACAGCCGGGTATCCAGGAGGACACCTAGGTTGCGTGCCCGATCCATGGGGGCCAGATGTTCGCCCCCAATGGCCAGTGATGGAATCAACTGGTTGAACCGGGCCGCCGGAAACCACAGCCACTCGGTCTTGGACGGGTTAAGTTTGAGTCTGTTGCTTCCCATCCAGATCCGTACGGCTTCCAGACATCGGGACATCACTTCAACGGCATCGTTGGGGTGGTTGGGGTAGAAAAATACAGCTGCGTGTCATCAGCGTAGATGTGATACTCTACCCCAAAACCACGGATGATCTCACCCAGCGGCTTCATGTATGTGTTGAACAGGAGTGGCGAGAGGACCGACCCCTGAGGCACCCCACAAGTGAGGGGTCTTGAGGCCGACCTCTGCCCTCCTGTCAACACAAATTGCGATCGGCCGGAAAGGTAGGAGGAGAACCACTGTAAAACAGTGCCCCTCACTCCCAACCCCTCCAGCCGATGCAATAGGATACCATGGTCGATGGTATCGAAAGCCGCCGAGAGATCTAACAGGACCAGGATGGAGGAGCAACCCCCATCTCTGGCCCTCCAGAGATCATCCACCAACGCGACCAATGCCGTCTCAAGTGCTATGCCCGGGCCGGAAGCCGGACTGGCGCGGGTCCAGATAATCAACTTCCTCCAGGTGACGGGGAAACTGTTGTGCCACCACACTCTCAACAACCTTTGCTAGAAAATGATGGTTGGAGACTGGACGGTAGTTTTCCAACAGAGCTGGATCCAGGGAAGGCTTCTTGAGGAGGGGTCTCACCATCGCCTCTTTAAGGGAGGCCGGCAAGAACCCCTCACTCAAAGAAGCGTTGACTAACTCCTGGAGCCAGCCTCGTGTCACCTCCCAGGATGCCAGTACAAGCCAGGACGGACACGGGTCCAATAAACATGTGGTGGCTCTCAGTCGCCTACGTAACCTGTCCATATCTTCGGAAGCAACAGAGTCAAACTCCTCCCAGGATGGTATCTCAAGACCCGCTTCCGACAATCCCTCTAGGCCACTCTCGGTGGAGACCAGCTCGCTCCGGATCTGAACGATTTTATCCTGCAGATAAATACCAAATTCCTCTGCTCGACCCTGCAGAGGGGCTTCCCGCGGCCTCTGTTGAAGGAGGGAGCGGGTCACCCCAAACAGGGCGGCAGGGCGGTTTTCTGCGGATGCGATAAGAGTGGCACAGTATTGACGCTTGGCCACTCTCATCGCCACAATGTAAGTCCGTAAATGGGCTCTCACCTGTGTTCGGTCAGATTCAGAGCGTGTAGATCTCCATCTACTCTCTAGGTGTCTCTTGTGGCGTTTCATCCCCCTCAGCTCCTCGGTAAACCAAGGAGCCCAGATGACTCTTTGCCGCAAGAGAGGTCGCAAGGGCGCGACCCGATCCAAGGCTCCAGTGGCCACGATGTTCCATGCAGCCACTAGGTCCTCGATCGGGGCGCGGGCCAGGGTCACAGGTAATGGCCCAAGCTCCGTCTGGAACCTCTCTGGGTCCATCAGGCGCCTGGGGCGGAACCATCTGGGGATATCTGGTTCCGCCACCCCGCAGTGAGGTGTAGCGGTAGGAAAGTGAGTGATCTGACCATGACAAGGGTATAATGGCTAAATCCCCTGTATCAAGATCACTTTTCCACTGGCCTGAGACGAAGATCAAGTCCAGCGTATGTCCTCCCTCGTGAGTGGGACCCTCAATTACCTGGGTCAGGTCCATGGCCGTCATGGAGGCCATGAACTCCCGGGCTACCTCGGTTGATCCGCCGAGTGATGGCAGGTTGAAGTCCCCGAAGACTACAAGTCTGGGAGACTCAACCGCCACCTCAGCTATCACCTCGAGGAGCTCGGGCAGGGCTGCTGATACGTAGCGGGGAGCCAGGTACACAAGCAGCAAGCCCAGCTGCCTCCCAGGGCCCCACCTCACGTAGAGGGACTCACAGCCGGTGGTCTGTGGCACAGTGGTCTCTCTTGGCTCCAGATTTTCCCTAATAATCACCGCCACGCCCCCACCCCTGCCTAGGGCCCGCGGTTGATGAAATGCACGGTATCCTGGTGGACACATTTCCACGAGGGGTAAGCCCCCTTCGTGGCCCAACCAGGTTTCCGTAATCCCCACCAGATCCGGGTCCCCCTCCGACACAAGGTCGTTAATGAGGGGGGCTTTGTTAACCACGGATCTGGCGTTACATAACATCAACCTAAGGCCCTGGCTCTGTAAACCCTGGCCACCAGGCTCGCGAAGGGGGGCCCGAGGATTGGGGCCAGTGACCGCCTGAAGCCAGCGGCCGCGACCCCTCTCCCGGCGATGGAATGTCTGTCCCCCCCCGCCCCTACCTCTCCCTATGACCGTGCTGATAGAAAGACCCTCCGTGGAATCAACCCCTGCTCCCCCCATCTTAGTGGACCTACCAGCTACCTTATCTATTCCGCCAGTTAGTTTGACACTCACCCTAGCCCAGTGCTTCTCAAATAGTGGGGCGGGCCCCCCAGGGGGGGCGCGAGGCTCCGTAAAGGGGGGCGCGTTATTTTTTTTTTTAAATTTCTAATGCACTTTAAATCTTTTCTGCTACAGTTAATAAAGCTATTCTTTGTTGTAAATTGATCCACATTTCTTTCTTTTTTTATTCTCTTATACGTTAATAAGGATACAGTGTTATGCAGAGGTGTACTTATAACAATTTTATAGACAAATGATACTATTTACAGTCGCGCGGGGGGCGCGAAATGTTTTCTTCTTCCTAGGGGGGCATGACAGAAAATAATTGAGAAGCACTGCCCTAGCCTCAGACTGCCTAAACCCTCCCTCCACCCTGGAACCCCCTAAAAACCAAATAACACAATTTAGTAAAAAAAAACCTGATTCTGCGCTTCTTCCACTTCTCTTGACTAACTAGTCCCTCATTGAAGTGTGCCCTAGATAACATAGCGGGCCACCCCTGTGAGAAGGGGGAGTCATGCAGTGAGAGGAGGTCTGCCCTTGAGTACATGCACGATTATAACATTTTTAGGGGCCCCGTTGGATACCGGTTAAGATGTTAAATACCAGCTGTAAGCTGTTAAAATTGGTGCTAAAAACAATAGATGGTTATAATATAGGATGGTAACAATAAATAGAATAAAAGTCCAGTAGAGCAATTTGTGATATAAAATCTCAATAAAAAGGGCAATAAATTAGTTCATAAAATTAGATTGTGCAAAAAGGTGCGGGTGATGTAAACAAGTCTAAATAGAGCCAGATGTTCTTCAGCCCAGCCCATAGTGTCCTGGGTGATGCCCTACAGGGCTCTTCAGAGGCACAAGCCAGGATCTAATATGGCCTAGCATCTCTTGGGCCTGGCCACCCCTCGGGCCTCAGCCCGGTTCCGCCTCTGGGTCCGCCAGTTCAGTCCGTCCTCCGTTCGGCCTCCGTCTGGCCGCCACCCGGCAGCTACCCGACCACCACGCCGTTCTCAGCCCTCGCTCGGCCTCCATTTTACCTCCGCTCCTCCACAACTCACCAGCTCGGGCCCTGGCTGCCGGCTCGGCTTCCGCGCCCGTTCCCCTCGGCCACCGACTCTGGCTCCGGCTCCCGAGCTCGTCTCCCCCGGCCCAGCCTCCGTTCGGCCTTCACTCCTCACCAACTCGGCCTCCGGCTGCTGGGCTCGGCTTCTGAGCCCGTTCCCCTCGGCCTCCAGCCTCCAGCTCTGGCTCCGGCTCCCGAGCTCGTCTCCCAGGCCCAGCCTCCATTCGGCCTCCGCTCCTCAAACCTCCTTACTCGGCCCCCCGGCAGCTGGGCTCGGCTTCGGAGCCCGTTCCCCTCGCCTCGCCTCCGTTCTCGCCTCCATTCTCGGTTCTGCCGCTCCTCCAACTTCCAGCTCCACATCGCTCCTCCACTCCCTCTTCCTCTCTCTCACCTCCTTTCCTCCCTCAGTGCCGGCTCGGCTTCAACCATCACTCTCCTCCGTTCTTCTCCTTACTTCGCCGGCTCGGCTCCATTCTTGCCGGCTCGGCTTCCGGCTTCCGGGTTCGGCTTCCAGCCCTTTAGCTCATAAAAAACTCACCCTGGCAGACCTCCAAAGGTCTTAAAGGAGCGCCAGGGTGGTTGCTCTACTGGGCCCGACCCCCAAAGATGTATTACGGGGTCGGGTAGCACCTCATTATCTTCCAACGGCCCCTGCAGCCTGCAGAGGCTCAACGGCGGACCGCCATCTTCGCGCGCGCGCAGTCAGTTATGCACCTGTACTCAAATTGTTTTATTTCCCATAGGTTGCTTTTGGGAAGTGAGGGGAGCCGGATGTCAGCTTGCAAATCATCGCCATGATGATTATCAAGCTGCTATAGAGAAGTGAGAATTCTTGACATTCCTGTGGTCAGAATGGAACCTCAGGATGACCTGTGACTGCGAATGCATAGATTTAATTTCAATGCTAATTGGGTAACGTGATTTATGACAGGCAGAGGAGAGGGGGCATAGGGGAGATAAAGTTCAGACGCCATCAAATAACTTTCAGTTCTGGCTCCACTGGAGGCTCAGCCAAGATGCTAATCCTAATAAATGGATGTTTTTTGAACTTTATCTTGAAGCTGTAAATTAATTGGGGTTTTCTCTTGGGAGCTTCACAACATGCCTGACATTAAGCAAGATCTCCCTTCGCACTCATCCTGGAGCTAACACCTTCCGAGGGGAGTGCACATAAAGAAAATAAAACTAAAACCCCTCCAAAGAAGCATGCCCAATCCAGGGAGTGACCAAGAGGACATGGGTGCTACCAGATCCTCCTATACCCTGGAAACAGAACGGATGGCTGAACTGGATTTGGAGGAAAGATCTGTCCATCCCAGATGGTCATTGGGAGTGGGGCAGAGGAGTGATCCTGAGGAGATTCCTGCCGGAATTACTACCAGCCGACACTGGCGACCTGTGGCTGCCTGGCAGGAAGCCAAACAAGAGGATCTCATGATGACCCATGCTTTGAAACTTCTTCAAAGCATGTATGGGAAAAATCCCGTTTCAGCCGTGCTGAGAGAGAGGCTGAATTTGCTGAGCAAGAAGAGAGACGTGCAGAAGACCTGTCTAACCCTGGGGGCCCTGGGGGCAGTCAGTGGAGCTGATTGGGATGGGGGAGCCCCAGCTGCAGCAGCCATCTGAGCCCCACCAAGTGGGGGATGGAGGCCCTACAGACACCGAATGCCAAAGATCCCTCCCCTTGGAGTGAGGTATGAAGGAGACCCCCAAAATCTGGGATTTTTCCTGGTCCAGGTCCAGAATTACATGCATCAGTATGGAGAGGATTTCCCATCAGAGGAAGCCAAAGTAAGAGCTGTTACTATGGCATTGAAGAACAAAGAGGCAGCCTGGATGGTTGCTTTGCATAATGATGACCCCACCCCCTACTGAGGGATTGCAATGTGTTTATGACCACCTTGAGGAAGTGCTTTGATGACCCCCTAACTGATTGGAAGGTGAAAACCAAGATGAAAACCCTTACTCATGGAAGAAGACCAGTGGCTGAGTACATCCAAGAGTTTCACGAGCTGTCGATGCATGGGTGGTCGGAAGATGTTTTAATGGAAAGTTATAAGGATTGGCTTAATGAGGATGTGTACCAGAGCTGTTTAAATAGGGGGAAGGGCGTGCAACCTGCAACACTGGTATGGACTGGCAGCAGATGTGGAAATTGACCTGGCCAGGAATAAATACCAGGGAGGCAGCAATAAAATCAAGAATCCCTCTCTTAGGCTTCCGGTTCCGGCTCCTGCGGCGACGGGCGAGCCTAGCACTCGCTCGCCGCTTTGTTTCTCTTTCTGCCTCCCCACGGGGGCGAGACCCCTCTTGTTTGAGGGTCTCCCGTAAAGCCGGCTCGTCAGGGGGCGCCCCCCCCCCACGGCGGTGGAGGAAGTGGGCCCCGGCGCGGCTTAGGTGAGGGAGAACATGCTGCGGGGGGTTCTCCCTTCGCCTAAGGAAGACGGTGCCATTTACAACAATGAAGAGGGTTAATCGGCTCAGTCGGAAGGCTTCCCGAGGCTTCAGCTGCGAGGGGAGAGTGAGTTTTTAAAAAACTTTTTTTTCTGCTGCCAGCCAGGCTGAACGGACTGGGAGGGGGGTGTTTGTTTTCAAAAAAAAACCCTCGGACTTAAGCGGCACTTGGAAATGGCTTCTCTGGAAGAGAAAGTGGAAATCTTAAATCCGGACTGTCTCTAACAAGGGAAAGTGGTATGCGGCTACTTGCAACATTGTGTCTAGGTCTGGCTGGTTAAAAAAAAAATTATTTTTCTACTTTCTCCTCTGGGCTCTGAGATGGGCGGTGGAAAGTGGCTTTTCTTTGTCCCTGCCTGAGTATTTTAACTATGGAAAATTTCCAGCGTCTCTTTACAATTGGGACTCTCTCTGGATATTAATGAAGAATTTTTTCTTGTTGGATTTGTGGTTCCTTTCTGGATTACCTTCGTTATTATAGCTATTGAGTTGGAAAATTGTCTCTCTCTTGGTTCCTGAATTTTACAACGTTTCAACCTTGATCTGAACTTTTGGCTTCCGATTAGTCTCACCAGCCCCACCCTGAAAACGCCATTTTGGTGGCACTGACTCTAACAGTTAAGATGGCTCAAGAAACAGCACTGACAAGTTTAGAACAACGGATGGCTTCTCTTGAAACTGTTATACAAACTTTGGTTCAAGAAATTCAGGCCCAGAGGGCAGAAAACATTATTTTCAAGAAGGAGCTATTGGACACACGGAAGCAAACGCTGGAAATCACACAGAAGACTGAAGAATTGGAAGGGGGGCTGGTGGGGGTTAAGGGAGAGATTAAAAATGTTACTAAAGAGGTTGAGGAAACAAGTGGGCATGTGTCTAGGATTGATATGGAAAGAATGACATATTTTTTGAGATTTCAGAATGTTTTTGAGCAACCTGGTGAATGCCTCCCTGATCTTATGAGCACAATTTTAGCAGACTATTTACAAAAACCTAAAGATGAGATCAGGGGGGACATTGACCTAGCCTATAGAATTAACTCAGCATATGCCAGGATAAATGAAGTGCCTAGAGAGATACATGTGAAATTTGTTAGAAGGTCAACCAGAGAGGAAATCTTGAAGGCGCAGAGAGGGAACCCTTTAATTTACCAACAAAAAACGGTCACTATCTTGAAGCAGATTCCTAGAAAGATTCGAGAAGCAAGGAGGAAATTTTCCTTCTTGTCTAAAATTTTATTTGATCATGGGATTTGGTTCAAGTGGGTGACACCCGAAGGGATGCTGGTGTTCTGGGAAGGAGGAAGAGTGAGGATTAAAACAGTTGCTGAGGCGGAAGCCTTTCTTAAAAAACATTCCTCTGCCCTGGGGGAAGATCCAGGGGGGACGGAGGGGGCCACGGCCCCGCCCGCTGGGGGCCAGGGAGGAGAAAAAGAAGATACAATAGCCAAGAGACTTAGATCGAAAAAATAACTTTGCCTTGATTTTCCTGAACAATTTTGCATAATATTTTCTGGATTTTTTGTAAATGTCTGACAGCATGGAACTGAGAATTTAGGTATATGTACTTGCTTTTACCTTGTAGTGTTATGAAAAATGCTTTTTTTTTGTTATTTTTTTTATTGTGTATTTTGAGGTCTCGGAAGGGCCGACGACTCTGACGTGAATGCTCTCAAAATTTCTTTGTATCCCTTACCCTACCCTATAGAAAAAATGTAAAACCAATAAAACTTTTTCAATATAAGAATCCCTCTCTTACACACACACCCCAAAGAAGCTCCTAAGGGAGGAAAGGGATGGTCTGCAAGCAAGCCCCAGTTTACTGCTTGTTTCCGGTGTGAGAAGGAGGGGCACTGAGCTGTTGCCTGCTACTCAAAAATTCGACCAAACCCACCGCTGCTGGAGAGAAGAAATCAAACTGGCAACTAGGGAAGCACAAAGAAGCTGCCTTGAAAAGTGTGGAAGCTGCTGAGGATTTCCTTCCCACCCAAGAGAGAGAAGAGCCCTCCCTTCTTTCGGAAGAAAGTGAAACTGACTCTGATGATGACCACCTGGTAAGTCCCCAGTCAGGCCCCATGACCATTCCAGTAGAACTTAAAGTGCCCTCTACTGGAGCCCAGGGGAAAATGTTGGAACTCTTAGACTCTGGATGCACTCGATATATAATTAGTCCAGAAGTGGTGGAGAAAATGGGGTCAAGACTGGGGACTTTGAAAGTGCCCATTGCCTTTTGCCAATTGGACGGGTCAGTGGCTGGTGGAGAGGCCACACATTTTGTAACCGAAAGAGTAGAAATGGGGATGGCAGATCACCAAGAAACCTTGAATTTCATCATTGCGCTTGGGATGAATCGTCCCCTCATACTAGGATTACCATGGCTGTGGAAATGGAACCCACATGTGAACTGGAGGAAAGGGTGGCTACACATCCATTCCGCTAAACCTCCAGAGCGGGCGGGGAGGATCTCCCACATAGCCAGTACTGAAACAAACCTAGTAGCTGTGGGGCATGAGAAAATTGAAGGGGAGGAGAAAATCCCCAAAGAATATTGGGACCTCAGAGAGGTTTTCAGTGAAAGGGCTTCTGACAAACTACCTCCTCACCGTGCCACTGATTGCAGCATTGAGATCCTCCCGGGGGGAAAACTCCCTAAGCCTCAGATTTACTTGATGACCCCACATGAGATGGAGGAATTACAAAATTTCATTGACAAAAATTTAAAAAGGGGGGGTCATACCACCCAGTAGACCATGGGTGGCCGCACCTGTCTTATTCAGAGAGAAAAAAGATGGCTCCTTTCATCTATGTGTCAACTGTAAGAACCTGAACGCCATTTGCGTGGAAAATCTGTACCCTCTGCCCCTCATGAAGGACATGTTAGCCCATTTGGGCAAAGGGAAAATTTTCACAAAGTTAGACCTGAGAGAAGCCTACTACAGAGTCAGAATAAAAGAGGGAGATGAGTGGAAAACTGCTTTCAACTGCCCTTTGGGATGTTTCCAGTTGAGAGTATTCCTGTTTGAACTTCAGGGGGCGCCAGTACTGCCTATCCATTCCATTACTAGATAAAATAGTTTATTTCAGCTATAGCTTTAATTATGTCTAAAGAAGCATTCCAAGCAGCGTTAAATGGAAATGCTTTGTAGTTTAAAAGTGACTGAATATTTTCATTACTGGAATCTCTAGTCAATAATATTGCATCTTAATTAGATAGCGTTCACTCTCGGCATACTTTTCAGCACTGATTGACAGCTTCTATGACTTTTCTGGGTTTAAACAATGGAAGCAGGATGTCAAGCAGCATGTCATCAATGCACTGATGAAACTTTATTTCATCTCTATGAACGTCTCTTCTAAAATTTCATGCAAATGTTAAAGAGCATTGGAGACACGATGGATCATTGAAGAGTCTCATTCATAAGCTTTTTTACTACCTTGTAAATTATGTTATATATTTCTGAAATGCATCAATTCAATTAAATGTAATTGTTGAAAAACAATTATAAATATAAAATACTATTACCTGATTGTGCTACTGAAGGGAAACCTACTATTCAAAAATTAAGAAAGAAGACCACCCTGGTTAGAATATTTAAAATTAATCTTTTAATTCCTGTGATACATTTCATGGACCGAGAACTAGACACACATTTAGAAGAAATGAATAAATCTTTATGCATGTAGTATCCATATTCTGCAGACAAAGATCTTAAATCACTTAGAAAAAATATTTTAAATCAATTGGGCAATGAAAGGATGGCAAGATGGCAAGATGGCAAGATGTCAGCCTTCGCTTTAGAGCAAGCCTGACACAAGGTATGAAATATGATAATAAAGAATCTCCTTAAGGACAAATTGATATGTACATTGTTAAGCCCTGTCCTTTTAATGCTGCTTTTACTTACCTACTGCTTTGTTCTTGCCATCTTGCACTTTGCTTCCACAGACCTTTTCCCAAGAAACAGGATCCTTGTGAATATACAATGTTTCTTCTGTCCTTAAGATGATATTATTAGGAGAAACTTTACCTAGGGTGCACAGTTAGACAGCAGTTAAACTAGACCGGCTGAAGCAGACAAGCTAAAACAGAACCCCAATCTCCATTTTACAAACACACAAAGGTTTGTGAAGATATTTGAAAGTCAATATTATAAATTGTTAGTATATTAGGTTACCTTGTCTTCTGAAAATTGTGTTTAAATTTATTTAGTGTGATTGTGGCAGTGGAAACATGCCAAGGCATCCATGATGGGGGCAGGTGGCAAGTAACAAAATTGAAGTGTGATATCATCACACAAGAGGCAGGACATACCGTATTTATTCGACTATAACGCGCAAAATTTTGTACCCAAAAAAGAACTCAAAGTTTGGGTGCGCGTTATAAACGAGGGTTCGGGTTTCTGCGCGGCGGCGGCGGGGGGAGAAGCGGAGCCAGAAAGAGACGCGGGGGGAGAAACGGAGCCCAGAAAGAGACGCGGGGGGGAGAAACGGAGCCCAGAAAGAGACGCGGGGGGAGAAACGGAGCCCAGAAAGAGACGCGGGGGGAGAAACGGAGCCCAGAAAGAGACGCGTGGGGGAGAAACGGAGCCCAGAAAGAGACGCGGGGGGAGAAACGGAGCCCAGAAAGAGACGCGGGGGGAGAAACGGAGCCCAGAAAGAGACGCGGGGGGAGAAACGGAGCCCAGAAAGAGACGCGGGGGGAGAAACGGAGCCCAGAAAGAGACGCGGGGGGGGGAGAAGCGGAGCCAGAAAGGTTTCCTCAGCTGAGGAGCCCTTTGCCCTGCCGGCGGGCTGGTTAGGGTGGAACGGCATCGCTCCATCGCCCCTCAGCTGCGGAGCCCGGCCATCATGCTTTATAAAAATCGGTATAAAAATTTTATACCGATTTTTAATCGAAAATTAGGGGGTGCGCGTTATACACGTGTGCGCATTATAGTCGAATAAATACGGTAAGTAATTTGTGTTATGTTCATGATGCTATCATTCCACACATGATGTCTGTTTGATACCATAATTAAGGTGACCAGACGTCCCGAATTTGGCGGGACAGACCCACTTCTCCATTAGATATCCCGCCACCCGCCTTTTCTTCAAAATGTCCCACTTCGGGTGCTCTGTATGTGCTCAGAGGCGGGCGCCTCTGAGCACCGGCTCGGGTGGGGAGGGCCTCGGAGAGGGGGGCGCGTGCGCTCCGGTGCGTCATGCGCCTGCAGAGGGCATCGGGGCACGCTTCCACACACCCCGCGGGGCACTCTTTAAAGGCAGCGGCGGCGGCTCTCAGCGCGTAAGGGACGGCCTTCGGCCCAATCGTCAGGTGCACAGCTGCTGGGTCTGGCAGCGGCGCAGGAGGTGTCGGGCGAGCAGCGCAATGGCTCCGAGTGCGGGAGGCAAGAGTGATATGCTGGGACGCGGGGCTCGCAAGGGCCTGGCCCGCTCACCTGAGTGCCCTTCCCTGCACCACGCAGCCCCTTGCGGGCCCCGCGTGCCAGCGTATCACTCTTGCCTTCCACGCTCGGAGCCATCGCGCTGCTCGGCCGGCACCTCCTGCGCCACCGCCAGACCCAGCAGCCGCGCGCCAGACCCAGCAGCCGCCCCGAAGGCCGTCCCTCATGCGCTGAGAGCTGCCGGATTGGTCCGCCGCCGTTGCCTTTAAAGTGGCCCCCACAGCGGCTGTTGGGAGCGCACCTCTGCCCCGATGCCTTCTGTACAGGCGCACACACTCCCCCCCCATCGACGGTCTCCCGCTTTGGGATTTTGAAAATCCGGTCACTTTAACCATAATGCCTATGAAACAGAAAGAAATAGTATTGTTTTACTTCCCCCCTGATAATGCAATTTCCTAATAGCCCAAAGGCAATCATATTCAAGTGCCATTATGTAGAAATCACCTTCAGACTTTCCTGATCAATGCAAAATTTGGGATTGAAGGATGGGAAGGAGATGCTGGAGATTGATCCATTCCTCTGCTTCCTGGCCTGGACACACATTCTAGTTCATGCATCAGGAAAACACTATCAAAAGGCTATTATTTGCTGACAAAATACATATAGATGCAACAAATCAAGATAGCAAATTCTGGCCTGTTACCTAAACAAAAATATTATTTGAATAAATTCCCACATTTGTAAGTAAAACAAAAAAGGTTTCAGACAGGGGTGGGTTTCAAAATTTTGGGAACCTATTCTGTGGATGTGGCTTCTTTGTGGGAGTGGCTTGCCGGCCATGTGACCGGGTGGGAGTGGCTTGCCGGCCAAGTGACCAGGTGGGAGTGGCTTGCCGGCCATGTGACCAGGTGGGAATGTTAGCAGCTGCTGGAATTATGTTTGCACAACAGTGGAAAAACAGATATGAAAATGAATAAATACTACAATGTGTAGGAATAAATAAAGTGACAATTAAAATCAAGAAGGCTTTGAATATTTTTTCACATGGGATTTGTTTTATATAAATTCGAATTTATATAATAATAATAAATATATAATATAAATAAATATAGCAATTGCTAAGTAACAGAAACAGAAAATAGAAATCCAAAAGTATGAAAGACAACACCAATTATGTAAGGAAAGGTCACTAAAATGTATAAGGAAATATTAGTAGTACTTGATCATTATTGATGTGTACAACTGCTGCAGGACATAATACACCCACGCAAACTATGACAGTGCCAGGAAAACACCAAAAAATATAATCCTTCCTACAAAAGACTAAAAATGAAACCAGTTTTTTCCCCTAACCTTAGGGACAGGAGAGATAAAGCCACTGAAATAAAAACCATCAAGGCATTGCGGAAAATTATAAAGGACACACAAGATCACAGAACCAGCAACCACCTAAGAATTACCTAGACAACCAGGGTGAAACACACTCTTTCTGGCAAAGCTGCCTTGCACCAACCTGGCTGCCCATAGAAAAGCAGCCACTTTGAGACATATAAACCTGGTCTGAACACTTAAAAGCAACATATTGTATCTCAAAGAAAATATTTGCAAAAAGGAATAACATTTCTTGAAAATAAAATTTTTTATAAACAATTACAAACTAAAAATTCCCTAAAATAATTAAAAAAGATATTTTACAAATAAAAAAAATCCTTAATAACCATTGTTAAGCATTCCGCAAAATGACACAATTGCAAGGTATTCTACCAACAATAATGTATACTGAAACCATTTAAAGATATTCCTTGTAATAATTTAAAATATAACCATGTTAAGGGTAGAATAACACTATATATTGAAGTGAACCATTTAAAAAAATTCTCTACTCAATACATTTTAAAGTAGTGAGTATAGAATTTTTAAAAATGGTTTATATTAATTTGTTTTTCATAGAATCTTTTTTTTAATAGTCTAAGACAATTTAAAAAAAGAACCCAAACACAATAAATTGAAGTAAACCATTTTTAAAAATTCTCTATTCAATACAGTTAAGTAAAACGATTTTAAAAAATTATATGCACAATAAATAAAATCATCTTTTAAAAAATCATCAAAAAAAAAAAAAGAGGGGAAAAAAACCAGGTCACTTACCAGGAGGCAGAATCAGCAGCTCTCCGATAATGGATGCAGCAGGGAGCAGGCAGGCAACGAGGCAACAGGACACAGGTAAACTTACCTGTCTAGAGGGAGAAGGGAGGCAGCCAGCCAGGTGAGGCTGAGAGAGGGGGGAGCTGGGGGGCTTTTGGCCATTGTTGCATAAGCCAGCTCGCGGCTTTTGCAAGAAGGCCTTCCCTTGCGAAAGCTAGCCTTCCCCTCCCCCCCCCCCAGCGTGTTTAAAATTTTAAAAGCCCCGGCCTTTTACTCTTGGCGCGCCTGCAGGGGGTTGGGGGGCATCGCGCAGTTAGCGCTAGCTGCGTGAAGCCCCCCCCAACCCCCTGCAGGCGTGCCAAGAGTAAAAGGCGGGTTTTTTTATATTTGAAGCTTCCCGAGGATTTAACTCTTGGCGCAGCTGGAGGGGTTTGGGACGGCTTTGCGCAGCTAGCGCTAGCTGCGCAAAGCCCCCCCCAACCCCCTGCAGGCGCGCCAAGAGTAAAAGGCGCCGGCAGCTTCATGGCCCGGGCCTTTTAAATTTCGCGCCGCTGGGGGGGGAGGATGCCGCCGCACGAAATTTAAATGGCCCGTCTATGAAGCTGCCAGGGCCTTTCACACGTGGGCGGCAGGAGAGGCGGGAAATGCAATGGACTGAGTGAGCCATGCGTTCCAGAAGTTACTTACTTCCGGGTCCCCAGTCCAATCGGATCGCCCCGGATTGCTAAATTTTACGATCCGGCTCATGCGAGCCGGGGCGAACCGGTAGGAACCCACCCCTGGTTTCAGACCACAAAACAAAGTTTTACCCATTTTTCTGTCATTCTTGCTGAGAATGATTTAAAAAATACCATACTTGGGGCTTAGAGTGGCACATTCTTTTAACAGTCATTTATGATTTCCATTACATTTAAACACCTTACTATAGAGCTGGATTTAGGAGCAAACTACATAGACTCAGGTGCTGTACCTGCACCAACTCTTAAAAAACCAAAAGTTATTAATTTTCTTCCTAAAACTAGTGACATTTAATTAACATGACAAATAGTGTGCTAAAGGTCCTTTTAAATACTATTCACACAAAAAAGTCTATAGCATTCAACAGCATAAATTATTTCAATCAGACCCCTGAATAATGATTATCTTAAATTGCAGAAATTCTGCATAAAAATGGGTGGCATGGACTACAAATATGATAAGAAAATTAAACAAGGGTGCCATTTGACGTGTGGCACAGCCGCTGCCTTTTCATCCATATAAAAATAAACATTTGTTAGCTCCCTTCTTACGCTGAGGTAAATGGGCTGTTTGAGAACTGATGCTCCAAAAAAAAAAAATCCGAAGAAACAGATGTGAAAACTGCAGGAACTATTAATTAAATGATAGTTCCATCTCCTTTAATAGGCCTGTTTGCATTTAAAAGCATTCTGGAAAAAGTGATAATTACTTGATTGATGGTAATTTCTTTTCTAGTGGAAGGCTAGATTATGGTGCCCTGAAGACTATCAGTTAAGAAAGTAGTTGTCATGCTGAACTGTAAGAATCATTTATGAGACAGTACTTATTATTTAATCAAGCTTTTCAAAACTTCTGGCAATCATTCAAAATAGCATTAATAAAATCAATGCATAAACATCACATAAAATTGGCAAATAACCAAGGGGAAAATAACAGAGTTTTTTTTTAAACCCTTTGTTTTTAAAAGAGGAGTATACAAGCTAGATGACTGTTTATCCAAGAATGATAAATTCCATTTCAGAAGAGAATCTAACCCTAGCCAGATGTAAAGGACGTGTATAAAAAACCAAGACCACAGAAGGTAGTCCTCAAATTATTACCTTATTGGAGCCTGCCCACTACTGCTGAAAGTCAAGATAAACTTTAAGTGAAATGCCTCATTAATGATGCCACCTTCTTTGCTCTCCCCAATGCATTCATTAAACAAATGTAAGTGGAGCATGAGATACCCCATGCCTCACTATCCTAGTTAGTGTGATATTGGCTACTTTCAGATAGCCAATATTTACAGATATTCTTATTTTTATTAGCAATTATGTAATTTCATTATAAATTTATAAGACCAAGTACTGTTATACTGCTGAGGGAAGTCACCCCTCCTAGAAGAATGAAATATTTTGAGAAATATTTAAAAAGGCAGAATATTATACTTCCCCTAAAAGAAAAATGGAAATCTTAAGGGAGACAGAAACTCAACCCCAACTCCCTGCCCCCAACAGATATTTGGTGCCCATTTAGAAGTACTGGGCCTGCCTATTTACAATACAAAAGACCTTCAGGTCCAGGGTGATGGGATTAAGACATGACCCTCCAGGACATAATAGGATTATCTATTAGCAGAGCTCAACCACATGGCACAATCACCTGGGGACATTGAATCACTGCCCCTGGGCTTCAATCAAACTTGATTCAGACAAACATGACCCTACATGGCCCCATGGGAGTCTGACTACAGCCAATAGAATACAGTTCTTGTACAGGAACAGGAAGCTCAAGGGCAAGCCCAAGAGAAAATATAAGTAACCTTCATTCTCAAATCCATGTGGTTAGCTGCCCAGGACCTCAAACCCATGCGGTCCTGTTCATCAATATACCATTTTTCCAATCAGCTTCCATGTTTCTAGTGTCTTTCTCCTCATTTGGAACTGAACCAGATGGATATTTCATCCAACAATTTGGCATCCAAAGATGGGATTCCAACCTAACCTGACCAATGGACCTGACCTGGGTAAGCCTTCCTTGCCGGCAGCAGACCCATTGCATCTGTGGGTGAGTTTTCCCAGATCATGGTCATTTGGAACTAGGGTTTTAAAGGGGTTTTGAGTGTTGAGCTCAAAAACTGCTTGAGAGGATCACCCACAAAGGGGGGAGGGGGCTTGTTCTCATGTCTTTCAGCCCTGCATAGACAACTCTGCAACCTGTGGAAGCAGATCACACTGATCCAGATGCTGCCTCCAGAGGAGACTTTCCATTCATTTGAACCAGAGAATTGGGTTTAGATTCAGCCATCCACTAGAAAGTCATCACAGCAACCAGAGTGAAGCAGACCTTCCCAAAACCTGACTGACCATCCTTACCACCAAGCCAGACCTAATGCCATCCAGCAAACATGAAAGAAAGGACCATGAGATGGATTAAAAGACTCTTTTCAATCCCCAGAAGACAGCTGGAAAGACTATGTGTCAGCCTCTACTTTCCTTGTTTGCTATTGGCTGCTATAGAAATGGGG
Organism: Rhabdophis nuchalis; assembly: GCA_039707465.1. NCBI lineage: Eukaryota > Metazoa > Chordata > Lepidosauria > Squamata > Natricidae > Rhabdophis > Rhabdophis nuchalis. The sequence continues at coordinate 120,032,008 of CM077644.1, read as the reverse complement.
AGAGAGGGGGCTTGAGATATTTGAGAGGGGGAATTACTGGTGCTGGAGGAGTTATGAAGAAGGGAGTTTTGTTCTCACCATCTTCTGCACATGCCAGTGACCTGTGTTTGGACTTGGTCAAGGCCAACCGTCTTGCATACCATCTTGATGAGGCTTTTTGAAGATGCACTCCACATGACACCTTAGGGAGTTGCAAATTGGACATTGGGTTGGGGAATTGGGGGGGAGGGTGCTGGATAAATGTTTGATATGTATATGTTCGTGCCTTCTTGGCTCAGATCTTGCTTTCCTTTTTGCTGCTTTCAATTCATATCTTGTAAAAGTACTTTATCTCTATTCAAATGGAGTTGAACTTTTTCTTTCTTGAATATTGAAGGATGCATGCCTGACATTAAGCAAGATCTCACTTCACACCCATCCCAGAGTTAAAAGCTTCCGTGGGGGGAGCACCCAAATGTCTAACCCCTGCAGCAAGCAGGAGAACATGATGGCAGGGGTCACAACCAGCTGACGACCAGAGGATGACTGGCAGGCAGCTGAGAGAGAGGATCTCATGATGACCCATGCTTTACACCTTCTTCAGGAGGCTTGGGAATGCTGCCACTTCTGTGTAAGTCTTGCTGAAAGGGAGAGTGGATTATCCGAGCAGACAGAGGGGCAAACAGAAGACCTGACTAGTCGTGAAACATCCCTGGGAACAGCTACTGGAGCTGGGCAAGAAGGGGGGGGCCCAGCCGCAGCAGCAGCAGTTCAAGGCACCAAACCCCAAAGATTCCACCACATGGGGTGAAGTACAGAGGAGATCCCAAAGAATGGCAGGGGGGTCTTTTAGTGCAAGTTTGGGGTTACATGCAAGAGTATGGTGAGGATTTCCCATCAGAAGTGGCCAAAATGAGAAGTGTTACTATGGCTTTGAAAGGCAGAGCGGCTGCATGGATGGTAGCTTGGCATAATGATGATTTACTCCTGCTGAGGAATTATAGGGGGTTTATGACAGCCCTGAGGAAACGCTTTGATGACCCCCTCCTAAATCAAAGGCAAGAAGCAGATTGAAACCCTTATGCCAGAAGGGGAGGCTTGAGGCTGAGTACACTCAGGAGTTTCGTGAGATGTTTGTGCATATGTGGGGGTGGTCCGAAGAGGCACCAAAAGCAGGAAAGGAGGGGCATGGGGAGCCCAACTGCTACACTAGACATGGCCCAAAAATGACCTCAGCTGGTGGGAAGGAACCTGGCTGGCAGCTAGGGAGACGCTGTAAAACTGCTCTGGAAGGCGTGGAAGGTGCTGATGTCCTTCCTCCAGGCCAGGAGGAGAAGGAACTCTCCTTTTCTATGGGAGAAAGTGAAACTGATTCAGATGATGACCACTTGGTAAGTCCTCGATCGGGCCCCATTACCATCCCAGTAAAATTAAAAGTACCCTCAACTAGAGCCCAGAAGAAGATGATAACCCTTTTAGACTCTGGATGCACCCGATGTGTAATCAGCCCAGAGGTGGTGGAGAAAATGGGTCTAAGACTGAGAACTATGAAAGTACCCATTGCCTTTTGCCATCTGGATGGGTCAATTGCTGGTGGGGAGGGGCATTTTGTAACTGAACCAGTGGAGATGTGGATGGGGGACCACCAAGAAACCCTGAGTTTCATCGTGGCACCAGGGATGGACTGGCCCCTCATACTGGGATTACCTTGGTTGCAGAAATGGAACCCTCACATGAACTGGTGGAAAGGGTGGCTATGCATCCATTTGCTAAACCAACAGAGGGGGAGGGAAAGACTTCCCATCTAGCCAGAGCTGCAATGAACTTTCCAGTTGTCACACATGAGGAAATTGTGAGAGAGGAAAGAATTCGGAAAGAATATTGGGACCTCAAAGAGGCATTCAGTGAAAGGGCTTCTGGCAAGTTTCCCGCCACCATGCCACAGATTGCAGCATAGAGATCCTCCCAGGGGAGAAACTCTCTAAACCACAGATTTACTCCATGACCCCATGCAAACTGGAGGAATTATGCAACTTCATTGATAAAAATTTAAAGAGGGGGTTCATTCAACCAGCTAGGCCGCGGGTGACTGCACCAGTCTTATTCAAAGAGAAAAAAGATGGCCCTCTGCATTTATGTGTGAACTATAAAAACCTGAACACCACTTGTGTGGAAAATGTGTACCTTTTGCCCCTCATGAAGGACATGTTGGCGCACTTGGCAAAGGGGAAAATTTTCACTAAATTAGATTTAAGGGAGGCCTATTACCAGATCCGAATAAAAGGAGACAAGTGGAAGACTGCTTTCAACTGCCCTCCAGGGTGTTTCCAGATTAGAGTGCTTCTCTTTGGACTACAGGGGGCACCAGCCATTTTTATGCAGCTGATTAATGAGGTGCTACATGAACACCTGCACAAGGTGGTGTTAGTTTACCTTGATAACATCCTCGTGTACATGGAAACACTTGAGGAACACAGAAAACTTGTACACTCAGTCCTGAAAAACTCCGAGCCACTGAACTTCATGCCAAGTTGTCTAAGTGCAAATTTCACCAATAGAAAATTGACTATTTGGCTTATCACATCTCTCATGAAGGTATCGAGATGGATCCAGGGAAAGTCTAAGCTGTGACAGAATGTGCAGCTTCTTGCATCCGCAAACAGCTACAAAGTTTTTTGGGGATTTGCTAACTTTTACCACCAATTTATGCCCTCATTCGCTATTTATCCCCTCATTGTATTGCCAATTACGAATCTTTTAAAATCACAGAGGGTAGCAAAACCAAGGCCTAGTAAGCCTTTGAAATGGACTATGGAATGTCAAGCTGCCTTCAAGAAGTTGAAACAGCTTTTTGCAGCTGAACCTGTTTTAAAACACCCTGACATGGATGCACCTTTTGTGGTCCAAGCAGATGCAAATGACATGGCGGTGGAGGCAGTGCTGCTCCAGGCGAAGCTGCAACTTTGCGCCTACACCTCCTGTAAACTAACAAAAACGGAAAGACGATGGGCAATTTGGCATAGTTTTTAACTGGCATAGTTTTAAATGGTATAGTTTTGAATGGTTTTTTAACAGGGATTTTAACAAGGTTTTAAGACAGGCTATTTATCATTTAATGTATTTTTAAAGGTTTCTATGTTTTTTACTTGTGATTTTATTGTTGCCTGTACACCGCCCTGAGTCCCGGAAGGGAGAAGGGCGGTATAGAATTTTAAACAATAATAATAATAATAATAATAATAATAATAATAATAATAATAATAATAATAATAATAATAATAATAATAATAATAATAATAATAATAATAATAATAATAATAATAATAATAATAATAACAATAATAATTTGGGAAAAGGAGGCTTTTGCAGTCTGGTGGGCCTTGCTAACTTGGCGACATTTCCTTGAAGGAGCTAAGCACCCATTTGAGGTATGGACTGATCATAAAAACCTTGAAGTGTTGAAAATTAATTTCAATTAATTGAAAAAAGTTCCATTTATATAATATCAATTTAAAAAAAGAAAAAAATACTTTTTCCTTCCTATCAGAAGCATCTAATAAGCATCCTTACCTGATCATCTGATCTCCTGATGATTATTACACAGCTTCTGGAAATAATGGAGTCTTTGTTCAATGTTACAGCTGACACAGAAAAGCACAGAAAAAGTGAAAATACCAAAGAAACATCACTCCATGCATTATTATTTTCAGATTTGTATGGAACATGCAGAAGATTCTGTGTGTATGTGTTTGTAGGTTGTATTAGTTGGTTGTGCACTTTATTGATAAAAGTTTTTTTCAAATTATTTGTTCTCCAATGACTTCCACTATTTAAATTCTAATTTAAAACAATTTGGAAGACAATAACCAATTCTATAATAATTTCAAGACGATTTTAATGTCTATTAGTTTTAAGAAGAATCCTTCTGGATTTCTCAGTATTTGAGTTCTAGATTTTCAGAAATTTAGATATTACATTAAGTTTGAGGAAATTGGCATGTAAGGTGGATCAAATTAATTAATTAAAGAAAATATTTCAACAACATAAATGAAAACAAGGTAGAATGAGAGAGGACACTCTAACCATGTAAACCAGATGGATTATATGCCAGAGTTCTGAAGGAGCTGGCAGATGTGATCTTAGAAGCACTGAACCGTAACTTTCAAAAATCTTGGAGCACTGGGGAACTATCAGAGCACTGGGGAAGAACTGGTGTGGTTTCCATTTTCAACAAAGGAAAAGAAATTGATCCAGGAAACTACAGACCAATCAGCCTGACATCAATATCTGGGAAGATCCTGGAAAAGATAATCAAGCAACAGATCTGCAAACACCTAGAAGCAAGCAAAATTATAATTAACATGGGTTTGTCAAAAACAGATCTTGCCCAAACTTGAATCCTGGGCCATATCTAACAAAATGAAATTCAATAGTGAGAAAAGTAAGGTTTTACATTTAAGCAATAAAAATCAAATGCAGAGCTACTGTACAGAATAGCTTAATAGCTGTAACCGTGAGAGGGATCTAGGGGTCATAGGGGATAACTACTTAAATATGAGCGAACAATGTGCTGCAGCCACCAAGAAAGTCAATGCAATCCTAGGCTGCATTAACAGAATATAGAATCAAGATTAAATCACGTGAAGTGCTAGTACCAGGGGCCAGCCCTCTGGAATGACCTACCCCCTGAATTACGTACCATCACCGACCTCCGCCTCTTCCGCCAATGTCTCAAGACATACAGTATTTGTTTCAACAAGCCGGCCTAGCCTAACCTCCCATGGGGACTTTTAGATAGTTTTAAATTGGATTTTAAAATTTGGTTGTAGCGCAGGATAGGTTTATTTAATAGTTTTTTAAATTATATTTATTGTATTTTGTACGTTTTAAATTTCCTGTGCGCCGCCCTGGGTCCTCTGTGGAGAAGGGCGGGATATAAATTTAACAAATAAAATAAAAATAAATAATATAATGCTTTGGTAAAACCACAGTTGAAATATTGCAACCAGCTTTGGTTGCCACAATATAAAAAAGATGTTGACAATCTAGCAAAGAGTACAGAGAAGAGTAACAGAGATGATTAGGAGGTTGGAGACATATGAAGAATGGTTGCAGGAATTGGATATATCTAGTCTAGTGAAAAGAAGGACTGGGAGTGACATGATAACTGTGTTCTGATATTTGAAGGGCTGCCACAAAGAAGAGAGGGTCAACTTATTCTCCAAACCACCTGAAGACAGAACAAGGTTGCTCTCCAGTGGTGGGCTTCAAGTCATTTAACAACTGGTTTACCTAGTGACTGGTTGGGTGGGCGTGGCTTGGGAAGGTTATATGACTGAGTAGGCGTGGCCAATTTGACATCACTCACAGCAAAGTGGGGCAGTTCAGCAGGCTGATGGTGCGGAGACAGGTCAATTTCCTATGTACCATTCAGAGCCCCTTCCCCTCTTCTTGGGCTGACAAAATAAAAACCCTTTTAAAGATCATGGCTGCCTGCCAAGCCTGCTTGGCAGATGCTGGCAAAAGGCAGCTTAGGGGGAAAACAGAGAAGGGCCAATGGAAACACCACGTTTTCTGCCTCCATTGGGCTGTCCGCGTCACGCTTGATCAGGATGGTGAGGTGGGGGGGAAGAAAAAAGCCCACTCAGCCCATACATACTCACAAGGACTACAGAGAATCTCTCTTCCAGCTCGCCGGTTCGGCCATTGGGAGCTTGAGGAGCATATTGTGTGCCCTGAACTCCATTTGCTGCTGCTCCTAGCCCAGAGCCTGGCTGCAGGTGACCATTGCTCAACTTTCTTCCAGCACTCATGCAAGGATCCTGGAGGAATTTAGCAGCAGCATATTACATGCTTTTCACACCAAGCAGCCCTAGAAAATGCATGGCTGCGTTAAAGTGGTCCTCCTTAATAAACACAAACTGTTGCTACTGCTCCAAGCCTGGGTTCCCCACATGAGTATTGGAAGAAAGGGAGTCTGATTGCGAGGGGGGCTTTTCCAAGGCCAGTCAGAGGGAAACAATGAGTCTGCCTTTCCTTCCAGAGGAAAAAGCCTGAGTCCTCCAGGAGCTCCTGGCCAGTCTCCCAGAGACTGGGCACAAAGGCACAATCGCAGAATCTTGCCTGGCTCCATGTTGCCAGGAAAACCCGGCAGGCAAGGCTTCTGGGTCTAACAAAGGCACCTGGGGGTGGGATTTCCTCTCCTCTCTTTTTTGGGGGGGAGGGGGGAGATTTTCAAACAAAGGGCTGGGAACTTCAAGTGAGGCACAAGCTAAAGCCTTGCCCATTCCCAGCCAACAACTCTGTGCTGGGCAGCAGCTGTCACTGCTTGGCTCCCCACCAGCCCACTTCTTGCCCTCTGCCTGGATTCTCCACAGCTGCTGGGCCTCACCCACCCGTGGGCAGGGGGGGAGCCAGGGAGCATGAGGCTATGTGGCCCCTTTGCCAGCTGCCCTTGACCCTCCCTCACTCTCGGCCCGTGCACTTTGAAAGAGTATGGGCTGTTGCTGTGAGAGTGGTGCTTTGAGATGCGGCCTGGGGAGGAGCCAAGCAGTGACAGCTCAACCCTGGCTTGCCTTCCCCTCTGGCCTAGGCAGTCATGGGGGAAGAAACAGAGAGATCACGGGGTCTCTGAAAGAGGCTAGGGTGAACATAAGCAAGCCAATTTGGTGGGGTGGTGGGGAGGTGTGCTCCTTTAGAAAGGCAGGAATGGTGCATCCCCCAACCCAAGGTGAAGGGCAAACAGGTGGCATCCGCCCATAGGCCCCAGGGAAGGCCAGAGGTGGGAACTGGTGCCTTACCTTGATGGGCAGCCATGGTGAGCAAAGCAGGCAAGGTGCAGAGATCAGCTGACCCATGTCTCTACATGGGGCTCCCCTTGAGATGCACCCGGAGGCTCCAGTTAGAATGCGGCCGCGCGGGGGATCTTGGGAGCCTCAAAATATTCCCATATAACACCTCTCCTGCGCGAGCTGCACTGGCTGCCTGTGGCCTTCCGGGTGCGTTTCAACGTCTTAGTGACCATCTTTAAAGCACTCCATGGCAGCGGACCTGGTTACTTACAGGACCTCCTACTACCACATACCTCCACTCAACCCGTCCGCTCCCACAGGGAGGGCCTCCTTAGGGTGCCGTCCGCTGGACAATGCCGGCTGATGACTCCCAGGGGAAGAGCCTTCTTTGTGGCGGGTCCCGCCCTCTGGAACGACCTCCCCCCAGATCTCCGCACAATCACAGACCTTCACCTCTTCCGTCAGACATTAAAAGCTTACTTCTTTCATTTGGCCGGCCTGGCATAGCTGGTACAGCTATTACTATTTTAATTGGGTTTTAATTAACGTTTTTAGCACAGGCAAAATATTATTTAATCTTAATTTTAACTATTTGATTGTTTGTACTTTTATATTTTATATTTTATAGCTCCTGTGCACCACCCTGAGTCCCATGTTGGGAGATAGGGCGATATAGAAATGAAATTAAAGTTAAAGTTAAAGTAGGCCGTGGTGAAGGCAGGCAAGCAGGCGAGACATGGAGATCAGCTGGGCCACATGGTCTGGGCAAGCGGGCAAGCAAAGGAGCCAGAGTGTAGCTGGGCACAGCTGTGACTCTAGCCACCAGGCAAGGTGAGCGAGGGAAGATAGGGCAGGGCAAGGCCAGCCAGTGGTGGGATTTGCCAGTTCGCCGAACTGCGCAGAATCCTAACAACCAGTTTGCTGAACCGGTCCCAACTGGCAGCAGCCCACCTCTGCTGCTCTTTTAAGGTAATGAGGTCCTGAATGAATGTCCCAACATACAAGCTCCCTTGAATCTTTTGCTATTCTTTCTGTAAAAATGTTTAGATTAAAAGGGGGAAGATGGTCACAAAAAAGGTGAGAAATCTATTTCTAACCCATCAGTTACTGAGATGTGGTCAACACGATAGCCATCCATCCGCAACAACATTATGATTGCCCTCAAAAGGCAAGTCACTGCAACTAGATGGGCATGGCTAGGTGGGCATGGCCAGCTTGACACCACTCACAGGATGCACCTGACTTGGGATGGCTAGGTCAAGACAGAACAAGTCACACCAGCTAACTCAATGTGGGGATGATTTGGTGCCCCACAAGCTCCTTGCCTCCCCAAACTGCTGGCAGCTAAGTGCATGCACACACACACCAACACCCTCCCACACCACATTCCAACTTTGGAGATTTTTAACCACAAAGGAAGGAGAGGGCCTTCTCCCCAAGCCCAGGCATGATTGGCAGTTTGTAAGCTGAAATGTGGATAAAAGTCTTGGAATGGTGTGTGGGTGGGGAGTGCATGTGTGCATCTGCGCAGCATGCTAAAGGACAATCTCAGACATCATTGGAGTTTCCTTGTCCAATGCCCCTTCCCAGCAAATCAGGAGGCAGAGAACAACACTACTGCATGTGGAAGCGCAGAGGAGAAAGTTTGCAGGAAGCAGTTTCCTCTAAGTCCAACTTTTGCTTTGACATATTTTTGAGAACAGGAGGAGGAGGCAGAGGAGCAGGGCTCCCTGGTTCTGGATGAGGGAGGCTGGCCCTTCTCAAAAAGGAATATCCCTATTTTCAACTGTGTGGTAAGGATGCTTGATTTTGGGGTGTAGTCTTTCCTCACACAGCTTCCCCACCACCCCCTCCTCCTCTTCAGAGATCTGCACTTCCACACATAGCAATGTCATCCTCTACCTTCTGTCGGGGGCCAGACAGGGCTGGAAGAGGCAAACTATAGGTCCCCAGCATAGGAAGTGAGACCCCTCAGCCCAGCATAGCCCAGCCCACAGCTGTCCAGCCCTGCTTCCCTGAGGGGGCACCCAGCTGCATTTACCTCCTCCTTCTCAAGCCTGCTGCTTCTGTGCTCACTCTCCTTGGCCAATGTCAACATTCTCACTGACAAACCCAACCAAAACATACACCTTCAAGATCTTCCAAAGGTTGAATGCAAAACTTTATTGAGTACATCATTTTGGCACCGAAGAAGGCAAAACCAGCTCTAATTAATTCCCACATTAACCCACATAGTTACATTACAGATTTCCCCTTCCCCCTATTTGTGCAGCTCACATTGTCCAATCAAGTGTCATTCTTTCATTATGAGAAAAGTCTCTTGTCTTGGCAGACACCTAACACTGTGTCCTTGACTCTCATGACTCTTCTGCTTGAAGTCTGGAGCCTGCATTCCATCTTGCTCTTCCCTTCCCCCCTAGTTCTTTGGCAAGTTGAAAAGCAATAATGTTTGCAACGACATAAGCACGCTTCAATCCTGACATGGTGGGTACAGGAGGGCAAAGTGAATGGGTCAGAGGGAGTCCCACTCCATTTCCATGCAAGGAGATCCAGCTTAGTAATCAAAGTATCCTCAACAATAAGATTGGAGTCCACTAGGAGAGGCCAGATCTAACATCGTGGGCCGGATCTGGCCCGCAAGCCTTATGTTTGACATGTCTGCTCTAGGGTTTTGATTAGAAAAAAGTAATGTAGAGAGTTCATAGGTGGTTTAAAATATGAACAGGTGATTTAATGAGCTTTGCTATTATTCCACCTCTTTAACTTGAACAATAAATCAGTGTTTAATTTTTAGCATGGCCCTTCATAAACCTTCAGCATTACAGCCATTCAGTGTTTTTTCTTTACTTAGTGTATGAGTAAATTATTATTATTATTATTCTGTGGTTAATCTTTGGTGAGATTCAAAGCCTTTGGGGCTGGTTGGTAGCTCAACAGCTCGAGTCCTAACCAAGGACCTAGGAACCGTTAAGGTAATGTCAGAGGATATAAGCTGTTCCAAGTAGGGTGGTTTTTTGTAGAGTCAGAATGCTCAAGACCAGTAAATTTAGAATTTCTAAATAGCGAGGTAGCCCTTTAGGTATTGATCCAAGGGCTCCAATTACAATTGGGACAACACACAATTTCTTTTTCCACAATCGCTCAACTTCAATTTGCACGTCCCGGTACTTTGTGGTTTTTTTCTTGCTGCTTATTTTCAATTCGTGCATCACCAGGTAATGCAATGTCAATGAACCATACTTTTTTCTTTTCAACTACTGTTACATCAGGTGTGTTGTAGGCCAAGTGCCTGTCAGTCTGAATTCTGAAGTCCCACAAGATCTTGACTTTCTCATTCTCTAAATACTTCTCAACCTGATGTTCCCAGAGGTATTTGCTGTACTCAAATCCAAACTTCTGGCACAATTTCCAGTGAATGATCTTAGCAACACGATCATGGCGTTGTAGGTAGTCAGTTTGTGAAATTTTGCTGCACCCACTGATCAGGTGGTTTACTGTCTCATCTTTCTCATTACAGAGGCGACATTTGCTGTTGGTGGTAACATGTTGAATTTTTGCCTTCATGCAGCTGGTGGCTAAGGCTTGTTCTTGAGCTGCCAAAATAAAGCTCGCTTCTCAATTACTTCTTTCTTATATTCAGCTTTTGATTTAGTTGTCTTTAAAAGGCTTCCTTTATTTACTTCCTTAATCATTGGTTCTTCACTTTTCTGGATGTAATCATTCAAACTGTGTCTTTCTTCTTCCACAGTCTGCTTTACTTGTAGAAGTCCTCGACCACCCTCTGCTCTTGGTAGATATAATCGGTCAACATCACTTTTAGGGTGTAAAGCATGATTCATTGTCATAAGCTTCCTCGTTTTTCTGTCCAAATTGTCCAACTCCATCTCGGTCCAGTCAATTATTCCTGCAGAGTATCAAATCACAGGTAAAGCCCAGGTATTTATGGCTTTTATGATGTTTCCTCCACTCAATTTGGACTTTAATATCTTGCAAATTCATCAAATGTACTTGGCTGAAGTTAATTCCTTGACTTTATTATGCATTAAGTCAGAGGCATCTAAAATCCCCAAGTACTTGTAGCCTTCTTCTGGTTTTACTGCCTTTATCATTTCTTCTTTCTCAAGTTGTATTCCATCATCTTCTATGACCTTGCCTGCTTTGGTTGCCATTGTTGCATATTTGTCAATTCCAAACTGCATACCAATGTCTTGGCTAAATTCTTTTGTGCTTTCAATTAATAAATTCAGTTCAGCTTTTGTTTTACCAAACAGCTTCAAATCATCTATGTACTTCAAGTGCAAAATTTTCAGTCCTTTCTTTGCAAGTTTGTATCCACAGTTCATCTTCTTTAAAATGATTGTTATTATTATTATCTGTGGTTAATCTTTGGTGAGATTCACAGCCTTTGGGGCTGGTTGGTAGCTCAACAACTCCAGTCCTAACCAAGGACATAGGAACAGTTAAGGTAACGTGGGAGGATATAATCTGTTCCAAGCAGGGTGGCCCTTTGTAAAGTCAGAATGCTCAAGCCCGGCAAACCTAGAACCTCCACATAGCGAGGCAGCCCCCTAGGTCCGTGATGGCAAACATATGGCATGTGTTCCACAGGCGGCACGCGGAGCCATTTGTCAGGGCATGCAAGGTGATGCCCTGTCAGTTGGCCAGCATGCATGCACGCGCTGGCCAGCTTAATTCACCCTTTTTTGCATGCTTTTTTCACCCTCCCAAGGCTAGAGGTTTTATAGAAGCCTGGGGAAGGCGAAAAGAGCCTCCCCCATCCCACCTCCCCGGAGGCCCTTAATGAGCTTTCCTGAAGCCTCCAAGCACACAAAATGATGCTCCAACAAAACCGGAAGTGATGTCTGATTTGCTTGGAGAGTCATTTTGAGCGGTCCGGAGGCATCAGGGAAGCCTCCTAAAGGTTGCTGAAGCCTCCGGACCATTCAAAATGATGATCTAAGCAAATTGGATGTCAGTTCCGGTTTCATCAGTGCATCATTTTGTGTGCTCAGAGGCTTCGGGGAAGCCTCCTGAAGGTTGCTGAAGCCTCTGGAGGGGTCTCTGGGGGGTCGAGGCTGTTTTCGCCCTCCCCAGGCTCCTATAAAGTGTCTGGAGCCTAGGGAGAGCGAAAAGAGCATGCAAAAAATGGGGGGTCGTGCCTATAGTGTGCACATGCACACTGGGGGGTTGCACATTGCATTATGGGCGTGGCACGCCTGCGCATGACCCCCCTGCGCTTCCCCCCACTTATGGCACGTGAGCCAAAAAAGGTTCACTATCGCTGCCCTAGGTATTGCTCCTAGGGCTCCAATCACAATCAGGACAACACACAACTTCCTCCTCCATAGTCGCTCAACTTCCATTTGCAAATCCCAGTATTTTTTGATTTTTTCAATTTGTGCATCACCAGGTATTGCAATGTCAACGAACCATACTTTTTTCTTTTCAACTTATTTATTTATTTTATTTTTTTATTTTATTAAATTTATACCCCGCCCTTCTCCTTGTTAGGACCCAGGGCGGTGCACAGGGATGTTAAAATAAATACAAAATATATAAAATATATAAAATTTAAAATACTTATTCTAATAAATAAACCCTGCGCTAAAAACCGAATTAAAATCCCAAGTTTAAAAACTATCTAATAGTCAGTATGGAGGTTACGCTAGGCCGGCTAGATGAAATAGATGTGTCTGGGCCCGCCACAGAGAAGGCTCTCCCCCTGGGTGTCGCCAGTTGGCATTGTCCAGGGGACAGCACCCTGAGGAGGCCCTCTCTGTGGGAGCGTATCGGTCTGAGGGATGTATGGGGCAGGAGGCAGTCTCGCATGTAACTAGGCCCCGAGCCATGGAGCGCTTTAAAGATGGTCGTTAAAACCTTGAAGCGCACCTGAAAGACCACAGGAAGCCAGTGCAGCTCGCGCATGATAGGTGTTATGTGGGAGTGTCTAGGCGCTCCCGTAATCACCTGCGCGACTGCGTTCTGGACTAGCTGCAGCTTTCGGGTGCACCTCACGGGGAGCCCCATGTAGAGAGCATTACAGTAGTCGAGTCGAGAGGTGACGAGTGCTTGAGTGACTGTGCGTAAGGCATCCCGGTCCAGTAAGGGGCGCAATTGGCGCATCAGGCATACCTGATGAAACGCCCCCATGGCCACGGCTGCCACATGATCTTCCATAGACAGCCGGGAATCCAGGAGGACACCCAAATTGCGCGCCCTCTCCACGGGGGCCGGTGTTTCGCCCCCAATGGCCAGAGTTGGAATAATCTGGCTTAACCGGGGCGCCGGAAGCCACAGCCACTCAGTCTTGGACGGGTTGAGCTTGAGTTTGTTACCACCCATCCAGATCCGTACGGCTTCCAAGCACCGGGACATAACCTCGACGGCATCGTCGGGGTGGTCTGGGGTGGATATGTACAACTGAGTATCATCAGCGTACAGATGATATCCCACCCCAAAACCACGGCTGATCTCACCCAGCGGCTTCATATATGTGTTGAATAGGAGGGGCGAGAGGACCGACCCCTGAGGAACCCCACATATGAGGGGTCTCGAGGCTGACCTCTGCCCCCGTCAACACATATTGCGACCGACCAGAGAGGTAGGACGAGAACCACCGCAAAACGGTGCCTCCCAGCCCCAACCCCCCCAGTCGGCGCAATAGGATACCATGGTCAATGGTATCAAAAGCTGCTGAGAGGTCTAATAGGACTAGGATAGAGGAATATCCTCTATCCCGCGCCCTCCAGAGATCATCAACCAACGCGACCAATGCCGTCTCGGTGCTGTGCCCGGGTCGGAAGCCGGACTGGCGCGGGTCTAGATAATCAACTTCCTCCAAGTGTCGCAGAAACTGTTGAGCCACCACACTCTCAACAACCTTCACTAGAAAGTGGAGGTTGGAGACGGGACGATAGTTCTCTAATAATGCTGGATCCAGGGACGGCTTCTTGAGGAGGGGCCTTACTACCGCCTCTTTCAAAACGGCAGGCAAGGACCCCTCACTCAAAGATGCGTTGACAATGCCCTGGAGCCAGCCTCGTGTCGTCTCCCAGGATGCCAGTACAAGCCAGGAGGGACACGGGTCCAATAAACATGTGGTAGCCCTAAGTCTCTTTGACAACTTGTCCATATCCTCGGTGGTAACAAAATCAAACTCCTCCCAAGATGGTGTCACAAGAACAGCCTTGGCCCACTCGACTGGGCCACTGTCGATGGAGGGTAGCTATTGTTATATCAGGTGTGTTGTAGGACAAGTGACTGTCAGTCTGAATTCTGAAGTCCCACAAGATCTTGACTTTCTCATTCTCTAAAACTTTCGTAACCTGATGTTCCCAGTGGTTTTTGCTGTACTCAAATCCAAATTTCTGGCACAATTTCCAGTGAATTATATTATTATTATTATTTGTGGTTAATCTTTGGTGAGATTCACAGACTTTGGGGCTGGTTAGTAGCTCAACAGCTCGAATCATTATTATTATTATAACACCGGCCCCCGTGGAGAGGGCGCGCAATTTGGGTGTCCTCCTGGATTCCCGGCTGTCTATGGAAGATCATGTGGCAGCCGTGGCCAGGGGGGCATTCCATCAGGTACGCCTGATGCGCCAATTGCGCCCCTTACTGGACCGGGGTGCCTTACGCACAGTCACTCAAGCACTCGTCACCTCTCGACTTGACTACTGTAATGCTCTCTACATGGGGCTCCCCTTGAGGTGCACCCGAAAGCTGCAGCTAGTCCAGAACGCAGCCGCGCGGGTGATTACGGGAGCGCCTAGACACTCCCACATAACACCTATCCTGCGCGAGCTGCACTGGCTCCCTGTGGTCTTTCGGGTGCGCTTCAAGGTTTTAACGACCATCTTTAAAGCGCTCCATGGCTCGGGGCCTAGTTATATGCGAGACCGCCTCCTGCCCCATACATCCCTCAGACCGATACGCTCCCACAGAGAGGGCCTCCTCAGGGTGCCGTCGGCTGGACAATGCCGACTGGCGACACCCAGGGGAAGAGTCTTCTCTATGGCGGGCCCAGCCCTTTGGAACGACCTACCCCCTGAACTCCGCACCATCTCCGACCTCCGCCTCTTCCGCAAGTGTCTGAAGACACACCTATTCCATCTAGCCGGCCTAGCGTAACCCCCATTACTGACTCTTAGATAGTTTTAAATTTGGGTTTCTTAAATTCGGTTTTTAGCGCAGGGTCTATTAGAATAAGTTTTTTAAAATTTTATATGTTTTATATGTGTTTTAACATCCCTGTGCGCCGCCCTGGGTCCGTTTGGAGAAGGGCGGGGTATAAATTTAATAAAATAAAAATAAAAATAAATTATTATTGTTGTTGTTGTTGTTGTTGTTGTTATATACTTTATTCATAAAACATGAAACTCAGCCAACTGAACATTTAAAAATGCATATTACAAATACCATTGACTGGTGCTAATTGTTGATACAGTTTGCTGCCAGCATCCTAGCTATCAACCAAGTATCTTCGTAGAATATAAGATGTGCCAAGTAGCACCGTTTTTTGCAGTTCTGCTGGTGTTATTGCAGGAAGCTGCAATTTGCTGAGATATTTATTAAAATTCTTGGACAAGGTGCCAAGTGCCCCGATGACAATGGGTGTCACTGTGATATGCTTCATTCATAGCCGTGTGGTTTCGATGGCCAGGTCACGATATTTCATGATTTTTTTCTAGTTCTTTTTCTTCGACTCTGGCATCTCCAGGAACAGCGATATCAATGAACTGTACACTTCAGCCCCCTACAACCGTGATATCTGGTGTGTTGTGCTCCAAATGACGGTATGTTTGTATTCGAAAGTCCCACAAGATCTTCACCCTCTCATTCTTGATAACCTTTTCTACTTTGTGTTCCCATGACTTTCTGGATACAGGTAAACCATATATTTTACATAATGACCAGTGAATTAATTTAGCAACTAGCTTTGTAATCAGTTTGTGCGATTTTGCTGCATTCACATATTAAATGTAAAACAGCTTCGACTTTGTTATTGCAAAGTCGGCAGTTTGGGTTGTCAGTGGATTTTTGAATCTTAGCTTTCATGGCATTAGTTTGTAGTGCTTGTTCTTGAGCGGCCAGTATTAAACCTTCCGTTTCTTTCTTGATAGTTCCCATCTTAAGCCATGTCCATGTCAAGTTGTCATCACATTTTCCTTCAATGTTTTTCAAGTGCTGTTCATGCAAAGCCTTGGTCTTCCATCTATTTAATCTGTCATCCAGCTGTTTTTCCTTATATTCTGCCTTTGTTTCTGTTGTTTTTATGCTGTTCTCCATTTTTACAGCCTGCAGCAATTTTTCTGTACTTTGGTTCACATAATCATTCAAACTTCGTTTTTCTTCTTATACAATTTGATGGATTTGCAATAGCCCCCTGCCCCCTATTTTTCTTGGCAGGTACAACCTGTCAATGTCACTTCGTGGATGTAACGCATGGTATATATTCAAAAGTTTGCATGTTTTCCGGTCCAGGTTTTCCAGTTCAGCCAGAGTCCAGTTGATGATTCCAGCTGAATAGCGTATCACTGGAACTGCCCATGTATTAATGGCTTTAATTATGTTTCCGGCATTCAGCTTTGATTTTAATATTTTGCGGACCCTCCTGATGTATTCCTTTTGTGTTGACTCTTTGACTTTTTCATTCAAGATCTTATCTGCTTCCAATATGCCTAGGTACTTGTAACCATCATCCTTTGCTATTGCTTTCACTATATTTCCATTTCCCAGTTCTATTCTTTCTGTTTTTTCCATTTTTCCTCGCTGCATGGATAATATAGCACATTTTTTAAGTCCAAAGTTCATTTTGATGTCACTGCTGAACAGTTGAACTGTGTTGAGTATTGATTTAAGTTCAGTGGGGCTTTTCACATACATTTTTAAGTCATCCATGTATAGTAGATGGTTTATCTTGCCATGTTGTCTTGAGATTTGGTATCCCAGTTTTGTGTTTCGTAGGATTATTGTCAGGGGAACTAATGCAATGTTGAACAGTAGTTGTGAAAGTGAATCTCCTTGGAAGATTCCTCGTCTGATGTTGACTTCACCAATGCTCTCCCCATTTGTTGTTAGAACTGTTTTCCATTTTTGCATATTTGCTTTAAAAAATGTACAGATATTTTTGCTAATTCCAAAGTTTTCCAGACAGGTGTTAATCCAGCTGTGGGGTAATGAGTCAAATGCCTTCTTGTAATCAATCCAAGCCATATTTAAATTTGTTTTTCTTTGTTTTGCATTTTTTAGTACCATATTGTCTGTGAGCAGATGATCTTTTGTTCCTCTTGATTTTTTATAATTTCCTTTTTGTTCTACTGGATACAAACTGTTTTCTATCAGGTGATTGAATATTGAATTTGCCAGTATCCTTGTAAAAAGTTTGAACGTTGTTGGCAGACAAGTAATTGGGCGATAGTTGTTTGGTTCTGTGCCTTTTTCTAGATCTTTCATTATCAAGTAAGTTCGTCCAGCTGTTAGCCATTCTTCGCTTGTTGCATTTTGAAGCATTTGATCAAATTGAGTGACCATGCGATGATGTAGGCTGGTCAGATGTTTTAGCCAGTATCCATGCAGATCATCCAGGCCAGGTGCACTCCAGTTCTTGACCTTCTTTGCTTGTTTTGTCACCATGTCAGTTTTTATTACAATATTTTCCATCTTGTTTTGTATTGTTTGTTGTTGAATATCTTTGATCCAGGAGGCAGTGTTGTTGTGTTCTACTGGGTTTTCCCACAGTTCTTTCCAAAAGTTCAAAGTTTTTTCTTTACATGGGTGAATATAAGTTTGGATTCGACTTTCATCAAGGGATCGGTAGAAGAGGTGTTGGTTTCTTCTGAACTGGACATTTTCACGATACTGTTTATTATTATTATTATTATTATTATTATTATTATTATTATTATTATTATTATTATTATTATTCTGTGGTTAATCTTAGGTGAGATTCACAGCCTTTGGGGCTGTTGGTAGCTCAACAGCTCGAGTCCTAATCAAGAACCTAGGAACTGTCAAGGTAACGTCGGAGGATATAAGCAGTTCCAAGCTGGGTGGCCCTTTGTAGAGTTAGAATGTTCAAGTCCAGCAAACCTAGAACCTCCACATAGCAAGGCAGTCCCCTAGGTATTGCTCCAAGGGCTCCAATCACAATCAGGATAACACACGACTTTCTCTTCCACAGTCACTCAACTTCAATTTGCAAGTCCCGATATTTTGTGATTTTTTCTTGCTGCTTATTTTCAATTTGTGCATCACCAGGTATTGCAATGTCAACTAATCATACTTTTTTC
This sequence comes from Rhabdophis nuchalis, assembly GCA_039707465.1. Taxonomy (NCBI): domain Eukaryota; kingdom Metazoa; phylum Chordata; class Lepidosauria; order Squamata; family Natricidae; genus Rhabdophis; species Rhabdophis nuchalis. Next base: position 120,013,944 of record CM077644.1, on the reverse strand, counting down.
TTTTCAATTATTGTTATATCAGGTGTGCTGTAGGACAAGTGCCTGTCAGTCTGAACTCTAAAGTCCCACAAGATCTTGACTTTCTCATTCTCTAAAAGTTTCTCAACCTGATGTTCCCAGTGATTTTTACTGTACTCAAATCCAAACTTCTGGCACAATCTCCAGTGAACGATCTTAGCAACACGGCCATGGAGTTGTAGTTAGTTTGTGAAATTTTGCTGCAACCACTGATCAGGTGGTCGACTGTCTCATCTTTCTCATTACAGAGGCGACATTTGCTGTTGGTGATAACATGTTGAATTTTTGCCTTCATGCAGTTGGTGGCTAAGGCTTGTTCTTGAGCTGCCAAAATAAAGCCTTCTGTTTCTTTTTTCAGTACTCCTGATCTTAACCAGTTCCAAGTTAGTTTTTGGTCAACTTTGCCTTCAATACTTTTCAAGTTGAAGTGATGTCCCAGTGTCTGGAGGCCGTGTGGGTCTGGATGGGGAGTAACAAGCTCCGACTCAACCCGTCCAAGACTGAGTGGCTGTGGTTTCCAACGTCCCGGTATAGCCAGTTGATTCCATCACTGGCTATCGGGGGCGAGTCATTAGCCCCCGTGGAAAGGGCTCGCAACTTAGGCATCCTCCTGGACTCATGGCTTTCCCTGGATGACCATGTGACGGCTGTGGCCAGGGGGGCCTTTTACCAGGTTCACCTGGTACACTAGTTGCACCCCTTTCTAGACCGGGACTCCCTCCGCACCGTCACTCAAGCACTCGTTACGTCCCGCCTAGACTACTGTAATGCTCTCTACATGGGGCTCCCCTTGAGGTGCACCCGGAGGCTCCAGTTAGTACAGAATGCGGCCGTGCGGGGGATCTTGGGAGCCTCACGGTATTTCCATGTAACACCTCTCCTGTGCGAGCTGCACTGGCTACCGGTGGCCTTCCGGGTGTGCTTCAAGGTGTTGGTAACTATCTTTAAAACGCTCCATGGCACGGGGCCTAGCTATTTGCGGGACCGCCTCCTACCACACACCTCCCTTCGGCCAGTATCTTCTTAGAATGTAAGATGTTCCGAGTAGCGTAGTTTTTTGCAGTTCCGCTGGTGTTATTGCAGGAAGCTGCAATTTGTTGTATCTTATAAAATTCTTTGACATGGTGCCAAGTGCCCTGATGACAATGGGGCATTTGTTACCTGTTTCATCCATAGCCATGTAGTTTTAATGGCCAGGTCGAAATATTTCATTATTTTTTCTAGTTCTTTTTCTTCGACTCTGGCATCTCCAGGAACTTGTTATTGTTATTATTATTCATAGCACAGTCAGCCAGATGTTCAAACTGGGTTTGGCATTTTTGTCTACTTATCGAGTCCTTACCAAGGACCTGGGATAGGCAGATCTGGATGTTTGATGGTGTTACAGATATCATCACAGGATGGAAGCTGTTCACAGTCAAGCTGCTTTCTGCAATTAACTGGTGAATTTGTCAATGCCTATAGTGTTCAAGTGGTGCTCTAGTTGTTTTGGGATTGCACCCAAGGCTCCTATTACTATTGGTACTACCCTTCCTTGTTATCTTTTCCAATTCTTTCTGTTTTATTCTGCTGTCTCCAAGCACTGCCACATCCACATCCAGACTTTTTTGTCTTTCTTATTGACAATGGTTAAGTCTGGGGTGTTATGTGGCAAGTGCCTGTGTGTTTGAATTCTGAAGTCCCAGAGCAATTTAACTTATTCATTTTCTATGACTTTTTCTATTTTATGGTCCCACCTGTTCTTGCTTTTAGGCAAATGATATTACTTACAGATGTTCCAGTGGACCATTGTTGCCACTTTGTCATATGGTAGCTGCTTGTAATCAGTTTGTGGAATCTTCTTGCAGTAACTTACCAGGTATACCACTGTTTCTTCAGCTGCTTTGCATAGTACTTACTGTCCCCATCTTCTCAATTCTGGCTACATTTATCCTTAAGGCTTGGTCTTGTGCAGCCAGAATTAATCCCTCAGTCTGTTTCTTTAACTTTCCTGCTCTTAGCCATTGCCAGGTGTTGGTGCTGTTGTTGTTAAAAAACATTTATAAAATGATTCAAAATGTTTCAAAAAACTGTTATTACCAACAAAGTGTGCTCTATTTTTCTAAGCAATTTCCCGCCCCCCTCCACCTCAGTGACAATTATAATCTCAGCTATAATACAAGTGAGCAGGACCAATTCATATAGGTTAGTGCAGATCGTTGTATTAAGAGATCCACTCTTGATGCTTGGAACATACATGTCAAAATGGCACCTTTCAGAGCAACCACCACTTTATTGTTTCAACAAGATTCATGGTGAGGATGATGCCTACCACTTGAAGCTGCTGGATACTCATGACTAGTAGGGAATCTTTGATCTGGAATAATTCAGGCTTACAGAAACACTGCAGCATGATGACCCAAGGAAGGCAAAGAAAAGGTGACAAATCTGCACCAGAATAAGGCAGTGAATTTCACTTCCCTGCCTGAAATTATCCTTTTGGGGATGCCATGGAGTCTATAGATATGGGCTGTTTTCATTAACCCTTCAGAACCTAACAAAAGGCTAAGCCATCGCTTATTGAGCTGGTTTATTCACTATTCTACATATACAGGCTCATGGTATTTCAACTTCAACCACTTTGAAATCATATGTTATCACTATAAAATGGAGCTTTACAACATACTAATGGTGATATGTTACATTTATTACATGAAAATCTACCACTCCAATTTGTGCACTGTATTTACACCAAAAGGGAAAAAAGAGTTTATGATTAGTTCCCCAACCAAGAAAATGTAAATATAGACAAAAATCTTTTGCAACCCAACTTCTTTTATTGTTCAACTAAGGATTTAATATTTACTAATATCAATTCTGGAGATTTCCCCACTTCAATAACTGTGTGCATATGACAGTAGTACAGTAGTGTGTACATTGATGTATATCTGTATACATTTGTCAGAAACTATTCTCCAAAAATGGGCATGACAAAAAGATGCATTAATATTTGGTATAGAGATAAAGTAAGCCAATTGTACAATAAATTATTCTGACATCTTTTATACAACAATCACACACAGAAGCATTTCCCTCTCCAGAATGTATAGAGCAGGTGTGTCAAACTCACATTGTCACAACGGCGTCACATGATATATCGGGACCTTTACTAAACTGCATGTGGGCATGGCCAGCATGTGACGCATCTGACCCAAGGGCTAGGAGTTTGACAGTCCTGGTATAGAGGAAGAAGAAAGAGCAAATACCCAGGGAAGAGATGGTAAGAAGAAACAAAAATTGGTGATGAGATATGAAGTAAAGAAAACTGAATAAGGTAGGAAAGAAAAGAGAAGGAATTTCTGTTTAGATGTCAAGAAAAAATCGTCCCAAGGAACCTTTTGCACTACAGCCTATTTATTTGCTTTCAATCAGTGTTACCTGTCTATTTCACTGTCACAATCCTCCCATTCCTACACAATTCACTGACAATTGGAGAGTTATCATTTTCCTATTGATAAATTTGAATGTTTCTGGCATTGTCATTTTCACAGTTCGAAAATTGTAATACAGAATTAGTTTTATGACCCATGGAGTTCAGCTGGATTCTAAACTCTGCAAGAAGGCTTATACATTTTGTCAAACCTCAGTTTGTAATTGGCTTTGTCAAACTAACGTTCCCTTCTCTTATTAGATAATTACCAGTAGTAATGGAAGATAGCTGTTTGAAGTCAGATGTTGCCCTTAATCAATGATAATAGTAAAATTTTAAGTTTTCCATGAAACTTAAATCCCCACATGAATATTCTGTAGTCTGAAAATTTTCCATTGCTTTGAAAATTGCACTGATTTAAACACAGGACAATTCCTGTATTGCTGGTTTAAGGTAAGTCTTGCCTCATTTTCCTGTAGTGCTTTCTCACAGAAAGGAAGTCCAAATCCGATTTTAATAAAGTTTTGTTTTATGCGTAAGTATTTATGATTACCCTGATATTACCATTCAAACATAAATTAAAAAAAATTGGAAGTATCAAATTGTCTCCAGATGAGAATGGTAGGTTCTCAGGTTGCTCAATGTTCACAAAAATCCATTTTTGCATTCCATAAATTATGTGCATTGAGCAATTCCTCAAATATGATTCATACAGAAAATAAAGTTATTTTTGTTGTACAGTACTATCCTATTGTTAAGGATAAACCTGATGCAATATTAGGCAAGTCTGTGCCTTAAATATATAAGTATACATAACTTACCCCAAAATTTATGTATTTCAAACTTAGTCACACAAATATTTTTTCTTCATGGTAACTGTTTCACATATTAAAATTCAAAAGCTTCTAGTTTGCAGTCTCTATACCTGCATGAACAAGCAATGAATGTTGTGTTGAACACATTTTTAGCAGTACTTGTTTATTTCATTTTTTGTTGATTTGTCATTTCTTGTGAAAGGATTCACTTATTTGTATGCATTGTTCTTATTTTCCTCTGGCTTCAACAGTTATTATAAGCCACGATACCAAATAGTATTGTAAAATGATGAGTATTGAAAAGTGTATGCATTTGGGGGAAGAATGATTTACTTCATCAAAATTGGTAGTTTCAATTCAAACTTTAAAACTAGAGAAATATCTTGCAGATACAGTCTCAATAGAAAATGTTTTTTTGAAATTCACTTTAGATACATCTTAACTTCAGAAGAAAATACTTTATTGCATTGCTTCTATAAATTGACTTGCAATGGGAAAACAATTCTGAAACTATTCTTTCAAATATTCCTGTTTTTTTCCAAACTTTCCAAATGAAAAATGAATTTTAGAAAATTCAAATATATGAAATATTCATGTGATTTTTTTTGCATGTTGTGCCTTCCTGATGAAAAAGTAAACCTCTTCCCATTTTCTTCTTCCATATGACTTCTGTAATGAATCCAGCACTCCGTTTATTCATGACCTCAAATGCCTCAAGATGTAAAGTAGGAGCTATGCATCGAGTACAGGTTGTCAATGGGATTGCCCACTCTTGATTGTAAGGGCCCAGGTTCTGTAGTTGCTAAGAAACAGTTGCTCTGGTTGCTGAAGGAAGTGTCATCACTATCCATCTCACAAAAAATGGGCTCAGAACCTTCACAATAGAAAAAAAAAGGTTAGTTGTGGCATCATCCTTTGAAAGAGACAAGTCATATTTGGAGCCACAAAAATTAATCAAAACTATTCAATGCAACTGTACTCTAATACAATTTGCATTTATTTAAATAATAGATAGAAAAGTTGCCAACCATTGCTGAATATCATGGCTGCTAGATGCGAAACTGCAAAAATCCAGCTGATCACTAAATGGTGGCAAAAACATATTTTAAATCCTAGTTTGTTGCTGATATCTTAGTGGTCATCTGGAGTTTTGTAGTCTAGATCTGTTGGGGCCATAAGATAGGATAGTTGAACTGGCCTAGATACATACTATAGGTTGGAAATGTATAATGATCAAATATCCAGAAAATTGATAAAATGAACTCATACATATGAAAACCAATTTGATGTGGTGGCTAAGGTCCCGGGTTAGAAACCAAGAAGTGTTGTTCAAATTTATTACTATTATATTATTTTAAGCCAATGTAGTAAAATTTATATTCTGAAAAATACTATATAAACCGGGTGTGTATGAGGATCTGGACAGCTAGTAAAACAGCCCCACAAGATCATAAACATGTTTTAAAAAACATAAAGGAAGTTCATTATTCATATACATTTACTATATTATATATTTTGTTTGCCCCAAGACAATTCATCTTCACTAATTGAGGCCTAGGCAGTTCAAAAGGTTGGACAACCATGGTATAAACTGTTATAGTACAGAAATAATCATAACAAATATGACAATACAATACAATAGCAGAGTTGGAAGGGACCTTGGAGGTCATTTAGTCCAACTCCCTGCCTAGGCAGGAAGCCCTATACCATTTCAGACAAATAGCTATCCAACATCTTCTTAAAGACTTCCAGTGTTACGGCATTCACATCTTCTGGAGGCAAGTTGTTCCACTGATTGTTCTAACTGTCAGGAAATTTCTCCTCAGTTCTAAGTTGCTTCTCTCCTTGATTAGTTTCCACCCATTGCTTCTTGTTCTGCCCTCAGGTGCTTTGGAGAATAGTTTGACTCCCTCTTCTTTGTGGCAACCCCTGAGATATTGGAACACTGCTATCATGTCTCCCCTAGTCCTTCTTTTTATTAAACTAGACATACCCAGGTCCTGCAACCGTTCTTCATATGTTTTAGTCTCTAGTCCCTTAATCATCTTTGTTGCTCTTCTCTGCACTCTTTCTAGAGTCTCCACATCTTTTCTACATCGTGGCGACCAAAACTGGATGCTGTATTCCAAGTGTGGACTTACTAAGGCATTATAAAGTGATATTAACACTTCACATGTTCTTGATTCTATTCCTCTGTTTACGTAGCCTAGAAATGTGTTGGCTTTTTTGGCAGCTGCTGCACACTACTGGCTCATATTTAAATGGTTGTCTACTAGGACTCCAAGATCCCTTTCACAGTTGCTGCTATTGAGCAAGGTACCACCTATACTGTACCTGTGCATTTCATTTTTGTTGCCTAAATGTAGAACCTTACTCTTTTTGCCATTGAATTTCATTTTATTAGATAGTGCCAATGTTCAAGTTGGCTATTCCTGCCAGCTTGGTGTCGTCTGCAAATTTGATGAATTCCCCATTTATTCCCTCGTCCAAATCATTGATGAAGATGTTAAAGAGTACTGGGCCTAAAACAGAGCCTTGGGGGACTCCACTGCATACTTCCCTCTATGTAGATGCAGTTCCTTTGAGAACTACACATTGAGTGCCGTTGGTCAGCCAGTTGCGAATCCATCTGGTGGTGGTGCTGTCTAATCCAATATCTTCTACTTTATCTAGTAGTAGGTTATGGTCTACCTTGTCAAATGCCTTACTGAAGTCCAAGTAAACTATATCTAAATAAGAATGGTTAGCTGCCCCTCAAAAAAAGAACAAGAAAAAGAAACCTAAGTCAGCCAGGAGCTGGATAGTACTCGGAGACCATCTGGAAATTGTTGTAAGATAACCTAGGACAGTGGTGGGCAAACTCATTAGTCAACAGAGCCGAATATCAACAATACCACGATTGAAATTTCTTTTGAGAGCCGGAAGGTGTGGCCTGTTTTGTGGGAATGGCTCAGCGGTCATGTGACTGGGTGGGCGTGGCCAACTTGGAAAATGTGGTGAAACTCACTTAACGACGGTCTTGGTTAGCAACCAAACTTTTAGGTTCAATTGTGGTCATAAGTTCTTTCTTTCTCTCTCTCTCTCTCTCTCTCTTTCTCTTTCTTTCTTCCTCTCTTCCTCTCTCTCTCCATTTCTCTCTCTCTCTCTTTTTCTTTCTTTCTTTCTCTCTCTCTTTCTTTTTCTCTTTCTTTCTGTCTCTCTTTCTCTCTCTCTCCCTCTATTTCTTTCTCTCTCTTTCTCTTTCTTTCTCTCTTTCCCTCTTTCTTTCTCTTTCTTTCTCTCTCTCTCTTTTTCTCTTTCTTTCTGGCTCTCTTTCTCTCTTTCTTTCTCTCTCTCTCTCTTTTTCTCTTTCTTTCTGGCTCTCTTTCTTTCGGTCTCTCTTTCTCTCTTTCTTTCTCTCTTTCCCTCTTTCTCTCTCTTTCTCTTTCTTTCTTTCTCTCTTTCTTTCTCTCTCTCTTTCTTTCTTTCTTTCTTTCTCTATCTATCTCTGTCTCTCTCTCCTTCGTCCGCCCATCTCTGTCACTCTGTGTGTGTGTCTTCTGTCTGTCTCTCACTCACTTAATCAGTCTCTATCTGTCTCTCCCTCCCTCTCTCTGTCTCTCCGTCTCTGTGTGTGTCACTCTCTCTGATTCTCTCCCTCCCTCCCTCTCTCTGTCTCTGTATGTCTGTCTCTCCCTCTTTCCCTCGTCTGTCTCCGATTCAATCCCTCCCTGTGTCATTCTCTATCTGTGTCTCTCTTCGTCTCTCTCCCTCCCTCTCTTTCCCTCTGTCTCTGTCTGTCTCTCTGTCTTTCTCTACCTCCCCCTCTGTCTCTCTCTGTGTCTGTCAGTCACTCCCTCTCTCCCCTCTCCTCCCCCCCACCCTGGGAAGCAGCGGAAGGGCCGGCATGCTGGAGGTTACGGACGCCTCCTCCCGCAGCGGGTGAGGGAGCAGGCGGGGCGAGCACCCAAGGCTACCATCATCTTAAGCACCACCGAGGCTGTCGCCCGGCAGGGGCGTCAGGCAGGGAAGCCGGTCGCGTCTCCATCGTGGCTCCCTCCGGCGGGCATCACGGCGCACGTTCTGGGGCCGTGCGTCCATCTCCCTCCCAGCCACGTAGCCCCAGAACGTGTGCCGTGGTGGCTGTCGGAGGGAGCCAGTGGTGATGCGCCCGGCTTCCCTGCCCGACGCCCCTGCCGGGCGACCTGCCGAGCGACCTTGGGCGGTGGGAGCTGCGCGTTGCAAGGCTCGGAACCATGCAGGAACTCAGCGCTTTTCCACGGTGTGGAAAAGATAAGCGCATGCAGGTCCTGCAGAATTACAGTGCAAATTCCAACCAGACTGTAATCGGGCAGGGCATGCGCGCACCTATCTTTTCCGCGTGCATGCCCCGCCCGATTACAGTCTTGGAGACTTCGTAGCAGTTGGAATTTGCGCTGTAATTCCGTAGGACCTGCATGTGCCTATCTTTTCCACACCGTGGTAAAGCGCCGAGTTCCTGCATGGCCCCTGATCACTCCAGACGCCATTGGGGAAGAGGAGGAACGCGAGGGGGACCTCGCAGATGGCCCTCCGGCCACAGACTCGCCGCTGCTTCACGCGGTATTCTGTGGACAGAGACAGTGACAGGCAGACAGAGAGAGGCACAGAGAGAGAGAGAGAGAGAGAGACAGAGGGAGGGAATCAGAGAGAGACTGAAGAGCCACATTCAAGGGGCCAAAGAGTCGCATGCGGCTCGCGAGCTGCGGTTTGCCGACCATTGACGTAGGAGACTAAAAAATGAGGGGCCCTTGGTGCTCTCTGAGCTGGTTTGTTTTCTTGCAGATGTTTCATTACCCAAACTAGGTAACATCATCAGTAATGAAACATCTGCAAGAAAACAAGCCAGCTCAGAGAGCACCAAGGACTCCTCATTTCAACCCTGGGCTACAAATATTCTCCTTTATTGGAAGCCAAAAATGTAGCAAAAATGCAAGGGCAAACTATTTAAATATTGTTGCCAAGAAAACAAGGAGTCCATATATTGTAGTCATCTGGAATTAAGCTCAAACTGAGGGAATCTTTATCAGTCTCACATCACTTTAAACCTGGCTGCCCAAACTTAGCATAAATGTAGTCTTAAAGGGTTAGACATAGTTGTTAACTTTGGAGAAACTGAATTTTGTGCTGCTAAGAATTTAAGGTTAAATTTCTAGGAGCGCTTCTCCACAGATATTTCATGACCTCTCAACTTGGAACTGTTAAGTGTTTCCCTTAGTTCAGGCAATACATTGCATCTACTTACATAGAAGAGGGTATAGGTGCTATCTAAGATTTTTCAGTCCTTACCATAGGGGTGCATGTGGTCCCCTGGCATCTGTGGGGGAGTAAGTCCTTGCTGGAAGGAGTCTGAATTATAGACACTATGATCAATAACCAACATTTGTTGTGAGGCTGGTTGCAAGGTTGTATATGAATCCATGAGTCCTTCAAAATTAGTGCTGTTGCCATTGCTTGTCTGAGCTGGAAGAAAAGAAAAAATAACAAGTTTTTAATTTTTATCTCACCTTTAATTTTGATCAACATGTGATGGTGTATCTACCTAATATTCACATTTCCTATATGCCACACAATAACAATACTATAAGGTAACCTGACCTGAGAGAGAATGGCTGACTGAAAGTCATCCAGCCAGCTTTCATACCCAAGGGAAAACTAGAACTTACATCTTGGTTTCTAGCCCAACATCTTAGCCACTACGCCAAACTGGTTTCAAATGGATGAGTTCGTTTAATCAATTTTCTGGATATTTAAGCATTAGACTTTCCAAACTTATAGGAGGTATCTAGGTCATTTCTAATATCTTACCTATCTATACCCCTAACAGATCTGGATTACAAAAGTTCAGATGGCCACTAAATATCAGCAAGAAAGTAGAGTTTTAAATATGTTTTTGCTACCATTTAATGATCAGCTGAAATTTTTCAGCTCCTATCTAGTCATGATATTCAGAAATGGATGACAACTTTTCTGTCTTCCATAAGGGACTCGGATAGCCATATTTCCTAATTCCTAATAATGACTTCTTAGGTAGATTATTACAGAACTTAACAACCTCTCCAACTCAAGAAGTTATTTTTTATAAGACTAACAATGACAGTTCACAAAAACTGAATCTTGGATGAATAACAATCAGGTTAATTAGCAAGATAGTGGAAGAGAAACAGAATAAGTATCCTGGTTTATATCATCTTTCTATGGCTTTCAACAAAGGGGAAAATATCCTGCTACCCACCTCCTGTCATCTTTTGATGTATAATAGTATATGTGTGTGTGTGTTCAAGTCATTGTTGGCTCCTGGCAACTGCTGGGTCATGATCTCTGCAGTTCTTTTGACAAGGTCTGATTCAATAAAGAAGCAGTAAAACCTACTGTCTGGTTATTTCAATATAGCTCCCAGAGGTACCATCTGTGCAATCTGATTCTTGTGAATCCATGTCCCTCTACAACAGATCTGGGCATTGTACAGCCCATAGGCTGCACCCAGCCCTTTGGCTATCCTATGCAGGCTACAGCAGCATTGAAATATTGGCATGGGACACAGCAGCATCAGCGGGGGAGGGGGCAGCACCAGTGGGGGCCAGGTATAGTAGCAGTGGCTCTCCATAACAGTCCCAACTTCTCATGTGGCCTTTGGGGAAAATTAATTCCCCCCCCCCCCCCGTTTTATAAAATACTGAATCTCCTTTTCTCTTTAAGTTCTGTCTTCTCATCAGCTCCTGTCCTCCATTAGGATCCACAGTGGAAATGTGAAAATTTCCATAAAAATTTAAAATAATCTTTATTGAACTCATGAAACTAAGTCCTAATCTGTCATTCTAGGGAAAATAGGAAGAGGGATTACTATATGTACTACCTTGAGCTCCTTAAGTAAAAACAAAACATATATCTACAAGTATACATATGTACTATAGGCCACTCACTCAACTTAAGAAAATAGATGAACTCTTTGCTGATAAATACCAGAGGACTGGAAAAGAGCTGATGTGGTACCAATCTACAAAGAGAGAAAAAATGCATCCAGAAACTTATAGGACAATCAGTGCGACATCAATACATGGGAAAATTTTAGAAAAAGCAATCAAATGGTAAATTAGTGACCACCTAAAAGCAAACAAGATGCTTGTGAGAAGCCAGCATGGATTTATTAAAAACAGATCATGCCAGACAAAACATATTAAACCATAGTGGTACAATCAGAGGTGGGTTGTTCCCGGTTCAGCCCGGATCAAGTGAACTGGTAGTAGCAGTGGCGGGAGGCTCCACCCACCCGCCCAGACACTTCTGTGCACGCAAGCCCGTACTGTTAGTAAAAAAAATGGCAACCCACCACTGGACAAAATTGCAGGCTACTTCTGTTGATTGCTGACTGCCAGCAGCTGGCAGTTCAAGTCACACCTGCTCAAGGTTGACTCAACCTTCTATCCTTCCGTGGTCAGTAAAATGAGGACCCAGATTGTTGGAGGCAATATGCTGACTCTGTAAATTGCTTAGAGAGCACTGTGCAGCAGTATATGAGTCTAAGTGCTATTTCTATTGCCTTTTTTGATAAAGTACCTAAATTAGTGGATCAGCAAAATGCTATGGATATAGTATACTTGGATTTCAGCAAAGCATTTGACAAAGTAGATCATAACCTACTTCTTGGTAAGATACAATAATGTGGGCTAGACAATACAACCACCAGAAGGATTCACAATTAGTTGATCAATCACACTCAGTAGGTAGTCATCAATGGAACTACATCTACATGGAGGGAAGCATGCAACAGGATACCGCAAGGTTTGGTTTTAGGTCCAGCACATTTCAACCTCTTCATAATAATCTAGATGAGGAGATAGAATGGAAACTTATCAAATTTGCAGGTGACACCAAGGGGGGAATTGCAAACACTTTGGAAGATAGGTTCAAGATCCAGAAGGATCCTGACAGACTTGAACATTGAGAACATCTAAGTAACAAGATGCAGTTCAGCGGTGGAAAAAGTAAGGTTCTGCACCAAGGCAAGAAAAACCAAATGCATGAGTACAAAATCAGTGGTACCAACAGTAGTAAATGTGGCAGAGATCTAGGTGTCCTACTGGACCACCTCTTAAGTATGAATCAGCAATGCGCTGCACCTGCCAAAAACGTTAATGCAGCCTTAGGCTGCATTGACTTAATTGTGATTTCTACATTTTAAATACCGTATTTTTTGGAGTATAAGACGCACCTTTTTCCCTCTAAAAAGAGGCTGAAAATTTGGGTGCATCTTATACATTGAATACAGCATTTATTGCCTCCTGAAGTCCTGCCCCTTCACCAAAATGGCCATGCATAGCCTTATGGGGGCTTTCAGACAGCTCCTGGGGGCTGGGGAGGGCAGAAATGAGCAAAAAACAGGGCGTTTTTTTTGCCCTCCCAGCCCCCAGCAGCACTCTATAAGCCTCCATAAGGCTATGCATGCATTTTTTTGACAAAAAAACCAGCCTGTTTTCACACAAAAAAGGGCATAGTGCCCAATGTTCAAGTTTGTCAAGATCCTTCTGTATCTTAAGCCTATCTTCTGGAGTGTTGGCTATTCCTACCATCTATCCCCTTATCAAAATCATTGATGAAGATGATGAAGAGTACTGGGCCTAAAACAGAGCATTGTGGTACTCCACTGCATACTTCCCTCCATGTAGATGCAGTTCCATTGAGGACTACATGTTGAGTGTGGTTGGTCAGCCAGTTACGAATCCATCTGGTGGTGATGCTGTCTAACCCACATTCTTCTACTTTATCTAGTAGTAGGTTATGATCTACCTTATCAAATGCCTTACTGAAGTCCAAGTAAACTATATCGACGGCATTCCTCTGGTCCACTAATTTTGTCACTTTGTCAAAGAATGCAATAAGATTAGTCTGGCATGATCTGTTTTTGACAAAACCATGTTGGCTTTTGGCTATTACTTTGTTTACTTCTAATTCTTCTTGATTATCTTTTCCAGAATCTTCCCTGGTATTGAGGTCAGGCTGATAGGTTTGAAGTTTCCTGGATCTGTTTTTTTCCTTTTTTGAAGATGGGAACCACATCAACTCTTTTCCAGTCCACGGTGCTCCAGGATCTCTTAAAGATATAGTTCAGTGGTTCTGAGATCTTCTGAGTTCCTTCAGTACCCTGAGGTGTAGTCCATCCGGTTCTGGTGATTTGAACTCATCTAGGGTAGACAGGTATTCCAGGATTGTGTCATCACCATTTATGACCTTCCCAGTTGGCTTCTGAGAAGCAAAGTCAATTGAGGAAGCCAGATTTGCTTAATGAGTAAGCTTAACAACTGCAGTGATTTGCTTAACAAACATAGCAAAAAATGTGACAAAATTGGCATCACTCACTTAGCACCTACTTTCCTTAGAAGCAGAAATTCTGATCCCAATTATAAGTCGAATATATGAATAAATATTTGGCCAAGAAAGGAGAACAAATGTGTATGTATCTGTGCGTATATGAAAGGGAAAACAAGAGTAAGGAGATAAATGATTAATGGGCGCATATATTTCTGGGCATGTATTTTCAGGTTTACATATCCACAATAGCAGCATCTTCTCCCTTCAGGCTAGAGCTGTCCTGCCTGGTTGTTTGTGGCTCCAGTACAATTGCCTGGAACTCATTCAGGCTTTGGCTGAAATAGGTTAATCAAGCACTGTAATAAAAAATATACAAAACCTGAATTTGTAAAGAGAAACAATTAGAATATATTTTCCTTTCTTGATTAATAACCACTGTACTTTCCTTGAAAAGAATTTACATCTTATTTTCAGAATGGCAGCAGGTGGTGCATTTTCAAGAGAGAGAGTTTCCATGTGAAAAGAAAATCAGAGACCAAATCTTACTTGCAGTGAATCGTTGTGTGTTTTGCTGATCTTGCTGTTGCTGTTGTTGTCGCCTTGCTAATTTCTTCATCTGTGAATAAAGTGGAAAGAAAATTCAGAACAACATAATAATTCTTCTTTTGATTATCTTGAGTGGCAGAATAACTTCAGAGAAAATTGATGGATGGTTAAACAACTTGGATAATTCCTGGTGATGCTTCTATGGCAGTGATGGTGAACCTTTTTTGCCTCGGGTGCCAAAACTGGACTGTTCGCGCCTTTGGAGTGAGGCTCTTCCACCCTCGTCGACGGCGGGACTCCTGGCCGCCGATTCCCTTCCTTCCTCCCTCCCCCTTCCTCCCTCCACAGTCGGCATACTCGTCCTCTTCCAGGGGTTGCCGTTTCTCTCTCTCTCACGCACACACATACGGAGGCTTCTCAGCTCCTGGAAGGAGCCTGAGCGAGCGAATGAGCAACCAAGCACGGCGGTGAGCGCAGCGGGCCTGAGGAGGCTCGGCGGGGGGGCGGGCGGGGCGGGGACGAGGACAGACAGACAGAGAGAGGCACAGACACAGAGAGAGACAGGGAGGGAGGGGGGAATCAGAGAGTGACAGAAACACACAGAGAGACAGAGAGAGGGAGGGAGGGAGAGAAAGAGAGAGATGCAGAAAGTGATTAAGTGCGTGAATGCCAGACACACACACACACACACACACACACACACACACACACATAGTGACAGATGAGCGGACGAAGGGGAGAGAGATAGAGAGAAAGAAAAAGAGAAAGAAAGAAAAAAGTGGGAGAGAGAAAGAGAAAGAAAGAAAAAGAAAGACAGACAGAAAGAGAGAGACAGAAAGGAAAGAGAAAAAAAGAGAAAGAAAAAAGAGAGAAAGAGAAAGAAAAAGAGAGAAAGAAAGAAAGAAAGAGAGAAAGAGAGAGAGAAAGAGGGAATGAAAGAGACAAAGAAAGAAAGAAAGAAAAGTGGGAGAGAGAGAAAGAAAGAGAAAGACAGACAGAAAGAGAGAAAGACAGAGAGACAGAAAGGAAAGAGAAAAAAAGGGAGAGAAAGAAAAAAAGAGAGAAAGAAAAAGAAAAAGAGAGAGAAAGAGAAAGAGGGAAAGAAAGAGAAAGAAAGAGAGAGAGAGAGAGAGGGAAAGAAAGAGAGAGAGAGAGAGAGAGAGAGAGAGAAAGGGAAAGAAAGAAAGAAAGAAAGAAAGAAAGAAAGAAAGAAAGAAAGAAAGAAAGAAAGAAAGAAAGAAAGAAAGAATGACCACAATTGAGCCCAAAAGTTTGGTTGTTAACCAAGATCATTGTTAAGTGAGTTTCACATTTTCCAAGTTGGCCATGCCCACCCAGTCACATGACTGCTGAGCCACTTAGCCGGTCCGCAAAACTTTCTTTAAAATGAAACCGGTCCCTGGTGCAAAAAAGGTTGGGGACCCCTGTTCTAAAGTGAAACCTGGGGAATTGACTCCAGTCAAAACAAATGGAAACAATGCTCCCACCACCACCACCACTCTGCCAAACGTCCCGGCGTTGCAAGCAGGAGGGGGGGGGGAAAGGGGGGGGGGCAGGGAGAGAGAGCTCAAATGACTTTGCAAAAGGCAAAATCCCACCTACCTGTAGAATGTTTGGAGAGAACAACCGGATCACCAGTCACCTTAGCCAGGCTTGTTTATAACCACATCAACCATTTGGATCCAAGGGACTCCAAAAGGCAGCTAACTTATGACTTGCTTATTTGTGTGCGGGGGGGGGGGGGGGGGGGACACGTACAAACCGAACAGAACAAACTGAAAGGAATACGGAAGATAAGAAATAGGAGAAGAGATCACCTGAAGAGCAAAAGTGTCTCAGAAGAGGAAAGGCATCTCAGAAAGCCCCACGCGAAGCTCGTCTGTTTCAAAGAGGTGGGAAGAAGTGGTTTTTCTTCTTTGCTATTCCGGCAGACATAGGACAAGAGGCACTCTCCCTGCTCGGGCCGAAGTATTAGGCTTTTGGAGGGAATGGCTGGCTGGCGGGCGGGTGGGTGGGTGTGCGCGCGCGCGTGCTTATCTTTTGAAAGGGGAACATTTGGCGTCTGGGAAAGCAGAAAGGCTAAAGGGAACCGGAGGATTGGGGCTCCTCCAGCTCAGCCCGTACCAAGCTGGAGCTCTCTGCAGCGATTTACTTCTCCAAGAGGGCCATAGGTGTGCTGGGGTGATGCCCAACTTCCGTTTTGTGCTCCGGAGGCTTCAGTCTTATACGTTTTCAAAGGTTAACTTTAAAATCATACTGAAAGTTTAAATTTTTTATATACCAGGTTCATAAAATATTTTTATGTACAAACGCACCAGTTTAAAGTTTTTAGCTGGAGCCTCCTCTATGTTATACATTACTTTTTTGCCTGACAGAAAGAAAAACTAAATGAACAAAAACACACACACTGCCCACAAATCTCTTAAATAGAATGCCAGTCTGGTCTAATGGTGAAGGTGTCAGGTCAGAAATTGGATGACCATCACTTCTTGTCCTGTTTTAATTATGGAAACCAGCTATGATCTTGGGTCAGCCACTTTCTCTAAGCCCAACTCACCTCACAAGATGATGTTGTGGAGAAAATAGGAGGAAAGAGAAGTATTAGGTATGTTCACTGCCTTAAGTTATTTACAAAAATAATAAAGGCAGGGTCAAAAAAATGTTTTTCATTCCTCAAACTTTCCTGGCTCTAGAGGTTTCATAGCTATAGACTGATATGGGATGCATATACTTTTCATAAATATTGTTGAAGAAATTTTGGGAATGGTGAAAAGATCTATTTCTATAAAGTCGAAGATGTCTTTTTCATTAAATCCTTCTGAAAAAATTATTTCTTAGTTCCAACTTATTAATATGAAAACTTTGAACCTACTGACATAAAATTAGTAAAAAATGCATGTCATCAAATTCTTCCAATAAATAAATATTCCCTTAGTTAGGAAAAGCTTTGCAAAACTTGCATCAAAAGGTTTTATTTAAAAACAAAAATCCTTAAAATTGTAGCAATAGATATTCTTTTTTTTTAATGCAATATTTTCCGAATACTCTTTTTAGAGCTGGAAAAACTTTTTATTAAAATATTGACAAAAAAAGGGGCTTCCGGTTCCGGCTCCAGCGGCGACGTGCGAGCCTTGGGCTCGCTCGCCGCTTTGTTGCCTTTTCTGCCCCCCCACGGGGGCGAGACACTCCGGTTACCGGAGGTCTCCCGTAGGGTCGGCTCGGAGGAGACGTTTCTCCTCACGGCGGTGGGGAGAGCAATCCCCTCTGCGACCTAGGTGAGGAGGAACATGCTGCGGGGGGTTTTCCCTTCGCCAACGGCTGTCGGCGCCATTCACTTTTATGTAGAGGGCTGAGCGGAGGAGATCGGAAGGATCGCCGGGGCTTCAGCTGCGAGGGAGAGTGAGTTTTAAAAAGACTTTTTTTTTCCTTGCTGCCAGCCAGGCTGAACGGACTGGGAGGGGGGTGTTTGTTTCCAAAAAAAACCCCTCGGACTTAAGCGGCACTTAAAAATGGCTTCTCTGGAAGAGAAAGCGGAAATCTTAAATCTGGACTGTCTCTAACAAGGGAAAGTGGTATGCGGCTACTTGCAACATTGTTTCTAGGTCTGGCTGGTTATAAAGAATTTATTTTTCTACTCTCTCCTCTGGGCTCTGAGATGGGCGGTGGAAAGTGGCTTCTCTCTGTCCCTGCCTGACTATTTTAATCATGGAAAATTCCCAGCGTCTCTTTACAAGTGGGACTCTCTCTGGATATTAATGAAGAATTTTTTTTCTTGTTGGATTTGTGATTCCTTTCTGGATTACCTTCGTTATTATAACTATTGAGCTGGAAAATTGTCTCTCTCTTGGTTTCTGAATTTTACAACGTTCCAACCTTGATCTGAACTTTTGGCTCCCGGCTAGTCTCACCAGCCCCACCCTGAAAACGCCATTTTGGCTGGCACTGACTTTAACAGATAATCATGGCTCAAGAAACAGCACTGGCAAGTTTAGAACAACGGCTGGCTTCTCTTGAAACTGTTATACAAACTTTGGTAAACGAAATTCAGGCCCAGAGGGCTGAAAACATCAATTTCAAGAAGGAGCTATTGGATACCAGGAACCAGGTGCTGGAAAACACACAGAAGACTGAAGAATTGCAAGGGGGGTTGGTGGGGGTTAAGGGAGAGATTAAAAATGTTACTAAAGAGGTTCGGGAAATAGATGGGCATGTGTCTAGGATTGATATGGAAAGAATGACATATTTTTTGAGATTTCAGAACGTTCTAGAGGAATCTGGTGAATGCCTCCCTGATCTTATGAGCACAATTTTAGCAAACTATTTACAAAAACCTAAAGATGAGATCAGGGGGGACATTGACCTAGCTTATAGAATTAACTCAGCATATGCCAGGATAAATGAAGTGCCTAGAGAGATACATGTGAAATTTGTTAGAAGGTCAACCAGAGAGGAAATCCTGAGGGCGCAGAGAGAGAACCCTTTAATTTACCAACACAAAAAGGTCACTATCTTGAAGCAGATTCCTAGAAAGATTCGAGATGCAAGACTGAAATTTTCCTTCTTGTCTAAAACATTGTTTGATCATGGGATTTGGTTCAAGTGGGTGACACCCGAAGGGATGCTGGTGTTCTGGGAAGGAGGAAGAGTGAGGATTAAAACAGTTGCTGAGGCGGAAGCCTTTCTTAAAAAACATTCCTCTGCCCTGGGGGAAGATCCAGGGGGGACGGAGGGGGCCACGGCCCCGCCCGCTGGGGGCCAGGGAGGAGAAAAAGAAGATACAATAGCCAAGAGACTTAGATCGAAAAAATAACTTTGCCTTGATTTTTCTGAACAATTTTGTATAATATTTTCTGGATTTATTGTAAATGTCTGACAGCATGGAACTGAGAATTTAGGTATATGTACTTGCTTTTACCTTGTAGTGTTATGGAAAATGCTTTTTTTTTTGTTATTTTTTTATTGTGTATTTTGAGGTCTCGGAAGGGCCGACGACTCTGACGTGAATGCTTTCAAAATTTCTTTGTATCCCTTACCCTACCCTATAGAAAAATGTAAAACCAATAAAACTTTTTCAATAAAAAAAAAAAATATTGACAAAAAAAGGATAGTTGTATAACATGAGATTACCATAAAGGTGTTAGTAACTTTATACCATTGTTTTATGCATATTAAGTATTTTGCGAGACATGAGGGCTGAATTGTCAGTTTGAGCAATATATATTGGAACTCTAGTCCATTAACCCCAATTTCTGACATTACTGGAGAAAGAGTATACGTGGTTGATGTAGATAGGCATCCTCTCCTAACAAATATCATAATATTTAATTATTAATGTAATTATTACCTTAGCTCTTTGATTCTGGAACCAGACCTGTACAACCCGGACACTAAGCCCTGTCTCAGCTGCTAATGTTTCTCTTACCTTTAGGAAATACAGAACATGTAATTATACTCAGTATCATGAGACAAATGATCAGCAAAATGTAAAATATATCTGTTTACATAACATTTTCAGCTTTTGACCTGTCCCACTATTTCAACATTTCCAAATATATTGCAAGGTCTCTCAAAATATGAATGGCAAGAACATTTTGAAAACCTGTGTTCATTTTAAATTTAAAAAATAAATTTTAAAGCTCCATTATGCCTTAACGTTTCTTTCTAAGTGAGGTGTCTGACCACAGCAGTTCTGTTTTATTGGTAACCCATTACTACAGATCTCTAGCTATCTAGGTGGTTTTAGGGGCTCTGAAAAATATATATTACTGCCTGCAAAGTAACTGCCATCTACACAGTAGGAAAACATAAACTATGACAGATGGATCCCATTATGATTAGTGGATCAGCATTTGCCCTAAACAAAATATTTTTTCTGATTTTTTTTTTCTAGAAAGCAATAGGAGAATGGGATTGAATGTTAGTGTTTGACATGAGAGTACTTGAATTATTATTTTTTTAATGTTTTTGAAGTTTTTCATGACTCTTTAGGCCTTATTTATTCTGGAGTTGGGTTTTCTTCAAGTCAACATTGAAAGTTTTGGAGCAGACAGGAGTGAGTGAGTCAATAGTCTTCTGGTAGTGAAGACACTGACCCTAGAACTGGTATTTTGGATGTGCTCATCATGTTTCCACCAGGGAAGATGAGGCCCAGTTCATTGTGGTGCTGGAAATTTACACAAAATTCTGCTACACTTGACTAGGTTGAGTCTTGCTGGAAGGGAAGCAGATATTCTTTATGATATTGTGGTGAAGAGACAAGGTAGTGGGTTCTGAATTGGTTGGGGGTTAAAGGGTCAGACTTGTCTGAACATTGCAGTTCCTTGAGCATAGGCCTCTTAAATACACCTAATGGTTTAAGCCGAGAGGTTCCATTCTGGACAACATTTTTCATTTGAAAGCTTGCAGAGCTTCCCTGCTGGACTGGTCATGTGATTCATGACTAAGATCTTTGACTAGTTTGGTATTGCAGACAAGAGTATATGATTTAGTATTATTCCAGCAACTGATACTGATGGAATGAGGGGCTAGAAAAGGTATTAGAGATGTGTAGGATAATAGTAAGACACATCTCTGCTTTCCTGGACTGTGCAGTGCACATTAAAGAAGACAGATGCCTGAACTTTGAAATTTACAGAAAACCCCCACATAGCGTGCTAACATTTGCGAACCAGTAGCGAAGGTAAGTTGATTTCACTCTAGTCAGTGCCTATCCTTCCATCTCCCCACCATTAAAATTGATGAAACTTCTTGGATGAGAAGTGAAATGCTTTCTTCCTCCTCAAGGAAAAAACAGTCCAGTTGCCTTTTTGAAAAAGCACCTGAGAATCTCCATAGACATTTTCGTCCAGTTCCTAATATCCTGTTGCCAGGTCATTAGATCCACAATGATCCTGTTTAAATGCCAGGTTTTCTACTATGTTGGCTACTACCAGAAATATGTATCAATAATGACTTATTTTTGGCAAATGACAAAGCCAAGAAGGAGGCTTCATTCTGGCAATTTAAATGTTGATCTAGACACAGAAGAGACTCCTGAGGAGATAGAGAAGTTCTTTGAGACTGTCAATAAGGCCACTTGTTTATTAGATCCATGCCCCTCCTGCTCCAGCTCCAGATTATTGTTAAATAATTAGTTATTCTACTTATCCAAATAGAAAATCTAGACCGGGTGTTAGCAACTCACAGCTCTAGAGTTGCATGCAACTCTTTCATCCCTCTGCTGAGGCTCCCAGTGGCCCTGTCACGGCAGAGGGATGAAAGAGCTGTCACCCTGTCATGGCCGTGGTGATGGGCAAAGCCTTAGTGTGGGAGCAAAGTGTCACTGCATTTGCCTTTATGGGGCAACAGCATTCCACCTTTGTCACAGTACATTTGCTGTTGCCACCAGCAAAGAAGTCTGGGAGAGAAGTGTAGGGACAGATCTTTCAGGGTGGGGGCCATACCCCAAGCCTGGCCATTCTTCTCCCTCATCGGCGAGGCCAAGAGAAAGAAGAGGGCAGCTTGGCAAAGTGTTCCCCTTCCCTGGCTAAGCGCTGGGCACAAAAACCCAGTGGGGGGAGGTGGCTGGCTCGGCAGAAGTGTCCCTATTGGTGAGTCAGACAGTGAAGAGGCCTGGCCCAGCTCTTACAGCTGTCCCACTGTTCAGCACCTCCAACGCAAGCTGCCGCCTTTGAAATGTGGTGCCCCTTTGAGGAAGCCAGGCAGCGATGGCTGGGACAGTGGGGGGGAAAAGGATGATCAGGGCTGCTCCCCCCTCCTCAGCAAGCTGGGTCTTGGAGGCTGAGCACCAGAGGGTCAGAAGGTGTGCTCCAACGTTGCCCCAACAAGTGTTTCCAGCGCACACTCCTATTAAATTGGATTTGGGAAGGGGGAAGGGAGAAGGGTAGGGGATTATTATTATTATTATTATTATTATTATTATTATTATTATTATTATTATTATTATTATTATTATTATTATTATTTATTTATTTATTATTTATTTATTTATTATTTATTCGATTTATATACCGCCCTATTCTCCCTGGTGGGACTCAGGGTGGTGCACAGAAAGATCCACAACACATACAAAATAAAATAGCATTAAATTATTAGATCTGTGCTAAAATGGTTAAGATAATTTAAAAGTTAAAACAATTAAATATCAAAATTTAAAAGTTATACCCTTAGTCTATGCCAGGCTGGCCAGATGGAAGAAATGTGTTTTTAACATCCGACGGAAGAGGCGTACGTCCGTGATGGTACGAATATCGGGGGGCAGGTCGTTCCAGAGGGCCGGGCCCGCCACAGAGAAGGCCCTTCCCCTGGGAGTCGCCAGCCGGCATTGACAGGTCGAAGGGAGTATGTGGCAGGAGGCAGTCTCGCAAATAGCCAGGACCTGTGCCATGGAGCGCTTTAAAGATGGTTACTAACACCTTGAAGCGCACCCGGAAGACCACAGGCAGCCAGTGCAGCTCGCGCAGGAGAGGTGTTATATGGGAGTACCGTGAGACTCCCAGAATCCTCCGCGCAGCCGCATTCTGTACTAGCTGGAGTCTCGGGGTGCACCTCAAGGGGAGCCCCATGTAGAGAGCATTACAGTAGTCCAGGCGGGAGATAACGAGGGCTTGAGTGACCGTGCGTGGGGCATCCCGATCTAGAAAGGGGCCCAACTGTCGTATCAG
Organism: Rhabdophis nuchalis; assembly: GCA_039707465.1. Taxonomy (NCBI): domain Eukaryota; kingdom Metazoa; phylum Chordata; class Lepidosauria; order Squamata; family Natricidae; genus Rhabdophis; species Rhabdophis nuchalis. The sequence goes on along the minus strand of CM077644.1, from coordinate 119,991,166 downwards.
GTAAACCTGATAAAAAGCCCCCCTGGCTACGGCCGTCACATGGTCGTCCAAGGACAGCCACGAATCCAGGAGGACGCCCAAGTTGCGAGCCCTTTCCGCGGGGGCTAATGACTCGCCCCCGATAGTCAGCGATGGAGTTAACTGGCTATATCGAGATGCTGGAGACCACAGCCACTCGGTCTTGGACGGGTTGCATCTGAGTTTGTTCCTCCCCATCCAGACCCACACGGCCTCCAGACACCGAGACCTCACTTCCACGGCATCGTTGGGGTGGCCAGGGGTAGAGATGTACAGCTGAGTATCATCAGCGTACTGATGGTATTCTACCCCAAAGCCACGGATGATCTCACCCAGCAGCTTCATATAGATGTTAAACAGGAGGGGCGAGAGGACCCTCGAGGTCGATCTCTGCCCTCCTGTCAACACACATTGCGACCGGTCAGAGAGGTAGGAAGAGAACCACTGCAGTACAATGCCTCCCAATCCCAGCCCCTCCAGCCGGTGCAATAGGATACCATGGTCAATGGTATCGAAAGCCGCTGACAGGTCTAATAGGATCAGGACAGAGGAACAACCCCTGTCCAGAGCCCTCCAGAGATCATCTACCAATGCGACCAATGCCGTCTCCATGCTGTGCCCGGGACGGAAGCCGGACTGGCGTAGGTCTAGATAGACGGTTTCCAGGTGTCAGGGGAACTGTTGAGCTACCACACTCTCTACAACCTTAGCAAGAAAGCTAAGGTTGGAGACCGGATGTTAATTAACCAACAATGCTGGGTCCAGGGAAGGCTTCTTGAGGAGGGGTCTCACCACCGCCTCTTTCAAGACGGCCGGGAGAAACCCCTCATTCAAAGAGGCGTTCACTATTTCCTGGAGCCAGCCTTGTGTGACCTCCCGGGAGGCCAGTACCAACCAGGAGGGACACAGGTCCAATAAACATGTGGTGGCGTTCAGTCACCCCAACAACCTGTCCATGTCATCTGGAATCACAAAGTCAAACGTTTCCCACAAAACGGTCTCAAGACCTGCCTCCGATTGCCTGCCCGGACTAACCTCGTTGGAGGCCAACTTGCTCCGGATCTGAGCGATTTTATCCTGCAGATAATGTCCAAACTCCTCTGCACGGCCCTGCAAAGGAGCTTCCCGCAGACCCTGTTGGAGAAGGGAGCGGGTCACTCTAAACAGGGCAGCAGGGCGGTTATCTGCGGATGCGATAAGGGCGATAAGATTCTAGGAGGAGAAGCCCAGCTGGCTTTCCTTTTGGCATGAGGTGGGGAGGAAGACCCAATACCCCCTCCATGGTCTGTCCTCTGTTCTCGCAATGCCTTGCGCAGCACAGTGAAAGCTAATATGTATCACAATGGGGGAGATGGGGTCCCCTCCTCCTCCTGGAGCCCATTCCCTGCCCCACTCACCCCTGGCAACTCACTCTCTTGGGGAGGAGAGCAGGTTGCACGTCCAGCACCAACCAAGGCCAGAAGGCAGCTGGGATGATGCTTCTTTGAAGTGCATGCAGTGATCTAAGGCAGCAACCTTGTATGATGTAACAGCCTGACAGTCACACCTTTTTCAACCCAAGGTTTATTTTTGTATCTTTCCAGAGAGAGAGAGAATATGGCCAAATTTCCTTACAGTTATTCCCTGGGTATGGGGGTTGGGAAGTGGGGATGGGGAGTGGGGGAGATGGAGGGAGAGAGAGGGAAGGAAGGAAGGAAGGAAGGAAGGAAGGAAGGAAGGAAGGAAAGGAAGGAAGGAAGGAAGATCCATAGAGAGAGACAGAGAGAGAAAGAGAGATGAGAGGGAGAGAGGAAGTGAGGAAGACAGAGAGAGAGGGAGATAGAGAAAAAGAGATGAGAGAGCGAGTGAAAAAGAGATAAGGGGAGAGGGAGAGAAAGATGGGAGAGAGAAAGTTGAGAGAGAGAGGGAGATGAGAGAGAGAGAGAGGGAAATAGAGAGGGAGGGAAAAAGACAGGGAGAAAGAGAAAGATGTTAGAGGGAGAAAGAGAGATGACAGAGAGAAAGAGATGAGAGGGAGGGAGGGAGAAAGAGAGGGAGAGAGATATCTCACCCACACCCACAGAGAAAAGAAAACACAGTGAGCCACAAAACCTGGACAGACGTGGCTGGGATGTGTGTCATGTGACTGGTGGGAGTGAGTGACATCACGTTGGCCATGCCCATCCAGGTTTTGTGGCTCCCGGTGTTTTGTTTTCTGTGGGAAATAGGTCCAAATGGCTCTTTGAGTGTTTAAGGTTGCAGACCTCTGATTTAGACAAATATTGGTTGGGTTTTCAGATTAATATGGAGGAGCACTTACTGCCTTTTTAATGACTTCTTATGGAGCCAGGACAGAAGCAATGTATTCAATTTAATTGAATGCAGCCCAGAGTCTGTGCTGAATGGGGTGACCCTTATAAATTAAATTAGAAATATAAATAATTATTGTTTTTGGATCACAATATGCATGAGTTATGGAGATATCAATCTATATAAGTATCTTGAGATACAAAGACCTTAGTCAGTAAAAACTGCGAACCATAACAGATCCTACATATAAGATTCCAATGTCTTCTAATTATTAAAATGTACCTTCCTACATGGCTTAGAAGATACTTCAAATGATGCTTTAAATGCTCGACGTTGCTGTGTGGTTAGGATTGTCCGGGGCCGCTTGGGCCGTTTATGATCCCTGATCTCCTCAGATGCTTTCCCAGTCTCTTCCATTTTGCAGAAGCTGGCTTCATCATCACTTTTGCCTTATAATATAAAAACAACCCATTGCAATAAAATTCACAAATTATTATAATCAAAATATTTAGCTTGAAAATGTTGCACATAATCTTCAATAAATGAACACATATGTAATTTGGGAAGCTACTTCCAATAAAGTGTTGTGCAATGTACATGTTGGTATGCACCCGCCTCACAGGTGTGTTGTTGTCAGGGAAACAGGAGGAAGAAAGAATATTAAGTATGTTTACCACCTTATAAATCACTTTGTATTATGACTGATGCCTACATTCAGAGAATGTAGTTTTAAACAAACACGTGACACATTCAAATTTTAATTCCAACTTGCAATCTAAATTGAGTACATTCCATTGTACCATGTTAATATCATTTTAAGTCTATGTAGACAAAGTCTACATGAAATCAAAAATACCATTGTTAAAAATGACAGAATATATGAAAGTATTTCACTGCCTAGGAGATGGCTCTCCATATATCACTTTTCAGGTCTCAAAATTCTTCTTAAGAGCTGTAACCATTAGGGGAGAACGCTGTAACCTTCCTTAGTTAAGCTATTGGCGATCCATTGTTATGATATTATGATAATTATTTTCTTTTTTAACGTTTCTTCCTGTAGTACTTGTGTTTTGCTCTGTGACCGTAAATAAAAGTATGTATATATATATATATATATATATGAAAGTATTGGCATAATGAGATTACTGTTCTAATTTTAAAAATAGATTTTTAAAATGTGTTTTCAGTCATTTAATTTCTTTTGAATGCAAAACACAGAACATGAGACATCTGGAAGTAAAAGGAATCAGTGATTTTTCTAATCTAATTCTTGATCTTGAAGAATTACATTGCAGCCCTACCAGGAATAGCTGGATATATTGCAGCTATAAATGAAGGTAAATGAGAATTTAAAATTAAGTTGCATGTTAGGGTTAGTGGCTCTTCTAATTTGAATTTGGAAATGTATACACACGTGGAAACTTTAACAAAATGATTTGCACTGAAATCGCTTTTAAAAACTCCAATGCAAGGCAGGGATAAAAGTTTGAAGCAAGTGTAGGTAGGAACACCTGGCGTATTTGCATACTGTTATCTCTTTTAGGGTCATTCACTTTTTTAAACTCTTACAAACTATTTGCAAGTTTGTAAATGTGTTTTGGAGCCTTATCCTGGATGTCTAACTTACCAATTACCAGATTTTAAAGTAGAACAAATAAGCACTTATCCTCAGTATTCTAAAAATAATTTGGACTTTATTTCTGCTGTATTTCCTTTGTCCAAACTTATTACCCCGCAACTGTGCTGATTTGGAATTCCCACCACTCCCAACAAGCCTAGGGGATTGTTGAGAGCTGGAAAATGGAAGAGTGAGGAAGCTCAACTTAGAGAATTAGAGTGATAAAATATTTCCCACCTCTGATTGCATTTGAAGCATGAAACAGAGAAAGTTTAAAATGACCAATTGGAAAAATGGTGTTGAGAGACTCCTTTCCAAAGAAAGAAAAGTTAGCTTCAACACCCCCAAACACCTGCTTACCAAATCCCCCCAAATAATGGAAAGTTGATTCTGCTTTAACATAAGCAATGCTTTTAATTAACTCTGTCTTTCAAGCCCTCCTCCACAGACAGGGTAGGAATTAATTAATCTTTAAACTCCTCCTTATGTCACATGGCAAAGGACAAAAGGGGGTGCATATTGTCTGCACTGACCTCAAGACTCAATAGGGGAAAGCAATGAAATACTGGATTCATGAAAAAGATGAAAAAATTCTTTGGTTTGAGGGAATTAGAAGAAGGAGAGATGTTAGCTCAATTTTAATTGGAATGAAGGCACTTCTTTCACAGGCCTCTGTTTACTTAGGCTTGGCCACTGGGGTTAGAGGAGGGAATCATTGAACAAGAGGCTTTACAGATTATAGACAACATATGGCTTCCAGTATTTTGTGCTTTATCTTCATTTTCTCACAAAGATGGTCCTGAGTTTTCATGCTGCTACTTGATCCCTTGGGTTTCTAAATGGGTTTGCAAAGAAAGATGCTGACTAAGCAGGAATCTGCTGTCATTTCATAACTGGGGGAAGCTGACTAAATGTCCTGGAGAAGTTCTGTTCTTGCTTGCATTCCTACTTTGTTCTGAGTTACAGTCTACGTCTGCTGCTAAGCTAAATGTGCTTGCAACAGAGTGTGCAACAAATTAAGATAACCCTTTGAGAAGCCGGGCCTCATACAGGAATCTGGAAAACTCCAAGAGGCTTTCCATTTAGAACAGTGCTTTAGGATTTGTTAAATTATATGCAAATAGTTCCAAAATCAAGTGGTTTTAAGTAAAGAATAGCACAATGGCAATGGTGACAAACATTGAAACAAAAGATACTGCAAAAACTGAAACCAAAATTCTATCCAGTGGGCTGATCTTCCACAAAGATGATGCTCAATTATTGTGAAAACTTTTTTTATTTGCATTGACACTGCTGAAATAGCTTAATTATATCTGGATGGATTTTATATAAAATGGCAAAGTAATAGATAAGACAGTGGTATCATAAAAAAAACCTTTACCTAATATGGAACAGGAATATTAATGCTGGCCCTAAAGACCAATGCAGTGGTAAGGTGTTACAGTGAACATCTTCACGCTAACAAGTGAGAAGCAACTCCTGTTCAGAGTTGGCAAGAGATGGCTCGGTACAATTGTATTAAGTAATTTTTAAAGTAATTTAAAAGTTTAGTTTCAAAGTAATTTTAGCAAACCAGGCTACTAGCAACGGAAAGAGTCTCAGCCAGAACTGAGGAAAAGCCATTGTATTTCTTCATTGAATTTTTTTATTTTTAAACTCTTCTATTACTTTATTTTGATAGCCAGAAAACTACATATTTTCCAGAAGATGGCAATATTTTGCTGATTCTGTTTTAGATGGGATTATTATTTTCAAATAATGCATTCCTATTAAATCTGGCATTTCCAAAGTAAGCAATAAAACACAACTCATCTAAAAATGGGAATTCACATCTACGCTTTCTTTAAAATGATTCCAGTTTTGATGAAAACCTTCTATTGTCTATGAGATCCAAGTTTTAGGAAACTCAAAAGGATAACAGACAGTAATAGGAGATGCAGATGATGGGTGTGGCATCAAGTCCAATAGCTAATAACATTTGAACAGGAAAGCAGCTCTAAATCAGATTCTTCTTTCATGGGATTGAAATACTTCACATAAACATCTCAAGCATTTCCAAAGTTACTTGCAAATCTGTCGATATGGAATTAACGGTGAGATAATGGGGTGATATTTCCAGACTCAGAAGTCTTTTCCTTCCTTTCTTCTGTGCTCCATGGAAAAGAATAAATTACCCAGAGGAAAAGGGGCATAATGATCCATATAAGTACTCATCAATAAATTAGTTCAAGAATCTAATTCTAATTCAAGAATCTAAAGAACAATTTGTAAGACTGAACTTCCTTTTTCCTTTGGCTCATTGTTTTTTGCTCTTGAGGTTTGTGTGTACATATAAGATTTATGTCCTAGAGACAAGCAAAGTTATAATCAGAAGCCAACACGAGTTTGTCAAAAATGGACTATGCCAAACAAATCTTTTTTTTTTTTTGGACAAAGTAGTGAGCCAGAGAAATGCTGAGGACTTCAGTAAGTCATTTGGTAAGATAGACCATAACCTACTACTTGGTAAGGTAGAAAAATGTAAGTTAGACAGTATCACCACCAGATGGAGTCATAACTAGCTGACCAACCGCACACAATGTGTAGTACTTACAGCAGGCATGTCCAAAGTCCGGCCCGGGGGCCATTTGCGGCCCGGGGGTCAGTTTAATATGGCCCTCCAACAGCCCTCCCTGCTCTGTGTAAATGTGGCCCTCCCTTCCTCCCTCTGTCTCTGGGGCTGTGTGGCTGGGAGGGAGGTGGACAGAGGTTACGGACGCCTCCTCCCGCAGCGGGCGAGGGAGCAGGCGGGGTGAGCACCCAAGGCTACCGTCATCTTAAGCACCACCGAGGCTGTCGCCCGGCAGGGGCGTCAGGCAGGGAAGCCGGTCGCGCCTCCATCGCTGCACGTTCTGGGGCTGCGAAGCTGGGAGGGAGGTGAACGCGCGGCCCCAGAACGTCCGCTTGGTGCCTGCCGGAGGCAGCTGCGATGGAGACGCGACCGGCTTCCCGTGGTGCCTCTCTCCGGCGGGCACCACGGCATTCACCTCCCTCCCAGCCACGCAGCCCCAGAACGTGCAGCTCCCGCCGCACAAGGTCGCCAGGGAGGGGCGTCAGGCAGGGAAGACAGACGCATGGCTTCAGAACGTAAGCCGTGGTGCCTGCCGGAGGGAGCCGCAATGGAGACGCGACCGGCTTCCCTGCCTGACGCCCCTGCCGGGCGACAGCCTCGGTGGTGGTTAAGATGACGGTAGCCTTTGGTGCTCACCCCGCCTGCTCCCTCGCCCGCTGCGGGAGGAGGCGTCCGTAACCTCCGGCATACCGGCCCTTCTGCTGCTTCCCGGGGTGGGGGAGGGGAGGAGAGGGGAGAGAGGGAGTGACTGACAGACACAGAGAGAGACAGAAGGGGAGGGAGGGAAAGACAGAGAGACAGACAGAGACAGAGAGAAAGAGAGGGAGGGAGAGAGACGGAGAGAGACACAGATAGAGAATGACACAGGGAGGGATTGAATCGGAGACAGACGGGGAAAGAGGGAGAGACAGACATACAGAGAGAGGGAGGGAGGGAGAGAATCAGAGAGAGTGACACACACAGAGGGAGGGAGAGACAGAGAGAGGGAGGGAGAGACAGATAGATAGAGACTGATTAAGTGAGTGAGAGACAGACAGACACACACACACACAGAGTGACAGAGAGAAAGAGAGAAAGAAAGAGAGAGAGAGAAAGAGAGACAGAGAGAAACAGAAAGAGAGAGAGAAAGAAAGAAAGACAGAGAAATGGAGAGAGACAGAGAGGAAGAAAGAGAGAGTGAGAGTGAGATAGAAAGGGAGACAGAAAGAAAGAGAAAAAGAGAGAGAAAGAAAGAGAGAAATGGAGAGAGAGAGAGAGGAAGAAAGAGAGAGAGAGAGGAAGAAAGAGAGAAAGAGGTAGGTAAGTTTTTTTTTAATTTATTTTCAATACATTGTGAAAACTCAACTGTCAGTTGATCTTAATGTTATGAAATGAAAAGTATGTCATTTGCAATTAACTTGGCATAAAATAATTTATTTGCATTTAATTGTAATGGTTCAAAGAATGTTCGGAAAAATGTTCGGCCCTCCACCATGTTCACTTCATCCAATCTGGCCCTCTTTGAAAAAAGTTTGGACACCACTGACTTACAGGAACTATATCTATACGGAGGGACTGATACAGTGGTCCCTCAAGATTCTGTCTTAGACCCAGTATTCTTCAACATCTTCATAAACAATTTAGATGAGAGAATAAAAGAGAAACTCGTCAAATTTGCAGACAACATCAAGCTAGGAGGAGTAGCCAATACTCGAAGATAGGCTAAAGATCTAGAAGGATCTCAACAGACTTGAACACTGGGCCCTAGTCCACAAAATGAAATTCAGTGGTGAGAAAAATAAAGTTTTACAGTTAGGGAAGAAAAACCAAATGTACAAGTATGGAATATGTGGTACTTAAGCTCAACAGCAGTAACTGTAAAAGAGATTTAAGACTCCTACTGGACAACTACTTAAATATGAGCCAGCAATGTGCTGTAGCTGTTAATTGGCAGCATTAACAGCGGGACAGAATCAAGATCATGTGAAGTTTTAGAAGTTTTTTAATGCCTTGGTAAGACCACAATTGGAATATTGCATCCAGTTTTGTTAACTTCAATGAGAAGAGCAACAAAGATGATTAGGAAGGCTAAAACATACAAGGAACAGTTGCAGGAATTGGATATGTCAAGTCTAGTGAAAAGTACTAGGAGTGAAATGATCAAAATATTATTTCAACTACCTGTGGTAACTTTTTTGCCTCTAAAAATGTGACTTCAAGTAACTGATATCTTATTTACAAGATCAGAGCTAAGAGCAAAAGTTCTGACAAACTGTACACAAGTACAGGGAGTGAGCATGTTATTTGCTTTATTACCAACCACATCTGGATCCTTTGTAGAATATTTGAAATTATTGATGGATTAAGCAGGTAAAGAATTAATCATACTTTAATTTTAATCACTGTCTTAGGCTCAAAAGCCAGTTGGGTGACTTTGGGCCAATCCCTCTCTCTCAGCCCAACCTTCTTTACAGGATTGCAGTAGGGAAAGTAAGAGGATGAATTAGGTACATTTGCTGCCTTGAATTATTTGTATAAAAAATAAGATGAGATAAACATAAATAAATTTTATCCCTTGGTTTTAATACTTTTACGTGTTGTTACCTTTGCTTAAACTACTGGAATAATATGAACTTCTTAATAAAGCATACTTTTCTCTTGTCGGGCGATCTTTAACCTCAGGGACAGCTATTTCTGGGAAATATTAAACCTTATAAATAGCATGATACTAACAAGAAACGTTGCTGCCTCGTCAATGCTCCAAACAAAATAAGTGGTTCTGCCTTACCAGAATCTGATGGGGCTGGACTTCCAATGCTGAGCCTTTCACGTTCCTTCTCATAGTCATTCCTGCACAGCAGTTGGCCATCCTTAAGGACAAATTCATCTCCCTTCTGAAGCTGTTTCTCACAAACACAACAGCAGAAGCAGCCTACATGGTATACCCTTTTCTGAGCTCGCATAACAAACTCACTGGGTGTAATTGCTTCCAAACAGGTATTGCACTTCACTGCAAAAATCCTGTCACAAAGAAAATCAAAAGTAGATAGGTCAGAATTGTGCCTTGATTATGTTGATCACTTAGGCAATCAGTTAGGAGCCTAGTCTTGATGACTTCCACTGCAATTGTGTATTTTACAGAGGTAAGCCCTCCTTAAGAGCTGTGGTGATGCAGTGGTTAGAATGTAGTACTGCAGGCTACTTCTGCTGACTGTCAGCTGCAGGAGTTGGGCAGTTCGAGTCTCAAAGGCTCAAGAATGACTCAACCTTCCATTATTCTGAGGTCGCTAAAAGGAGGACCCAGATTGTTGGGGGCAATATGCTGATACTGTAAACTGCTTAGGGCTGTAAAGCACTAAGAAGCAGTATATAAGTCTAAGTGCTATTTACTGACAAAGAAATAAAGGGAGACTAGCATAGATCTATTTCAAGCTATTTAGCAGAAAGTGGAAGCAGTATGCTCCATCCCATATTTGGGTAGACCAGGTTGCCCTGATTTTAAAAAAATCTAAGTTTTTTAAGTGCTATTGCTATTGTTTTGGTAATGAAATACAGAAATTGTTTGAATTTCCATTTTGTTGTTTGGAAAACTATAGTTATCTCTACTATATACATGTTCTGGCAACCTCTTTTTTCTTCCATGCCCTCTTGAATCATGACATTTCATCACCAACTCATACCTGGGACAGCCTAAAGTTCACCTTTTACAGTATTGGTCCCTTTTTCCTTTTAAGTAGCTACAATCCATGGCAATTTTGATGTTCATCACCAACTTTTGATTAGTGTCAGAGTCAAATATTTAAGGAGTTGTGATCCTAGGGTAGGGTGGGCATCCCCCTCTCATTCAGTCCCCAAGCACATTTTTCCAGAGCATTTTTGCTTTGATGAATGGGAAGAACTTTGAAAGAACCAAGCCAATTTCTGGCCCAAGTATTTCACAACATTATCAGCTGATGAACCCATGAAATATCCATGAAAAATACTGGTACCAAAGCAGAGCAAATTTTTACAGATGTGCGTATATACTTACTGGTCTAGCCATCTTACAAAAGTTACCTCTTCCCCCAGCCTTGTATTAAAGGGAGTGGTTGGTGGATGTTTTCCTACAAGCTGGTGACATTCAATGAGAAGGGAAGGGAAACAAAATTGAGGGAATCCACCAAAACAAATTTTAGATAACCTTACTAAATACATTTCCATGACATCTTTATCGTTGGGGGAAGGCTATCAAAACCTCATTTGTTTTATGATTTTTCAACAATATTAGAATTCAGCACCTGCCTACACATGAAGTTCATTTAGTTCAACAGTTCAAAGTTACAGTGGCACTGAAAAAAGTGACTAATGACCATTTTTCACATTTATGACCTTTGTCGCATCCCAATGATCATATGATCAAAATTCAGATGTTTGGCAACTGGTTCATACTTACTGATTGTTGCAGTATCCCAAGATCAGGTGACCTTCTGACAAGCAAAGTATGTGGGGAAACTAGATTCACTTAACCGTATTACTAACTTAACAACTGCAGAGATTCATTTAACAACTGTGGCAAGAAAGGTCGTAAAATGCGACAAAACTTACTTAATAAATGTCTCACTTAACAACAGAAATTCTGGCCTCAATTGTCATTGTAAGTAGAGAACTACCTGTATTCTTACATCTCCCAAACTGATTTTAACAGTTTGACTCAATACATTAGTAATAATTACGTTGCACCAAAACAATGGGAAATGCCTATGTATGAGTTGTAATTGTTTTATTCTTTCATTTCTATTATTTATTATTATAGAAACTGGTCTCTGAGAAATGTACCATAAGTGGCTATTTTAGAATAAAAAAATAAATGAAAAGACAGCAGCCTCATGGCAGTGAACTAAGCTGCTTCCCAAAGAGAGCCAAGAAGAATGAAAAGAAAAATCTTGCAGCTCTAGCCACAGGTATCAGAGGAGGGGAGGTAAAATCCAGCAATAGATACCACAATGAGCTGATTTATAAGAGAGTATTAGAAAGATCTTGATCTACGGATGGGTGGCAGATTCCCCTGCTGACTTTTTGGATCACCATTTAACTCTGACAACTGTGTGGTTTCTGTAAAATGAGTAAACATCACACTGGATATTGTGCTATGCCAGGTATTTGACTCCAGTTCTGCCTGGAAAATGCCGAACACAAACCGTATCATATGGCAAAGCTAATTGCAAACACTTGCTGTTGTTACCAAGTGCCCTATTTTTCAAAAGTCTATGAAGATCCAGCAAGAAAAACAGTGAAACCCTCAACACAACATGCATGCTTTTTTTCCCACTTATTCGCGTGTGCTTCAGAGATTTCACTCATATGGATGAATTCTTGTCCACACTGATTTTGGAAATAAATGGAAAGAACACAAGAAGTCAGCAAGAATATTTGATTAAAAAAAATAACTGGCTATGACCAAATCTAACAGCTCTCTTTATCAGCTCAGACAGTTACATTTAATCAAATGTATGGAGAGTTAATTTGATTTTTAAAGGACTTTCCTCTGTATTGAGCAATAATTTTGAATTGTCTTTACCAAGATTGTCATGTCAACCACATTTTGGCAATAACCCTCTCTGGTACTAGGCAGTGTTGCTATAATAAATATGGGTGTAGGAAACTAAAAAGTGCTGCTTTCACAAGGACATGGTAGTAGAGGATCCAGCTATTCTTTTGGTTTCAAAAATTGGACTACCTAAAGGTCTTAAATATCTGTCAACTTATTTTACTAGAACCATTTCAAAATATACTCATCAAATTGCAGTTAATTGCAGATCCATTGAGCAAGTGAAATTATTTAAATACCTACGTGTTTTCAATCTTCTACATGCTAAGATCATAAAATAAGAGGTATGAAAGCTCAAAAAGTATCTTTGGTATAAATCTAAAAGTATCTAACAAATACACAAGTTGGTGGGGGAACCACTTTGTTCCTGCAACAATTAAATTATTCAAGATCAAACTCCTTAGCATGATCTCAGATGTGTATTTACAAAAAAAATTGAGTCCTTCAACAAATTAAAACAAGTTTTTAAAAATCAATAGCACATATTCCTTATTCTATTTCTAATACTATTACCAAATTAGACTTATTTGACATCTCATTTGAGGGCCATGCCAGATAATACTGGTTAAGATTCTGGATAAAACAAATCATTTGCAGGACTTTATTGGTACAGCTCATTCCATATTTATTATTTATTATTTATTTATCGGATTTATATAACCGCACCCTCTCCCCGGAGGGACCCGGGGCGGTGCACAGGAAGTTAAAACACACAGTATCACAATATAAATAATTAAAACCAGATTAAATAAGTTATCCCTGTGCTAAAATTTAAAAGGTTAAAACATAATCCCATTTAAAACCCAATTAAAACAATTTATTGTACAGACTGTAGGCTAGGTAAATAACTTAGGCCAAGCCGGCCTGATGAAACAAACAGGAGTGTCTTTAATTTCTGGCGGAAGGTGCGGAGGTCCGTGGTTGTTCTGAGGTCGGGGGGGTAGGTCGTTCCAGAGGGTTGGGCCCACCACAGAGAAGGCCCTTCCCCTGGGCGTCGCCCACTGGCATTGCCTAGTGGACGGCACCCGGAGAAGTCCCTCTCTGTGGGAGCGGATCGGCCGCAGGGATGTATGAGGTAGGATGCGGTCTCGCAGGTAGCTAGGTCCCGTGCCATGGAGCGCTTTAAAGATGGTGATCAACACCTTGAAGCGCACCCGAAAGACCACAGGTAACCAGTGCAGCTTGCGCAGGAGCGGTGTTACATGGGAATACCTAGACGTTCCCAAGATCGCCCGCGCGGCCGCATTCTGGACCAGCTGTAGTCTTCGGGTGCACCCCAAGGGGAGCCCCATGTAGAGAGCATTGCAGTAGTCTAGACGGGATGTCACAAGCGCGTGAGTGACTGTGCGAAGGGCGTCCCGGTCCAATAAGGGACGCAACTGCCGCACCAGGCATACCTGGTGGAATGCCCCCCTGGCCACGGCCGTCACATGATCTTGCATAGACAGCCGGGTATCCAGGAGGACACCTAGGTTGCGTGCCCGATCCACGGGGGCCAGATGTTCGCCCCCTATGGCCAGTGATGGAATCAACTGGTTGTACCGGGACGCCAGAAACCACAGCCACTCGGTCTTGGATAGGTTGAGATTGAGTCTGTTGCCTCCCATCCAGATCCGTACGGCTTCCAGACATCGGAACATCACTTCAATGGCATCGTATAATCAATCTACTCTGCAAAAATAACTAGTACAAGAACTATTTTTTCTATTATTTCAAAATAGAACAAGATCTGAGACAGTTGGGATTGTTAATACCAGCCTCACTTGCTGTAGCCCAGAAAAAAACCTTAGTAGAAATTAAGCAGAGGGTACAGAACCTAGATATCCAGGTAGACAAAGTCAAACTTTCCCATCTCCCTTACAGATGAATTGCTTTCTCTCATTGGACATTCCCCAAATACCTCTATAAGATTCTGTACACTGACATCTCTTTAGCTTCTATAGATGTTTTCCCTACTAAAGTGATAGCTGGCCAATATGCCAAACATTTCTATGAAAACTGAGTATGTATTTGCTCCTAAAGGCTGAGTCCATTTCACACATCCTTTTAAAGTACCCAGTGTACTTTCATTGGCAAAAAGAGCTAATACACTCTTTCTTGAACCTGATAAGCTCCATTCAGGATGAGGAGGTTGAAGTATTCTCACGAAATAATTAATATGCAAGTGTTTTGAAGACAGCAGCAAAAATTGTATTTATAGCCTTAGCTTATAAAATTGTTTGGTGCCTTCAATGAAGGGTAAATTTTACATGATTTCTTCCTTTTATGTACAGTATGTATGTATTATTATATATGTGTGTATTCATTGTCTGTTGTATTTTAAATTTTGTGACTTGGTCTTGAGCCATAAATAAATAATGTGCAATTCTGAGACTAAGGAGGTCATATCCGACGGAGAAGACAAAAAGATCTTTCAACTTACTTGGTTTATCTTCTCCCTCTTCATTTGTAATTGCATTTTATATAACATTTTTAACTATGAGAAAAGTCATTTAATAAAAGCATTTTAATCAGTTGATAAGTAAGAAAATATTTCTGCTCATCAGCTAGTTTTGTGAAAGGTAGAGAAGAGGAGCCATAGCTAAATAAAATCCTCAGATGATTGGTAGTATACCGTAGCATACTTCCTCCCCTTCTTATCTATCACCATCAACAAGAAAAATTCATACTAGCATTTTTTAAAAATCTGCCAGTCCTCAGTAACAATGGCTAGTTCTTATTCCTATATGGTGCTAGTTGTGAGATAAAAGAAAAATTTCACAAATGAAAAATGTAAACTACGATACAATATAAACAAACAAACAAGTTATATAGCCAAACTAAAAAGAGTTCTCCAAAGGATAAGATGTAAGGTCTCAAAGGAAGTATAGTTCTTAATTCCATAGTGCAGTTTCTTATGGGGTCTTTATTTGCTTTATTATTTATACATCCTTTCTACATTTTTAAAAGGATAGACTAACTCTGTCCAGCCACCTTGGAAGGGATGTCACTGAGGAAGTCATCAGAAGGACCCTGGAAAGCATATAGAGAAGAAAAGGGCAAGGCTATCTTTCAACATTGTTTAAAATTATAGCAGCTTAATCGTTAGAATACCCAGCAATAAGAACACAGTAGCTGCATTATCACCATACATTGTTTCTTACTTTCTGCATCGTTTCAGAGTAAGAAAGCATCAGGGGGAGGAGCCCATCTCCAGCCCATTGTATTCTGGTTCCAAACTTATCTAGTTTTTGTTAATTTTAATGTTTAATATTTTGTTTTATATTTGCATTTTATCATATTGTAAACCATGCAGAGTCATGTAACAATGAGATGGGTGGCATATAAAAGGAAAAATAAATAAAACAAAATATCAAAAGACCAGCAACAGGTCATCAGGATAAAATGGGGTTGCTATATTCTAAATACAGCCTTGGACATCATTTGAGAAGATTCCACATGTTTTTATACATATGCTTTCTTTAAAACAAAGAAATGATTCTTCGATTCCATAAAAGAGCAGATGAAGGGCACCAAACTCCCTCTCCACCCAGAAGATAAAGAAAATTGATGATCACTGGTCATTACAGAATTCTACAGCCATCACTAATTCAGTTTTGGTGGAAGTGGACAGGACTATACCATACTGAGAAAATAAATGAATGATTTTACACTCCTGAATCCATATTCTCTCAATTCACTCACTTCCCTCAAAGGAGAAATCTCTAGCCTGGAACTGGTAGATATGCTTTATTTCTGTACTAGCTGTACCCGGCCACGCGTTGCTGTGGCCCAGTCTGGTTAAATGGCCAACCAATACAATACACACAACCACCTTATATCCCCCAACCTACCTACCTACTGTATTTCTTCCTCTCTCCCTCTACCTACCTACTGTATTTTTCCCTCTCTCTCTCTATCCCTCTACCTACCTACCTACTACAGTATTTCCCCCTCATCTATCCCTCTACCTACCTACCTACTGTATTTCTCCCTCACTATCTATCCCTCTACCTACCTACCATATTTCCCCCTCTCTATTTATCCCTCTACCTACCTACCTACCTACTGTATTTCTTCCTTTCTCTCTCTATCTTATCTATCTACCTACCTACCTACCTACTGTATTTCTACCTCTCTATCTATCCCTCTACCTACTTACCTAATGTATTTCTTCCTTTCTCCATCTCTCTCTCTCTCTCTCTCTCTCTCTCCCTACCTACGGTATTTCTCCCTCTCTATCTATCCCTCTACCTTCCTACCTACCTACCTACTGTGTTTCTTCCTTTCTCCCTCCCTCCCTCCATCCATCTATCTACCTACCTACCTACCTACCTACCTACTGTATTTTCCCCTCTCTATCTATCCCTCTACCTATCTACCTACTGTATTTCTCCCTCTCTCTCTATCCCTCTACCTACCTACTGTATTTCTCCATCTCTATCTATCCACCTACCTACCTACCTACTATATTTCTTCCTTTCTCCCTCTACCTACCCACCTACTGTATTTCTCCCTATCTATCCACCTACCTAACTACCTACTGTATTTCTCCCTCTCTCTCTAGCCCTCTACCTATCTACCTACCTACCTACCTACCTACTGTATTTCTCCCTCTCTATCTATCCACATACCAACCTACCTCCCCTCCTACCTACCTACTGTATTTCTTCCTTTCTCCCTCTATCTACCTACCTATCTACTGTATTTCTCCCTCTCTATCCACCTATCTACCTACCTACCTATCTACCTACCTACATACCCACCTACTGTATTTCTCCCTCTCTGTCTCTATCCCTCTACCTACCTACCGACCTACTGTATATCTATCTATCTATCTATCTATCTATCTATCTATCTATCTATCTATCCCCCTACCTATTGTATTTCTCCCTGTCTATCTGTCCCTCTACCTACCTACCTACCTACTGAATTTCTCCCTCTCTCTCTCTATGGGCCACCTGGGAGTTTGCTATCCTCTGTGCACTGTTTTGGCCCTAGCAGGCCTCCATACAGTGTGGAACTTTGGAGGCTTATTCGGTTGCTGAGGAAATGACTGTTGGAAATATAAGAAGCAGCCAGATGGGAGGAGCTACAGGGAAGTGAAAATCTGAGAAGTGGGTACATTTTACATTTGTGCTGCTTGCACATGACACACGTGTGTCAGCCACACAAAATGTACATATGATTGCATCGGAAGTCCTTGGGAACATTGTGTGAAGGTTTGGTGTCGAGTGGTGCAGTACTTTCTGAGATTAGTGGCTTTGCACAAACTATTTTACATTTTTATTTATATAGATAAAGGGGTCATAGGAGGGGAGAAAGGAGCTGCAGTTCAAACACCACATATATTCTTTTTCATCTTCTTCCTCCACCTGAGCACTCAGTTCCAGGCTCTTCACATACCATACCTCATTGAAGCAAAACTTCACTTTGCCATTATTGGTTACCTGCAAAAGGCAATAGTATATCAAATAATAGAATGGCCTACAACAGAATAGTACGGTGTCACATTTTAAATTCTTCCTTTTATTAAAATATTTGCTTTCTATTTAATAAGGAGGGAGTTGTGGTTTTTGTTTAACTAAACAGCATTAAAAATGAGCTGTCCTACAAGTAGGCTGGCATGATTCAGTTCATTTTACCTCTCCTCCTCCTCCTCAGGCAAATATGCTTTAATGTTATATCAATCTATATTTATTTATTTATTTATTTATTTGGATTTATTGACCGCCCCCTCTCTCCGAAGGGACTCGAGGCGGTGTACAAGAATTTAAGAGCATATACATAAAACAATTATAAATAATTAAAACTAAATTAAATGTTTTACCCTGTGTTAAAATATCTCGTTTAAATTTATAGCGTAAAAACCCAATTAGGTAATATTTACTATAACTAGGCTGGTACGGTAGATTAGGTTAGGCCAGGCCAGCCTGCTGGAAAAGATGGGTCTTTAATTGTTGATGGAAAGAGCGGAGGTCTGTGGTAGATCTAAGCTCGGGAGGTAGGTCATTCCAGAGGGTTGGGCCCACCACAGAGAAGGACCTTCCCCTGGGAGCCGCCTGTTGGCATTGCCAGGTGGACGGCACCTGGAGAAGTCCCTCTCTGTGTGAGCGAATCGGTCAAAGGGATGTGTGGGGTAGGATACGATCACACAGATAGCTAGGACCCGAGCCATGGAGCGCTTTAAAGATGGTAATCAACACCTTGAAACGCACCCGAAAGGCCACAGGTAGCCAGTGCAGCTCGCGCAGGAGCGGTGTTACGTGGGAGTACCTGGAGGTACCCATAATTACCCGTGCGGCCGTATTCTGGACTAGCTGTAGTCATCGGGTTCACCTCAAGGGGAGCCCCATGTAGAGAGCGTTACAGTAGTCTAGTCGGGAAGTCACGACATGCAAGTTCTTTATTTTTAATTATTGTGGTTTATTACCATTGGCAGAACTGACTTCCACCATGAATTTATCTAATCCTTTTTGAAAATCATCTGGAGGCAATACTCCATGCAATGATTTATCCCATGACGAAGCATTTTCTTTCATTCATGCATAATTGAAATTATATCATGATAAAGCGAAGAAATATTCAATATATCTTTTCTGCATCATGTATGATGTTAAATTCTGAACCTTATTTTTCCTTATAAATACATGGCTCAATGAGAAATGATATTAATATTGTGCAGCTGAACAATTTTAGATAGTTTCAACTGGGCTAAAAGCATTCCCATTGAATTAGAAATTTATTCAATCCTTTGTCACAACACACAATACTTAAGAGTGAAATGCATCTGGTACTCATCATTAATTGGTTCTGGGAGATACAGTAAGTACCAAAAATGATGAGTACCAAACTATTTTTCCCATAAGGAATAATGTAGTGAGTCACAAGGCAGCCAACAGCAATAAGTTCTAGCTTATGCAGTGAGTACCAAACAAACAATGAGTACCAAGACAAAATTTTCACGTCAAAATATGTTAAGTACTAGAATCAATTAGTTTCAAAGCAGTTGAGTACCAAGATGCCACTGTGGAAGAGGAATTACACTAGAATTCAGTTTCTAGTTTCCAACTCTACTGGAAAGGAGGCATAGAATCACATTCTATTTTTATCCTAACAAACATTCACGAAGTCTGTACAGTCCCTATGATTAAATTAACTTTACTAGTATAAGCTTGGTCCTAAAATTCAAAAACTCAAAATAAGTTCTTTGAAAATTCCTGGTTAGAGGCATATTATCTGATACATACAACTTGTTTATATACTTACAGTATATGAATAGGTCAGCAATTATCTTTCAAAAATTCAAATTAAAGTTCATACCACAAGGGGGCAGTAGAAGGTAAGACAGAGAAGGATTTACTCTGTGTGTCCTTTCTTGGCTATGACTTGCTTGCTCTAAAACAGGGGTTCTCAAACTTGGCAACTTGAAGACTTGTGGACTTCAACTCCCAGAGCAGAGCTGGCTGGAGAATTCTGGGAGTTGAAGTCCACAAGTCTTCAAGTTGCCAAGTTTGGAAACCCCTGCTCTAAAAGATCACCAATCTCAGGTGACTTCTTTCTGCACTTCTTCCTAGGCATTCATGTGTTCTTGGATGTTATCTATAAGATCCTTCCTGTAAATAAGTCTTCTGATCATAACTATAAATCTAGCTCACCAATCAGGTCGGGGTCCTACTGTCAGGAATGCTTGGTTGCACACCCACAATGCTTCAACTTCCAAGGGTATCTGCCACCAGCAGATGTTCATCACTTATAGTGCAAACATATGAGGACACTGTTTTTCTTAAAGTTAGACTCAGGATGGACAAAGAAGCTGTAAAATTGCTGATGAAATTTAATCACTTGTATAGGCAAAAGTCTGTGGAGATTCTCAGTCATCCAGGTCATGGTTGTCCCAAAGGTCCTTTCTCAAGAGGCGACTGGGCCTTCTTGTTCTTTCTTTGAAAAGGTTTCACTTCTCATCCAAGCAGCTTCTTCAGCTGACAGGAGAAGTGGGGAATAGGTGTGGGAATAAGAATAGATTTCCAGAGGAAAAAGTAGTCTGCAATTTTTCAACTGTCAATTTTTCAATGGTCACTTTGTATACATTTTTTTTCTAAAATAAAAAAACAATTCCTATCAGGTTCATTAGATGGTGTTTATTTACTTCAGTTTTTCAATAGAAAATTCTGAGTTTTACAATTAAAAGTTCAGTCTTTTAAATCTTTATGCTTTCTTTCTAAAATAAAATATCTTCATTGCCCTTCATCATTTGAAAAATGACCTTGTTTTTGGTGTTGTGTGCAAAGACCTTTCCTCTCTCTGTTCTTATCACACACCGCACCTCCCATCCCTACACAGTGGTAGACAAGAGTTAGTTTTACTGCCTGGCAACCAGGTTGGGGCTAAGCCTGCTAAACTATGAGTGGTTTTTTTGGCTGGAGTACTGGAGGGCCTGCAGCCCTACCGAGAGAGAAAAATTAAACACCCCATGCCATGGCTCCAGAAAGGGGAAGAATTAGGTTTCATACCGAGCAGGCTGGACCATGGCATTCTTTAGCTAATGCTTAACAAACCCCTTGACAAAAGAAACCAACTTAGCTGCATGTTTGTGAAATGTATTCACAGCAGAATTAGGTTTGTCGGAGAATGCTGTGATCTCCTACAGTGGCTGAGGAATCCATGCTCACTTCTGTCAACTTAACACTTTTAAGTTTTAACTACCTGGACAATCAAATGCCTTGTTATATATCAAGTGTATAATGATCATGAAATTATATCTGATGCTCCAATAGAAACTAAATTCTGCACAGAGCAAGGCAGTTCCTTCTGATTTGAACTAAGGTGTACAGAGAAATGCAAGAAAACAACTGACACTAGGACAAATTATGGGGACATGCTCCACTAGATCCTGTACCAGCCACACTTAAATTCAAGGACAAACAATAGATTTTAAGAGAGGTGACTGACAAGCCATATTGTTTGAGTTAGAGAGGGGGGGGATATCAGTTTTTCATAAATGGTTAAGAATATAGTGATGTATTTCAAAGCAATGCAAAGGTCTAAAAATCCGATCAGGATGATAGTAGGAACAAAAGATACAAACTTCACTTTCATTTAAAATTATTTATTTTTCTCAATGTTTTAGCAGCAGTCTAAATGCTAAATGTATTGGAAACTTCTCTTCAATAAATTGAAATTCAAGCACCATACTTGTACCATTCATTTCAACAAAACTCCTCAAAGCGTATTTTTAAACTCCATCATGGCCTTCTTGAATGGATCCTCTTCCAAGAAAAGGAAGAAGGCCAGAGTCTTGACATGGCACCAATAGTCCAGAATCTGGCAACCAGGCCCTAGAATCAACATCCGAGCAGAATCAGGCTCCATGGCTTAAGTTTGCACTGACAGGTTTTGATTCCAATATGGAAATAAGTGCAGGTAATTCTCGACTTACAACAGTTCAAATTTAAAATGGCACTGAAAAAAGTGACTTATGGCCATTTCTCATACTTATGCCCATTGCAACTTCCCTGTGGTCATGTGATCAAAATTCAGATTCTTGGCAACTGGTTCATATTTATGATGGTTGCAATGTCTCAGGGTAATGTGATCATCTTTTGCAACCTTATGATAAGCAAAATCAATGGGGAAGCCAGATTCACTTAACTGTGCTAGTTACTTAACAACTACAGTGATTTAACAAATCTGACAAGAAAGGTTGTAAAATGGGGCAAAACTCACTTAACTAATGTCTCATTCACCACAGAAATTTTGAGCTCAATTGTGGTCATAAGTCAAGGATTACCTGTATCCACAAGTATCAGTAACAATGCATTAAAAACCAAGAGGAAAGAGGCACTTGAGAAGCAATATTGTTCTTGAATGTAAGTTTTTGTTCCCATGTTAATTAATCAGAGAATCAGGCCTGATCCATATCAATACCAGTCCACCTTGGTTGAAGGCTGGAGACTTTTAGCATAAGGCTTCAGCCTGATAGCAATAAAGAACAGTCTACACAGCAGTTAAACCAATCCAGTGCTCCGCGTCTTGTTTCTTTACCTGGATTTTGATCTATATCGGTAAAAGTGTAGTCATCTACTTCTAGAAAGCCTCTTTCTCTTTCTAAGGAAGACATACTTTTAAACTGTTATAGTTTAAAATTATAAACTTTATTTTACAAACATCACTCATGCTCATCAAACACACTTATCAACTTCTATTAAGTTTTTAACTTAACTCAGAACTATCACGGACCTCTGCTCCTTCCGCCAAAACTTGAAGACGTACTTCTTCCATTTTGCCGGCCTGGCCTAATCCACACCATCAAGCTTGCAGACTGAAGCGTAAATTGTTTTAATTTGGTTTTTAAGGGGTAAGAGTTTTAGGATTTTTAGTACAGGGTTATTAGTATTTGATCTGTTTTTAGTATTTATCTATTGCTATGTTTTTATATTTCCATTTTAATTTCCTGTGCACCGCCCCGAGTCCCTTCGGGGAGAGTCGCGCGGTTTATAAATTTAATAAAATAAATAAATAATAATTTTCTGTGATCTCAATATTTTCTCAAAGAACACTGCATCTTCCCAATTTCCTTGTTTTTACTTATAAATTCTATTTCTGTTGATACTCATTTTCTCGTCTCTAGTATTTGGCTCTATAATTAGTCGGGATTTTGCAATTCCCACTCTGATTTAGGCATTACTGTTTAGTACAAGGGATACTTCTTTAGGGATGCCATTTAGTACCAAATCGGAAAAAAATCTAAATTTGATTTGCAAAGCAGCTGTTTAGACTATTTGACAGACCCAGAGTGGCTGGAAAAACTGGATTGTCAAATGGAATTATCTAATTTTTCATCTTTTCATTTATCAACTCATCCCCTTGTGGCAGGTGGGAAATTATTTTTGTTGATCCTTCAGTTTTTAAAAAGTATGTATAACTGAGACGTGCAATCGACTGGTTTTCAGAAATTATAGAATGAAAAACAGCTGTTAAGCCAGATGAAAATCTTCTGAACTCGAACTGGATAGTGGATCTGAGTCTCAAAAGCATTTTTTGGTTTTGTACAGCCATGTGTCCTAAACATGTATACAAAACATAGCTCAGCAGAAGAGCAATCGTCAGTGAAATATTCTGCAGAATGAATTGATATGTCCTGCCCAAAATAAATGGGCTGCAAATCTTTGAAAACTGACTTACCAAAAGCAAAGACCAAATGAATGTACAATGGGACCTCGGGTGCCGACCGTAATCCATTCCAAGACCGGTCGGCACCCAATTTGGTCGTGACTAGAAGCAACACTGACTGCACATGTGTGGACAGACAAAAAATGGTGCGGAAGGGGAAATTGCCATGGCAGGGGAAATCGCCGCAGCTGTGTTTATTTGAAACATTTAGTGGATTTTTTGGTGGGCATCTGAATTGTTTGTGGTCTGAGTCGTTCAGGACCCGAGGTCCCACTGTAATTCCAAATAAGCATGCTTATGTGGTTCTTGGTGAAATATATTATTTTAATACAGACAGCTATTTCTTTACAATACTTTTACAATAGTTTTCTTTGTATAAATCTTTACTCAGAGAAAACAAGATGACAAGCAAAATTTTATGACATTTATAAATGTGCTCTATTTGAACAATGTTTTAAAGATCCTAATACTTTATGTTGTCTACTCTAGAATGTACAAATAACAAGAAAGCAGAATCGTATGAATGAAAATTTTATAACTACCTATATTTTCAATAGATATCAATAAACTATTTGTTTTCTATTAGGAAATTTAATGCAGGTCATTCACAGCATTTTTTAATAAAGTTCACAATAAGCCTTCATATGGAATGTTGGAGGTTAGACACCCAATAAGCAGACAAAGATCAGAGAAAAAAGTGGACGGAAGCTGGAAGAAAACTAAATTTGATTTAATGTAAGATAATTTGCATGTAATTGCTTTTAATATTAAAATCAATCTGCACAAAAATTCCGCTCTGTCTATGATTTTTTAAAAAAAAGAAACACTAGTGTTTTGGGGTGGGTTACATGCAGTGGTGGGATTCAAATGATTTAACAACTGGTTCTCTGCCCTAATGACCGGCTGGGTAGGTGTGGCTGGGTGGTCATGTGACTGATTGGGCGTGGCCAACTCAACATCACATTGAGGGGTGTCTCGCCTCGTGCGGCCTCTCCTAGCCATGCCTGGCCCTGCCTCACCCCTCCTGGCCACCTGGCCTCTTCTCTCCTTGACTTACAACCCCAATTGAGCCCAAAATTTATGTTGCTCAGTGAGAAATTTATTAAGTGAATTTTGCCCCATTTCACGATTTTTCTTGCCACATTTGTTGAGTGAATCATTGCAGTTGTTAAGTTAATAACATGGCTGTTAAGTGAATCTGATCTTCCCATTGACTTTGCTTGTCAAAAGGTTGCAAAACGGGATCACATGACCCTGGGAGACTACAACCGTCATAAATGTGAGTTGTCAACCATCTGAATTTTTATTTCGTGACCGTGGGGATGCTGCAATGGACATAAGTGTGAAAAATGGTCATAAGTCACTTTTTTCAATGCCATTTTAACTTTGAATGGTCACTAAATGAACTGTTGTAAGTCAAGGATTACCTGCACAAAAACATAAACAACTTCTTTGCTTGCAAAAAGCTGCCCTAAATACCAATCTTTAGATTAGAAATGGGGGAATACGCACTGAAGTGACAGCCATCATGGAAACCTAAACCATTCTGTCAGAATACTTTTATTTTCATCAGCAATACCTGCAACCCAGATTTACAAATCAGGCAAGGTGCCAGAGCACCTTGAGTACTGAAGGGCATCCAAGGGGGTCTTTTTTGGTGAAGCCAAATTTTCTAGCTCTAAGCCACAATAAAGATAAAGAAAGGTAGAGCCAAATGCACATAATTTGCTGCCCATCCCTCTGCCTTGTGAAGGTCCTTAGGCTATTTAGAAACATTTAATATGTACCAAAAAAAATCCTGAAAAGAATTCAGTTATATTGCAAGTAATTTAGTTCTCTTCTGGGACAAAGGATTCATAACCTCCACCATTTCTGTTATCTAGTTAGATATAACAGGTATAGATAATAATGCCTCATACCTTTCTTGAAAACAGTTCAACTATTAGAAAGGATTTTAGGTTGTGTAGAAAGTTAGCACTCACCCACACTCCTAGAAGAATGAAATATTGTGAGGAATATTGAAAAAGGCAGGATAAAATACTTCCCCTAAAATAGAAATAAAAAATCTTAAGGAGGATAAAAACTCAGAGCCCCACCTCCCTGCTCCCAAGCAAATACTAAGCTATGGCAGCTTTTAGAAATGCAGATTTGGTAATCCATTATTCCCTGCAGCAAAGTCTGAACAAAGGCAGATTAGCTCTCACCCAAGAGCCAAAACAGGGCAAAGCCATTAATTATTGCATCAACCTCAGAAACCTCAACCAAACTTAACTAAGACAACCTACAGACCTCTATGAACTCTTTATAACCCTTACAACAGCCAATAGAATACATGTTCTTGCACAGGAACAGGAAGCTCAGGTGCAAAGCCTAAGAGAAGGTATAAAAAACCCTCACTCTCAACTTCATATGGTCAGCTGCCCGGAATCACAAACCCATGTGGTTCTGCTTCATCATTAAGCCATCTTTCCAATCAATCTCCAGCCTCCATTTTGCCTCCAGTGCCTTTCTCCAGGCTTGGAACTGAACCATATGGATATTTCTTCCAACAGTTGTGATTTCTGCAGCAAAGAAATTACTTTCATCCCTACTATATAACTTCTGCTGAAGAGAAGCTTACAGAAGGGGAAAAGGTCCCAGGGCACCCATTTCCTTATTTAGATCTACTCCCAAAATCTCCTCAATGAAAATGACCAGGAACATACTTTGTAATCCTTGCAATCTACAGTATATTACATGTTTTTGATTGCTAGAAAACAATCTTCTCCCAAAAGCTTGTCCAAAATACATGGATTTTATTTCCTCTCATACCTGCATCCTAGATTTGAAAGGGGGACATTTTTCTGCATCCTAGCTGTGATGGAGGACAAGGGAAAGGTGGCCTTCTTGGTGTGTTCTTTTTTTATAATATATATTTTTATTTTTTATTTTCAAAACAAACACAACACAAAGAATCCTTCTTCTTTATATACTGAAGAAAGTGTATCAGTTGGTTACAAAAAGCTTTTGTGTGTCTCTTCCACAGTCATCACCCAAACTCAAGTATTTTGAATCAGATATTTTTATACATATTACCGTTATTATATCTCCATTTTCATTTGACTATAATTGTTTAAACGTCCATCATCATAAAATGTACCAAAAATTTAAAACCTGACCACATACTGGCATTTCATTTGTTATTTCTAATATTCTCCAATAATATTGCATCCTTATGGCCTATTCTGGCTAAATATCAGTAATATTTAGTAACAAAAATTTCTAATCCTCCTTTCCAAATCACTATTTACAATTTACATCTAATTTCCCCCTAGTAATCAAAACTTAGCTAAATTTAACTTACTTCTTTTTTATTAGCCTTTATATATAACCAAATAATTCCAAATCTTCCTTCCATAAGTACCATTCAACATTCATATCCAATTACTACTTATCATCCCAATATATATGTATACATTGTTATCATTATCAATTGTTTATTTGACCACCTCTATTGTCACTAAAGTTCACTAAATTTCACTATTTTTAGATTATGCACTTTCATCTATCAACTGGTATCTTTCCAATAGTAAAACAATCTCATATCTTCTGCCCTTTGTGGTATCAGTCCTCTACTCATCTCCTTGATCAGATTTACATAGACTCCTCTTTGCAACTCATTGCTTATTGAGTCTCTCATATAATTTTAATGCCCTTCTTCTATTTCCTTGATCAGCTTATCTTTAATTGTCCATGGTATTATCAATGATATTGCTAATAACATTTCTCTCTTTAAATCCATCAATTCTTTTGTTTTTTCTTCTTCTATATCTTGCCATCTGGAGTAGAGTTCCCCTCCATTTAATTCCCCTTTCCATATTCCACTCTTTCCATTTCCAGACACAAACCAATCACCATAAAATCAGCAGATTTGATTTCTTTATGATCATTTTTCTCTTCGGTTTTTAGGACTCTACCCTCCACTTTTTCCACTTGATAAACATGTCTGGCTTCTTCATCATATATTGTTAGATGCTCTAGAATTTCCAGCTTCTTCTCCATCCTCTCAAATGTATTGGTAATTTCAAACATTATCTTTTGCAAACTTAAAGCTTCTTTCTGCTGGTGAAATTGTGCCATAGTTTCCATTTAATAAATATTGCTGCTCTGGCTTGAAGGATTTTTGCATTGTTATTTTCACTTTCTCTAGTTGAAAAATGTAGTTCAAAAGAACATCTGTCCTTTGGTTCTTATCACTCTCTATAAACAAACTGTGAGGCTTTGAATTGCCAAGCCTGATTGTTCAGTGAGGAACTTTCCTCCCAATAAACAAACCTCCGCCTCCGAGCAGCAGCACAGCCCCTCCCTCTGTTGCCAAGATTCTCTCTGTTCCCTTTTATATCTTTTTTTATATTCCAAATTAGAAAAAATACTTGAGTAAAATAGAGAAAGGGGGGGGGGGGAAACACACACACAGTGATGAAGAAGGAGAATTTTAGTCCATAGGTTGCAAAAGTAATAATAGAAAAAAGCTAGAAGAGAACTTGATCCATTCATTTTAAAAGGCTTGCATAAATTCCATCCATAACAATAGCATTTAAGAAGCTAGATAACACACTGACCCAAGCCATTCAAAGCCCAATTCTGCCGCTTATTTCTTCTGTTCTCAGATTTAAATTAGCTTTAAGTTTTTTGTAGGCAGTTTCTTTTAAAGCAGTAAAAATTCCTCACCAGCTGTAAACACTTCTCTCCCATTTCCTTCCATTGTGGAGCCATCACAACTTCTTCAGCCTAGGGGCTGAGCTTTTAACACCAGCTAAAAGACTTTCTCCTGGGTCAATCAGGGAGTTTGTGATGTCCCTGTGATCAGCAGGACATAGTCTTCCTGTTCACCATCTCTGCAGGATGGTTTAGGTCCGGTTGGACCACCCAGCGAAAAAGTATTGGCAGCAATCTCAGAGTACCGAGATTGGGTGACCATTCTGTAGTGACACAGGCTCCTCCCCCCTTGGTGTGTTCTCTGTGTTTTAAGAAAGTCATGGAAAACTAATTTCATAAGTACCACCACAGTTAAACTAGCCTCATAAGTACACTTAGTGTCATCAAAACTCATTCAGTTCAAGCAAAGAATGGAAAAGATATCCTTAGCAACCACTTTCTGGATAACCTCAAAGCTGATAGTAGCTTATCTTATGTTTTTTTGACAAAGGCAAAAAGCTTATTTCATGTAAGACCAGGAAATGTTATGCAGGAGAGGCCTCTTTATTATAATGTTTCATAGACTCATCTAAACTGCAGATGGCAACCTATTTATTTTTCAAACAAGTCCCCAGGTATGGGACAGTCAGAAATCCACTACAGGTAGGAGGGGGTGGGGCTGACATCACGATGATATGACGTGCAAACCTGAAGCTCCAAGATCACTATTGATATCTCTGCCACTGGATGGTCCTTTTGGACCTAAACCATCCCATAGAGACAGTGATAGAGAAGGGCACATCCTGCTGATATCAGGGACATTGCAAAGTCCCTGATTGATCCAGGAGAAGCTCTTTTTACTGGCGACAGAGATAAATTTTACTATTAGAGAAGAGAATACCCAAAAAGATCAAAAGTAAAGTTAAAATTGAAGACAGAAGAGATTAAGCGGTGAGATTAAGCGGTGAGATTAAGCCTGAATCAAATTTAGTATGTTATTTTTCTTTAATCTTTTTATTGACGGACTTTTTACAAATGTTTCTTATTTTTCAAACTGGACTGGGTTTTTTTTCTTTTTTCTCTCAATTCAATTCAATTCAATTTATTCAATTTATATCCCGCCCTTCTCCGAGAGGACCCAGGGCGGCGCACAGGAATTTAAAACAATATACAAATAATACCAAATATAATTTAAAAACCTATTAAATGACAGAAACCTGTGCTAAAACCAAATTAAAATCCCCCATTTAAAACTGTAGACTATCCCTCCCCTCCTCCCTGGAACCCCCTAAAAGCCGAATTAAGAATTTGTTAAAAAAAACCTAAGACTGCGTCTCGCCCACCTCTCTTGATTACAGAATCCCTCATCAAGGTGGGCCCTCGTTAACGCGGAGGGCCATACCTGCGAGTAGGGGGACTCCCGCAGTAGAATAAGGTCTGCCTTAGAGTACTTCATGGTGAATGTCATAAATATAATATATATAAATATGTATAAATATATATAAAATATAAGGTCAGAGGAGTTGTTAGACAGGGCATTAAAATTCTAGATGTTATTAAGATATTAAATAGATGTTAAAATATATATAGTACAAGTTAAACTCAGGAGACGTCTAGACCGGCTCTGAAAGTTCATAAATAGTTCATAAGTTCATAAAAATCATGCATGGTTCAAAGATAGCTGATCATGGTTCATCATGGTTCATAAATAATTAGTTTGTCATCGAAGGTGGGAGAGTTAGTTCATGTAGATATATCAGACTGGGGGTAGATGGTGGCTTTGGCCTTCCAGTTGTAAATTAGTCCCGGCCTGTAGTCCTCAAGGACTCCTCCAGTCCCACAATACCAGGAGTCTTAAGGGCCTCAGCTGAAAAGTTCTAATAGCTGAGGCCAGTTTTTCTTGGCCTGGAGCCTCCACTGCCCACCTTTGTCCCCGGTGGCATCTCCTTCGGCCCCACCGCCTCCAGCACTCCTGGTATCTTTCGGCCTGCCAGGCCCAGATCTCCTTGGGCCTGGCCCGGCCCAGCCAGGCCTTGCGGCCTCGATGTTACCCTGCCGGACCATGCCAGTCCAGTTGGTCCTCGGCTAGCTAGGTCCGGTTCTGTCTGGCCTCCCCAGGCCTTTACAGTCGCTGGTCTCTGATGTCCGCTCCAGCGCTGGTCACTTCTCCCCCCACTGGCCGTCCCAGCTCCGCTCGTCAGCTCATACCGGCACCGCTCTTCTCCTCCTCTCCTCCACGCCGCGCGGCTCCGCTCCGCTCTGTTCCTCCATTCCTCTCCTCTCTTCCGCGCCGCGCGCCGCTCCACTCAAGCCTCGGAGCAGCTCGGCATTTTGGAATCTCCCCGGCGTTTTGGAACCTCCGGCCAGCTTCCCTCCGATGGCCCATGCAGAGCCGCCGGCCCACCCTGGAAGCTCGTCCTGGCCTCAAAAGGCAGCCAAGCCTCACTGGGCCTGGCCCTAAAAGATGGCAAACGGGCCAGGCAACATGCCCTAGCCGCCCACAACTCCCGCGGCCCTCATAGCGCTCGGTGGCAGACCGCCATCTTCGCGCATGCACAGTCTCTCTTTCTTTCTTTTCTCTTTTCTCTTTTTGAAAAAGTATTTTATTGGTTTTCAAAATTTTTACAAGGGAAAAAGGTATAGGGTACAGGTAACATTTTGGTAGCTTCCCTGCCGTTGGTGGCGGCTTTCCCCAAAATTCATAAATTTACAATTTTAAAGGTAAAGGATAAACATATAAAAAGATTACATTGTATAGTCTATATATTCAATTATCTTTTTTTTGCCATCTTATCTTGTATCAACAATTACAATAGTATTTCAAATAAACTCATTTTTGCGATCTGAGTCTTTTTGCAATTGACTCCTCTTCCCTGTCTCCATTCCCCCGTCTTCACCTCCCAGCTGGGAGGAATGTTTTTTAATAAAAGCCTCCACCTCATTTAGTGTTTTGATTTTTACTCTGCCTCCCTCCCAGAATATCAACATTCCCTCTGGTAGTAACCACTTGAACCATATTCCCTTTTTATATAATTTCTTGGACAAGAAAGAATACTTCCTCCTTATTTCTCTAATCTTTTTCGGAATCTGTTTCAAGATAATTACTTCTTTATCCTGGCATTTTAGAATTCCATCCCGTTGAGCCCTCAATATCTCATCCCTTGTGGATCTCCTAAGAAATTTAACATGAACTTCTCTTGGTACGTTATTTATCCTAGCATAAGTTGAATTAATTCTATAGACCAGGTCCATATCCCACCAGAGTTGATCTTTCTCTCTTTTAAGGTATTCTGCTAATATTGTACTCATGAGGTCTTTAAGATCTTCGTTTTCTGACTCTGGTCAGAAACTTGAGAAAAAAAGACATTCTTTCAAATTCAATTTTGGTCATGTTTGCTCCCAATTCTGAACCGTCCCTCTGAGCCTCCTTCACCTCTTCCCCTATCTCAGCCACCTCCTTCTCTAGCTTTTCAATTTTTTGTTTGTTTTCCGTTGTATTTTGTTGCATTTCCCTAAGCTCTAATGTTAATTCTGACATCTCTTTCCTCATTTCATTCATATTTTCATTCATGCTATTCATATTTTTCATTATTTCCTGAAACATTTCTACAACCAACGGATCCTTTGAGCCCTCTCCAGCAGTTTCTTTCTGTAAAAATGTAGAAATCTTCGACTGTGTAGTCGGGCTGGAGACGGTAGAGGATGGAGCAGAAGCTGACTTTCCCGTTGGAGGTTTTCTAAAAGCCATTGTGTCACTCTCAGTTTCTTAGCTGACAAAGAAATGGCGCCGGAGAAACAGACGACCGAAACAGTCCGAGGTATCAGAGAGTGCTGGTGGGAGTTCAGTCTTAAGAGTCTTAAGAATTCACTTTAAAAGAGAAAAGAAACCTTACAGTCCACAATCAGGAGTCCACGTATTGGTGGAGACTTGAGAGCCTCTGGTAGGAATATCTGAAGTGAAGAGTTTATAATCCTTCTTTTGTAATTAAGTAATTAAGGAGGGAAAAGCTTCAGCATTGTAGAGGAGTTATAAGTGGAGAACAAAGAGAAGCCATCTTGCCCCGTCCCCCGACAGGAAGAAAAGTAAAAGTTCCAATCACTTTCTTTTTAGAAGAGCTCCGTAAGAAACAGTTGCAAATGCGATACAATGGAATTCTTTCACATAGTTTGTTCAAATAGCAAGTGAATCCTTCCTCTCTCCATTTGAATGGAGAGGAATCGGTTAACTGCCGCTCCGTCCGAGGGGGGATTGAGAACTCCCCCCTCCAATCTGCATTCCAAGTTGATTGAACTAGCACTTACAATGATTTATCACTTATCCTTCATCTGCAATTCAAGAGATTAGGGAGAGTCTTTCACCTCCGGCGTTTCCGCTACTCTTCTTATTCTGCATAGCTTCCGAGTTCCATCCGGTGAAAAGGCGAAGTCCGCCCCCCCCTTTTTTGCTCTCCAGCTCCTAGAGTGAGGCTAGGGGGTCTTCCCTGGCCGCCGCCCGGCTGAGGCTCCCAGCGAGCTGCTCCTATGGCAGAAGGCCCCCCCGAGGCCTTCCGTGCTTCCGAAGAAGCCCACCAGTACAGCAAGCGGCAGACGCAGCACAAAGTCCGTCCGTCACCTTCAAAAACCGGAAGCGAAGTCTTTCTTTTTCTTTTTTCAATGCTCTATTGCATTTTCTTTTTAAGAATATTTCTTTTTTTCCCCCTTAAGTTTGGAATATAAAGAGAGAAGCTAAAGTAGAAGAAAAGAAGTAACACTGCCACTTAGAGGCTTGGAAACTTGGAATTTTCTTTTCTTCCTTTGAGCATTTGATTTACACTTCCAGGTTTTTGAGCTTGTTTATTGAAAATGATAGCGGGATGAGCATCGATTGTTTATACAGGTGCTCCTCTGGGATACTATCAGCAGCTGGACTGGAGTGAAAAGAAAGCTTGCCTTGAAACAGATAAGAATGCAGTGAACTTGCTTGGAACTTAATAAAAAAGCCTTGGAATCTTTATAGTGGCAATTGTTTACTATTTGGAGAAAAAGACCAATATAGATGATGTCGCAACACAAAAAAAGAAAAGGAAATGGCATGGTGGTGATTATGCAAGAAATTCAAAAAATACAAATAAGAACAGAGATCATTGAAAAGAGAATGGAGAATATTGATCAAAGAACAATTAAAATAGATGGAAAAATTGAGAATATTTACCAAACAATGATGAAATGCAAGGACAGATTTCAAGAAAATGAAGAAAAAGATGAACAAAGAGAAAAGAAAATTGGAGATATTGACAGTGAATTCAGCATGGTGGAAAAAGACAAGAGTGGAATATTGGAATGGGAGAGTGACAGATCAGAATTTTACCTTAGATGCCAGAACATAGAAGAAGAAAAGGGAGAAAATTTGGCAAAAATAATGATAGAAATTTTGGCAGAAACATCGGTGATAACCAAAGGGAAGTTGATGGAAGGAACAGACGAGGGGTTCCGAGTCTCTACAAGATATCCAGTGAAAAACAAGCTGCCAAGAGAAATCCATACAAGATCTACCAAGAAAGCAATTAGAACACAAATACTACAAATGGCAAGAGATATAAGATTGCACTACTATTGGATGGATACAGGATGATGTAATGAAATGTTATAATAAAATTTTATTTAAATTTAGTTAAACTTAGAATATTATGCATAAAATGAAGTAATAATAGTTATAGTCAAAAAAATGATTAACAATAATAATAATGTATATATATATATTAGATTCATAATATGAAATTTTATATAAATTGTAAGTGAGGACTATGGAGAGGATGCACAAATGTTTTGTAACCAAAGATAAACAATTTCATATAGAACAGGGGTCCCCAACCTTTTTGGCACCAGGGACCGGTTTCATTTTAAAGAAAATTCCGTGGACCGGTGGGCATGGCTCAGCTGGCGTAGAGGAGGAGCGGGGGCAGAGGGGGAACAGACGGCGCATGCGCGCGGGTGTGTGCATGTGTGAGTCAGCTCACTCGCCCCTCTCGGCCCCCAATGGCACGAGCGGCCACACCTGCGATCTCCCGCCCCTGGTGCACGCTCTGTCCAGGGGCTGCCTCCTCCTCCCTCCTCCTCCTCTCTGGCCCTGCGGCCCGGTGACTATTAAGCCATGGACCGGCACCGGTCCACAGCCCGGGGGTTGGGGACCCCTGATATAGAATACAATTTAGAGATGTAATAATACTGGATGGTTTTGGGATGACGTGATAAATGCCATAATGTAAATTTATTCTAAACTTAGAATATCTCATATAAAAGGAACTAATAATTAATGGTGGTAGTCAAATAAATGTTAAATAACAATTTAACAACCAATTTCATTGTAATTTTTACAACGACAATAAAGATTATTATTATTATTATTATTATTATTATTATTATTATTATTATTATTATTATTATATAATGATAATAATTCGAAGCATATGTATTGGATGGATAATATGAGATTTTATATAAACTGTAAGTGATGACTGTGGTGAGGGAGCACAGAAGTTTTTGTAACCAATCAACACACTATATGT
The DNA here is from genome assembly GCA_039707465.1 of Rhabdophis nuchalis. Taxonomy (NCBI): domain Eukaryota; kingdom Metazoa; phylum Chordata; class Lepidosauria; order Squamata; family Natricidae; genus Rhabdophis; species Rhabdophis nuchalis. Next base: position 119,956,691 of record CM077644.1, on the reverse strand, counting down.
AACTGGAAGATGGTTTTTAGGTTTTATGTCTGTTTATGTTTATTTGTTTAAAGATAAAATTAATTGTATTTTTTTAAAAATGAAATCCACTACAGGTAGTCCTCGATTTATGACCACAGTTGAGCCCAAAATTTATGTTACTCAGTGATAAATTTGTTAAGTGAGTTTGTCCCACTTTATGACTTTTTCTGCCACATTTGTTAAGTGAATCACTGCAGTTGTTAAATGAGTGTCATGGTTGTTAAGTGAATCTGGTTTCTTGATTCACTTTCCTTGTCAGAAGATCGCAAAATATGATCGCATGTCCCCAGGACAATGCAACCATCATAAACACGAATCAGTTGCTAAGCATCTGAATTTTGATCACATGAACATGGAGATGCTGCAATGGTTGTAAGTGTGAAAATGGTCATGTGTCATTTTTTTCAATGCTGTTGAAACTTTGAATAGTCACTAAATGAACTGTTGTAAATTGAGGACTACATGTACATCATAATTCAGGGGTGTCCAAACTTGGGAACTTTAAGACTTGTGGACTTCAACTCCCAGAATTCCCCAGCCAGCATAGCTGGCTGGGGAATTCTGGGAGTTGAAGTCCCCAAGTCTTAAAGTTCTCAAGTTTGGACACCCCTGTCATAATTGGTCAAAAGTCTGTTGTGAAGTTGAGGTTCTTTAAAAATAAGTGATTAACATCTTCACAAAACCTAACAGATAAAGAAGTATTTCTCAGTTGCATCTGAAGTTCTCTGCATTTTTTTTTAAATTTGGAATTGGTTTCCTTCCCCCTCAGCCCCCCACCACCCCACAAGAATAAAGTTATAGCCATTATTGGTATGCATAGCTGGACTTAGTATCCCAGTCCTATTTAATATTATACTATTTTTCTTCTCATTGGAGATAGCATTACATTACATAAGAGTTGGCAACTCTTCTATTTCACAGCCTTTAAAAAAAAGTCATTATTTTAGTACTGGAATACTATAACTACAACACCAACAGAAAAGCATTCAATATAGTTACACAGGGAGGGAGGGAGGGAAAAATAATTTATGAATATCAATGCAGAATTAAGTCAAATCTTAAGCTTACCATAAGGAAACATGGCTTCACCTTTTTATTTTTGAAAAATAAAGACTCTTAAAAGGTAGATAATGGACTCATATTCTGAATCCATTCTATACTATCTGGATGATAAGTTTCTTTTCATTTAAGTCACATTCTCCTCTTATGTAAAGCCAAAGTTACTCATAAAATGACTTGGACTGAGAAGATTTAAATTAATCTCTACTACATTCAAACATGAAATTCACTGGAGGAGTGCAAGTTAATCAGCATGAGTCTGATCAGTTGTACTGGTGTTATTTAAGCATAACAATTTATATACATATAACAGAATATTAGTACTCTTTTTGCTGGGAGAGTAATAGGCAAGGCAAAGTATAAATTTCATACTTATAAATTGCCCAACGAGCTATTCATTTTTAAATTGATTTATTAATTTTTATTCAACTCCAATCTCGCAGTTCTGGTCCATGTATCAAAATCCGGATAGAATTATGAAATGGTGTAAATTACATCATCTGATAAAGCCAATTGAATTGATGAGAATAATTAGAGCCTTTTCAGTGAAGCTATTTAAAGTTCATTTCATAAAACTGTTTACACAGAAGAAAATTTAGCTGAAATTCTATGGTTCTATATTTTAAGTATAAATAAACCAAGAAAAATGAAATAGTGGATTTGTTCTGCACAAAATAGCATAATTGTTTTAAAACATTATCCACTTGGATAGTAGACTATGTACAAACAGGTCAGACAATTGCTTCAGAACACTGGACAAAAAATTTGACAAAGAAAGGAGAAAATACACAATTACAGGGAAAGTCTGCAGTGAAAACTTTTTATTTTTGGGACAAAATACCAAACTGAAATAAAAGAGATTGTGAATATAAAAAATAGAAATGAAAACTGGGAAGATGGTGAACTTAGTTTAAGTCCAGACCACTCCTACAAGAGCCAAGCAGATATATTTTTTAAAAAAATAGTATCATTAGTAATATTAATATTTAAAACATGGGATAATGACCCAAATACAGATACATCTGAATCTGGATCTGTTAACAAACTTGCACTTTCTTCTGGCAACTACAGTGAAACACAGGATTAAAGCTGCTGAGAAGCCTTCCCTGGACCCAGCATTGTTAGTAAATTATCGTCCGGTCTCCAACCTTCACTTTTTGGCGAAGGTTGTAGAGAGTGTGGTGGCACAACAGTTTCCCCGTCACCTGGAGGAAATTGATTATCTTGACCCACGCCAGTCTGGCTTCCGACCCGGGCACAGCACCGAGACGGCATTGGTCGCTTTGGTGGATGATCTCTGGAGGGCCAGGGACGGGGGTTGTTCCTCCATCCTGGTCCTATTAGACCTCTCAGCGGCTTTCGATACCATCGACCATGGTATCCTATTTCATCTACTGGAGGGGTTGGGGGTGAGGGGCACCGTTTTATAGTGGTTCTCCTCCTACCTCTCCGGTCGGTCACAATTTGTGTTGGCAGGGGGGCAGAGGTCGACCTCGAGACCCCTCACATGTGGGGTGGCTCAGGGGTCGGTCCTCTCGCCACTCCTGTTCAAAACATATATGAAGCCGCTGGGTGAGATCATCCGTGGTTTTGGGGTAGAATACCACCTGTACGCTGATGATACACAGCTGTACATATCTATCCAACTCTCTGGAACGAGATACCCCCCGAACTCAGAACTATCACGGACCTCCGCTCCTTCCGCCAAAACTTAAAGACGTACTTCTTCCATCTTGCCGGCCTGGCCTAATCCACACTATCAAGCTTGCAGACTGAATGCTAAATTGTTTTAATTTGGATTTTAAGGGGTAGAGTTTTTAGGATTTTTAGCACAGGGTTATTGGTATTTAATTGTTTTTTAATTATTTATTGTATGCTATGTTTTATATTTCTTCATTTTAATTCTCCTGTGCACCGCCCCGAGCCCCTTCGGGAGAGTTGGCGCGGTATATAAATTTAATAAAATCAAAATCAAATCAAATCAAATAACTTGGTAACAGAATATATCCTTTGCACTTAACATTCAAATTTATTCAGAGTCCCCTGTTACGGGTCTGTTAAACTGCAAGAGTAATTTCATCTCAGCATTTAAACTGAAATGCTACTTGACCTTCTTATAAAATATGTTGTTAGAATCATAAAATATGATGTTGGAAGTTATCTCTATCTACTGAGAGAAATGTGGCAATACTTTTGTAATTGAATGTTGTGAATGTCACAGCGCCATTCAAAAAAAGCAAGGAAACAAAAGCACACTGCTACATAAGTATAACATGTGTCAAAATTCACAGCGCAGTTCAAATTTGTATTTGAAGGTTTTTAAAAAAATATTGTAACTAAATTAGTTTTCAGAAATAGAGGACATAAAAAAGCAGCATTTTAAATTGGGCAAGGAAACCTTATTGGCCTCGAGGACCCCAATTTCTGTCTCTGTCTTCACACACACACAAACACAAACACACCTGGGTACAAACTGACCTGCAGACAAACTGTCTTTCTTGTTGAATTAAATCTTGACTCAGTCCAGTATTTAACTTTCATCTGTAACTTTATTAGGTACAGGTATTATATAAAATAGGGACACAGTGGCTCAGTGGCTAAGACACTGAGCTTGTCAATTGGAAAGGTTGGCAGTTCGGTGGTTTGAATCCCTAGCGCCACATAATGGAGTGAGCTCCCATTACTTGCCCCAGCTTCGGCCAACCTAGCAGTTCAAAAGCATATAAAAAGGCAAGTAGACAAATAGGAACCACCTTTGGTGGGAAGGTAATAGCGTTCCATGTGCCTTTGGCATTGAGTCATGCCGGTCACATGACCACAGAGACGTCTTCGGAAGCGCTGGCTCTTCGGCTTTGAAACAGGAACGACTAGCACATATGTGGGAGGAGAACCTTTGCCTTTATTATATAAAACAATTGAACAGTGTGGTGGTCTAGGAGTGAAGAGTCTTTCAATTCTGTTATTCTGCCTCCCACTAGGAAGGTTGGGAGTTCAATCATAGGGAGGGCAATTGTTTCTCATTCCTGTCAATAAATGCTCAGATTCATCCAGTCATCCCATCTCTACCCCAAATTAGAGTATTGCAAGCTCATAAACAGGGAACTTATTATATAAAAATATTAAACGATTCTCCTGGTTATCCTGTATATAGGGTTTTCAAATTACAGGCAAAAGGAGGACACGTTCTCCTTTTTATTCTCATGTCCTCCATCTGGCAGGTCTAACCTTAAAATCAAATATTGTCCAGCTTTCTGAGTATCTAACAAGCTATCTCTTTCTGAGATGCTTTTCTCCATGGTCCAGCACATCCTAATATATGCTAACTACAAGTTAACAAGTTCATTCTGTGACCTTAATTAGTCTATTAGTATCCTCTGCTGCTAGTGCTGCTGCCTGAAATTAATAAAACATTAATCAGTTATATGTTGAAAAAATTGCCTTCTAACTGTTTCTAGCACATTCCTGTAATTGAGAAATAGGTCTTTCTGATGCTGGAAAAAGTACTTTCATACTGTACATGTAGGCCTAAAATGCTTTTTTTTTTTTTGGGCAGTTTTTCACTGCCAAGAAAGTAAAACAGTTAGTGTTTCCTCTTTTGCCCCATTTATCCTCCTTTCCAATTGCCTACATCTTCCTTGGTCTGTTCAGATATCTTAATATATTTTCTTAGAACAAAATTTCATGTGTAGACATCAGTTCTAAGAATTTAATAAAACATTTTTTCACCAAAGACAAATTTCCCCTGCAAATCTCTATCATTCTCAAGTGTTTATTGTTCCACTCTTATTCTGGAACTACAGCAGGGGTGGGTTCCTGCCAGTTCTAGTCTCTTCTATAGAAGAGGTTCCACAAATCTACAGTGACGTTTAAAACCGGTTCCAGCTCTTCACCCTGCCCATCCACACATCATCAAGATGAAGAGCGAGAGGAGGAATTCTGGGAGCTGAAGTCCACAAGTCTTAAACTGTCAAGTTTGAACAGCCCTGGGGGGTTTTTTCTAAAGGGTTAGGGGTGAGAGGGTCTTGTAACTTGACAGCTTTAAGACCTGCATGCTTCAAATGCCAGAGTTTCTGAGCCAACATTTTGGTTGCTAAGCAAGAGCATTGTTAAGTGAGTTTCACCACCTTTTACAAGTTGGCCACACCCACCCAGTCACCTGACTGCCAAGCCACTCCCACTCAGCCACATGGCTGACAAGCCACTCCCACCCAGTCACATGGCCGGCAAACCACTCCCACAAAGCAGGCCACACCCACAGAAGAGGTTCTAAAAAAAATTGAAACCCACCATTGAACTACAGGTACTTATGACCATAATTGAGCCCAAACTTTCTGTTGCTAAGTGAGACAGTTAAGGTTAAAATGGGAGTTTTGTCCCATTTTATGACCTTTCCTGTCACAGTTGTTAAGTTAATCACTGCAGCTGTTAAGTTAGTAACTTGGTTGTTAAGTGAATCTGGTTTCCTCATTGACTTTGCTTGTCAGAAAGTCAGAAAGGTGATCATGTGACCAGGACACTGAAACCATCATAAAATATGAACCAATTGTTAAGCATCTGAATTTTGAACAGGTGGCTATAGGGAGGCTGCAACTATAACAAGTGTAAAACGTCACTTTTTTTATTGCCATTATCACTTTGAATGGTCACTAAATGTATGGTTGTAAATTGAGAACTACGTGTATAGTAATAGTTATGTTTTACTAGATATTTCAATCTTCTAATTTCCTTCTTCTAATAATGTCTGCCACACCACATTTTTAATTGTATTTAATGTAAGATAGTGTACTCAGGGCCAGCTCTAGACATTTTGGTTCCTCTGTGTATTTACTATGAATGACAATCACTTTAATTACATCAGGACTCACTGTTACAATATAGCAACAATTCTGCAAAATTATATTAACCTGTCAAATGGCTGCACTGACAGACAAACTATCCCTTTATCATTTTTCCAGGTGTAACTTTGATAAACTGAAAGGGTCACGTGATTCACTTGTGCCCTGCCTTTGTACCAGACTTTCATTTTGCTTTCGTAACATTATCGGCTTCCTGAGGTCCATAGGGTAGGTTAGTGTGCTGTGCGCTACCACTTGAATGACTCTGTGAATTAGTGTTTTCGAAAAGTGTAAATCTTCTAAAAGCAATAAGGAAACATTATCAGATTATATTTTGTATATTGTTGAAATCTTTTCCATTTTGAAGTCCCCTAAAATTTTGGCACCCTATGTGTTTGCTTAGTTTGGCTAGGTCTAAAATCACCCTTAGGTGTGACTAATCTAAATGGGTCATTCACTAGAGCAGGGGTCTCCAACCTTTGCAACTTTAGGTCTGAAGGGCTTCAGCTCCCAGAATTCTCCAGCCAGCTTTGCAAAGGTTGGAGACCCCTGCACTAGAGCATTCAGCAAGAGAAAAGACAACAACAAATTATCAGAGTTATTATGCAAGCTCCTACCCACACATACTCGTGAAAATAGCCTAGTAGTATATCAAAGTAGCAATAAATGCTAGAGGATCTCTCAGCCTAGCTGCAGACTGTTAGCAAACAAATGACAAGTTGTGAATAGGCAAAAAATCGTTCTTTCCAGGAAACATAGCAACTCAGGATCTAAAAATATTAGACAGCCAGAATTCAGCCCTAAAATAAGAAGAGGTTCCAATTTAAGCTGCTGATTTTCATACATGTCTGAGACTATCTTACAATATTATATAAGATATATCACATAATATTAAGAACAGGAGCTTTTCTTATTTAAAAACCAAATTGGAGGGGATATATTTGCAGAGAAGCCTGAAAATATTTTTTTCATTAAATTCACTTAAATTATATAAAATAACTCTACATAGTGAAAGTTATCTGAGTGCAGCAAGCAGTGGTAGTGGATTCCTTCTGATGAAATAAAAACTGAAGCACATAATTTCTCCCATGTCCTTTTCTACATCCAAAGGTGGAATGGGAAAGAATATTACTGTTGCAAGGTTGGAAAAAAATGGACTAAACCCAGAGAAAAGCATGAGCTGCTGCTGCTGTTTCAAACATTCCACTCAGAAGAAAGTACAATCTCCAGAGTCCTTGCTCTGTTATTTAAAAGTAATTATACGTATTATATAATAGAATCTAATCATTTGGTTTATGGTTTATGGTTTATTAAATTTGTATACCGCCCTTCTCCCTTGCGGGATTTGAAGTATAAGAGCATCTAAAAGACCCTAGCATGCCGTAGTGGCATGTTGAAAGGTTCTCAGAAAGGATCTGTACCCAGAAGGTTTATTGCAAACTATTATCTAATCCATTTCCTACATCACATTACTTAAGGATTTCCAGGGAACACCTCTAGCTGAAATGGCTTCTGGTAAATTTCTGGAGAAAGTGCTATTGCACCTTCTAGTTCAGGGTCAACAATACATTAACAGCAGTTAAGCACTTCTCTATGGGTTTACTTATTCAGAAACAAATTGTTTTATTTATTTATGTGTATTACATTCAGGAACCAATTCATAGCTGCCACAAAGGCAAATTTGTCTTTCAAAAGATCAGCAAAGGCAAAAAAAAGTTTGGAAAGTTTTCTGCTAAAAATTGTAATTGTTCAGAGACCAAGCTCTGCTCTCACTACGCTCAATTGGATTAGCTCCCATTAAGCTTACATCTAAATTTATAAATATTTTGAAATTTGAGCCAATTATAGTAATTTGTTTTGATCAAAACAACATCAGCCAACAACTATGTCAAGTAAATCACTTGTCTACAAATTTTGGGAAATTATCAACCTCTGAGATAAAATGTGTGAATTTTACATATTTTGATTAGATGAATTAGAAAACAGGTGATAAAGGTGTTGGTTGATTAAAGTTTTCAAGTTATTTCATAATAAAGATGTATACATAGGCAAGAATATTTGCACACAAGAGAGGGAGATGTCTAATGACCATGATGCATCGTAACTACAGTAGAACAATGAAAATGGTACCACATGGAAGTATATAAATTTATCTTCACTTTTAGAACAGCAAGGCAGATGACTATAAAACAGTACGAGGAAAATTTGCTTAGGTCCAATGAAGCACTTGTAACTGTAAGTGCAAACATGTTGCATGTCAGAATTCACTTCTTACACTCACATTTAGACTATTTCCTTTGAACTGTGGGGCAGTGAGTGATGAGCATGGGGAGAGATTCCACCAGAATATCGCAGGCCTGGAGAAAAGAAACCAATGGAAATGGAGTCTATCCATGCTCGCCGATTACTGCTGGAATCTCTCCAGGGATGATCCTACTGCAGTTCACAAGAGAAAAGCAGAAAAGTGCAGTTTAGATACTGAATAAAGATGGAACTTTATTGTTTAATCTGATATCAGAGTTTATCAGCTTTTCATGCAAAAAGCATGAAGCAAAAAGCATGAAAATGTTCCATGAAAAACTAGTAAGTTAATGGAAAGTTATGTCATTGGTATCAATAAATTTTTTTATAATGATTGGTATGGCACCATTCACATTGCTATATCGCATTTTGCAGAAAAGTTATGGAGCATAATTGCACATCCCCTTGTAATTTTGGATTATTTTGATGCAAAGTTGACCTGAAGCTGTACCTTGGAAACTGGAGCCAATTAATACTCAGGACTTAATTTTCCTTTATTAGTGACCCAATTATGGTAAAAGTAAGCTACTTTCATTTCTGAGGCTTTCTCCTTGTAGACCAGTGATATCTATTCAAAGATAACCTCTATATCTGTTGCAGCCCAACCTATTCCGACTCATCCACTGGTACTTCTCATAGCTGGTTCCACTGTACTAGTGTTTCTCAACCTTGGCAACTTGAAGATGTCTGGACTTGAACTCCCAGAATTCTGGGACTTGAAGTCCAGACATCTTCAAGTTGCCACGATTGAGAAACACTGCACTGTACAAGCTTTTCTGTACCATATGCTACGTGGATTGCCCTAACTTCCACTTTGAATGAGATCAGGCTGCCATGTCACACCAAGGCCTCTGTTTTCAGTTGAAAAAAACATTATTACTAAGGCTCCAGCACTACTTTGGACTGAATTGCATTGCCATAAGAACTTTAAAATGCCTTAGAATCCCCAGTTTTACTGGCAAGGTTTCAGAATTCATTTGTCCTTGCCTGCTTCCTAGGGATGAGAGAGGATGACTGTCTCGAGGTCACCCAGCTGAGGTTGTATCCTCTATCCTGGTGTCTTAACCAGTACACCAAACTGGTTCTCTTAAGATCGCCTAAATTAGCTAACTTCAATCTTCCCATGTGCTAAATTTTATGATACAAAATAATCCTCTAGGTTTTTTTTTAAAAAGTCTAATCTTTCCTGGTTTTATCAATCTGGTTTTCAGAAAATTAAAAAGCATCATCATCATTAATACTTGGCCAAGGTTACGAGGCATCCATTCAGCCCTATTTCCCACAGTAGCCCCAGCACCTGAAATACTTTAAATATACAGTACTGCAGTTTATAGGAAGTTAAAGGTATTTTATAAAGATATGTAATATGCTACCTTCGTCAATAAAATGTAGCATCAAAACACAACAAAATAGGAAGATGTGTTGAAATTATGCAGAGAAAGAGATACTAAATTAGATATCCCAACTCCAACAGTAAATTGGGCCAAACATCCTACTAAGCCATGGTTTACATAAGTGGTTCAACATGGTTTAGTGTAAGGTGGTTTACACCAAGCCATCAATTTTAGTTTATGAACTATAATTGGTAGGTTCACATATCATATTGGCTAAAGCTATGGCTTATAAATCATAAGGTCTGGATTTACCCACCCTGCTAAATCAAAACCAAAGTAATCACATTATGGCTTATTGCAACATGTGTATCCAATCTGTTTCCTTGTGCCATGATTGTAAATATTCTATCAACCATAAAAGAAACACCACAAGGATGCAATGTATTTTTGTTTCAAAATTAGTCAACCCAAGGGATATATATTACATTAAAAATGCTCCCTAGCATTGTCATCAGGCAATCACAACCAGTGTTCTCAGGAGAAGCTTGTTTTTACTTCTTCATCCAAAGAATTCCTTTCTTCTATGAATCCTGTGTAATATTTTGAGGGAAGCTGCTCCCATGCCAGGCAGACAGAGAGACGGGGAAAACATTCATGGCACCAGCAAGCAAGAAGTGAAGGCAAGAAAGATGAGTGGGAAGAGGAAAGATGTCTCTGTTCAAAGGGATTTGTTCCGCTGTCAAGTAGAGAAAGATCCCCCTAAGAGCTTCATGAGTACTGGAGGGAGGGGGGAGGGAGGGAGGGCAGACCCTGCAGTGTCAACCAGGATGGGGCAGCAGCTGGGCAGAATCGATACAGAGCCCAGAAGGCTTGAGAGAGTACAATTATTGCTTTCAGGACAAGTGGTAAATGGGTGTCTCACTCACCAAATTCCTCTCAGAAAAGAGGGCATGGGGAGGATTACTTAGCATATGGAGACATGTCAACTAATGCTGCTTTTTCCTTCAACAAAATAGCTACCTACTTTTTCCACTCCTCAAATTGAAAAAAACGTGGAATAAGGAAAAAGTGGTAAGAATCATTCATGTGGCATTTACTCAAACAGCAAACACTAATCACATACAATGTAATATTAGCTGCCTTCTTGCCTATTACAATTTGAACTATCCAATAGAAAATAAAGCCATTGCTAAAGTAAGTTTTGCATGAAATGCAAGCAATGCACCCGCAATGCAAGGAAGCATTGCATATTTTTCCACCTGTGAGTTTAATGCAGAATTATCTGCTATGTTGTCTTCCACAGAATATAAAAATCAGAATATTATAAAAGTATCCCACCTTGACTGTACATTCTGTCATCAGGACAAATAAAATACATTAGAGCTGCTCTTAGTAAATCGGGGTAATTGTGTAATATTTATTAGGGATGCATTGCTGTCATGTATCCATAATACTCAATATAGTTAACTCCATATTTCTGCTAAGTCCATGAGGCAGGCTAATTATTTTATTCTCACATGTGGTAAGACCCTCTGATATGAGGGATTCATGGTACTCTCTAAGCTTGGCTGTTTTCTTGTAGACACACATGCAGTTCACTGATGAGATTATCAAACCAGACAGCACCAAGCACCTTTCATTTCAACCCTGAGGTACAAATATTTTCCTCTGTCAGTACCCTCTGATATGTTTGGAATCTTCCATTCTCTGTTTCCATCTAAAAGCATGAACCACTACAGAGCTGGCAGAAAGATCAGCCCCCTTCTCTCCACTCTTTAACAAATTTCCCTTGAAACTAATATAACACCTAATAAAGACAATGTCTCTTTACATTTCAGGGCTATTTCCCCTGGAATTGTAATCAGTGAAGTCTGTGTTTATGTGTATTTTATTTTGTTTCACTTATATCCATTTTTAAAACCTTAAAAAATAGAATAGAATAGAATAGAACAGAACAGAACAGAACAGAACAGAATAGAATAGAATAGAATAGAATAGAATAACGGAAGGGACCTTGGAGGTCTTCTAGTCCAATCCACTGCTTAGGCACCACTTCAGACAAATGGTTATTCTCTTCTGAAAAACTTCCAGTGTTGGAGCATTCACAACTTCCGGAGGCCCTGATTAATTGTTCTAAATGTCAGGAAATTTCTCCTCAGTTCTAAGTTGCTTCTCTCCTTGATTAGTTTCCACCCATTGCTTCTTGTTCTGCCCTCAGGTGCTTTGGAGAATAGTTTGACTCCCTCTTCTTTGGGGCAACCCCTGAGATATTGGAAGACTGCTATCATGTCTCCCCTGGTCCTTTTTTTCATTAAACTAGACATATCCATTTCCAGCAACAGTTCTTCATATGTTTTAGCCTCCAGTCATCTTTGTTGCTCTTCTCTTCACTTGTTCTACAGTCTCAATATCTTTTTTACATTGTGGCGACCAAAACCGAATGCACTATTCCAAGCATGGCCTCAAGGCATTATAAAGTGGTATTAACACTTCATGTGATCTTGATTCTATGACTCTGTTTATAGAGCCTAGAATTGTGTTGGCATAACTAGTAGCTATTGAGTGTGGAATATGAGTCAGTTGCCAAGCATCTGAATTTTGATCATGTGACCATGGAGATGCTGCAATGGTCATAAATGTGAAAAACTTTTTCAGTACTGATTTATGTATGAAATAAGTTATTGAAGAAATGTCAGCTGTAGAACAAATATTCTCTGAAAAGATAGAGATGGCATTGAAAATGGATTTAAAGTAACCAGACAAGGGGATCATTTGGAAAAAGTCTATTGATTAAGGCACCAACTAGAAACCAGGAGACAATGAGTTCAAATCCTGCCTTAGTCATGAAAACCCACTGGGTGACCTTGGGCCAGTCATTCTCTTTCAGCCCAATTCACCTCACAGGGTTGTTGTGGGGAAAACACAGGAGGAAGGATTATTGGATATGTTCACTGAGTTATTTGTAAAACTAATAAAGGCAAAATACAAAAAATACATTAATAAATGTCCACTGAGTCTACAAAAGGAACTAGCTGAGGTATTAAAATTTAAAAAGGAAATACAAATGACAAACCAATAGGATGACCTAGATAATGATTTTCCTACTAAAGTTACTTTTAAATATTTGAAGAACTCTGTTTTTTCTTTAAATTTAGTTTATATTGGATTATATTATTATAAATATATAATGTTTATTTTATTATATATATATAGATATGAGAGAGAGAGAGAGAGAATGAACACATATCTATTCCAACCATGGTAGAATACCAGCTTGCAGAGAAAAAAAGTGATAAAAATTTATACTACCATAATATCTGGTATTCTGACATTAAGACCCATTATATGGGTTTGTCTGATTATAAAAAAGTCACACCAACTTTGTTCCTCCCATATATATTTCACTTTAAATGTATGCATCTGCTATATGAAATTTGAAGAACAAAAATGCAGAAATCCCCGAGTAACAATTAAGCTTGTCTGTTACAGATCCATTCAAATGACTGAACTTTCTTTGCACTTTTAATCCTCTCTACATTTCCTAGCACCTGTTCAAGGTCTCTATGCAATCTGGCACTGCAAACGAGCTTAGGTCAAGAGGTACAAACAAAGTAATAGGATGAGTTTTCACCAACATTATTTGGTGAAACAAAATGACAGTTTGCCACTTACACAGATCTAAATCTTTTGCTATAAAATATTATTATAAAATGCAAACATATTAAAATAATCAGTAATTTTACAATACCTAGTTCAGTAAATATATAGCCCCTTTCATATTTATGGAAACATGTACATTTATAAAACTATGTCAAATTCATATAGAAACAAACTATTTTAACCGAATATTAAGAAAAACCAAATGGCCTGAAATTGTTGCTGGGTTACAAAAAAATTAGGATGACCAGAAGGGGGAAGCAAAGATTAGGGTCCCCTCCCCCATTATCACTTTCCTGCCTTCTGGTGATAATTTGATTGCTTGCAGCCCTTCCTTACGTTCTTCCCATTCATATATTTCATCTTACTAAATATTGCCCCCAAGCAACTAGTTTCCCTCTGGTTTTTCGTCAGAACAAGAGCCTCCTACAGAAGGGAGGAAAAGCCCCGGGGCCTCTGGGCTCCTAACGAGCCCCGCGAAGACGGCGGACTTACTTCTCGTAGTCCTGGCGGCAGTAAAGCTTCTGCTCCCGGTAGAAGCAGCTGCTCTCCAGGGGTTCTCGGCAGGAGGCGCAGCGCACGCACCGCTCGTGCCACAGGCGGTCGTTCAGGCGCAGCAAGAACCGCTCCGAGATGATGCCTCGGCAGCCTTCGCACACCGAGCGCGGCCTGGCGCCTCTCCCTGCAACGACCCAGAAGGACGGTGACCCTCGCGGCAGGAGCCGCCGCCGCCCCGCCTGTCCCGCGGCTCTAACCCTTTGGACGGATTTCTCGGCCATTATATTGGGCTGCCTCCACGTCTCCGATTCGTTGCCAACGTTTGGGGCTCTCTTGAAGGGTGGACTCCCGGACCCAGGGCTAAACCCAGCGTGGGTGTCGTAATGCCCATCCTTCGGCCAGCCTTGCTTTCCCTCTCCTCCCAGGTTTCCCCGAAGAAAGCCCCTCGAAACCAATCTTCGCCTCCGAACGAAGCACCTTGGTCCCACGGTTGTAGCTGCGACAGGCCCGTCCTGGGCCCCCTTTCCCCACAAGGCCTTCTGTTCCCAAATGTTATTGGCGAGGGAGGGGTCGTGAATTTGGGACCCTGCTGCCTCCTCTTCCCATTTGCCTCAGGCTCCGGAGGGTTTTCGGTATTCCTCCCTTTTAGATTGGTAAAGTGTGGCATAGGTGGCGACATTCATGGGCAGGGAACCCTCTTCTCAGACTGTCCCGCCACAGCAATGCATTCTTGTCAGTGGCTGGTTTTGAGCTACGGGACGAAACGCACCCTATTGTCCTCCCTGACGGCTTGATCTGGAGGACCAAACCCGGGAAAAGCCCCAGTGCCACAGAAGAGGGGCCTGCAAGAAATGCCTCCCCACTCCCCCCCCCCCCCCAAGGATCTCATGCCCATGCCTGCCACTGGGCGTCTTGCCCCAGAGGCAACTTGCAAAGATCCCGCTGCTGGCGTTTGACATCAGCGACAGCTTCATTAAACCAACTGCCAGCCCAGGTTCTTTAACGGCACGGGAATCCTAGGACCCACTAGATAGGTCTGAAACGGATGCTTGGCGGCCTGGCTCCTTTTCCTTCCTCCAGTTGGCCGGAGAGCCTTCCCTGGGGGGGCGCTTTTCGCACCACGGCCGCCCATCTACTTTAAACCAATCTCGGAGCTCTTCTTTCTGGGAAGAAATGTGAAACTGCCCCTCAAGGCTTTACAAGCCAGTTTTGCCTTTCCTACCTCTTGGTATAACATAAGATACTGCAATGCGTTCCGTGCTTCTCCTGATCCTGGTCTTTTTCTCTAGAAATAGAGGCGCTTTCCTGTCTCCGTTTCAATTCTAATTTGTTGTTGTTCTAATTTGTTTTTATTTTCATTAGAGGCGCCATTGTAAAACTCTCGATTTCCCTCCTTTTGGTGTCACAAAACTAGCCTTCTGATTGCTTTTTATCTATTTGTATTTCAGAAGGTGCCCTGGATGGAGATGCTGTTGTTTGGGGGGGGGGGGGGGTAAAGACCGAAGGCAGGACGATAGTCCCGGTATACCAGGGCCAGGGTTGGTAACCGTTTGAAGCACAAACGAATGCTTCCCCCCCCCCCCCACTCTCTTCGTTTGAAAAATATCTTTGGGTCCACTGAGAAACAATTATTTATTCAAAATAGTTAAATCTTGCTTTTCTACCCAAAGGCTCAAAAATGTCAATTTTTATTTAGAGAAACCCGATTGCTTTCAAATGAACAATTAGAAGCATCCCACCCAACTATTTTTATTTTATTTTATTTTGGAGTGGAATTTTAAGCAGTAAAAAAAGGAGGAATTAAAAAGAAAACTGGGCCCGTTTTAATGCAATCCTAACCTTACAAACTTGCTAGAGAGGCGCACTGTCATTGCCTGTTTTTTGTCTTATTGTGCCTTGTAAATCGCCTTCATTATAAGGACTGAAGAAGAGCCTTGCAAAGCGCATCCGCAGGAAAACAACGGCGCGAAGGCTCTGGGCAACAATCCCTTTCGAGCCTGCCTCAAAACCTGCTCCGAAATAAGATGGCCTTACTTTTATTAGCTCCAATAATTATGATGAGTCCAATCCGACCCTCTTTGTGCTTAATTTAAATGCTGAGATTTGATTTCAGTTATAATTGTCTTTCATACATAACGCGTTAGTTTAATCGTTAATTAACGGTATTAATTAGAACGATCTGTACATGTAGTCCATGCACGCACGCACGCACATAAGTATCTGCTAATTGTTATATTGTATTTTCTTATCTGTCTGTTGAGATGAACAAGTGCAGAAGTCAGAGGAAGTAATTCTTGAACTTTTGTTTCAAAACTGCTAAAGGGAGCCGCTGTCTGTCTTTCACTCGCCCGCGCGGGAAAGACCCGATTTCTCTTTCTCTCCCTCCCCCCCCCCCCATTTGTTTTCCATGATTTTTGAGGCAAAACCGGATAATATAATCCTGTTCCACCATCGCATCCAGCTGTCGGCTTCTTCGCAGGCGTCGTGTGCGGAGAGGTGGTGGACACCCTTGGTCAGCCTTTCCTTCTGGGGGATTTCTTCGTTGAGGAGGGCAGAAGGGCCCTGCCTGCCCTCGGCCTCTATAAAGGAGGAGACCCGCAACCGTCGGGGCCGGCCAGGCTCAGAGACTCATCCCAAATCTGGTCGAGGTCCGACCCTACTACCGGTACTTACCCAGCAGCGGGGTAGAGACAGGAGGCGGCGGCGTGGGCTCCAGAGCGTCCTGCAGGGTTTCCTCCATTTTCAGGCTGCCCAGCCTGCCAAGAGAGGGGGCGAAGGAAAGCGCGCCGGTTCCGCTTGCGGAGAAGAGAAGAGCTCGGTGAGTCAAGAAGTCCCCTAAACGGTTTCCCCGCCAACCTCCCCATCAGCAGGACAGCATGCTCTACTCGAGGCCCCAAGGGACACCCCGAACTGGCTGCCGACTTGCGCTCCTCTTGCCTCCCGCGGGCACCGGAGCTGGAGCCTCCGGCGCTTACCTGCCAGCCGGAGCCGACCCGCGGCGGAGGCTCGAAAACCAGCTTTATCTTGGTCGGCGGTGCAGGGAGGACTTAGCATCGTGCCTTTGGACGGGAGGCCCGCGGGCTCGCCGAAGGCGACTAGAGCCCTATCCTTGCGCCTGCCTAGCGCCGGGCCAGGTACTGACGGCTCTGGCCGTTTTCGCCGGGCTTCCCGCCCTCGGGGCGGGTCCCTCCGTCGAAGGACAGCGGGGGCTTTCCTGGGGGACAAGCGAGAGGCATCCCTGCCCCAGCCCGTGCCTCCCACTGCTCAGGTAACCTCGCAGAAGGGCCGGGGGCGGCGGGGGCTTTTCCGCGGCGCCGAGGAAACGGGCTCAGCTGTCAGGAGCAGGAAGGGGCGGCACTTGGCCCGCAAGCTCGGTAAAGAGGAGGAGCAGCACCCCTCCCGGCCGAGGGGGGGTCGGGCTTGGCGTCCCCCGATAACAGCTTCCCGTCTTACAGAAGAGGGCTTGGAAGCGGCCTCAGGATCACAGCATCTTCGCGGGTCCCACTTTTCCCACTTACAGTCCTTGGGTCGAGGTTTCCTTCTACCGCAGCGTTTCCCAACCTTGTCAACTTGAAGAGGTCTGGACTTCAACTCCCAGAATTCCCCAGCCAGAGTTAAAGTCCGGACTTCTTCAAGTGGCCAAGGTTGAGAAACACTGTTCTACCGCCTCTTGTCGCCAGTCCCCGCTACCTGTGGCTTCGGGTCAGCCGGCCAGCTCGGCCCGCGCCACAGTGAGAGCCCTTCGCCGGGAGCATCTCCGAAACGCACGTTTCTTTCCGCTCCGTTTCCCTTCGGGCCAACTCGCGTCTGCTGGCAGATCTTCCGAAAGGAATCCAGACTCAGGCGGAGGGTTTCGACCCGCCGCCTCCTTCACCTGAAATGGACTCGACGCCACGACGATTCCACGCCCGAGGAGTGGGGGGGATTATAGGATGGCTTCGAAAATGCCCTTCAATAAATAAGAGCCAGCGAGCCACGTTGACCTCTGCGCCCCCTCCCCAATCTCGGAAGCCCCCCGCTCCCCGTCCAGCCCACTGCGCTGCGCGGAGTACCTGAAGAAAAAACGCCTCTGCCCCTTCGCCTCCCTCAAAATGACGCCTTAACCTAGGCAGCATTGAAGAGCCAAACTCCCAGGTTGAAGCCCAGACTCTCCATAAGTTACTCAGGGAAATTGTTTCCGAAGTGGACTCCTGGAGCTACGCCCAGCGCCCGTCCCACGATACTTGAGGCCGTCTTCGCCTTGCAAAGGAAGCCTATTCCGGCCCCTTTGGTGCCGCCAGGATTTCGCCAGGGACCGACCCGCCAGTGGGCTCGAGCCGTTCCCCCTTTCCCTCGCTAGCCCGACACAAATTGGCCTGGAGCTGCCCAGGCGTCCCACTCGCTTTTCCAGCAGAGTTGGCCGTGGAGCGCAATGCCCGCCGTCCCGGAGGGCGCGGAGGATGCCGTGAAGTCCTTAGCTGGAAGCTTCACTTGGAAAACTCCGGACGGGAAATTTCGGGTCATTGAAATCGTCCCGCCCGCTGTCTCGCATATCACCTCGGCCCTTCGCGGCTTCCGATGCAAGGTGGGTGGAGCAGGTGCGGTTGTCTCGGGCATCATCCGGTCTAATTAGTTTGGAAAAGGAGTTTGAAGACAGGCAGTTGACGATCAGCGACTCCAGGGAGGCTGCTCTCTTTCTCCCCCTCCCCCCCTCCAATTTCGCTCGGCATTTTGAGATCGCTTGCCGGTTGCGCCAGAAGTGAAGGACCGAACGCCGTAATAAGGGCATCCCTTTGCTCCGGCTCCCTTGGGAGGGAGGGCAGAGGGATAAGTTCGTTCTCCAGACATTGTACGGTAGATTGTGCAGATGTGACCCCCAAGTGTCCTGAGGGGCTTCTTCTTCGCGGGATGATTTGACAGGAAGAAATGAGAGACCTTTGCACCATCGGAAAAGCTTTCCCAGGCTTGGCCTGACCAGATGGGTTGGGTTTGAATCATCTGGAGAGCACTCTAGAACTCTCCTTTGGTATGATGGGTGGATCTCCTTTGATGATGTTCATTACCACTCAACCGTTTTTGCCCTTCTAGAGACCCTCACCAACTTTCTTGGCTGCCTGTTTTACTAAATGGTGAGAGCCTTTTTCCTTCCCAAGTGGGTTAGTGGAAGAGTGAAGCACAGTAAGAAAATCTTTGGCGTCTAAAAGACCCAAGTTTTCCTGTTCAAAGGACTCTTGATATTAAACACATTTTTTAAAAAAAAAATCAATAATACAATGACTGGTTTTATATTCCAGGATGTCATGCACCTTTTCAGCCTATTCTAAGCAGATCTTCTGCAGATGTCTCGGAGCTCTCAGAAACCCCACCTAATATTATAAAAAGGGGTTTAGGGAGCCCAAAACTATTGGGGAGGGCTTGGCTGGGAAAAGTATTATATTCTCATTATATTCATAGAATAGTAGTAACAAATATTGCTTCTGAGGGAGAAAAACACAACAGAAAGTTGAACTTCACTATATTTTAAGGAAATGTTTGTGGATTAAGAAAACAAAAAAACATGTTTAACAGAAAAGATTTACTGGAATCCAGAACTTCTCTGATGTTCTGTGCAATGGAGTTTAGAAGATAAAATTGAAAGTTAGGTCACTGTTAGCAGTGCTTTTGTTCCAGTGAATTTTTGCTGACTTATGTCCAATACAAGTTTAAATCAAGAACCGGAAAAAATAACCTGCTATTGTTTAAGGTCAAAATAGGCATTAGAACTGTGTATGTTGAACAGCATATTACACACAGATAGTCTTTGTTTAGTTACCCCAATTGGGACCAGTAACCTGATTAAGTAAAATGTTTGATAAGTAAAACATCACAGTTTTACAATTATACTTCACTTTTCCATTTGCTTTACAGGTCTGAAAAGGTTATAAATGTGACAACTGGTCATAAAGTTACTTTTTTATCATCAGTGTAAATGTGAATGGAATATAAAGTTTCTTCCCCAGCAGATCTCCTCTAATTGTTTGTGGCAAGAGCTCCGTGAATCCCATTTAATAATATTGGCTATTTAGCAGAAGTGAGCTAAAGGCGGATCACCTGTAATTTATCTTGCCACTGGGTCATCCACCGTGGTGCCCCAAACTTTTGTTTGTGGCAGTGCTGGGTACAGCTGGGAGCCAAAGGGGGTCCTGAATGAAACCTGGGATGATAGAACTTGAATGCATCCAACTTTCTTCCTCTTCCTTTGTATACACAACTGCTTCAGTTCCCTGTGAAGAAACCCCATTAAACTAAGTTTTAATGGATCTGATGAAGTATGTACTGAGAATATGTTTTGCCTTTGATGAACCTAATATGAGAAATTGCATCTGTATTACATTTGCTCCCTCCATGGTATATAAATAACAACACCATGTAATTTCATTATCACTTGGTTCACACAACATAATAGGCTAGACAGAAATAAACTGTGCTGTTTGAATGATGATATCCTCCTATGGACATAGTAAACCCATTTGTTTGGGGTTAACAAGTTATGTTTTTTGTGTTTATTAGCCTGGATGTACTAACTATACTACTGTAACTATAGGAACTCAGCCTTGGTAATCTTTACCTCTTGTCCATATCATTAGTCCCTGCTGGCAGTGGCAGAGTTGGCCCACTGTATTTGAACTGGAGGAGGCAGCTGCTGTTTTCTGCAGTTATCAATCTTGCACTTTTCCGAATATGGCCACCCATTTGTCTGCTTAATTCTAGGATGGGTAACTTGCAGCTCCTGGACCATAGGAATCTTCCCGAGGCCCTTTTCTGCAGCCTTCAGTATCTTCTCTGAAAATGTCAGCACACTTTTGGTGGAAAAACTCATGAAAATTGAAGTGAAAGCCCTAAAACTATCACTTTCACTCTCAAATTCCCCTCAGACTGCAGCCACTGTCAGATATACTATGAATGTCTTACCAACTCTGCAGGTTCTGCTCTTTAATGGCATCTTTGCCATTCAGGGCTTTGATTGTTGACTGACTGACTGACTGACTGACTGACTGACTGACTGACTGACTGACTGATCTATTTATCAAACCTGTAGACTACTTGACTTCCAAGGATTTTGGACGACTAGCAACTCTCAACAAACAAGGAAGTTACAATAAAACCAATTAAAATGGAGAGAGATGAAGAATAGCAAGAATGACCGAGCAGATGGAAACAAAGCAAAGAATGGGGCCACAAGGATCTTGGGCAGAATCTCACTTGAGAGGACAGCACTGCTACAGGGAAGGTACACTTCATCCTGATCAATGACATTTTTTAAAGAACCTAGAGCAGTGATGGTGAACCTTTTCAGCACTGAGTGCTGAAACCGAAACACACAGGAACAGCCCCAGGAACTCAAAGACTAGCTGCATGCGCACACTAGCCAGCTGCTCTTTGCAGGTGCCGGAGCACTGGAAACCTGAAGACCAGATGGCTGGTGCGCATGCACACACCGGAAAACAAAAGAGCAGCTGGTGATAACACATGTGCCCACAGAGAGGGCTCTGCATGCCACCTCTGGCACACATGGCCATCATGGACCCAGAGCATGCCCATTGTAATGGTATGTGGGGAATTACTTTGGGAAATAAGAGTAAGAAATACAGACTAGACAATGGCCAGATAAGAGGCAGCTCAGCCACAGAAAGAATGTCTCAGAAGAGACATTGTAACTAGGTGCTTTCAAACCAAGTCCAGCTAACAGCTGGCTGGGGTGTGTAGGGGAAGGTGTCTGGTTACATCTTGTCTCATTGTGCAAGCCCACTAGCACTGGTAAGCCTTGGTTTCTTCCCACTTTACCTATCCATTTTCCAATCCCAGCGACCAGCTAATCAGTAGGATCAGTGTCTTCAGAAGGAAAATGGCAGACTTAAAAAAAAACTTAACAAGATTAGAGTGGCAGGCAAAGGTGTTTGGGGCTGACTAATACTGGAGAGGTCTCACTCCTTTTGAAGACTAATATTTTTCCCCACAACACACTAAACTCACATTCAAAAGGAGCTAAATAAAAGTTGACTGCTGGTGGTGATGGTGAGGTGTGTGTTTATGTTGTGACATGGAAGATACTCTCTTATGCCATGATGGAGACTTCACCATCTTTCCCAGTGCCAGTTAGTAATTAAATAAACCAATCTATCTTCAAAAATCAGGTATCCAAATTAGAGATCAGCTGAAGATTTGAATAGATTCTGGGGGAGAGGCTGATTGAAAACAGTCACATTTTCCCATTTTACAGACCTCAGAAACAATGCTCCAATAAGAGCTGGACTGATCCCACCAACCAACAACAGCCTATCAAACTCTATAGAATAATTTACCTCTTAACTTGTGATGAAGCATGTGGCATTGAGGGAAATTCTACAAAGTTTAAATTGTAAGAGACGGTATATATACATGGCCCAATAGCCTTGTTTTAGATACAAAGGGGGAAAAACACCTTGAGTTCTAGGAAGGAAGGGATTTCTGATTTGATGCAAATCTCAATAATAATTGGTTCAAAACTTCAGAAATGACTGAATGGTCAAATGCTGAAACCAAAAGCAATCATATCAAATCAGTTCATATCCTGTGCTTGGATCCCAGGTTAAAGTCCTTATTGATCTTATTGAGAAGATTTGCAGCAAATAAGAAATCTGTCTCACACACACACAGTGTGTATGTCAATGAAGATTCAATCATCCAGGCCAAAGGTGTCCAAAGGTTGAATCATGGCAATTGGACCAAACTTTGTTAATTTGAGATGTTTTGTTCCTCATCCAAGCAATTTCTTCATCAGAACAAAATCAGTTTTCAGGACAAACCCCTGAAGTTCATGTGAAAAATGTTGGTGCATTCCAACAATTCTCTAACTCTCTGCCTAACTAATTTTGCTTGACTGATGAAGTTGCTTGAATGAGCAACGAAACATTTCAGTTTAACAAAGTTTGGTCCAGTTGCCATGATTCAGCCTCCAGATGCAGTATATGTGTGTTTTTTTGTTTATAAAATTTCATATAAGGAAGGAGACAACAAATTGAAAATTTCTATAGGATACCTGTATACCAATTTCTTTTTATATTATTCCATTCATATTACATATTTTGTTTATGTACCATACAATACATAACTGTGCAGTGGGCCGGGAGCTGCTGGTCTCCCTCCCCCACCATCGGCCTTACCTTCTCAGGCCAGGTGAGGAATAGCTGGGATGGGAGGGGCAAGGGGCACCCACCTGCAGGCCACTGCTGCCGCCCATGAAGACGCCACCCAGGGATTCGACTGGAAGTTCTTCAGCTGGACAGATGATCTCTGAAGAGCCTCCCATGAACTCTGTTTGACAAATCAATGCTGAGATCCTTTTTGGATCAGAACCTCAGAGTCCAGGAGGCCTTGGTTATCAGAAGCCCTCATAGCGGCCCCTGCGTTGCTCACCGGGCTGCTGCATTCAGCCATGTGGTGGTTTACAGGACAAAATGGCGGCCACGAGGCAGCAGTGCCTGCCCCCTGGGGAGATCAGGCTCTTCACGCTCTCCTGACAGTGGCACTGAAGGCCCAAGAAGTCAGAGCAGTTTGCAGGGCATCCAGGAGCCTCCAAAGCAGTTTGTCAGGCCACAGATTCAGCCGTTTAAAAGGAAACATAATGCGCGGATGCTGTCCTCCGCACGGTGCACTGGCTCGCTCCGGGCGCTGATTCCATCGGTGTGCCTGATAATGGGCCTCAGGCAGCTGCGCCGCCATTCGGATTAGGGCAAGACGGCCTTCGTGCAAGTCTCCCCCGAAGAGAGATCACACGACTTTCCCCCCTGCAGAGACCTGAGTCACTTATGATGCAGAGGCCCAGGAGGCCTGCTGAGCGTCGACTGACAGGTATGAGGCCTGTGGACAAAGCCCTGGGTCCATCTCGATAGAGAAGGCGTGGTATATAAATCGAAATAAATCGAAATCCTAGTGGCCAATGGTAGAGAGGCTGGAGAGATGTCCTGCATTACTCACAGTTTGGTAAAGTATGATTTTTCTGTAAATTTCTGCAAACTTTTCTGAAAATTCGTTTCGTCGTTTGAATTGGATAACCCGAATAGTCCCAGAGTTGGACTGAGTCAGAAAACTGGGTAGAGTAGCTCCAAAGGGGGGTTTAGTGACAGTTAACTAATTAGTAATCAGACTCAGACTCAGTCCAATCAGAGAATAGACAGAGTTAACCCATTCATGGATGCTATCTTCATGGATGCTATATTGAGAAGCACTATTTTCTCACTTATAACTGCATCTTGTCTGTACAACGAATGAAATATAAAACCCTGAGCAGGAGCTTTAATTAACCAATTGCCATAAATCAGAATTTGGAAAAAGCAGGAGGAGGAGACAAACATACTAAGGAAATTTGCTGCATTCGAGTTAATTCCAATTAATATATTTTAAGCAACTCTAACCAATGAGAGGTAACCAGGGGGGGGGGAAATAATACTAAAATCAAGAACTGGGAAAATACAAAGTTGTTTTTTTCTGCCGGAAGGAGAACAAAGGATCAAGATGGCTCCCGCTTCTCTTCCTCTTTACATTAGCTGAATTGGCTAAATTTAAGGTGGACCAGAACTAGACATTATGGAAAGGTGGGAATTTGAAGAACTACGTAAAATTATAAAAAATATGCATAAATCATTAAAATCAAGTCTAAATAGAATTTTGAAGTTAGATATTGAGGTGAAGCAGGAAGTGAAGGAAGAAGGGAGGATAATGAAGATAATGAATGGTGGAAAATAAAAAGCAGACAAAAAACTTCATTAGGTCTGACAGTGGTATAGGGAAAATTGAAAAGGGAGGATGTGTCCCAACAAAAGGAAATAAAAAGCAGACAAAAGATCTTACTGAGTTTGACATAGGGAAAACTGAAGAGGGAAAACTGAAGAGGGGTGGGGTTATGCCCCAACAAAGGAAAATACAAAAGATTTCACTGGGTTTGACAGTGGCTTGGGGGAAATTGAAAAGGGTGGACATATCAAAACAAAGAAAAGGGAGAAGACAGGAATAGAGAAGTGGGACAAAAGACTTACTAGGAAAAACTCAGACAATTTGAAATTGTTATATGGGAAATATAAAGTTGAGATATGTGGTTTACTCCTATATATGTGTCAGATCCCTTACGTGATACTGTTATTCAATTGGGAGGAGGGGGGTCTTGGAGTAAAATTACTAGCATTACTGGTAACAACTGAGATTTATAACTGGTTTCCTGTCGCGGAAGGCTGGAGGTCCCAGTACCTCTGGAGGAATGTTTATGATGGCCATGTGTCTTACTTTAATGTCAAACTAGAGATAGCTATTGGAATGCTTGTTTTATTTGACTCTCAGGGCAGAAGAGTTAAGGAAACATTTTCACACTTATGTATTGAGCAGAATCTGCATTCTGATAAAGGGGAGGGGTCATTATCAGCTAAATCCTACTTGCATTGCCTAAAGGGTTTCAGATATTGCTTTTCCTCTAATGGTTACCATTCTGCTTAATTAAAAGTTCCTTTTGAAATAATCCATTTCAAGAGTCTTTACTTCCTTAAGTTAGTAGAGGAGCCATTACAATATGATAATTAAACTGAGTTGCAAACTAATTGAACATGATAATGGAAAGACAATTAAATAAAGGTTAAAATATATGGAATATGGACAAATATTAAACTGTTATGTGGAGAATGCAAAGTAGAGGTATGTGATTCACCTTTATACATGATAATTAAACTGAGTTGCTAATTGATTGAATATGACAATGGAAGGACAATTAAGTATAGGTTAAAATATATGAAATATGGACACATACAGAACTCTTAAGATGATGAACAAAGTGATGTGTGTATCGCTTGTTATCCTACATAATATATTAATGAAACTGTAATGAACATTGAACAGTAAGGATTGTTATTTAAAGACAATAAACGGCTAAGTCAACATATGGAAAAATGGAGAGAGAACATGAAATATACTTATTGAGATTATAAACACAGAACTACAAATTTGGGGCGTGTAAGAATGCATAACTATATAAATATAATGATGAGAACAGCTGGGAATCGCAACCAGGCCTACATCTTGGCCAAAAATATAATTACTATATATGTATAGTAAGGAGGAAGATATATGTTAAAATTAAATATGTATATTGAAATGAATTATAAATATCATCAACATAAAATGGAGCTCGCTCAGAGGCTGAAATGCACCAAGTAAATGAGATGAAGAGTGCGAAGTAGAGGAGAGAGGTAAGAGAAGAAGAGAGGGATAGGTGAGAGGGCAAGTGGGGGGAAGAGGAGAGAAAGGAGGAGTGGGAAGGGGAGAGAGGAGAAGGAGAGAGGAAGCGGAAGTAGAGAAGAGAAGGACAACTGAGGGAAGAAATGAGGTAGGGAGGAGGAGGAGGAGAGAGGGAGAAGAAAGTGATGGAGAAGGTACAAATATGGTGTATAGAGAGCAGAAGAACCAATAATCATTTTTGGGAGTTGAAGGTAAGACGAATTGATGTAAACATTTAACAATATAATATGATGTTGGTTATGTAATAGTATACTTGTGGTTATTTGTTATGAAAATGAAAAAATAAAAAACCTTATTTAAAAAAGAAGAGGCTGTCCAGATAGCCGAGCAGCGCCAGCAGCAGCTCATGGATCATGGCGCCATGCAGGGACAGGGCCTGAGCCCCTCTTCGCAGAAGCCCCAATGACACCCCTGGCCTTCTTAGGGCAGAGCCAGCTCCAGACACTAGACTGGCCCCCTGTGAAGCCTGTTGTCTGCCAAGGAGCCCAACTGAGGCCTCACTCACCGCACACTGAGGCACCTGGTGGTGGATGGGGTTCTTCAGGCACTTAATTTGACCTACTTTTCTTCTATGCATATGAAGAAAGCTTTGGCTGGATGAGACAAAATCTCTAATCTTCCTGAAATATATGATTTGACATATTTGAGATAGCCCAGGGATAATAGTGGGGCACAACACTTCAGACGTTTAGGGTTTTTTTTGTATTAGCTTATCATTATGACATTTTTCTGCATATAATCATTTATTTTCATTATGTTTTATATTTATCTTGATCACAGAGCTGTATGATATATAGAAGTTCTCTGTTTAATCCAAGTGCACAAGAATATAAATTTTAGATGTATAGTCACTGTTCTGATTGGGTTAATTCGTGCTTCATACAAATAAAGTATAATTTCCTCTCACAGCTTTTTTTATAATAAAAAAGCAGCAATTTCATAAACCATTTAAAAAACAGAATAGTATAACACAGAAGAAATGTTAACTGTTGGTATAAGGAATTATAAGAAATGTGTATGCTTTTTATTGTCCAAAATATGTAAAACATAACTACATGCATACAACATATACTTGTCATCCTCATTTGATGGTTGTTATGGAGACAACCATTTTTCAGTTTTAGCTTTTAAATATTCTATATTTTTTCCCTTCTTTTTCCACCTCCCTATTTCCCGCCCTTCCTTTCCTCCTATCCTTTTGTGTGGGGGAGCCCTCTGGTGCCTCATAAGAGTAATGTAAGAATTTTCAGGGTTGGTAGACTTCCAGCAAAATGATTAAGAATACTTTCACTAGGAACACAAGAGAACAGAATCAACATCATGAAAGTTTGTTTTTAGCTCAACCTCCTTGTTCTGATATGAACTATTCTATGTAATGAGAATTTGAACTGAATAAACCCTTCCACTTCCAGATAGGCTTGGACATTTGGGCATTGTCCTCTTTGCGCATAACAAAGTGCAGCAGGAATACGTACAAAGTAATTGTGAAATATTCCTTTGAGGAATTGATTTCATTTCCATGTGAAATTATGTTGTAGTATGTATCTGGAACATGCTGAACAGGTTATTTATAAATATTGTCACAAAAAAATAACAGAAGAAAATCTAGAGTCATGTATGTGATTTTTGCTATCTAAAATAAAACAGGCCCAGATTCAGTTCATGTAAATGAATGGAAGTCTATTCCAAATTATCCTGTTCCATATTGGAATTATGATGTCAACAATATCCGATGCAAGTTTCTTATCATGTGTAGATATATTCTGGGTAAAATATGAACACAAGTATACAAGGATATAAATGACATGTTATAAGAGGCGTTCCTTGACTCAACTCTCCGGAATACCCAGTAAGCAGGACCTCAGCAGTGACTTTCATACTAATTTCTCATATATTATTTTATTTCTCATCTTTTGGGAAGTGAAAAAATAATTTAAACTCAATCATTCATACAAGTTTTTGTGATGAGTTACAAATAATTTTTGATGAACTGCAGAATGCCCTGTTCCTTCTAGCTGCTATTTAAAAGTTTGCATACGAAGAACATTTCATTTTTTTTAAAGCTAAACATTTATAGGCATTCCTATTCCTTTCTGAAAGTTATTCCATACAGACGGTCAGGAGAATGGAATGAGTGAAAGCAGGCAGATCAGGAAGAAAACCTCTTCAGTGGTGTCATTTGCACTTTCTTGTTAGCATCCTGTCTTCATTAGGTGATTTGCAGAGGTGTCTCTAACATCTCCATAAGAAAGGTGTCAATAGGGGTATCACCTATTAGCTTGAAGAAGAAGAGATGTTCCAAGCACTTCAGTCCAATAGATCGCAATGCAGGCAGCCTGAGAAGAAGTTTAGCAAATCTGGAAGGAGGTGGGAAGGAGGGAGGGAGGGAAGGAGGGGAGAGAGGGAGGGAGGGAGGGGAGGAGGGGAGGGAGGAGGGGAAGGAAGGAAGGAAGGAAGGAAGGAGGGTGAGGGGGAAAGAGAGGATGAAAATCTGTAATCAATGCCTTCTGGTAACATCAAGGTCAAAGAGAACCCACTTTTTCTGAACTGGGTTGGAAGCAAGCCAGCAGAAGTCTGCATGCAAGTGCTAAGATATCTGACATTGTTAAAACTGGTTGTCCTTTGGATGCCATTGATGAGAGAGAGAGAGAGAGAGAGAGAGAGAGAGAGAGAGAGAGAGAGAGAGAGAGAGAGAGAGAGAGAGAGAGAGAGAGAGAGAGAGAGAGAGAGAGAGAGAATTGTTTGTGTGTATTCATAATACACACACACACAATGTATACTTTATTAAAGATTATAATTACTAGTAAAACTTTAATGCAGATTAAAAAGAAATAACTATAAAAAGAAATGGGAGGTGCAAAAAAGAAAAAAGAGAAAGGCAAAAGAATATAAAGAAATAAAGAAGTGACATCCCAACAACCATAAATAATTCTAATAATTTATTACTTCCTTTTAACAATGCAGAAATTATATCTTTTTCCCATATAACATCTCTTAACTATAAACAAATCCATAATTCATTGTCATTTCAGTCCTTTCAGTCATTCTAAGAGTTATGAGGAATTTTAACCTTGATCAAATGAACTAACTTTATACTGCTTTTATTTCTAACAGTCTTAATCTTTAGTGGTCAACAACAAATGATGATATAAAATTCTCTTTTCATTATTTTTTGTCCCTTCCCTTAAGATTCTTCAAAACTTTAATGATAACTCTTTTGCAAATCCAATATAGGAAAATTATCAGATGATTTTCTTGATATATTATTTGAGCATCATTTGTATATTGCTTTTAATGAAGATATTAGACCTGTTTTATATGTTCAGTGTAACATCTTTGTAGCCTGTCATTTATAAATATGGGAGGCATGGAGGCTTAGTCGGTTAATGACGCTGGCGATCATCTTTGCTCCAATGGTTCAAATACTTGCATTGTATGGTGTAGTGAGCTCCCATCACTCAGGCTCAGCTTCTGCCCTCCTAGCGTGCTGCACATGAGTAAATAAATAGGTACCAATTCAGTGGAATGAACAGGTGGCACTTTGTGCAGACAGTTAGAATCCTGCTGATGATGAACCTTCCAGGTTGGGATGCCTGTTGGGGAAGCAGCTTCAGTGGAGGGAGTGGACCTTAGATGCTGCTGCTGCAGGAAAACCACATGTCTTTCTTTCTGGTGTGGAGCCAGCTTGCCCTCATGTGGCACACCTTGGGAAGCACATGGGAACCAAACAGGGCTAGCTAACAAGAAGCCAAATTACTACTCTGCATTAACATTGTAGTCTCCCGGTTAATGTAACATTGCCATATGCTAAATAAATCAATACATTTGTAAATCACTTTCAACTCAGTCTTGTCAGGCAGAACTTGTTCCTCTTCCATAAGAGTTTTAGATCTTACATAGAGGCAGATGTCTCTGTTGACACTAGTAATCTTCAGAGTCCATTATATCAAAAATATCCTTCAATTTGCCTAATATTAGGATATATTGCTTCATTCTGTAACTTTTTCCGCTCTTGTCGCGTCTGCAGATAACTGACCAGCTGCCCTGTTCAGGGTGACCCGCTCCCCTCTTCATTTGAGGGCACGGGATACTCCCTTGCAGGGTCGAGCGGAGGATTTTGGATGTTATCTGCAAGATAAAATCGATCAGATTCGGGACGGGCTGGCCTCCGACTGGACTAGTTCTGATGGGCCGACAGAGGCAGGTCTTGAGAATATCATCTGGGAAGAGTTCAATCCTGTGACTCCTAAGGACATGGACAGGTTGCTGGGGCGACTGAACACCACCACATGTTTATTGGACCCGTGTCCCTCCTGGTTGATACTGGCCTCCCGGGAGGTTACACGAGGCTGGCTTCAGAGAATTACTAACGCTTCCTTGAGTGAGGGGTTCTTGCCAGCCGCCTTGAAAGAGGCGGTGGTGAGGCCCCTGCTCAAGAAGCCCTCTCTGGATCCAGCTGTTTTGGCCAACTACCGTCCTGTCTCCAACCTTCATTTTATCGCAAAGGTTGTTGAGAGTGTGGTGGCTCGACAACTCCCTCAGCACCTGGATGAAGCTGTCTATCTGGACTCGCGCCAGTCCAGCTTTCGGCCTGGGTACAGCATGGAGACAGCATTGGTCGTGTTGGTTGATGATCTCTGGAGGGCCCGGGATAGGGGTTGTTCATCTATCCTGGTCCTGTTAGATCTCTCAACGGCTTTCGATACCATCGACCATGGTATCATGCTGCATTGGTTGAGGGGCTTGGGAGTGGGGGGCACCGTTTTACGGTGGTTCTCTTCCTATCTCTCCGACCAGTCGCAGTTTGTGTTGGCAGGGGGGCAGAGGTCGACACTGAGGTGCCTCACTTGTGGGGTCCCACAGGGGTCGGTCCTCTCGCCCCTCCTGTTCAACATTTACATGAAGCCGTTGGGTGAGATCATCCGTGGTTTCGGGGTAGAGTTCCATCAGTATGCTGATGAAACTCAGCTGTACATTTCTACCCCAGACCACCCCAACGATGCCGTGGAAGTGATGTCCCGGTGTCTGGAGGTCGTGCGAGTCTGGATGGGGAAAAACAGGCTTTGACTCAACCCATCCAAGACCGAGTGGCTGTGGCTTCCGGCGTCACGGTATAGTCAGTTGATACCATCTTTGACTATCGGGGGCGAGACATTGGCTCCCGCAGAGAGGGCTCGCAACTTGGGCATCCTCCTGGACTCTCGGCTGTCTCTAGAAGATCATATGCCGGCCATGGCCAGGGGGGCTTTTTATCAGGTTCGCCTGATACGTCAGTTGCACCCCTTTCTGGATTGTGACACCTTACGCACAGTCACCCAAGCCCTCGTCACCTCCCGTCTGGACTATTACAATGCTCTCTACATGGGGCTTCCCTTGAGCCTCCGGGCTCCAGTTAGTTCAGAATGCAGCCGCACGGGGGATTCTGCACTGGCTGCCTGTGACTTTCCGGGTGCGCTTCAAGGTACTAGTAACCACCTTTAAAGTGGCAAGGTCCATGGCAAGGGACCTGGTTACCTGCAAGACCGCCTCCTGCTACCAAATACCTCCCACCGTCCAGTTCGCTCCCACAGAGAGGGCCTCCTCAGGTGCCATCGGCTAAACAATGCCACCTGGCGACCCCCAGGGGTAGAGCCTTCTCTGTGGCAGCTCCCGCCCTCTGGAATGACCTACCCCCTGGACTAAGGACAATCTCGGACCTACATCTCTTCCGTCGGGTCCTGAAGACGCACCTATTTTGCGCTGCCGGGCTATCATAATTTTAAAGGGATTTTTAATAGTGATTTTAGTTTGGGATTTTAAATATTGGCCAATTATTTAATATTTCTTTTTAATACTATTATTATTATTGTTGTTGTTGTTGTTGTTTAAATTTCTATAC
The DNA here is from genome assembly GCA_039707465.1 of Rhabdophis nuchalis. Classification (NCBI taxonomy): domain Eukaryota; kingdom Metazoa; phylum Chordata; class Lepidosauria; order Squamata; family Natricidae; genus Rhabdophis; species Rhabdophis nuchalis. The sequence continues at coordinate 119,924,829 of CM077644.1, read as the reverse complement.
CGCACTTTTCCCTTCCGGGACTCAGGGCAGCGTACAGGCAACAATAAAATCACAAGTAAAAAACATAGAAACCTTTAAAAATACATTAAATGATAAATAGCCTGTTTTAAAACCTTGTTAAAATCCCTGCTAAAAAACCATTCAAAACTATACCATTTAAAACTATGCCAGTTAAAAATTATTGCAGGCCGGCCGCACGAAATAAATAAGTCTTCAAGGCCTGACGGAAAAGGCGCAGGTCCGTGATTGTCCGTATGTCAGGGGGTAGGTCATTCCAGACGGCAGGAATACTGTTTTTTAAATTCTGTATTATCATTTTTATTCTGGCTGTACACCGCCCTGAGTCCCGAAAGGGAGAAGGGCGGTATAGAAATTAAAGAAAGAAAGAAAGAAAGAAATATAAGTCAAGTTTATGTGTTCTTTTCAGTTGTAATATTTAGTTCCCTCTAAAGCTCAATTTTAAAATGTTGTTACGTTTTTTCTTTTTAAATTCAAATTAACAGCATTTTTCCACAGGGAAAATTATAATTAATTCCAAAAACTTATTTTAAATTTATCTGGATCCTTAGTCCATTTGTAACTTTCTAAAATCAAAGTTTTAATCACCCATTTGCTGTTTATTAAATTTAAAACATCCTTAAACTTGTATTTATATACTATGTTATAACCTTAAAGAGATTTTTTATAGAATTATTTTTATAATTTATAAAATTGTTTACTGTTGGTACATATCATCAGAGAAATTGTCTAAAAATGTATATGTTGGAAATGTGAATAACAAGGAAGAACATTTTTTTATGTTCAGTGGATGGTAAAAAAGCTACAATTTTTTTGATTCAGATACGTTGATTCAGAGGATTTTAAAGGATATATAATTGAGGCCAGAGGTCTTGGGTTTGATGGACAAACAGTTGGGAAAACATCATTGAACATTATTTTTGTACACAATGACTACAGCAAGATTATTATTTGCACAAAGATGGAAAAATTTGGCATTACCCACAATGAAGGAATTGTTGGTAAAGATGATGGGAGTTGCTGAAATGGCTAAATTGACTTATTTAATTAGAGAAAAGACAATATGTACCTTTAATGCTAATTGGAAATTGCTAATTAGATTAAAGATGAGAGCTATGTTGTAATGATAGAGTATGATAAATTTATAATTTTACTTATAGTTGCTGTAAAAAAAGATTAGAAACTACTGCTTTATATCTTTTTTCTTTATTTTCTATTTTTCTTTCTTGCATTTTAAACTTTCTCCTTGATTTCTTTTTCTTACTTTACATTCATTTGTATTAGTTATCTTCCTTTTAAAAATTCTTTAATGGAATTAAGGGTATGTGGTGTGTTTATGTATGTGTAAAATTCATTATTATCTTCCCCCGTTCTATCTATCACTAAATTTGTTAGAATACAATTAAAATTGAACCCTTTGAAATGCTATGGGAATAAATTGCAAAATACCAATATTCCCTTCAATTTGAGGTCTCTTTTCTCTGTACGATACTACTCTGTTAATTATGCATATTAAACAAGGAGTATTAATTGACTGGTTTAAAATATTGCTGCTCAAAAAAAAGAGATGAAGAACACAAAAGGGATTTTAAAATAATTCAGAAAATGTTTGTTTTTTATTTTAGCAATCTAAATATTGTCCAGTAGATGGCAGAATAGGACAACAAAATTATATATAAAACTTGTGAGGATTCTCTTTCAAGCTAAGAACTGTATTTTTTTCCTAGATAACTTTTCAGGGCCAAATACATTGGAGTTAACCCACATCAAGCCACATTTATACTCATCCCTCACCCTTCCCCACTTTTTGTATTCTATTTAAAAATAGCTCTCAGGACATTTTCCACTTTGCAGCACTACAACGCCAGGCTGAAATGGCTGGCTTCAGAAATCCCTGTCTGAATTTCAGTCCATTATTCTGCTTTGACCCCAGTGAAGACCTGATCTGGGTTGCTGGATTGTAAATCAGGATACCAGGCATCTTAGTCCTCCCCTAGGCATGAAAGTCTTGGTGTCTATTGGCCAGTTGCTTTATCTCATTCTAACCCATGTCATAGACTTGTTATGGGGAAAACAGGAGGGAAGAACACTATATATACGGTTTTGAAAGGCAGAGTATACATCTAATTAATTAAACTTTCATTGGTGGATCTACCCATTTCTTTACCAGTGCAAGGGGAGGGGGTGGTCAAAAAGTAAACGCCACATTACAATTTTTCTATCCCTTGGGCTGGAAGGAGAAAGTGTCCAACCGCTTGTCAATTGCACTTTAAAATATTGAACCAAACCAGAATACACCAGTCTTCCACTGTTTTATCATATACAGCCATTCCTCATTTAATGAATACCTTGGTTAGTGATAAATCACATAATAGTAATAGTAATAGTAGTAGTACAGGATGATGTTGTCTAGAGGACATTCTTGTCCTCTAGAAATGGGCCAGTATATGTACTGGAAAAAGCTGGTCATCATTTTCAGCTCCAAATCATTTTCTCTTTCTATAAGATTCAATGGCCTAAGAAGTTAGTAAGAAAAATAGGCCAAAGAGTTCCTTAAAATGAAGATGCTAAAAGCAAAATCTTTCTCAAATCCAATATTCAACAGCAGAAACAAGCCAGTGTGTATCTGCCAAAAATCTGATGAAAATCTGATTTAAAATGACACACACATAGGTAAGGAAAAAAGGTCATCAAACAACACAGAGAGATAGTCCAAATTTGCAGAGATGGTGTCAGGAAAACTCAACTTCAAAATGAGTGGAAGTTAATGAAGCATGTGAAGAAAAACTCAAGTACTCTTTGGATATGTTCAAAATGAAACCAAGAAAAAAGAAGCCTAGCTACTCTGGGAAGATGGCGAAAGATAGTAAGTAACAGAGAAAAAGATAAAATACTCCGCTCCTAGATTGGTTTAGTCTTCTTGGAGTGGAGGACATGTTCTACTTGATCATTTCAATTAGATGATTAAAAGGCAGGATTTGAGTCTGAGTTGGACAACAGAATTGTCAGGAAATATGGACTGACCTTGAGTGCATTTAGATTTCTAGAACCAGCCAAAGCACCCTAGGTTACTACTGAATGAATTTCCTGGGCGTTTGCCAAGTTCAAAAATTGAGATTATGAGACTAATTGTTAGGGTAATGATTTACGAGCTGAAAAGCTGCTACAATTATGTAATACTGGGAATGAATCAGCAAGGTGTTTGAGCTGATATCACTTTAAGAGCCTGTAATAAGAAGAGGCCCTGTCTCTCTCCATGTATGCTTCTGTGCTGTAATTGCTGATTACTATTGTCTGGGGTCTGACTAAAGTACATGTATGTATATATTCTTTGTAGTTAAAACCACTATTTTCATACAAACTTCTGTTTACTGTATTTGTTCCTCGGTTGTCTCACATAGTCACACTGTGTGCACTCTGACAGGTTAAGGACCCAGTCCAGAGAGAACGCCAGAACGACTAGAGAAACCAGAGAGAAGAGAAACCCACTGAGAGCTTGCACCAGAGCCAGAGGGGCTGTACATCGTGGTTTGTTAGTGGTTGGTGCTTGTAACATAAACAGGCAACATGGATTCCATCAGCGTAATGTGAGGAGGTCTCATGGTGTCTCAGATGAATGAAACAAACTACCTCTCCTGGAGTTAAAGATGGAGAGGTACCTGAGAAGGGAGGAGTTGTGGATGAGAGTTATTAATCCACCAGCAGTCCTGGATGATGGGGACCAGAGAAGAAACGAAAAGGCATTAGGCAGTGTAATCCTGGCTTTAGAGGACAGTCAGCTGATACATGTGAGGGGTCTCCAGTTTGCGAAAGAGTGCTGGGAGGCTTTGCTCAGTGTGTATGTGAGAGAGACTGCAGGCAGTAAAGTGTTGCTGACAAGGAGACTGTAAAAAAACACAACTGAAGCCATGGGAGAGCATGTTCACATATCTGCAGGGTATGAGAAAGACATTCCTTTAGTTAAAGGAAAGGGGAATGAGGCACACAAGGTATATGTGGTGCTCAGTTCATTGGAAGCTTCATGGGACATTCTCTTGTGACTAGCCTAGAGTCTATGCAAAAGAGGGACTTAACCATGACACACTTGACTGATTGCTGGAGGAAGAACAAAAACGTCTTGAAAGGTGACTAGGAAAGGAAGGAGATAATGCTCAGCACAGGCCAACATCTGCAACATCTCAAGATGCAAGCATAACAGCTGAGACTGTTTACACAGTGAAACGTTGCTTCATGTGTGGTTCTACAGAACATCTCCAGAGACCCTGCCCTGAGAGGAGAAACAGAGGAGCCTCGATACAAGGGCGTAAGGCTACTCAACACATGAGGAGTGGTTCTTCATCTTTTTCCCTGGCAGCAACAGCATCTGAAAACACCAGAAACACTTGGTTGTTGGACAGTGGGGCGAGTCAACATATTGCAAATGATCCACAAACGTTTTCTGGCTTGGAACCAGTTAAGCAAACATTTTTTAGTTTGGCTAATGGACAACGATCTGCTGTTAAAGGGGAAGGTAAAGTCTATGTACATGAGATAGGGGAAGCTCCTGGGTTGTCTCACACTGTGTGCACTCTGACACTAATTCTTAACAAAGACATGTCAATGTCTAGTAACCGCTGCATCGTTTTATTTACAGATATTTATATAATTTTTTTTACCTGCTCTTGAATCCTTAATGTCAAAGTGCTTGATTTTTAGTTCTTTGAGAACGATCCTCTCAAAAGTTGGAAACCTTTGTTCTCCTTCAATCAACCAGTATGTAATTCAGGATATTTTAAAGGCAATGGATAATATTCAAGCTAGACATGAGCAAGTTTCTTCAACATTTTAAAATGCAGATTCAAATTTAAACCTATTCAGAGTCAATAGGTATTCTATGTCATGTCTATGTTTGAGCTGAAATTTTATTCTTTCATTCAGCTCCTGTGATTATCCAGTGTAACTCAAGTGCTCTTTTCAGAAAAGATGAAACAAAAAGAGTTCAGCTATTTTGCCTTTTTTCTATTACCTGTTATCTTTGTACTGTTTTCATCAAACATCTGGTGTACTGAATTTTTTACTTTAATTCCCTTTTTAAAAAATTCTTAGCATCCTGTGCCAAGCTTGTTTTGAGATTTATCTTTCCTGGCACCTTTCATGCTATCAAATTAAGATTTAAGATTTAAGACTTATTGCATTTATATACCGCCCTATCTCCATTTCGGGACTCAGGGCGGTGTACAGCCAACAGTAAAAATGATTAATATAAAAGTTAAGATCAAATGTTAAGATATAATTAAATAAATTGGCCTGCCAAATTAAAAACTCCTACTAAAATCAATTTTAAAACTACGACAGGCCGGCAGCACGAAATAAATGGGTCTTCAGGGCCCGACGGAAAAGGCGTAGGTCGGTGATCGTGCGTAGGTCAGGGGGTAGGTCATTCCAGAGGGCAGGGGCT